>CM072887.1:929583-1529583 GCA_037013685.1 Acridotheres tristis | reverse complement strand
CCCTGTCCCTGCTGGGGAGCTGAAATTGCATGGTTGAGGTGGGAATAAGAAACACTCACAGGTTTCTCATAGTGATGGACTGAGCAGCATTTAACACCAAAGTCCCTTTGGACCAAGAGAACACCTTGAGGGCTTGGAGGCAGAATCCACAAGGAGCACCTGAACCTGGGGGTGGGACAAAAGCTGCTTTTTTAAAACACAAAAGCACATTCCACATAGGTGAGTGAGCTGTGACAGGAATAGGGGAGTTCATGGCAAGGTGACAGAGGCAAACAGTCCAGGTTTTCTTTCCAAGAGCAGCACATGAACTGTAAATATTTTAATGTTAGTTTGCCCATATGTGATCTGAGATCATGGCTGAGTGAGAGGAGATTTCCCAGCGACTGTGTCAGAGATGTTCAAGATGGAACCAGCTGCAATCCACCACATAGATCACTCTTGTAATATGTGTTATGGGTCCATTTCTCCTGGAATAGTTTAAACTGAAGCAGTTTCTCTGTTTTGGAGATTTTTGTAGTTAGTTTTAATTTTAGCTCTTGTTTGGAAAAAGATGGGCTGTCTGTGTAGATATGAAGTATAGTTTTTTCCATAAAACAGAAGTTTATTTTGTATTAAAGATACCACTGTACTTGTTTTACACCATTTGTATACATGTGGTGATATTAATGCTGAACTGTAAAATTCAGGAATTAAAATGTGACCCTGTAATTCCATAATTATTGCTTTTGTTTGGTTTGTTACACATGGTAAGTGAACTCAGGCTTTTCACTGTGGATTTTGTTTAAGGTTAGTTATCCATGCAGGTTTCAAAGTAACTCCATACCACTGGATAGAATCCCAGAGGGAAGGGGTGAGCTCTTCCCAACGGGTAAGCAAGACACAGGTGCTCTGCTGGACCTGGGGGGACAGCGGTGGTGTCCCTGGAGAGCTCCAGGCCACCCAGCACAGGACTCTGAGGGAACAGCTCCAGAGCCAAGGAAGTGTTTGCCAGGAGAGAGAAGCTGCAGCACCATCCTCGTGTGCTCCCTCTTGAGCTGATTTGCTTCCATCAGTAAAGAAGATTCCCAGGCCACGAGAGCAGCAGGGACTGGGATGTGCCTTCACTCACCTGAGGAGGAGAAGTGGCATCACCTGGAGCGTGGACCTGCATTCCTGATTCTCCTCAACAGCCTCCCAGGTTCTCCAAGGGACCCCCAAGGAGTGTCAGTCCTTGCTCTGCTCCTCACCACACCAACACCTGCAGCATGGCTGGAGCTTTAAAAACACACTCAGACAAACAGGAGATTGTTTCACAGCAAAACCAAGAATGTCATGAATTTTTATAGTTCCTAGGAAAGGACTGTGTGAAGTGGCAGCAGATACCCTGTTAAACACCAACCTGCACTCCTGGGAGAAGGTGACACCCAGCACTCTGTGGCTTTTCCCTGGGGCTGTCACCCCTTGGTGCTGGTTCCCTGTGTGCCCTCGTGGGCAGCTGTGTTTGTTCTCCTGCCTGGGCCCTTCCACTGCCACTCCTTTGGGGAAAGAACAGAACATCTGCCAATGTGTACCAGTTATAAATGCTATTTTAATAAAAAGTTCATGAAACTCCAATGGGTGGGTTTGTGTCTTTTCCTGGGAGTTGCTGTGGCAGTGAGGTGATGCCATGGGCAAAGGGCAGCCTCTTCTCTCAAATTTGTCACAGCCAAACCAGTAAAGGACTTGCACAGATTTCTGCTACTCTGGCAGTGAATTGCTGGGAGCAGCCTCAGCTTTGCACTAAAGCAACTCCTTTCATTTAAGGCTGCATTTATTGCAAACTGGGAAACTGCCCCAAAAACCTGTCAGCCACTACACCCTGGAGTTCATTTGTGCATGTCTTCACTCCCAAGGCACAGTGATTGGCTTTCTCACAAATGAGGAGGTTGAGGGTGCACTTCCTTGTGAAACCAGACTTTATTGCACTGCAGAGCTGGGTCAGAGCCATTTGTTTGTATGGGCTAATGAAAGGAACCGAGTTCTGCACTGTTCCAGTGAAGAAGTTCCAGTGTTGGGCTCAGAGCTGTTGCCTCAGGGATTCCTTTCCCAGCTCTCCGTGGCTGCCTGTGCCCTGCAGGCTCAGGGCTGGAGCAGGGCTGTGCTCTGCAGGGCTGGCACAGCCTCCCTGAAAATTCTCTAAATCCCAGTGCAAGATTGAAAATCCCTTCACTTACTGAGCATTATTTTAAAACATCCTTCTGTTCTTGCCAGAATAAGTGGTTCAGGTATGGGGAAAAACAAGGATGTTTAAATCTATTCTATGTAAGGTAGGGGTCATAAAATAGGTCCAGATAAAGCTGATGTCCCTTATGACAGAGCAGATGACTTAATAATTTTCTTTTGTAGGCATATATAGTAAAGGAATAGAGATTAATATGCAGTACAGACCTGTTTCAGAAACAATTACTTTCTTGGTTTTACCTCAAACAGGACACCCTGATTGTTTGGTCAGAAGCAGAGAACTATGATTTAGCACTGAGTTTTCAAGAAAAAGCTGGCTGTGATGAAATTTGGGAGAAAATCTGCCAGGTACAGTAAATTGAAACATGCTGGCTTTTCCGGGTATTTTAGTGGCTTGTGTGACTTGATGTATTTGTGCATCCTTTTGAAACGTGCTTGTAAAGTAAGCAAATCATTGTTCTTTTCTGAGCAAGGTCTTAAATTGGCCCTGCTTAGAGCAGCAGTTGTTCTTTCCCTAATTGAATGTCAGGCTTTTGAAAAATCACTGTAATGGTGGGACTCAGGTGTTTTTTGGGAGGGGAGTGGTGTTGGTGTGATTGTGTTCATTAGAAAGGGACTGCCGGAGTTCCATGGTTTAATTGTCCCTCTCCCAGCCGGCTCAGGAAGCAGCCTGTGGAGTGCAGGGGAACTGCAAGTGTGCTGGAGGTGTCAGGGAGAGACAAAGAGGTGGCAGTGCTGTGTGAGCCCCCAGCCACCAGAGCAAACCTCAGCGCCTCTCGTGTTTTAGGGCTATTCTCACCTTTCTTGTTTCATTATCAAGCAGTTTACATTGTACACTTGCAACTCTGGGAGCAGCAAAGCAGTGAACCTGCACCTCTGTGTCCTTAAAGGAAGCAACACTTTCCCATGGGAATCATCACAACCTTCCTAGATTTGACACGGCCCAGTGTAAAGCTGTGAACTAAAGAACCCGAGAGCTCCGATTTCCAGCAGCTCCCTGGGGAATTGAGATGTGCTGATAATCTCTGCAGGCACTGGGGTTGAATGTCTGCTCAGGGAGTTCTGCTGTTGCTGGCAGGAACCAATCCTAATAACCAGTCAGGAAGGAATAATACCATTTACTAGGAAGGTCCATAGAAAATCTGCTACAAAATGTTTATCTCTTTCAGAGAGATTTCTGACCCAAATACACCTCTAATTCCTTTTTGCCTAGGCAAAAGGTTTTCAAGGAATTCTGAATCTTTCCCCTTCTGTTACCTCAGGGGAGAGATGAATTTTACAAATCTTTGGCAAAGTTGGGAATTCTTCCAGCTCTTGAAATTGTAATGGTGAGTGAAACTCGAAGCTGATTTTAACCCAGGTAGAAGAGGCACAGCCACTGAAGCAGTTTGGCTCTGCTGAGCCCCTGTGTGCCAGTCTGGCTGTGCTGGCACTGGGAGCTGAGTGGAGCCTGGCCCGGCTGCTCTGGGTGTTGTTGCTCTGTGTGAGCCCGTGGGCACTGCAGTCCTTGGGACACGGGGGTGGAAAGCCTGGCACAGGCTCTCAGGGCAGTGGCAGCTGCATTGTTGTTGTGGCTGTTGCTGGCCCAGGGCCCGAGAAGTATTTTTAGATAATCTTGAACTGTTGGCCGGTTCCTCCCAAAAGATCCCGTAATCCTGTCGTTAGCAGATTAATGTGTCCTAATCAGCAGTGGGAAAAGGGAATTTCTTTCACTCTTCTGGTTGAAGCAGCTGTTGCTGCCTGAGCATTGCACTCCTGCTTTCAGTGGTGCTGTTCCTCAGAAACATGAAATTCCAGGGAGTTTCTGTGCTGGAGTAACAACCTGTGAACCGACCAGGGCACATGGACTGCAAGGAAAACATTTTAAAGTCCCGTAGATGTTCAGTGATTAATCAGCCCTAATCCTATTATTCTGTTCCGGGACTAGCCCTGTCCAAAGCTGTGCTGTTGTGTCACTGTTAGGCTGAGAAATTGTTCTTTTCTCACAGAAAATCACATCCATAAGGAAGTTCTTCATTCCTGTTGCACGTAAACGAGACAGAAAGTTTTGTACAGCCACGTGTCCAGTTGGTCCTTTGGTACAAAATAAGTAAATTGTGGGTAACAGGTACAGATCAGTGGCTCAGGTATTCTGGCAAGCAGAGGTGAATATTTCCTACCTAAATTAGGACTGTTAAACCCACAGAAAGTCTTGTGTCCTTTCCAAAGGGGGAAAAGATGTTGCTGGTTTCTGCTGTTTTTCTGTAACCTTATTACTGTGTTTCTTATAGAAACTTGGTTATTAAACACCCACAAAAACTTAACTCCATTTCTTTGCAGCTTTGCTTTACTTGATAATAAACACTAAACTTGGCTTCAAAAAACAAATCTCTCATTTATTAAAAATTGATCACCTGCAGGTTAGATCTGCTGCCACAGTTATATTGTCACATCTAGAAGACGTCAGTCCATTCATGCTCCAAGAACTTGGAATGCCAGAGGCCCAGCAGAGTGACCACGTGAGAAAAAGTGGTTTGGGGTTTGTTGAATAAAACAGACTTAGGGCAGCCAGGAAACAAACCAGCCAAATACAATTTCCATTTTCTACTTCATTTACATTGTTTAAAAAATTATAGAAACTTGAAGAATTAGTACCCTTGTAAATAACTATTTCGTGTTTTCCTTGGGGTTTTTTTTGCAGGATGCCTCTCTCACCATTGAGCTGATGCTGCCATCCTGATCCTGAATTTGGAGGAGCTGATCAGTTACTGGAGGCACTCTGCTCAATCCAGGGAATGTGCTGGCCACAGCTGAAGTCAGAAAACACAAAAGCCTGCATTCTTTGGAGGTTGTTTCTTCTGTTACTCCTCCTGTTACTTAAAAGGTGTATGTGAATGCCAGTGTTGAATTAAGTGATTTTTTTCTTTTAGGATTTAAAAATATTTTCATTCCTGGATTTCTTCCACATTTGCTGTGTTCCTGTTCTCACTGCAGCACTTCAGGCCAGTGCCTCAGAAGACACATGTGAAATAGCTAAGGATGATTTTTCTCTCCTTTCCCCCTTTCAGGCCTGGGGTGTTTGGCAGTGACTGGCAGTGCTGGTCCTGGGGATCAGCCTGTGATGCCAGCTGGGAATGTGCTTGTGGAAAAGCACTATTGACGAGTCCTGGTCTTGATAAATTCAAAACACACACTCCTGGCCTTGAGTGTGGAGCTGTTGTGATTTCCTTCTTCCAGGCAAGGTGTGCAATGTGTGGAAGGTTGACCTTGGAATTTGTGTTAATGAGTGTGGATGAGATGCTAATGCTCATGGTTGGGGGGGGTGCACCTTCCTCGGGGTAACACCAGGGGTTTCAGTTCTTTCCATGAGAGGCAGATTAGAGCCCTGGCTCCTGTTCTTGAGTTTGTTCTTCATAGAGGTGTTCTTCACTTTTTAAGGAAGATAACTGGCCTGAAAGCTGAATTTGATAACCATTACACCATCCAGGGAAACCTCTTTGAGGCAGTTATCAGTGCTCTGTTGGAAAATGGAGCTGGGTACAACCTGCTCCAGTCAGCTGTGTGAGTTCAGTGCTGAGTTCAGCACCAGCTCTGACACATCCCTGGCACCTCGGGTCCAAAGACAAAATGCAGCTCTCCAAGACTGCAGCAGCCTGGTTAATGAAGTGTCACAAACAGCACTGGGACACTGCCAAGGCCATTGTTTGTTTCTGTGGGAAGCTTAACAATTACTTCTAGATCTCAGCTCTTTTATTAATGAATAAAATTAATAAATCTGATTACTTCATATTTTTTTACAACAGGGTTTTGGAAGAATCAGTTGTTTTTCCAAACTGAACTCAAAAGCTTTCTGAGCTCCCTGTGCCCAGTTGAGGCTGAAACCCTGTTTTGTTCTGCAGGAAGATATTAAGTCCCTTATTGCACACATAGTTGAAAACTTCTACAATGCACTTGAATCTATTGAGTATGTTCAGACATTCAAGGGACTGAAGACAAAATATGAGCAGGAAAAGGACAGACAGAGCCAGAAGCTGAACAGGTAGGGCCCAGTTTGTGTGCTCTGAGCCTGGCAGGGGCTGCTGCTCTGCAGGGCTGCTCCTTGCTGTTCTCCTTCCCAGAGGACAGCAGGATTCTACTTCCCCCTGTACTAGTTTTAGACTGTAAAGATGTTTTAAGTATTTACACATTAATGCTGAGCTGTAAAACTCAGGTATTAAATGACTCTCTAGTAACATGTATTGTTTGTAATTGTTAATAAAAATTCCATTAAACTAGAAGGAGTGGGTTTGTGTCTTTTCCTGGGAGTTGCTGTGGCATGCCATGGAAAAAGGGTGACCTCTCCTGGCTTCTTTTTGACTCTGTGAAAGCCAAACCAGTAAAGGACTTGCACAGATTTCTGCTACTCTGGCAGTGAATTGCTGGGAGCAGCCTCAGCTTTGCACTAAAGCAACTCCTTTCATTTAAAGCTGCATTTATTGCAAACTGGGAAACTGCCCCAAAAACCTGTCAGCCACTACAACCTGGAGTTCATTTGTGCATGTCTTCACTCCCAAGGCACAGTGATTGGCTTTCTCACAAATGAGGAGGTTGAGGGTGCACTTCCTTGTGAAACCAGACTTTATTGCACTGCAGAGCTGGGACGGAGCCATTTGTTTGTATGGGCTAATGAAAGGAACCGAGTTCTGCACTGTTCCAGTGAAGAAGTTCCAATGTTGGGCTCGGAGCTGTTGCCTCAGGGATTCCTTTCCCAGCTCTCCGTGGCTGCCTGTGCCCTGCAGGCTCAGGGCTGGAGCAGGGCTGTGCTCTGCAGGGCTGGCACAGCCTCTCTGCGGGGCACTCAGGGACTTCCCAGCACTCTGGAACACGAGTGTTCATGGTGTGTTCAGTGGCATTTGCAATAGGGAGTTACCAGGTACTGAGCTGCTTGGCTGGAAGTTCTCTAAATCCCAGTGCAAGATTGGAAATCCCTTCACTTACTGAGCGTTATTCTAAAACATCCTTCTGTTCCTGGGGTCAGCAATGAGCCTCAAAACTACCGTTTATTAATGACTTCTTCTTTTAGCTTTTCTGCAAGCATCTTCCTCTTCTGCAGCAGCCTTTGCTTCTCTTCTGACATCTCCTGAAAGCAGAGTGAGAACACCACTGCAGTGAGCAACCTGCAGCCCCAGCATGGAGCACAGGGTGGATGGGGCTCCTGCCACCAACCACCCCCCTCTCCCACTGGCCTGATCCGTGTTTTGGGAGCCCCAACTGCTGAACAATTGTCCTGAAGGCTCCCCAGCATTTGGAGCCCCCTCTGAGCATAATAAAATGCACAGCAACTCTGGAAAATATCTGAAGCAATAAAAAGTCTTTGGACTTCAGTTCACACCCTTAAGTACTTGCTCTACAAAGGAGAGTAATGATGTTTGGGTTTGAAACACAATAGTTACTACATTGTTTTGTAATGTAAGAGGGTTTTAAATTCTTCTAGTATTTTCCTCTTTTTTGAGAGAGTTTTCAAGTGTTTGCAAACAAAAAAGAAAACCCCTGAGATTTGAAGAGCCCAAATAGTATGTCACAGACTGGGAGCTAACTGGCATTTTATCCATTCATAAACTGAAGTTAATCAGGAGGGTTTGATGATGCTGAAGCCAACCAATGCCAACTTCATCACTGAAACTTCCAGCCCAAAGCTTCTGCAAAACCAGGAACTTGGAAATATTTCCCCCCTTGTTCTTTTTAACCCATTCCCACTATCCAGCAGCCACATGGGCCCCTGCACTGAAAGCACCCCTGGGTTTATATGAAATATAATTTTATATTTATATGCTTCACCTCTTTGGGAGGAGATTCTTCCTCTTTCTGCTCAGTGTTTGGTGCTGGTGGTACATTGTTTTTTGACTCTTTCTTTGTAGCCAGCAGCAGGTCTCGTTTTTTCTTTAGGTAATCTTCACGTTGCTTCAGCTGCTGCTTTTCAGTTTCTGATAAATTCTGGGAAAAAAAATTAAAATTTTGGAATTAATTCTTTTGTATCAATGTCCTGTGCAAGAAAAGCACATTAACATCCTATTTGCCTCCAAAATTACCAGGTGAAACCAAATCCAAGTTGAGGCTTTAAGTCAGAGCTGTCTCCTAAGGCATTACCAAAGGACTGAATGCTGAACTCTACTCTGAAACCAGAAATCGTGAGCTGAACTTTGTGCTAATTAAACTGTGAATAACATGAAAGAGTGTTTACATGTTTGTTTTTTAAAAAAAACAAAATAACCCAAACCCACTTGATTACAACAGAAATTCTGTATTTAAATATACTACTATTTTAAATACATATTCTAGGTGTAATCCTCTCTTTTTGCATTCTAGTTCTATGTTTGGCTTTTTTTATTTGTTTCTTAACTTACAGGTCCTTTCACCTCAGCTTTTTGCACTGTGTTCTCTGAATCTTTCCCAGCAGACTTTTTCTTAGTGTCTTCTTTCCCCTTGGTACAAGAGGGCTGGGGTAAGTTTTCAGCTCCTTTTTGTACTGGGCAAACTGGTTTGGGGTCTTCTTTTGTAGATTTATGAGATCCCTCTAAGTAATTTTACACAGGAAACAATTAGAATAAAAATAAATCAGATAAAAAGAATCAATCAGAACAGAACATCATGGAATAGTAAAACAGCCCATGGTGGGAGACATTCCTGCAGGGCAAATACACTTTACTCACAGCCTTATCCAGCCAAGTTCTTAAAATCTCGATACAAGTGGACTCTTAAATCCTTTAAAGCCATCATCATGTTGCCCACTCAGCACTGCACTCCCCCTGACATTACCTAATGGGCATTTTGGAGTTTCTTCAGAATTCTCAGCTCCCTCAGTGGATTCCTTAACTTTAGCAGCTTCTCTTGACTCTCCTGGAGAATTGTGGCTACCATCTGGAGCTTTGAGTTTAGCACGTGCCTTGAATTAGAAAACAAATAAACCCAAGTGTTACATTTCCTGCCACTGCAGCTCAGGTACTGAACTGTCCACACAAAAGAATCTCCCAGAAGAACTTGCAATGAAAACTGCATTGTTCACACTACAGACAATCCAACCCTTCTCTCCCAATTTCTGCCTAGAAATCGTCTGTGCTGTTGATCAACCACATAATTCATGTCAGAGCCCCACACCATTCATTAAAATATGAAATCATTTTGTGATAAATGTATCACTGAGCACAAACTCTGCTGGACACCAAGGCATGGTCTCTTGGAGAGGATTTCTGGGTCCTGGTGCTTAGTTCTGTCTTGTGAACACTGACTGAGTAACTACACTGTGTATCAAGTGATCCTGGAGGTAATTCCTGTGGGATTATGAGTGCTGTCATCTCCAAGCAGCTTACACTTGGAAGGCTCTTTGATCCTGACAATATCAGCAACTCTGCTGCTCTCTGGATCTGAAAGGCTGACACCCTTTTTTCAGGGTTTCAGGATTTCAGGATCCAGGTGCTGAGCAGGCCATGTGCTTCTTGTGGGATACTGAACTGATGGAACACACAGCCAGGACAGAATATCAGGGCATTTCTTAATCATCCCCATAACTCCCAAACAAAGGTAAGATACTCACTTCTTCAGTCCTCTTTCTCTCTTGCTCCATTTCATACTCTTCCTTAGATTTTCTGTAACAATAAACACGAGTAAATAGTCAAAACTCCTTTAGTGGTTGTGATTTTCAAGGAAATTTAACACTGCTTAAGTATTTGAGGACTGTCAAAGTAATTACAATATAATGTGAATTTGTCAGTATCCAAAATATTTCCATGACTTAAGTCTTAACAGAAATAAATAATTGTGATAAAACACACAAGAGCCCACTGTCCTCAACTACCTTTGTGCTAAAATAATTGTGTAAGAATTTCCAATACTTATCTATCCCTTTGTTTCACTTGCTGATTTAAAGACAGGAAGGGAAGTATTTCTAGAATCCAGAGAGAAAATAGCATTATCTAGTTTCCTAGAAAAGGCTAGAAGAGTTAATTCCTACAGACCTGTATTTTAAAATAATGTACAAAGTGGAACTGATTAATTTCTTACCTTAGAACCTCTCTGAGTATTTTCATTTCTTCCTGTTCAATTTCAGTGAATACATCAGAACCCTCTGTCAAACACTCAGGCAATACACCTGGAAAAAAACCAAGATTTATGCATTATTCTAAGGAAAATGATTTTGTACTCCAATTGGCAGACAAGAAAAGAAAATTAAAAAAAAAAACAACCCCAAACACTAGAAAATCACATTCACAAAACCAAAGCCATGTAATTCTTCCTCTGGAACTGTTTCCACAAAGGTCCTAGAGGAAAAGGTCCTAAACCATGGTAGGAAAAAAGCAAAGATTTCTGGCAATGAAAGTTTTGCCATCAAAGGTTAAGCCAAACTCGGCATTGACCATTATGTGGCATTTCCCGTAGGCTGCAATTCAGCCATGGCCACCTGAACCACTCCCAAATGTAGCTGTTATATGAAAGGTGAAATTTAAACATTATTCTCTGAAAAACACACATACAGGAAGAAGATAAAACAGTAAAATTAAAGACATGGAAGGAAGGAATGGGATTCAAATCCTTTCAGAAGCATCACCAGGGCAGCAAAGTTGGGTGTGGATTATTTTCTTGCCATGCAAGGAGCAGAATTCCAGCTACTTGATACTGCCCCGTTTGGGGAACTGCTCTGCTTTAACTCAGAAATGTCACCAAAATTCTGCAACAGAAAGCTCTAAGTTTCACAGAGAAATTCAGACAAACAGACCTGAAATTCTGTGAACTTTAAAATACAGACAGCTGTCACTGAGAGTGCAAGCCAAGGACTAGGAAATGAAATCCCAGTAACATCAGCTGGATGTTTTCCAGTAACGTGAACTGGAGCAGAACCAGCATTCCACTCTCATTTATGAATGGCTTAAAGAGTCATCAAAAGAACATTAAAAACCTGAGAGAATCCCTCTCTTCATCATTCCTCACCATTTCTTTCTTTGATGATTCGAATTGCTTGCAGTTGCATTTCAATATTTTTCTGCACCATCATTTTTTTAAATAGTCTAAAATCTTCTGCTGCCAACACTGTTTGCAGAATGGCCTGTGGGAGGAAAGATATGCACAAAATTAAACCCCCACAGAAATCCTCACCAGCTTGGTCTGTTTGAAATTAGCTTGATTTTTCAATTCTGGGGAGCATGTTTTTAATAATTATATTTCACTCTCCTATCTGTCTGTTTTTTCCAGATATCCAAGAAAAGCTCATGGAAAATAACTTGGTGGGTTATGTCTTTAGATCAACATGTCAGCAGTAACATTATGACAACTTTTTAATATTAAGACAAAATTGAGTTTCCCAGTGTAAGTTTACAGCTGCAGCTCAATTGAAAATTGCAGTTTCACCATGAAAACTTTTCCAAGTTTCATCTCCTGCCAGCTGTGTTAGGGAAAACATTAATCTAAGCATGAAATCCAAACATTCCCTAGTGAAGGCAAATACCTGCGAGGTGTGGGTCTTTGCAAGAGGAGAAGAAAAAGCTTCTTGAAATTTCTCCTCGTTAATTCCAACTTCTTTAAGGTAGTCCTCTAGTAATCTCTCCACCTGTAAGAAAGTAGAAACCTTACCTTCTAAGGTTTTTCCC
The DNA here is from genome assembly GCA_037013685.1 of Acridotheres tristis. Lineage (NCBI taxonomy): Eukaryota > Metazoa > Chordata > Aves > Passeriformes > Sturnidae > Acridotheres > Acridotheres tristis. The sequence continues at coordinate 1,517,788 of CM072887.1, read as the reverse complement.
TGAGAATCATGGCAATTTTTGTCAGGATTATCTATCATTTTCTTCTGATGGTGTGGTTTGTAAACTCAAAGGAAAATCACTACAAGAGCATAACTGACTTTTCTGATGTCAAGCTTTATTTGCTTTATTGAACTGTTCAAAATGAGCATTTTCATTGCTAAATTTGATTACTCCTTAATGTATCTTCTCCAGTTTCCAGGACTCTCACTTGTGTACCTTCTTTCCCACACTCCTGGCTAGTATTCCTCATGGGATTTTGATGTAAGTAAAAGGCTTTTTTTTTGCCTTTTTGCAAGCCTTTAGGGTCAGAGCAGAAACAAATGTTGGTTTGTATTTATTCAATCAAAGCTTTTTAATATCATGTATTCCCCAGCCTCATTATAGAAAGAGTGTGTTAGAAATCTGCATGTAGTGTTTCATAGGTATTTAAGCTCCAAAAATGTCCCGCAGTTTTTTTTCAGATAATTGAAAGATAATTCAAAATATTTCCCAGACTCATTAGTGAACAAAATAGAAGCTGTGAGTGTTCTCAGACATCCTGCTGGTTGTCATTTTAACTTGGCAGAAAATAACATTAGCAAGCTTATAAATACAGTCCTGGAGGTAGTGGATATATTAATTTTAATGAAAAATATGTAAAACAGTCTAAGAGCTATGACTGTGTCACAGTTTCTTTTCTACATACCTGATCTTCAGGCATAAAAATGCATATGACAACTGCAACTCACAGGATGTCTAAATAACACGTGGAAAAATTCTAAATTACAATAATAACCCAATCAGAAGTTCATCTTAATACTCAGCATTTTAAATTGTTTTGCTTAGAAATTTACCACAACCAGGGAATAATGCTCACCAGAGCTTGGTACTCCTGATAAATTTCTGTGTAAGACAACTTGCTTTCTTCTTCATCATCAAAAACTGAGGAGGGGGAAGAAGAAACATTTTGCAGTCAGTGTACAAACCACCACAAATTAACTTACACCCTAAATAGCAAGATTAACCTTTACAGGGTAATGTATTTAATCAATTAAAATACAGGCCATGATTTATAAAAGTCCTGTGTTTTTCCACACACTCAGGCTAAGTGTGTCCTTTTGATATTGAAAGGAATTAAGTTGCATAATTTAATATTGGGAAAATGTATCTTCATAATAGACTTGTAAGGAAGTTGAGGATTTAGCAGCTACATTCACTAAAAAGTAAGTTTTAATAATAGAACCTCTGTAAGGTTGTTCTAAGGTGGCAGATGACACATCAAGCAGGAAATTTCTCACTCTCCATGTATTTACATGGAAGATGTAATTATTAATGACTTAAACCATTTTTTTAAAATGTCATTCATATAGTGAAAAGCCAAGGTGATGCAAGAAAATGAATCCCTGCCTGCAAAACCAGATAAACCCAAAGAGGAAATGTGGTGCAGTTAAGTTATATTTTAATTATATCTGTCCTGATTTAGGAAAAATGGACATTCCTACACTACAGGCCATATTAATCATATTCATGTAAATTCATATTAAAATCCCTGACTGGAACTACTCAAGCTCATGATCTCTGCAGAATATGTGGAAGAAGCAGAAAATAAGAGGAATTGAAAACTAAGGTTGGGGGGGGTTAATTTACATTTTTTCACGCCAACAACTGAGAGAGGTAATGTAAAACCTGGCAATTAAAGAAGAGGCTTAGAAATAAATCTGCCTCAATCCCCTTCAAGATTAGCCACTTGGACAAGTCATTCCCGGGAACATCCTTTGAAGTTCTTTGAAGAATGGGAATTCTGCTTGAATTGGTGCACGAGTGTGATTTATTCTTTGTGTACATGTGACATCTGTGATGGAGGTGATGCCTGTGCAATCAGTGCACCCTTCACACAAATTCAGAGGGACTTTTGGAAGGTATCCAACCTCCTTCCCAGCTGTGACAGCCCTGGAGCCACATCATGCACACCTGGACACAGTGTGGATGCTTCCTAAAGCAGCATCCCTTTCTAACACAGCAGTGCAATGACAGGAATCGATCACACAGATCAGTCCCCCAAAAGCAGAGGAAAATCTGCTTTTGAATCCTAATCTGGAAAACCGACATTGCTTGTGGGTTTTGCACAAGGCAAAAATTTTAATGAAGAAACTAAAACAAAAGGTTTACAAATATCTGGGATTAAATTAAATGGTAGAGAACCATGGCAACCGTATCACCAAAGTCAGGAGGGTGAAGACACCTGACAGCCTCTGCTGTCTCCTCCTGCCTGGGGATCCCTCCCAGCTCCTGCAGACCCCAACCTTCAGCTTGGCTTCTCTGTCCCCTTTTCCCCACCCTGCCCTGGGGATCCCATGCAGGGGTGACACAGGGATGTCACCCCTCGGTGACAGCAGGCCAGCACTGCCAAGGGGATGCTGCTCCTGCAGAGCAGGGTGGGAAGCTGGCACACACCGGGCTCAGGACACAGTGGGATGAAGTTCAGTGCCAAGTAAAGCAAGCTGCAGTCAGCATCTCCTCTCAGCTAAGTGGCTTTGAGGAGTATTTGGAACAGAGACCTTGGATTTCCTTGAGTCAGGGCTCCTGAATCACGTAGTCATTATTCCTTAAGGTTTTGGCACAGTCTTTGGTGGCCCAAAAGGAATAAAGATGTGAAGAACCACAGTATGAAGGCAAGCCAGGAGATACAGATGTCCTGGGAGACACTCATTATCTTCCTGTTAAAACTGAGAATCTTGGCTAAGACCCCTCGAATGGGATGATACACACCCATCTATTTAATTTCAATGTGATGTAAAAGGAAATTAATCGAGCTAGAAAAAATTAATCAAGTTCCCAGCAAGAGAGAGAGAGAGAAAGCAAACACTTACTAACAGACAGAAAACCATTACCATAAGTTTACAAGTTGAAGTGCAAGGACTTGGCCTAAGTAACTACAGTTCTAAAATAAATTCCTCACATAACGATTACCAAAATCCAAATTGTATTTTCGAGGAATCACAAATTATTGTCAGTTAATCAGAGTGTTGCTAATTTGCTTGTCCAAATTAGATTAAACGTTAAATTATTAAAATTAGATTAAAAGACTAAATGTTTTGGAAATGCAAAGGACTCTGTCCTGACAAAATATGTCAGAATAAACCCAGCAATGGAATCGGCACAGCAGGAAGTAACCAGCACGAGCCTCACACAAGGTGGAAATTTACAGCGGTTCCACAAATCTTCTTACTGTCAGTAAATTCCCCTCAACCTTCTCAGGAGAAGGCATCATTGCTCCTGAGAGGGATCAATCAATTCCCTCGATAGCTAAACCCAGACCCTTTGCATGGTAACCAGAATGTTTGGGCCAGCCCAAGTTTAGGCAGCCTTCCAGGAGAAAACTTCCAGTCCAGGTTCCTCTAACTCTTCCTAGCTGTGAAGGCTCCAGCTTTCCCTTCTTCCTCTTTTCCCAGCTTTAAGAAGGAAAGGCTTAGGGACTCACGTGCCTCATGGAAAGTTTTGGGGCGGGTAAAAACGATGAGAAACTGAGAAGCAATTTTTTTTTCAAGAATCACAAACAAAAGCCGCCTTTGTTTTTCCAAGGGGCTTAGGCACTGCTTTCAGACTTGCCCAAATTGTCATTACTTTGCTACTGTAAGGATCCAGGTGGTTTTTGGCAGCTGAAGTTGTTCTGTAAGCAGCAGAAGTAATTCAGCCAAATCTCTACATCAGAAAGGCTATTTCCTCCTTCCCTCTGCAGATAAAACCTGCACAGGTCTCCCCTGGCTACAGTGCAATCCTGCACCCCCCTACTACCTGTACTTCCATTTTACCCAGGCTGCTCCCTAAATTATGCCTTGATTGTCTCAAGAAGGCGAAGGAAGAAAGGGGAGTTTTAACTGGAATTACATCCGAGCTAAACTCACACACAGGATCACCTACAAAACACTGCCGGTAACCACTGCTAGTGCTGACTATCATTTCTGCGAGTACTAAAACTCAGGGTATTTCACCTCTTAACTGACAACATTCACATAATTACAGGAATTTAACTTTGGGCCTTCTCCTCCTCTGTCGCACTGGCCAGATGGCGCTTTCGGTTGTCCAGACAAGTTTCCTAAGGAAAACTCTCGGGAGAGCTTTGGAGGCCGTGCCGGGGTCCGAGGCGCTCGCTCGGTGTCAGCCCTAAGCCCATGCCATAATCCCAGGACGAGTTAATGGATGCAAACGGATGTCAGGATGTAAATCCCGACACGCGGCTCGCCCTGGGAACGGCGCGGGCCCCGGGGAGCGCCGGGCGGGGAGCGCGGCCGGCGGGGCCGAGTGGCGCTCCCGCCCAGCCCCGGGGATCCCCCGGGACAGGCCCCGGCCCCGGCCTGGGGACACCCGCCCTGCCCGGCCCCGCTCCCCCGCTCACCCTCGCAGTTGTGCTCCATGAACTCCAGGATGGGGATGGACCAGGCGGGTCCTCGCAGGAAGCCGGCGATGGTGTCCACCACCCACTCCACGTCGTCCTCCTCCTCGGCCGCCATGGCCGGCGGCGCGGCCGCTATGGCAACCGGCGTCACGGGGCGGGGCCTGCGGGCCGGGAGCCGCCCCCGCCGCCTTCCCGGGAACGGCGGGACCTGCGGGACCTGCGGGCCGGGAGCCGCCCCCGCCGCATTCCCGGGAACGGCGGGACCTGCGGGCCGGGAGCCGCCCCCGCCGCATTCCCGGGAACGGCGGGACCTGCGGGATCTGCGGACCGGGAGCCGCCCCCGCCGCATTCCCGGGAACGGCGGGACCTGCGGGACCTGCGGGCCGGGAGCCGCCCCCGCCGCATTCCCGGGAACGGCGGGACCTGCGGCACCTGCGGGCCGGGAGCCGCCCGTTATCAGTTACCAGTTAAACAGTATCATTTTTAATTACTGTTTTGTTTAGGTTTTAATTCTCCCATCCACCTAGTTTGTAATAGTCTTACTACTGCAACAGCTATAAATATTTTTTACCTTAGTAAACTTAACGCAACTTTTCTAGGTTGTTTCTGTAAATTCTCGTTTGGGAGGGATTTTTTAAAATAAATCTGACCTCAAAGAGAACACTGAGCTCAAGCTTCTGAAAACCTGTGGTGCAAAGGCCTTTTCTTTCACTCCGGTAGACAGAATTAAATGTGACTTCTGTATAAAAGGTTGAAAATTAAAATACTAATCAGTTTGGGTTTATTGGCAACCATTTATTGTGGAGATTTTTTGGTTCAATATGTTATACTTCAGGGACTTCACTGCACTTTAGTCAAAGCTAAACTAGGAGAGAAATTGGTTCTGAGCAATGCAGACACATTGAGGAAGTGCTTTAAGTCAAGTAAGGAATTGTGAGTTATCTTCATTTTCCTCTGAGATACTGAGCTCCTGCAGGAACTTCTAAAGATCTTCCTATTTAGGTAATTTTCGTTCATTTTGTAAAGCTGTTCTTTTCTCTTGTGACTTGGAGGTTTCATACAAATGTAAGGCTGTTTCACCTCAGGCAGAATCCATTCTGCTTGAGAGGCCATTCCTAATATAATTATCTAATAATAAGCATATGCCACTGCTTTTCCTATAATAATGCTTCTTAGCTAAATTATCTCATCTTAAAAGCATCTCAAGTGTCCAACATCTAATGCTTTCTCTTTATAGCTTGTGAAAATAGGAGATACTAGAACTACAAGAATATTATTTGTTCTATTTTTTATATTTTTTCATTTATATACTTGCCACAAACCATGCACATTTGACCCACACATTTATCTGAAAGTCTGTCCCCAAACCTGATTTCATATCTTTTCCTGAAGCAAATTTTGTTCTTTATTTAACAACACCAGGATTTATTCCCATATATACTTTTCATAGGAATTTTCTCCACACACATTGACCCAGTGGTTTAATAATTGCTGCGATGCTTTTACCATTGTTTTTACTGTGGTGTCTGCACCTCTTGAATTCTAAAAAGCCTTGTAACAATTTAGATTTTTCTGTCCAATTTCAGCTGATTTTTATTGATGGAAGATGAACTACAGCAAGGTGATGTCTGTGGTTTGATCTGAAGCCTGTGAGCTTTGTTATTCTAATCTCTTCTGGCATGGAGTTCTGCAGCCATGAGCAGGTTAAAAAAGGAAAAAGAAAAAGCCCTGTGACCTTTCTTTGGAAGGGGAGAGTTTCACTGAACCAGGAAAGGCAGCATCTGTGGAGTATGAAATGATGTCAATAAAGGTATGAGCTGGTTAGAAATAGTAAAATAATAAATTGCCAGATGCATGGGCATTTTATTCACTGTGGAATAAGAGTGGGAGAAAGTCAGGATACGTGATGGCCACAAGTCCATGAAAAATAATAGTTAAAAAAGAAAAAAAATATAACCTTCAGCTGTTGATGGATTTTGGGGAAAGATCTTTATTTCTGAGCTTAGGAGACTTTCTCCCCAAGTCCAGCTTCTAACACCTTCAGCCAAGAGTCATGAAAGCTATGCAGAAAGGCTTCTGCACACAAACTCCTTGCGCTTTCTCTTCGGTTTTTACCACTGAGAGAATTATGCATTTTTAATTTCTTTGTGGAACTTCCCTTAAAAAGGACTCCTCAATATTAGGATTACTGAAGTGTTACCTGGGGCTATGTGGGGAGTGGGACTAGAAGAGAACTGAAGGCTGCCCAGCCTTGGAGTTTCCTCGACTGCACAGTGCAGGAGAGAATTTATTTGAGACATGAGTTTGGTTTGAGTCATTTAGTGTTACCTCAGGGCTTGGCTTTCAACGAGGCATTTACAGACAAAGTGCTGGTTCTGGGGGCTCTGGGGAAGAGCTGGAGTTTGCGTTTCTGAGTTTTATTACCCACATGTTTCAGTTGCCCCCAAGAACTTTGGCTAATTGCATTGTATTGTTGATTATAAAAGCCAAAGAAAAACCCCAAGGAGGACAATGCACTGGAGTGCCTCACAGAAACTGGGCTTTCGACTGCTGAAACACAAAAATCAATTAGATGTACAGGAAGGAAAGAATGAGCTGTATGTCCCTGAATATCTGGATACAGCTGCCACACCAGTAGGTGTGACCTCAGGAAGGTATAAAAACATAAAACATAAGAGCTGTGAGATAAAGAGTGCAGCTTTTCACAGCTTCATGAACAGGTTAACGATAGCAGCATAAGCAGGGCTGCTCCTGTTCTTACTTGGAGGACACAATGTAGGATTCCAGTGTGTGCATGGTTTGCATTAAGCTCTGTAACTTTTAATAGTTGATTTTTATGAAAGCACCATGAGTTATTTATTAAGTAGTTTGTATTTGTGGACTATGGGATTTTTTTACTTGTGCTTTAATGTTATGATTAAAAGAAAAACCAATTTGGCAACTGTGCTTTTATAGAATTTTCATTATCAAATGATGCTGGGTGTAACTGTGGGGTTATTTTGTGACTGAATCACGGATTACCTCACAGCAGAGCTCAGAGCTGGGGGCTATGCTGTCATTGCAAAGGACTTCATTTCACCCCCTGCATGCCTTGCTCGTGCTTTTTAACCTTGGAAAACTTGCCAAGTATCAAGTATGAAACTTGTCACCAGTCTTTACACAGGTGTGAACAAGCAGGCTAGTTAGATTTTGTGGGAAACAAAGGCAATGAGGTGAAATGAGTAGTACAAAAAAATTGTGATTTCAAATTAGTTTGACAATGGAAGGTGGAGAGCAGGAAGTTATGAGTGCACAAAGCTTTCTGGCCTGGCTTTTTCTGTCCTAGTTCTACTTTCTGGAGAGGAGTGAAAGCCGCCCATGCTTTCAGCTGAAGGGGTCAGAAGTCAGCCATGAACTTTTGTTTTCAGTAGCCTGCAGGGAGAAAGGCTGAGTGGCCAGCCTGGGAGATCAACCACTGTCCCCAAAAGGAAGGAGCTTTGGGGAATCTTGGCAGACCAGGATTATCAGTCCTTGTTTGTTTGTGGTTAGGGCTCTTGGGGTTTTATTGTCTTGGGGCTGGGGTTTTTGGGGGTAGGGTGGTGATGATGATGTTTTCTTAGGCAGCTCCTGGTACTGGTTCCTCAGAGCTCAGTGCCTGCTCTGAAGTGTTGGCCCTGATGTTTCTCTGCGAGGTTTTATGGAGCTCTGCTGGTTTGCATATGCCCACGGTGGGCTGGCAATCGGGGCTCTGAGGCTCATGGGGTGAAGCTAATCCGTGCTTCTGCACTCTTGGCAGAAATCCTGGCAGGACTTTAGGCCATAAGGGGAGTTGGATGGAGGACAAGGGTCGGGGGGAGGTTGGAAATTGCATTTAAGACTCTGCTGGGAGTCTTAATACTGGTAATGTGTTCACTGTGATAAAGTAGGAGAAGTGCTTGTTGGGAAAGCTGACAAGAGAGCAGCCAGCTCCATTTTGGAGCTAGGGCTCAGAAGGCTCCTTCCTGACACTTTGCTTGGCTGGACAGGCTTAGTTTACTATTTTAGAGCAAACAACAAAGCAGCTCTGCATTGTGGTGCCAGAGCAGTAATACAGCACTTCCTGTACTTGAAATTCAATTTTACATTCCCTGCAGAAATACACATGGTTTTCACTGAAATAAATAGACTTTAGCATGTTTGGTATTAATATTACTGGCTCCTTGCTGTTTGTATGCATTTTTGTGCCAGAATGCTTTTGTATGAGAAAAATATGTCCTGAAAGCTTTTGTAGGGATGAAACACCACAGTCTTTACTTGGAAAATGCCTCCAGAAGGTCTCATGTGGTGTTATGTATTAATCTGTAATAGGATGGAGTGATTCAAACTGACCTTCACAAAGTGTTTAGCTGAGTGAGCACTTTCTGTGCTACGGTTTTCATTTGTAAATCCATGATGTCAGAGGGAATAACGGATGGGAGGGAAAGAGAAGTACTTGCAGAATAGCAAACTCTGATGCTCAACCAACATGAAGGAATGAGATAAGGGAGTTGTTGAGCAAAAGGTACAAGTGAATGAAGTGGGTTTTTCTACCAGGCCTTCCCTGTTCACCACAGAAGACATGCGTGAGGAGGTCTGACACAAAGAAGCCAGGACAGGGGGCTTGGAAAGAGAAGGTGACAGTATGTGACAGGCTGAGTGGTCTTTGGGTTGGTTAGGAGCAGGTGGCTGGAGATACACAGGGCAAGGGTTATTTTTTTTCAGGAGCATAGTGAGTGAAGTGTACAGCTGATGCCACACAGCCACAAGGTAATCACCAACATCTCACTTGCAGGTCTGCATCTTTGGGTGTGCACAGGAGTCAAGAGCTGGCAGATAAAAGGGCTGAGAGATTTGTTATCAGGGCCCACTCCAGCACCTGCTGCTCCTCAGGGCTCAGCCAGTCCCTTGCATAAGGCTCTTTGAGTCTAATGCCAGCCCTGTGAGCACAGAGGACATCGGGGCTCTGAGGGTGACAGCAGATCCCTCAGCAAGCTGCTGGGCTGCTGAGGAGGCAGGCCGGGTGTAAAGCACCAGGAGGATGCCAACTAAAGGACAGCTCTGAGGCATGGATAGCAAAGGCAGAAGCAGCTCCCTGTGCCTTCAAAGCCCCACTCTGTACAGAGCAGCCGTGTGACACCGTGCCAGTCACTGCCTGCACCCATCCTGGGCATTCAGATCGTTCCCATCAGTGGTAACTGAGCTCAGTACAATTAATTTATTCCATTCCCCTATGTGGGCACACCCTGGAACAGAAGCAACTCTTTGATTTTCAAATCAGCACTTCACTTATGAGGTTTTCTACATGATACTTTCAGAATTTCTCATATGCTGTTCCTTTTATACTTTTTCTGTGTCAGGGAACTTTTTTATTCCCTGCTCATAATGTGGTATATCATAATAAATCTTGTTTATTTCTGTAATCTTTCTTACCTGCCATCATTTCTGAGGATTTTTTCCCCATTTTCATCCTTTGAATCAAAGCATTTTTATGTCACTGTTACTTTTGTTAAGATTTGGTAGACTTTCTATTGCTTTGTGGAGGTGGGCATTTCAGTTAGGTAGTTTTAGGATTAGCCAAAATTACAGAGAGGTTTGGAAGCAAAAAGGATCCACATCAGCCTAATAAAAAAAATCTGTAGAAATATCGTGCCCAACTTTCTGGGCCTTATTTGTAGGAAAAAGTACAAAGTTTTATTTCCTTTGTAGTTGAACAGCTGTCTACTCCTATGCATATGAAAAAATCCTCACGGGGGCACTCTTGGTTTAAGCACAATGTAGAGGAGGTGCAGTTTCATCTTGATTTTCCTTTGTAGTAGACTGACAAAAAAAAGCTTAAGGAGCTCCTGGAATGACTTTCAAGTCACAGTTAAAAATAAGCTAAAATAAGTGTTACATAAGGCAAAGGAGCTTCAATTCTGTAATTCTGGTATAAAGCAAATCTAGTTATATAATCTCTACTGCCAGTATTTTGACTTTCACTTAAAGTAGGGTCATAGTAGGAATGGAAGGTCATTATTTAGAAAGTTGGGGTTTAGTTGACTTACCTGTCTCATTCTTTTTCTCATTTCTTCTGCAACCATTGCTTTTTTTGTGTGCAAAAGGAGGGGGGAAATAAACTGTCAGTGTATGTGATATTGTGGCTTTCCTGCTGTTACAGGTTATGATGTATGGCCACAGTGACAGGGAAATCTGAGATACCTAGGGAAGAATTTATTTGGTCATTTGGAGGAAGCTTCCTGCTTGTCTCCATTTCCCAAGCCCACCATAATTGAACTGAATTTATTTCTAAATTTGTATATTGTTAAGCTTCTTGACCAGTTGGAGTTCTCTTTGCTATCAATATTAATAAGCATAATTATTAGCTGTTCAAAAAACAGATTTATAAATATATTATCCATCATAACAATGCCTTCACAAAGCAGCCCAAGAAAAAATAGCGGAAAGGGAATAAAATGACATTAAACACCTATTTTTGCCTTTTTGGTCTTGCTGTAAGAACGTTCAGTAGGTAAAACTGAACTGTGGGCTCTTGAGTGAGGAATTCCTTGGAAGAAACAAGCCTTGCATTCTTCACAAGAAGGATTAGCAGTTCCTAAATGCCTGACTAATTTCTTAAACACAGTCCATGTCGCTGGTACAAAGGGAACTACAGAACTCCCAATACTTCTCTGTTCTCTGTTTCCACTCAACTGCATCAGGGCAGAAGCAGTAAAAGAAAGAACTAGACAGGGCAGAAGATCTGAGCTCGGAGCAGCTATGAAGTCAAGTCAGTCTGAATCATTTGCAGTGTGTATTTCCACTCAGTGTAAAAGGATCAGCTCTGAAATATCCAAAAAAAAAAAAAAAAGAAAAAAAAGCCTCACAAGCTGGAAGCACGTCAGTCATGTTTTTAATGGAAGTGTGGATGAACTGGGGGAAGTCTCCAGGGAGCAGAGGGGGATGATTTGAGTCAGAGGTTACTCGTGGGCTATTTCCAGCTCTTAGTACAGCAGCCTCTGCTTCCCTGCCAGCAGCTCCGAGTTCTCTGTGCTCCACAGGCACCCAGGCTCCAGCAGGGATCTCATCAGAGGCAGGAGACCTCTCTGTGCTTTGGGATAATGATGATTATTACTGCCAACGCCCCTTTTGGGTGACTGTCAGCCTCAACTGCAGCACAAAATTGGCTGTCCTCGTTCGTTAATTAATTTTGTTTGTAAAATACTCCTCTGAGGGAGAGGGAATAAATGTTACCATTAAGGACTTAAATAGGCTTTCAGATGAAACACCATAACCAGCTGCAGGTCAGCAACAAACCATTCTTTGTTAAGGTGTTTTCCTTTTGCAGAGATACAGCCTGAATAAGCTGAATAATCTCATCCTTTTAAGGCAGACTGTTAAGGTGGACTAATTCCATGATCAAAAATATTCTATAGATCATAATAGCAGGAAGAAATAAATTTCAAACTATTCTTTATCTTAGCAGAGCATTTTCTGTGTGAAAAGGGCTACAATCTCCTACTTTGTATATTAAATTTATCTATTATATTTTAATACTTTATATATTTTTGACCTGTTACTAATATTTAAAAGTAATAAGCTTACGAAAAATTAAACCTTCTCTGGCCCACACAAGAATTATCAAGCGCTGAAATCAAGACTGATATACACAGAAATCAGAATTCTAATCTTACCTGGGTTATTAAAAAAAAATCAAACAAATCACAGACTCCTTTAGATTGGAAAAGATCTTTGAGTCCAACCATTCCCCCAGCCCTGCCAAGGCCACCACTAAACCACGTCCTCAAGTGCCACATCTGCATGGCTGAAATCCCCCCAGGGATGGGGACTCCACCACTCCCCTGGGCACCCCTGTTTCAGTAGTAGTTTTAGATAATTGCTTATTCGTTTTAGCGTTCAAAATCAGGAGTGTGTTAAAATGCTTCATATCAGATTTAAAAAAACACAGACAATTGACAGCTCAGTATAAGCCTGAAATTAGAAGGAAACTTAGTGTTTTGCTGAACCATCCTTTGAGCTTTCAGCCACTGCACACTGTACCCGTAATTCAGAAATTGTTTTACAGAATGGAATGTAAGAATCATAAAAAACTACAATATTGTATGGCCACCGAAGTTAAAAAATAGAGCATTTTGTAGGTACATAAAGCTGGCAAGAAGAATCCACTGAGGGAGATATTTAAGCACTGGAAAGGGATAGGCAGGAAATAGCTGTTGATGACAGTGGTTTGGAACAGCCTAAATAAAATGTATCACTGTAGGTTTTAGCAGGAGAAAAATTACCTGTTGTAGAAAAATGCTTTAATAAGAAATTTTTAAAGAGTGGTAGGTTTGGATGAAAAGGCATATGAGATGAACATAGGTAAGAATTCCAATTTAGTGTTCATCTCCAGTTCAATTCACAATTCAACTGGTGCCACAGAGAACTGAACCCTCTGGACTTAGTGCAAACAAAGGGGTCCTACAGTTAGCAGTGGTGTCTGAAAGAGGTGTGACTGAGAAGGTTGTTCCCAGTTTTAGGTGATTCAGGAATCCACCTTCTTCCAAGGAGCTTCACTAGGAATGCTATCTAATAAGTATAATTACCATTTTTTAAATCCAGTATTAATTACTTTTTCATGACCTATAGTTTTTTTCTGTTAATTATTTAATATGTTTTAATGTCAGCCTTTTTAGTGTAATGCTGTAAATAACTTGTGCTTTCTTGTTCAATAAGCTTGTCAAATGGTTTTCCCAAAGGCAAAATAGGGATATCTTAAAGGCTTTTAATTGTTTCGCCAGTGTTTCACGGAGAGAAAAGCAGTTTTCAGACGTAAATAATTTGACAAATAACCAGGAGTAAAATCAGACATGAAAACGAATAGGATAATCCTGAGGGAGGGAGTTCAGAGGAGCAGAGGTTTGAACAGAAAGGATTCTACTACAGCTGCATTTTTAGTGCTGTATATTTTGTCATAACTAAGTCCACGTACACAAATGGAAACCTCAAGGACAGAAGTGTTCTCCACCCAATTCATTATTTCCTGACCTTGGGAAGATCCACCTCCAGCTGGTGAGGGATGCCTCTCTAATGAGACATGCTAACATCAAAGGTGATGCAGGGCTCTGGAATTTAATAACCTCTCCTGAGCTCAGAAATCTGGGTCTCACAGCAGCACTGCCCAAGCCACTGGGGTCAAGTGGCATCGAGAGTGCAAAATGTGGGTAGAAGCAGGGAGGCACCAGCAGGAGCCCATGGCAAAGGACAGGGAGCCAATTACCAGGAACGTGGTGTTGTGTGAAGGAAAGCAAAATGATGTCATAATAAAGCAAAACTGAGGCAAATGGAGTTTTAAGAGGTACAAAAGTCTTTCCTGGGGATACAAAACCTCTTCTGCTTTGTGGAGCTGAATGGGGAGAGCGTTCCATGCTGAAGGAAAACACCAGAGAAGAAACCAGTTCTGTACATCAGGGATCTGAGATGGCCTAGTGCTGTTGGTACAATTGCAGTGTCTTGCTTCCCTAAGCCACGGATCTGCAGATCCATGGGCAGCCGTGGCTGCTAGCAGCGAGCAGCCCGGGCTGCACTTTGCTCCTCATCAGAGGAAATGCAGAGCGTGCTCTGTAACTCATCTTTCTGACCCACTTCATAAGAAACACTGCTCGCTCTGGCAGGCTCTGCTCTGACAGAAGGCGTGTCAGCAAGAGCTTTTGCTCAGTCTCACTCCACTGGCCACAGCACAAGTGGGAACCGAAGCTATTGTCCTGCTAAGTGCTGTTCTTGCTGTAATACTCAATGCTTGCTTGGAAAATAACAATCTATTTCCTTTATGTGCAGCAAATAACAAATCACAAACAGCGTTGTTAGACAGTCTTGAAGTTCACAGATAAATGTTTTACTGGCTAAACAGGAAGAAGAGCTGAATTGTAACACTAAGTTCAAATTAATTTTCTTTGAAAAGGAGTATTTCTCTGACACCCTTTTAAGAGTTAAAGCTATGGAAAACCATAGGAATAGCTGTTAAATTTAAAAATCAAGATAAATACTTGGATTATTTCTGATCACATGAGTTGGCCTGCCACAGTAACATTCTTCCTGCCTGTCCAACTGATTGAAGAGTAACAAAAAGCTGCAGCTCCTCCCTCCTCAGATGAATCTCAGTATTACATGGGACACTTTTACCAAATGTTTCACCTTTTAAGTACTGTCCCTGTAGTCCTCGAAGGAAAGTGTGGCTATGTTAGGCAGGCATGGCTAGAAATAGTCAGTAGCTGTTCTTGCAATGAACATTGTGCCTGACAGGAAATTCTGATGTATTTGACACTGGTACCCACACAGGGTATTCTTTGTCTGCTGTCTCTGTACTAATTTCTTGCTATTTGCTACAATTGGGCACAAACTGTAAAATGTCTGGGATCTGCAAAACATCTTAAATGGACAACACCAACTTTCTCCAAGCCCCTACTGTTTACTTCTTTCACTCAAAATACCATCATTTTGAGGTTACTTACAATTTTCTCAGGAAGTTCCCTTAAAGTTCATGGGGAATTTTGGTCACCTCAGAGCAGACGCTGTAGGAGGGAAGAAATCTTCAAGAATTGTTGTGGAATTTTCAGTTCTTTATTCATGTTAGAGATGGATTTCCCCTTCTTTCCACTCCTGTGGGACAAAAAAGAACTTCTAGTCTGCTGCATTTGTGGCACCTTTAGGAATTCATAGCCATACATAAAAAGACTCAACCCCTCTTACTCGTTATTGCCCCATCTATTCCTATAGCCTTGGTTTGACGGGGAAATGGGATTCTCTGGGAGCACTCATGATTAGGAAGGTGGCTGTCCTTGTCAGTGGCTTGCTAGTTTTCACTAGACACTGTCCTGTCAAGCCAGGCCATATTCAGAACGTTGCAGGTTTGGCCGTGGTTTCATGACCCTGCTGTGGATCGCAGGCACTCACACTTGGTCCCTGTTTTTCCCTGGAGTCCCACCAGGCAAAGGCTGTTAACCCAGCAGCGCTGCCTGGGAGGCGGAACCAGCGGCGAGAGCAGCGTCACCTCTTTCCTTTGCTCGTGTGCGAGAGGAAGAGAAAACCACCGCGTCTTGCATCAGCTAAAAAGGGCAGGTTGGTTGTCATCTGCTCCCCAAACTGTCCCCTCCCTTGGCTCACCGTGGGCAGGGCTGGCCAGAAACGTTTTGACAAACCCTGACAAGGTAAATGGGGCTGTGCATGGTCACACTTTCCTGCTGTCTGCAGATTCAAGGTTTTTTTCTAAATATTCTTTTTCAATTTTTATTTTGCAATAGCAGGTACAGGAAATGATGCCACGAGCAAAAAAAAAAGTTCACTGAGAAGATGATGTAACTCTGTAATTTGCAGATCTGGGATCTAGGCACAGATCATTTATAATTTCCATGTCTTCTGTGTAGAGTCTTTGTGGTACGTGGGAAATGCAAAAGAAAGGAGATGGGGGTGCTTTACCTGTACAAGAACAAACACTGCTCTTCAAACAACAAGGTAATCTCTAAATCTGTTTTTTCAGAAGCAGTAGGCCACACTCTGTATTAAAGACTGACAGTGCTGTTCCAGAAAATGAGATGTGAAAGAACAAGATTGTTCTCTACGCATTTTTAAAAATTATAAAACAGGATACTTTACTTTTTTAGTAGATGCTTAGAATAGTTAAAATAATATCAAAACGTTATATTTATTACTTTAATATTAAAATAATATTAAAACTTCAGTTTTATAATAATGTTTCTTCTCTGTTTCTGGGTCAGCGAACTTCAGTTGTCAACTTCCTCATCTTCTGGGATTCATCACTGTAAGTGCAGTCATCAAACTTTCTTTTAGGAGCCTTCCCAGGTAAAAAGTGCTAAAACAATGCAGCCAAATACATCCCAAGCTACAGGTTACAGCCCTCTAGAGCTGTGAGTTCTAAGTATTTCCTAGAACAATACCCCTGGGACTCGTGACAGCTACGCTGAAAATGAAAGCCTTCCGTATTCACTTCGGGATCAGAGGAATAACTCGAAACACAAACATTTTAATTCATTTTCAGGGTTGCCTGTCAAACAAGGGCTCGGCAATCAAAGGCTGACAGCTTCCTGTCCTGGGGCGAGTTGTCTCACCTCGCTGAGGTGGCTGCAGTCCAGGTTCTCCTGGCTCTGACTCCACTGCAAACATCTGCCCTGGCAGCGGTTCATCCTGGTGCTGTCTGTGTGTACCTGAAAAGGAGGAAAATGTTCTCACACTTGGTGGGACAAAGTGGCAGCTACTTAGAAGAAACTTTGGAGCTTCTTCACGGGTTTTCAGGGCTCTTAGTCTTGGGAAAAAAAAAAAAAAACAAAACAAAACCCAACTCAAACCAAAAGCGAAAACAGAACTCCACTGACTGCGTCTGGATACCTTTTCTGAAATTTTATCTTGTACTAATCTCCAGTTCAAATAGGGAACTGTAAACCATCCGAGGTAAAACAGCTGACAATGCGATTCCTACCTAAAATGTAGCAGTCTTTCTGCAGGAACGATGATCAACAACAGCCATGCTGAGCACACAGGCCAACTGCATGATGTGGATGGAAGCAAAAACATCTAAAACCATTTAATTCAATTTTGAATGCTGGGGAATCTCAGTATTAAATGGTTTCTGTGAGCCAGCTGCTGTTACTACTACATGGGCTATCAACTTCTACTGGCTGGGCTCTAATTCCTAGAAATTGCTTTATGCCAAAGTCATTACTGCCTAATTAGAGCCCGCAAGAAACAAGGGGATGAGCCAGGGAAGTTCCATGGCACTGTGGGCACAATTGCATGTTCACAGGCTGCTGCCAGACACAGGGAGCGCAGCGGTTGGCTGCTCAGGCTTCTACAAAAATGCTTTTGTGGCTGCCTTTAAGGGCTGGGAATTTATTATGGGCAGTCATTTCACCCATGGATCACCAGGTTCTTATTCAGAACCAAGACTGCAGAGTTTTCCTTTGCCCTTCCTTATTTCTTTTGTTTCACCAGAGGGCTGAGTTCGCTCTAGAGATCTGGTTTGGGAGGGAAAGACTTGTTTTTTGCTGTGAAACAAAAACTGTGAGAGCCAAAGTTATTTAACTATGCAACATTTTCTAAATAAATAAATTTAAACAAATCCTTAGAATGCAAAAGACTAATATTACAATGTCCATCATTTATTTTTCTAATCTATTGCTTAGCCATTCTTCATGGGGAAAAAGTCATGATTGGAATTGGGTTTTTTCCCAATTTTGGACAGTAGAAGAAATGTATATCTGGTATTTGGGTTAAGAAGAACCTTATCTGTTTAGCTGTTACTTGATTTTTTTTTCAAAAGCACTTAATTTCAGTCACTTCTATTGCAATGTTTTTGTGGGATTTGTTTGTTTGTTTTTTTTTTAATTGGATGTGCAAAACTAAAGGTATTTGGAAAAATTCTGCTGCAATTTAATTTATACCACACAGAAGAGAAGCTGGATTTAGTGTGAGATTTTGTAAAATGCTTTGTCAATGAACCACATAATGTATTAAGCAGATATATAATCCATGCATATTAATGCAGGATTGAATGCTGGAAGCACAAGCAGCAGGAGAAGGCTCAGGGAAGGGACAATGGATCAGGCCAGCACACTGCTTGTCATCCTCTGATTCCCCACAAAACCTTTCCAGAAAGTTGGATTTTACCTTAACACGGGTGTGTCAGGATTCCACCTTCTGAGGAGAAAACCTGTCCTGCTTCAGGATTCCAATTCCTGAGGGGAAAACCTGCCCTGCTTCTGGATATCACTTCCTGAGGACATGAGTTTTTCCCCTCACAGGCACCTTTATTCTGAAAAAGGGAAATGGAAGAACATCTTGGTCCTACACCGAGTTTTGCCCTCATGGGCATCTTTATTCCCCAAAGGAGAGTGAAAGAGCATCTTTTCCTCCCACATGGATACCTTTACTCCCTAAAGAGGGAATGGAAAGTCATCTCTCTCTCTCACACTGAGCTTTTCCCGCATGGGAATCTTTATTCCCTGAGAGGGGAATGGAAGAGCATCTCCTTCCCACCCTTCTCCCCTCACGGGCATCTTTATTCCACATGAGGGGAATAGAAGAGCCTCTCCCTCCCTCCTGCGCCAAATTTTCCCCTTACGGACACCTTTATTCTCCCAAGGGGAATGAAATAACCCTTCCCTTCCTCCCTCTCTCCCTCCCGTGCCGAGTTTTCCCCTCACGGGCAGTTTTATTCCCTGGAGGGGGAAATGGGAGAGCATCTCCCTCCCTCACGTACCTTTCCCTTTACAGGAACATTTATTCTCCTAAGGGAATGGAGAATATCCCTCCTGCGCTGAGTTCTCCCCTCACGGACACCTTTATTCCCTAGGGCGGGAATGGGAGAGCATTTCTCTCCCTTACACGCTTTTCCCTCACGGGCACCTTTATTCTCCAAAGGGGAGAAAGGAAGAGCATCTCCTTCCCGCCCTTTTCCCCTCACGGGCACCTTCATTCCCCAAGAGGGAATTGGAAGAGCCTCTCCCTCCCGCCCTTTTTCCTTCCCCTCACAGGCACCTTTATTCCCTAGAGGGTGATGGAAGAGCATCTCCCTCCCTCACACGTACCTTGATTCTCCAAAGGGGAAAGGAAGAGCATCTCCTTCCCGCTCTTTTCTCCTCACGGGCACCTTCATTCCCTAGGGGGGAGAATGGAATGTGAGCATTTCCCTCCCTCACACTCTTTTCCCTCACGGGTACCTTCATTCCCCAAAGGAGAAAGGAAAGGCATCTCCTTCCCGCCCTTTTCCCCTCACGGGCATCCTTATTCCACATGAGGGGAATGGAAGAGCATTTCCCTCCCTCACACTCTTTTTCCTCACGGGTACCTTCATTCTCCAAAGGGGAAAGGAAGGGCATTTCCTTCCCGCCTTTTTCCCCTCACGAACACCTTCACGGCTCAGGAGGTAATTGGAAGAATCTCTCCCGTGCTTTTCCCCTCGCGGGCACCTTTATTCCTCAAAGGAGAATGAAAGAGCATCTTTCCCTCCCACACTTTTTCCTCCTCACGGGCACCTTTATTCTCCTTAGGGAAATGGAGAACATCCCTCCCGCGCTGAGTTTCCCCCTCACGGGCATCTTTATTCCACAAGAGGGGAATGGAAGAGCACCGCCCTCACGGGCACCGCTATTCCTCCCACAAGGGGTATTGGAGGAGCATTATCATCCCTCAGGGGCACCTTTATTCCCGGAGCGGGGAAGGGACGAGGCTCTCTCTTCCTCTCTCCCTCACACCGAAGGCTGAGCGGTGCCCGCAGCCGCAGCTCGTGCGCGCGCGCCGGGCGCGAGTCCTGCAGCGGTTTGGGGCGCGGCCCCGCCCCTTTCTAATCGCGCCGCCATCCCCGAGCGGCGGCGGAGGGATACCCGGGCTGCGGGCGGAGGGATCCGCACGGCGGAGCCGGCCCCCGGGCAGGGAGAGCGGGAGGCAGGCAGGGAGGGAAGGAGGACGAGGAGGGGGGCGAGCGATGCGGCGCGGCCGCGCTGGCTGAGGCGAGGTGGCCCCGCAGTTCGGGAGGACGAGGGTGGGGAGCGGAGCGGAGCTGGTGCCGGGGGAGCCTTGGCGGGGCGGCGGGAGAACAGCTGGGGAGGGGTCGGGGGGCGCTCCGGGAGCGGCGAGGGGAGAGCGGAGCCTGAGGGGAGCGGCCAGCGCGGGGGAAGGGCGAGGCTGCGGGGCCGGGCGGCGTGTGCCGCTCCTGCCGCTCTCTGGCGTCGCAGTTCAGTGGAAAAGGGAAGGGATAGAAAAGGGAACTGATTTGAAATAGCCCCCGATCCCTGCGGCGGCCGGTTCCCCGTCGGTGCCATCGCGGGGGGGCAGCGGGGCTCTGGTGCAGCCGCAGCCCGGGGGGTTCGGCTGCCTGAGGGGCGGGGGTCGCTGCCCTCGCTGCTCCGCTCGCCCGGGCTTGGGGCTTTTTTTGTGGGGAAGGGGCAGGATGAGCTTGCGGAGTTCGGCTGGAATTTCTCCTTCCTTTCTGAGGCGCTGCCGCTGCTGAAGCAGATTTTTCCTTCCTCTCTTTTTTTTTTTTTTTTTTTTTTTGTCTGATGCAGAATCCCAGTAGCTAGGCAGCCTCCCTCTTTTCTTTCCTTCCTTCCTTCCTTCCTTCCACCCCTTCGCTATGTAGGAAGGGAGAGGCATCAATGGAAAGGCTGAAAT
The DNA here is from genome assembly GCA_037013685.1 of Acridotheres tristis. NCBI lineage: Eukaryota > Metazoa > Chordata > Aves > Passeriformes > Sturnidae > Acridotheres > Acridotheres tristis. The sequence goes on along the minus strand of CM072887.1, from coordinate 1,497,258 downwards.
TCGCGTAGATGGACTTTCGGATGCATTTTTTCTTGAAAGAGGAAGATAAATCCCGCTTGCCAGTGCACTGACTTTTGTTGCTGTTGAATCGCTCGGTAAAAATGGGGTTCACTCACTCCAGCTGAATCCTTGGAGCGTTCCAGAGAGTTGCTGCAGTGCAGGACTTATCTTTAATTTTTTGCATCAGAGGAGCTGCATTGATGTTAACCATTTTTTTGTAAAATGGAGAACGAGATCTTCACACCCCTTCTGGAGCAGTTCATGTCGAGCCCTCTTGTCACCTGGGTAAGCGTTCATTTTCCCCTCGCCCATTCCCGGTTTTATTCTGCTCATTGTTCGAGGAGAGCCTTGCGGCAGGGGAGCGAGGTGGAGTTGGTGTCACGGTGCTGCTGCTGCTTCTGTTCCAGGTGAAGACATTCGGACCGCTGGCTGGAGGAAATGGGACCAACCTGGAGGAATATGTGGCGCTGGTGGATGGAGTGTATCTGAACGAAGTCATGCTGCAAATGTGAGTGTGGGCAAGCGCTGCCTTGGGGGAATTTTTTGCTGGTTTGTTTCTCTTTTTTATTTTTTTTTTTTCTTTGTACTGCCTTATGAAAAACCCTTTTGCCCCTCTCCCCGTATTGACCTTGGTGAATTAATTTCATTTGTGCGTGACACGGTCATGTGGGGAGTTAAGAGGAGACTTGGGATGGTGGCAGATCCTGACTCTGCACAGCTGAATGTCCAGGCAATGTATTTGCAGGATGTATAGTGTGATACAGGCTGAATCATCGTTGTGGAACTTACTGGAAAATGGGATGACTGTAAATAGTTTCCCAGATTTCCACTGAGAGGCATAGAAAAGGTTCATCCTGCTGTAAGTCATGCTCATAAAGAAAATCTTGAATAAATTTGCTTGGCTAATAGGGTTCTAATCCATATCTTGGTGCACGTGACATGCAACTTAAGGATGGCATGCAACTCACACGGGGTTGTTCGCTGAGCAAAAGGGCTGCCCCTAAACTCCTTCCTCTTCATTTTCCACGCTTCCAAATTGGAGTGGCTAGCAGCTGAGCAGTAAAGCTGATGCTTTAATTGTGAGTGTGGAGTGTGTTTTCTGAGAAGGAACGTTTTTACGTGGGTTTATAAACTGTTTATTGACAACTCTGGTTGTCAGAAAAAATCCTTTACAGTGGCTCTCTGTTAATCATAATTTTGACTGGAATGTTGCCCACTACTGTCATGCTGGGGAGTAACACTTGTCAGGTGTCTAGTGATATAATCATAAAAGTGTTACTAGTGCAAAAATTTCTACATACCTTTTTTTTTTAATGATATTTTGAGTCAATTTTCTGTATAGGTATGAAAAGCTGTGGGTTTATGGGTGGCTGGGTACATCCATCAGTGCATGAGCAGCTTGTGTTGGCAGCTGTTCCTCAGGAGCACTGCTCAGGGATGGGCATCCTCTTGCTTTGCTTATAGCTTTTATTCATATTTAGTGCTTTAAAAGTTTTTAGCCTTGGTGTTCAGCCTGTGTAACTAATCTGTGTCAGAAGAGCAACCCTTTACCACATGTAAGTAAGTGTGAATTCACAGCCTTTTGAAACCAGTATTTTCTTGGTCACCTAACTTCTGTACAACTAAGACTCCCAAGTATTCACTTCTCATATTCACTATAATGGTGAAGAACATGGAAAACGTGGTGGAATGGAACTTTTTGAAAAGAAAGAAAACAATTTGAAGTGGATTCTGGCACACTTCAATAAGAAGTTTAAGTGATGCATTTCACTGAAGAATACTATTTTTATTTTACAACTTCTTTCTTTTTTTCTTGGACTACATAAAGTAGATAGATTGTCAGCTGTGGCCACGCATTTGATATGTAGAGCTTCTATGGGATAAAAAAGTTGGACAGCTGGAAGGCAAATTTAGCACTGGAACAAGGTGATTTTTGAAGAATATAGTCTTAAATTTTTTTTAGCCAATTTTTTTTAATACTGAGTATAAATTGATACCTGGTGCCTGTGTGTAAAATGGAAAAGTGGAGAAGGAACATTCCCATGCCTAAGGCACCGTGTGTTGAATTTGGCTGTGACTTTGTGCATCCTTGATCCCATGCCATGATTACTGTACTTAGGAAGCACTGGGTGTCTGTGTGTAAAAAAATACATATTGGAGATGTACATTTAAAAAGAAAATAATTTGGTATTCATAACAGTGAAAACAACCTCAAACTGGAGGTGTGTGGAAAAGCATTGGTGTACAAATCAAATTAATTTTAGAAATATGTCACTACACTGGCAGTGAACTTTTGGGAACTGAGATGTATCACGGCTGGTTACTGCTTAGAATTGCCTCTTAGAACTCTGTTCACATTTTGGGAAAGTTCAGTTTGTTTTGGGTTTTGTGCCAGGATTGAAATAGGGGAAAAATTGTTTCATGTTTTGCAGTGTGGTCCTGTCTGTGGTGAAGTCACTGTGGAAACCTGTGTTAACTTTCAGTCCTGCTCACTTTGAATATCCATCTATTAAGCAAATGTCTTTATTTGCAAAAAAACACTTCAAAGATCTGGCTCTAACTAATCATCAATACAGATTATTTCCACTGTTTTCCCTTTTTACTTCTCTTCTGTTCTCCTTTCATTCTTTACTACCATATATTGAGGAAATGTGGCTGAAAAATTGGTGTCATGTGACTTCAAAAGAAGAGTGTTTTTCTTCAGAGTGTTGGGGTTGAGGAATTGTTTTTGGTTGTTTGTTTTGGTTTTTTTTTTGAAGCTCAGTGACTTCACATGAAAACTAGAGGTCTGTGGTTAGGAGCTATGGCAGTGGGGGCTGTTAGAGGTGCTGTGGTCCTGCTGCACATTTACTTTAATACTTACTTTATTCTTGCCAAATGTTGAAAAAACAAATTCTGTGACCATAAAAGTGAGTGTTAATATTGGATTAGGCATGGTTTGTAAATAGTTACACAGTCCAAAAAAAAAAAAAAAGGCTTTGTTAGTTAGAGAAGGTTTTTTTGTTCAGGTAGAAAAGAGTTAATCCTGCCCTCCATCATCTACAAGTGAGAGTCCAGCATTTGTTTCTCCTTGTGCTTGTCTGGATTAAACTTTATTTTCTACAATTGTAGTGATTCAGACAGGGAAGAGAGGTGTCAGCATTGGAATAGTTGCAGGATGCTGATGGTGCCGAGATTGTGGGATTTATCAGCACTGAGTTTATTAGTACCTCGTCCGTGAGAGAATTCATTACATTCCTTGTTTTTTTACCTTTTGGATGTTTCAGGACATGTGAAAATTGCACAGATTCTTTTCAGTGTCCAGTTATATCTGAAGGGCTCTTTCTTGCTGGAGATACTGGAGGCCAATTTAATCATTGTTTTTTAAATTTTATTTTTAATTAAAGAGAGTCCCAGTGTTTATAGTATTAGCTCCTAACTTGAGAGAATGTCTCTAATTTCCTGTTTAAATTTAGGTCCCGTTCTTCAGAAGTATCTGGTTACTTACCTTCTGCTGGGATCAGTCAGTATCTGATACTTGTGCATAGAAACCCATCTGTCTTTCTAAATCTGAGCCTTTATCTTTGTGCTCTTTGATACAAAAAAGGGGTCATGCTTCTTGGAAATAAATCAGAGCACCAGAGATCACTGCAGTGGTGTTCTGCCATGGCAGGGAGGTGGAGGGGCATGCCAGGAATGCTTCATACCTTCCCTGCACCTCTGTATCATAATGTTACTAAAATTATCTTTATAAAGTGCTCATAGGCTGGAGAGGAATCTGTTGTGTGTGGTACTGAAATCAGTGAACCAGTGTAATTCAATGGATTAGTCACCTGTTGCACACCCAAGTACAACTGCAGTAAAATAATACTCAGTTGTCCTGGAGATATTTTTCCAGAACCTGATTAACATCACCTCAGGGTTTTTTTTAATAGTCTTAGCACTGTACTGTTTATAAACTCCTCTGATCCAAAAAAAATCACAGTATTTTTACAGAAACACTCATTTTCTGAGTGGTATTTATTTCCATTTTTGATAGGTCTCGTTCTCTGATACTTGTTAACTGAATTCCAATAGGATTGGGTAAGAAATGATGAAAGTCTTTTAGTATGAGCTGTGGTTCCCCAACTGACAAGGGTCTTGCTGGTTCCTTTGAATAAAATGAGACAGCTGCAAGTAGTTACAAGATGGGGGCTTTCATTGCATTTACCACCACCATTAATATTTGGTCAAGCAACAAAGACTTGAAACAGTATTTTAGCTCTAATTGTTTTATTTTACTGTGCTTTGTATTTGTGGAAATAAATCTGGTTTGAAGGAACTGTTGGACCCAGACTGTGTGCAGAGTTGGTGATGTACAGAACCAAACTCTGGAACTGAGTTAATTTAATGCACTGTCTGGAGAACCTGGCTGCTTTCATCCCAGTGTGCCATTTACAACTTTAGTCTTAATTACATAAATTAAGTGATACTTTCCATATCAGTCTTTGCATCCAGACATGCTGAAAACTACTTCAGAGATGAAGTCTTTTATTCTTCTCCTGGGTTTTTCCCCTGGTGTTTTTCTGACTGAATCCACTTGCAGGCCTTTGCCACCATCAGATTTTCCAGGTGGACTGGCTGCCTGTTTGCTCCCACCACGCTGCTGGTGTGTGCCTGGAATGTGGACAGCTTCCTTGGCTGCTCCTCTGAGCTCTCAGCCTTCACTTGTGTGCTTTTTTCCAAGCAGTTGAGCTTGCCAGCCCATACACTCCTGGCTTGCCTATATCTTCTTTCCCTGAAAGCTGGGACTGGCTCTGCAGTGCTGAGCCAGCTGCCTGGCTCTGGGAGAGAGAGTGCAGCAGCAGCCACTCCATCCAGTTAACTCCTTCTTGGGAAGGCCAAGGAGGGAGAGGCAGCTCCAGCCGGGCTCTGGCTGGCTGGGGAGATGGAAAAGAGTTTGGAGGAAAAGGAAAACGATGACTTTGGCAGCAGAAGTAGGAACACGTGTTTTAGAAAGAAGGTCAGATATTATTAAGTCCACAACTTTTTCGCTTTGTGGTATAGATTCACACTTCCCAGATGTGCTCTGTCAGGTTTTCCACAGGTGCAAGGTGTCACTTGGGCTTTGTGAGAGTTGTTGTTCCCAAGAGTAGTTCTGCAGCAGCAGGGCTGAGATTTTTCTTCAGGAAAGCTGGATTTGTAACAGTCGACTTTTTTTTGTGAAGAGGCAAATGCTTTAATAAATGGTCTAGCACAATGTGCACCGGGATTGTTGGAATGAAACCCTTTTGATGAGAGAACAGGAAAACGTGATGAATAATTGTACACCATCAGCCTGCAGTGAGCTTGGAATTGGGCAGGTGAGGTGGACACAGGCTGATACCTGCACTTGTGAGGTGCTTGGGTTTTTCATAGATAAAGGGGAAAAAAATGCATGAGTTGATCAAGCTTGAAGTGCTTGTCTCTGTTTTACTAGTTTTTGTTACGTTTTTGTACCCTTTTCCACAGCTGATGTCCCCTTCATCCTGGCTACCCTGAATTATGTCTGAGCAGGAAACTACTCTGCAGTTCACTCTTGTTCCTTGCAAAATTTTAAAGATTAGGAATTAAATCATCTAACCTTCCTTTACACGTAAACATCCACTTCTTTCCTCTCTCCTTCATGTGCCATCTTGGTTATTTTTCTTCGACTGTGTCTCCTTTCTTTTGGTAGCCTGCTACTGACCCCATCCTTACTCTAGGCTAGTACCTTGGGCCAGGGAATAAAAACTGAATTTAAAACTATTTTTAATATATAGCAAGATTTCTGTTAAGCCTGTCAACCTGTTCCATAAATAGTCATCTTAGATCAATATCAAAATAACTTGTCTCAGCATTGAAAGCATTCTGGCAAGGATAGAACACACATTCACTATGGCTTTGCAGTTTCCTTTTCAGAGAATTTTGCATTTCACATTCTCCATGCTGTTTCAAAGCACTCTATGAGAATAAGAGCAGCAGTAAAATCCAGACAAATTTGAAGTTAGCTACAGACACCTGGCTGATCAGCTTGTACCCTTCAGTGGCAGCAGGGCTGTGCTGCTTCAGATTGCATGGCTGGCCTGGGGATCTCTCCACCACAACTTTTACAAAGTATTGCTGTGCTCTGATGTTTCTTTTAAAAGGTAACCTAGTTAACTGAATTTGGGTGCTAAATTAAGCTCATCCTATGCCAAATTTGAGATTTGCTTCTAGATTTTCCTCATTTTTTTCTTCTGTTAAGAAGGGACTTTTGTGTTTGTTGGTATGTTCCTCTTATTTTTGATTCCTCCTCTTTTTTTCTTTAAGCTAAACAGCAATTTGTTGCCTTCCTTGTCTTTCATAATGCACCACTTTTCCCTAGGTGGCAATTATTTAGGGATCAAGACATTTGCCCAAAATGCTGCTTTGTTAGCCCACATGACTTCAGTGGTCAAAGATTCTTTGGGAGTAGCTGTGTGAGAGTCTCTGTGTTTGTTTACTTTGTGTTGGAGTCCAGTCTTTATCCTGAAGATGCTCCAGAGGCTGTTGTTGTTGAGCACTGTTTGCAAAATGCCTCCTTTTCCTTTCATGGGATTAATTGATTCCAAGGCTTTGAATTGAAGCCAGGCTACTGCTTGACCCAAGCACAAATTGTCTGATGTTGTATTTTTGGATGGGAAATTGTAAGGGATGAGCTCATAAATGGTGCCTGTTGCGTTCCTGGCCATTGAGTGAATCTTTGCACAAATTATAGACACTCCAATACTTGCTTCCATTCCTATAGTGACAGAAGGCAGTCCACTTAGGTTTATTACAGAATTTTATCTTGGTTTAAGCTTCAGGGAAATATTTGCTCTAGTTTTTCCTCTGTGTGGTATCTTTGTTTTTCTTAAATAAGCCCCTGAGCAAAAAGTGTCTGCTGGAATTTCCTGGTAGCTTGGGAATACACTTGCTGTATATTTGGAGTGTTGTGTGTGCTGGGCCAAACCAGAATACAGATACTAGGAGATGGATGAGAGAATGCAGACAAATGTCACATTCTTTAAAAATGGGTGTAGAGAGAGATTAAAATGTATTTTATTAGTAGTAATTTACTTACAGAGGGTTTGTTTCCCTTCATGAGAAAGGAAATTATCTACAGTTATGGTGTTTCAGCCAAAAGTATTTTGAGGAAATCTGTGTGGTGCTATTTTTATAACTGAAGCTATTTCTGGTCACTAGAACTGCAATATTTGTGTAGCTTTGGTGCCATCTCACTTGGCTGATCACACATTAGTATTTCCTGTACTTCTTAATGCTGGGAACTGAGGTGTTTACCTGTGGTCAAACTGTTGTGACTCTGAAGCAAGAACTGATATATTTTTGAGAATTTGTTGCTTCAGCCACGTTTAAAGTCAAGAGTAAAATGAGTGAATATTTTTCCAAGTCTTTCAAAGGAGAAGTAATTTTTGGTAGTGCTGTGATTATCAAATAAAGCAAATACAAATAAAGCAAAGTACATTTGGTGCTGTTAGTTAGGACAGAAGAAAAAAACTTGTACTTACAAACTCCTCTTGAAAGTTTTATTTGAAGCTTAAATAAAAGAAGACTCCATAAATGCATATTGCTTTTGAATCCTACATAGTAATTTTCCCTTATATTAATATTTTAAATGTCTTAGAAAGCATGTAGCTCCACAAATGTCATTTGCTCAAGGCAATAAATGTTTATTGTCTTCTGTTTGCTGTTTCCTGGCAGTGATGACAGCTTGCTGTGTCCCTATTCTGCTTCTTTTATGATTTGATATTTCTTCCAAACTAATCCCTGCATGTTTGCAGGTTTTTTTTTTTTGTACTGCAGGTTTCCCAAGGTGCACTGTGGGAACATTTCCTGGCTGCAGTGCCCTGGGGATGTTTGGTGCCAAGTCTTGCTGCACCTTGTGATGCAGATCTGGCAGTGCTTTTGTTTGTAAAACTGATGTTGCTGTTGTCCCGGGATCGCCGGGGGTGACAATGTTTGCAGCCTTCGGGACTTCATCACAAACTAGAGGACTTCCCAACTGCTCTGTTAATTGCTACTGAACTGAATGGGTCTTCAAAATTGGGACTCGTTTCAGAAGTAAAAAGTGTTGGCTCTGAGAGGGGAAAACAGCAAGCAGTGCTTGAAGTGGAAGTCAGAACTTCAGACTTCGTGGTCTTCAGTATTTTGCTCCTGTGGCATGTCCATCCTCCTGCTTTCCTCTCCTTTGGCCTGTACACTCTGCATCCATTTGGGTTTAGTTTAATTTGGAAAATTGTGTGCTGCAAGTATTACAGCAGTTTAATTCTCTCTTTTGAAGTGATATTTCCTGCTGAAACTTCTGTAGTTAAAAAAACTCCTCCAAAACCAACCAAGCAAACCAACAAGATGGCCCTTGAAAGATATTTAGATTAGTTGGAGTGTGTTTGTCAGACTTTCTGGTTCTCATATGTTTTTCCTCAATTAAAAAAAAAAAAGTTTGTTGATGTTTCTTCTAGGAATTCTCAAATTTTTAATACCTAGGTGTGTTTATTTTGTGTGTTAAGTGTTCTGTGTTGCTCTGAATCCTATAGATTTTCCTTTCTGTGAGTGCCACTTGTTTATTTGGTGGCAGCCAGATTACCCTTTGCCAGCTGTGGAGCAGAGGCTGCTCCACGTTCAGCGATCTGTTGTGTGGTAGCAGTGACTTAATAGGTTCAATTTATGGCAGAAAACTTTTTTTTTTTTTTACATTCTACCTTTTAGCGTGATAGGAAAAGAATAGTCAAAATTGAGCTGAAACAATAGTAGTAAAGTTATTTCATACTATTTGATGATAAAGACAGTGGTTGCTCTATAAACTTAGAAATTAGGGGGTTTTGGGGGGATTTTGGTGCAGCTCCTGTGCTGGCAGTGCCCTGGCAGCACTTGGGCTGCTCAGAGGCTGAGCTGAGGCTGGCACAGGGGAGCTCTGTGCATCTGCTCACTATCCACGGAAATATTCTTGGCAGGGCTCCCTGGGATCCCACCAGCCACTCTGTTTGGGTTAGGTTTGGTTGTTTTTTTATTTTTAAATAGGCATAGGGCTTCAGCCTCCTAGCAGTTTATGGTGTTGGACATAATCCTAGGAAGTGGGGTTTTGTGCAAGGGCCAGAGACTTGTGATGTTCTGCTTCCTAAAGCTCGCCTGATCACGAGGCAGAAAACGTTGGGTGCAGCTGTTGGGCTTGAGGCACACACAGAAGCCAGTCCTTGCTGAGTGCAGACTTAGAGTGTCCTTAAACTGAGCTGTTAATACTGATTGTGTGGCATAGGGTGTCTCAGTGCTTGGGATATCTTCAGATATTTGAGCAGATGTCTGCAGAACTACAGGACATTTCAGCTGTACATTGGTTTTTGCTCAAACAGTCTTGAGGGTAGAAATACAGATGTTGTCCAGCCTAAAGGTAGATTGTCAAATGTTTAAGCAGTTTGAAGATTACCGATTTTTCTCCAGTTTTGACGTTTTTATTGCTTTGTCAGTAAAAGGACACCGTTGGACTAAATCTCGTTGTAAAACACGTTTTGAGCACGCTTATTAGTAAATCATGAAGATGCTACTTTATTAGTCGAAGTCTATCCCAAAATTCTATTACCTGTAATTACTAAAATATTTGGCAGATACCAAGAGTGATCCTGGGCCTTCCAGTTAAAAGGACTCTGCAGAGAAGAAACTTGAGTAGGCATGCAGCATTGATTTGTCCAAGTGGATGCTGTGCTGCTGTAAGCTACAGCTCAGGGTGGCATTGCAGTGAACTCACCCAAATACATTCAAACAAAGGTATATTTCCACTTAGGGTGCGTTATGGGACCAGACTTAATCACTGAGTGCCATCAAGGAACAGATGGCAAGGGAGGACACAACTGGTTTGCAGTCTGCATAGATTTAAGCACGAGGCCATTAAGCTATCACATTGCCATTTCTGATAGATTTTGGTCAATGAAAAATTTAAAGACACATAATCCCTGATTATATGAAGTCTCAATCTGTGATTCATGACACTGTGAGTATTTCAAAATCGCTGAAGTTCTCTCTGTAATCAGGAGTTTTAAACTAATGCATTATTGGGATAGATGCCCCTGTCTGCTTGTATTGCTATTGAAATTAATGTATCTTGTCATAAGTAGGTTGCTCTTAAATGTAAAATTGCTTAAGGGTATCTTTTACTGCTCTGCTTCCTATCGACTTCTAGACAGATTTGCCCTATTTTGCTGGGCTGTTTGCCACTGAAGCAGCTCAGTATCCCCACCTCATAAAAGGAGCAGTTCAGAGCATGGATGGCTTTAAAAATGTTTCTGGTAGCCAACAGAATCTTAGGGTTTTAAAAAGCTGCTTTTTAAAGCTGTGTCTTAAACTGGTTCCAAAATGGACCTCTTAATCTTCAAAATTATTGAATTTGCATCCTGTGTTTCCACCAGTTGATTTTAGTGTCATTGGGCCCTAATGAATTCTAATAAACAGAATTGTTTTGCATTAATAAAAATATAATCATTATAAACATATTACTGGTCATCAGAATTCAACAGTTCAACATAATGGTCCAAATGCTTCATTAAAATCTTTGATAAATTAGTTTTCAAGAACTGTAGATGAGTTTAAAGATGCTCTTAGAAGGTTTTGGCAGTTCAAGTTTAGAATCTACTCTTTCTATATGAAATAATAGTTGCACATCAGACTTCATGCTTAGTAAAAATATGAGTATGCCATGACTTGGACCAGCCTGAAAAATATAATTCTACAAACAACATAAAATGGAAATGTGTATCTGGCATCCTGCTAGATTATTTCTTCTTTGAGAGGGACAAATTAAGACATCAGTACTTAAGATGATGAACTATATTGACTAAATAAATAATATTTAAAATGCTGTTTAGTGCATGTGAGAAAATGAGACCTGTTTATCAGTATTGGAAGTGAAGTTGGGTTGAGTTAATTTTTTAAAATAAGGAATCTCCTGTTCAGGGACCTAATCGTGGTCCTTTGATAGCAGTGGTGTGAGGAGAGATCTGTCAGGTCTGTGCTTGGCTCTTCCATCCACAAACCTGCAAGACAATCTGAAAGGCAGAAATAAATCAGTGAGTGGAGATGAGGGAGCTGTGCCAAACACCAGCACAGAGGTCACTTGGTGGGAGAATCCCTCGGTTTTTAATGTTTATTTTCATTTTGGTAGGTAGCCTAGAAAGAGTCTGTGTTTCTAATCGTTTAATGACATAATGTGGTTAGAAAGATCTCAATTACTGGAGCACAGAGGTGAAGTCCTGCTTGCACTGGCAGGTGCTGAGAGCAGGATTTCACTCTGGGAAGCAGAGGAAACAATTCTCTGTCCAAGTCACTCATCCTGGGCATGGCTAACATGTGTTAATTGAGAGTGTCAAAGACAACTGACTTCCCATGGCTGAAGAATAATGAGCCAAGAGCACATTCATTACCAAAAAAGAAAATTCCAGAAAAATGAATCTGCTACCAATAGGGAGTTATTGAGGGTACATGTTTAATTAAATTAAAAATGATTGGTAGAGATTAGTAGTGTTAGTACTGATATCTCACTACCTTGCTTTTATTGAACCTTAAAAACAGGGGGTTAAACTTCTTTTTGCCACTACCTGCTTTTAAATTCTGTTGAAAAATGCTCCAAGGGGAACTTGGAGTTTGGGACCCTTTGCCATGATCTTCTGGGAAAGTTTAAATTTACTAAAATAAATTTTTTTCTGTGCACCAGGTTGTCTCAAGGCTGACATTCTGATTTTAACTGCTGATCATCTGCTCTAGCAGAGCATCTTGAAACTGGACAGTGGAGTTTTTCCAAGTGGTAAAAATACAGCTCAGAGCACATCTGTGGCCCAAGTGTTCCCAGCAGAAATTCACAATCTGACTAAACTGCTTCCTGCAATTTAAGCCAACAACAAAAAGCCAAACCAAAACAAAAAAACTCCCCAAGTTTGTGTTTTAAGCTACAGGAATGAATCATTTTGGCACTGAGCAGGTCAGTTTGTCATAGAGGGAGGTGAGGTTGTTAAAGCAGCCCAAACCTTCCCTGCTGGCTGGGCTGATCCCCTGGTGTCATAAAGATCCAGTGCTATGCAAATATTCAAGTTTTTTCTTCATCCAGGATCAATCTCAATATCCTAATGCAGCTTTGGAAATGAGAGGATGGAAAGCCTGAGCTTTGATGACGTTGGTGTTTGGAGTTCTTGTGGTTGCACACTAATTTTGGTGTCGATGCTAAAAATAAGAGGTGGCACAATATCCAGGAAACCCCTGTGCCCTGCTCTGAGTGCTCTGAAGGGACAGGCACATGAAATGTGTGGCTGTAGAAATGCTGCTGAAGATGATGAAAAAGCCCAGAGATAATCCCATGGTCATTAAGATTAAAGATGAAGATTAAGGGCCCAAATCGGCCTTTTGGAGATATGTGTGTAGAAATAGGAGACTTCAGCTGATCTCTGTAGGTCAGCAGGATTTATTGTGGATTTTCTCTTGTGACTTTAACAAATTTGAATGAATTCAGTGTGGAAAGGAGTCCAGTTCTGTGCATCTGCAAAGCAGAATTATTTATAGCCCATTTAGTTGCTTTTAAAGTTACAGGTTGGCTGAACTAATAAACCCAAGGTCACATCTTAGTCACGTGGTTTGGCTAATATGTTCTAAAATTTATTTTAATTATTAGTCATATTTTTAGGAACATGGTGATGAGCATTTAGGAATGAGGCAATTACCCCTGTCCTAATTTTCCTGGATTTATAGGTACTGTGCCTACTACTTTTATTTTAAAAATGTCTGTGTTGGAGGTGCATTTTTTACATGACCTGACTTCCTTTCCCAGGAGTGGTTTTTTTCTATTATTTCTATTTGTGCTTACAAGCCAGGAAATGCTGGTAGCAGTAAACTGAAGATAGAAATATATCTTTAAAAAAAAAATCAAATATGCTAAAAGTTAAGCAAACTGTAAAAGTCAAATAAAGTTTGTGTAGGTAACTTATATATCAATGAAAAATATGTAATTTTTGTACAGAGAGTCTGAGAAACTACCAATTAAAGGGACAAATTGCATCAGAGGAAGTTGTGATACACAACGTTCAGGTCATTTTTGTTTTATAGCAAATGACTTCTCTTTCTGCATTTGGTTCTGACTCTGATCCTTTGCCTGTGTGTAATTATTGAATTCCATTACTTTTGCACTTTACCAGGATCATTCTCCATTGCCATAGTATTTTTTGAAGGTTGTTTTTTGTTTTGTTTTTTTTTTTTTCCCCTCCCAAAGTTTGCCAGTGGCTGTTCTAGAAAGTGTATTCTGTATTCCATTGTTTAAATCATTAATGACAATGTTGAATAAAAGCAGAGCCAGCAGACACATATCCCTGCAGGGAGCCCTGGTTTGACAGGGAAAACTTGGTAGTTTGTTTTTGGGTGCAGCATCCCAGCCAGCTCTCATTTCTCTGGTAATAATAATATCATTAAACACTACAATAATACTATTAAATGTCAAAAGTTGCATTGTGCAACTGTATCATGAATCTGTGAAAGTGAGAAGCTTCCCATTGGCCATCCCTTAGGAATTCTTTCATTTCAGAGGGTGTTATGGGGGGTGCTTGGATTCTGCATGGTTTTCCATGAGAAATGCCAGTGAATGAATGGGTGTCATGCTGTCTGTCCTGTGTGTGTTAGAGGTATTGAAAACGGGTGACTCATGTGCATTTCCTCAGATCCTTTCTGCTTTGTGAAGGAAGAAGTGATTGATTTCCTCCCTGAAGCCAAGACAAACCAGAGAAAAATCTGCCAGTATATGGTAGTACATGACAAAAACTCCAGTAATAATCCCTTGGTTGACACATTTCAACAACCTGTAAATATATTTAAAAAATCCGTAAATATGTTTATATTTATAGTTTAGTGTGTGTTAGCACGATGTGTTTCATATTCATCATCATCCTAAAAGTGAAAAATTCCATTTTGTTCCTGGTGGTAGTGAAATAGCCACAAGAACTTTGCTGCCAGACCCATTTCCTGGGAGTTGTGGGTGGGTGCTCCCAGAGAGAAAGCTTTAAAGATTAATGTTCAACGTGTTTAATTTATTCTTTTTTTCTTTTCTTTTCTTTTTGCAGCAATCCAAAGTCTGCTAATCAGAGGATAAACAAAAAAGTCAACAATGATGCATCATTAAGGATTCAAAATTTGTCTGTTTTGGTGAAACAAATAAAAACTTACTATCAGGTCAGTAATTGTTTGTTGTGTTGTGTTTTGCTTGGAATTATTTCTGGATTTTCTTCTGTAGTTATGGCTTTAAGGGTAACAGGAATAAGATCAAGAAGAGATACCTGTATGGATGATTTAGAGATCTGGTCCAATTTTTATCACTATTTACAGGAATAAAGGTGGTGTGGACACGTTTTGGGATGAAAGATGATCTGTTTATAGAATAGATACTCGGTGTGTTCAGTTTCTCCTGTGGTGCATCAAGTATTATTGGTTGGTATTTCCTGAGTTGAAGCAAGTTTTGTGCCAGTGAGAGAGATTATTACATGTGCATTCAGTCTTGGAAATGGAATTGTTGTTAGAAAAATGGGATTAAATTCACTGGGCTTAGAATGAATCTGGGAATTTGTAGTAAATGCAGTGAGGATCTAAGGAGAACTGGAGTTGGGTGCAGTGGGAGCAGGTTGTGTGCTGCTGGATGGGCTGCTGTACACATGGACACGCCACAGCTGGGCACTGCAGCTGTCACCAGTGTCCCTTCAGTGTGGCTTTCAGTGCCCTTCCACACTCCTTCCTGCCAGCAGAGCCCAGAGCTGGGAGAAAACCTTTGCAAAGCCTCTCCCCACACGTCGTGGGCAGCCTGTGCTGAAATGTGCTGTGCCCATACGGTGTGTGCTTCCCAAAAGTGAGGGCAGTGAGAGTTCCCAGCTGTCACTGCCCTGCCCGAGCACAGAACCTTTTCCCAGCACTTGCCACCCTTCTCTCCTTGGCAGTCCCTGCACATGGATGGATGTGCTGCCTGCTAAGGCCCAGATGCTTCTCCTTTTCCTAATGGAAATCAGTTTCCACCAGGCATTAGTGTTCCACAGCTGGAGCAGCAGAAGGCACAAAGCACTGACAGGATTGATCTTTATTGGCACACAAAGCATTCCCTGTCCTGCACTGGCCTCATGGTATCTTCAGGCAGAATTTCTGGCATTTAGGTACCTTGGGATGATTCAGGATTGTGCATGTTGCTCCAAACCTAGAAATAAGTTTATTAGAGCTTTTCTAAAATAAAAAACCACTCTTTTTGAAGAACTGGTAAAAGCAGTCAGCATGCCTTTAATAGGCCAAGCTATATTGAACTGCCCTTGTAAGTGTTTTATACACTTTTCCTCCATTTCTCTCTAAAATCTTTCAGGGTTTTGGTCACCATGCAAACATTGAAGGGCTGGTGTTTTTAGCAGGAATAAAAGCATTTACTCTCCAAACTGAGAGCTCCTGTGAATCTAAAATTGCTTTTTCCACGTGTAGATATTCACTCCCTCCAGAGGTCTGTGGTAGTTGAAGTGTTAAAGGATGGGCTGTTTCACACAGGGGTCAGCTGAGTTCCTGTCACCTGTGAAATTCCCCAGGGCAGGAAAGCCAGGGCTTGATGGATGCCCTGGAATCAAAGTGAGAGGCCTCCCTTAGCCTGGGGTGAGGCAGGAGCCTCTCAGCCCAGTGCTCCTGAAAGCTGAGTGTACAGGGACCCTTCCCTGGGGCTGCCTGGGATGCCAGGGGAGCACTCACTGTGCCCAGGGAGGGTTATGCTGACTGTTAGAATCCCTGATGAATGTGGCAATTTGGAATTTTTAGCACTTCTCATTGTGAGCTTGTCCATGCTGGTTTGTTCCACGGGGTTTTAGAACATTTGTGGAAAACCTTCTCTCATTTTCTCCCAGCAGCAGTGCTGTGGATGTACTTGTCAAAAAACCTGCACTGGTAGAATATAACATTCAAAATTAAGGTTTATGTCAGATTAGTAATTTTTTTGTTGTTGCTGCATCATCTTTGTTATTCTCTGGAATTACAGTTCTGGTACTGAACCAGTAACTTGTGTACATTTCTTGGCAGTGTAAGAGCATGGAACTGTTCTCAGCTGTTAGTTCAGGACAGGGGATTCTGAATTTCTGGTGGGCTCAAGAGGTTCAATCCAGTGAGCAGATTTGACTGAGGATGTGGAAATCTTCAGTAAGATAAATGCTAATGAGCTGTAAAAGTTAGTGCAAGCAAAGGCAGTGCTGAGGTTAACACAGAGTGACAGAAAAGGTGTCTGAGGCAGGGCAGAGGTGTTGTGAGGAAACAGGTGATCCTGTCCATTCAGCACACGGATTTTGGTTATGCTGCTCATACTCTGCTTTGATACATGATCAGCTTTATGATAGCACCATGGAATTATTTGAGATACTACCCTCACAAAACCACTCTAAAAGTATGTGATTTTCTTTCATAGTAGCTGTTGATACTCATTTAATTCATTCTATTTTATCTGTCCTATATTGATTTAAAACATCCTGTGGTGCACTTTGTGTCTTGCTTTAATTTGAAAATGGTCTTTATCAAAGTCTGAGAGGTACATGTGTCACAGTTGGTTGAATTTCATGATATTTGAGGAGGTCAAAGCTGTTTTCTCCCTCCTTACAATTTGTCTTAGGAGTGACCAGAGGGAATATATTTTTCAGTCTGCTATTAATCAATTCAGGTATCTTTTTGATGTTGTATATTAACCGGTGGGAACTTTCAAGTATAGCTGTAGCTAATAATTTCTGCAGGTGTTTTTGAAGAAATACTGGGTTTTTTTCAATTTTACCTTCAGGAAATGGACTTGTGTTGGGTTGTTGTTGCCAGTGTGACACCTGATGTGTGCCTTGGGCTCTTCTGGAATATGTTGCTTTTGAGCAGGAGCATTTTATACAGTAATGGATCTGTGGAAAAACAAAAAGCCTGACTATAGGATGGCATCTGCTGGGAATAAACATCTGGGAGCAGGAGAAAGACTGTTCTGCTTCAGGAGCATTAGGCTGTGTCTAGACTGGGGATTTGACCCGATTACAGCCATTCCAGGAGCTGCACTGAGGGAATCCATGGAGCAGAGAGGCAGAGCTGCTGCTCTCAGTGCTGTGTGCCACTTCCAAGCTCAAATTCCATGTCATTGTGCACACAGGGCTTTGTACCTTTATATTCCCAGCTGGCCCCTTGTCACTGCAGCAAAAACCCCTGGGATTTTCACATCCACGTTTTGGTGAGGCCAAAGAAGCCCTGAAATAAAGGAAATTGATTTTTTTTTTGCAGTAGAAATGCACCCTAGAGCCAATAAAATCAATATGTATCAATAAGTTAGTCAGGGAAACATGAACATAATAAATTTAAAGGGTTTTGCTGCATTCTGAGACTGGGGATCTCGTTGGCTTAAGATCCCTAAGCCAGCTCATTGCCACAAGAGGATTTTGCTGTGTGAGATGATTGTGCAAACCAGTAAAACAAAGCTTCTGTAGAAGTAACTCACATTTATATATTTTTTT
The DNA here is from genome assembly GCA_037013685.1 of Acridotheres tristis. NCBI lineage: Eukaryota > Metazoa > Chordata > Aves > Passeriformes > Sturnidae > Acridotheres > Acridotheres tristis. The sequence continues at coordinate 1,479,763 of CM072887.1, read as the reverse complement.
TTAAATTAGAATGCAAATAACTAAGTATTGTACAAATTGTGTGCATGAATTCCTGAAAAATATTAAAGCTGTTTAATTAATACTGATTTCTCTTCAATGGCTGTTGGTATTTGATGTTTGCTTTCATTCAGTACATATGCTGTAAATAATGTTTTAATTCACTTTTATAGGAGACTTTGCAGCAGTTGATCATGATGTCTTTGCCAAATGTGCTAATAATTGGCAAAAATCCTTTTTCTGGTAAGTTTATTTTTGGCTAGGATAAAAATGTACACTGGTGTGATAATTTTCACTGGAAATAAAATTCCTATAGGGTTGAGCCTTTCAATAGAAGACTGTGTAAATACTTTATCAAATAAGTGTTTAATAATGATTTTCTTTGTCCACACAAAAGGTCCACACTCTAAAAAACATGTTCTGTCCCAGCCTCAGCCCTGGCTCTCGCTAGGATTTATACTGAGGGCATTTCCCAGCAGCCACTAAACCACTGATAGCACAAATTAAAGTTTCATGCACTCCCAGCTACTGCACTTTCAACTTTCTTTGCCTGTGTCAGTTCTGAGGGAATTGGCAGCTCAGTGCATCTCACTCGATCCAGCTCCTGATCCTTGTTTCTCCTTCCCCCACACTCTCCTGCTTCTCTTGCATCCTTACCTGAAAAATATTGCAATGACCTTCTTGTTTTCTCCCCTGAACTGACGCTGTCTTCTCCATGCTCCCACCTTCTCTGCTTCCAGCTCTGAGAGTTACAATTTTCAGACCAAGAAAATTAGCCAGTGTGGAGCCAGCTGACTGTCCACAGCCACTTGGGAATCTCTGCACCATGCTCTCAGTTCCAGAAGCACGGAGCAGACACACCTGGCCTGCATGGAGCCACTGTGGATTGGGCAGGATTTATTTCCTTGGGTCTCATGTGTCCCAGGTGTTCTCCTCCTGACGTTCTGACACCTCAGCAGAGAGGTCAGGAACTGCTCTGACAGGCTGTGTAGCTTCCCCTGGCTGCTTTGATTTCTGCCCTGCCACCCTTCCGTGTCTGTGGGACAGGGGGTTCCTCATGAGCCAGAAGAGCCATCTGTGTTTCCTCACTTCCCAGTCCCAGGGCTCATAACGTTGGTATTTTCCATATCCCATCTGCACATACCCCATCTCTGTAGGTACCTTGCTTGAATTCTTTTGGGTTTTACTTTCTGCTTTTGAATATTGCTGCTTTTGCTTCTGAGGTCACAGCTTTTTCAGTTTTTATATGTGCAGCTGCTGTCATATGCACCAAGAAGTGTGAATGTGGTCTCTTCCTTTCCAAAAGAACAGAATGCATCCTGCTTTTATTACTTTGATTCCAGACTTCCTTGCCTCCATGGATTTGCCTAGAAACCAGAATTACTGGAAAAACAGATTTTAAAACCCCAGGTCATACTATTGTTTTATAGTGACATTTTTTTTTTATTCTGCTCAAGATACTGAGAGAAGATGTCATAACAATAGTGTGTATAAGATGACATTCATTTTATCAAACCCCACAGAGTTAATAATACATTCAGTTGTATACATTGAATTTTATGGTTTGGTCGTTTTGAAGGAGGTGTCTTTGTCTTTTGGGATCTGTGGTTTGGCAGCTCTGCTGATATGTGCTTTGCTCTTCTGTGGGGCTTTTGTTGGATTTGTGAGAAAATGTGGACTTTCCTGTAGTGTAGCACTCACATTAAAAAAAAAATTGTTATGTTTGGACAACATTCTTGAAGGTGTTTCAGCTCCCTGCTGGAGTTGAGTCACAGAGTTTGGTCTGAACTAGAATTTAGACTTGTTCTTTTGGGTTCTGTCCAGAGCCTTTCCCCTTTGAGAATTAGGACTGCTCTTGCTGTGTCAGCTTAGAAAAGGAGCTCATCCCTACATGGATTTTTAAGCTTTTTTTGGGCAGCTGCAGGGAAATAAAACCTCAGTGACCTTTGGAGACACTTGCTGTGTAAATCTGATTGCATCAAGGCAAGCCCCAGAGTAAAAATCAATTCCCTGATAAAGACTTGGATTCGGTCCACTAAAACTTAGTCTGGAGGTGTGATTTTTCACAGGGATGTGTCCCAGTTTTTCCCCTTTGCACTTAAGGAATGATCAGTAGAGAAATCCCAGAAGATGCCAAATTGCAAATGGCAGGAGCTGATACCAGAGGGCAGTTGGCTCATGGAGGAAAATGCAGGGAGAAGGTTGGAGTTGAGGTTTGGTAAAACAGGGATTTTATCAGGAAATATTTCCTCAGCTGATTGGCAGGAAGGCAGTTGGAGGAGAGCTACAGCCTGTGACTGTAAATGTTAAATTAAATTACAGAGGGATAATGATGAGGCAAAAGGGAAGGGGAAAGATGAAAACAAGTTCATATTCCTCAGGGAGCAAGGCAGGGGAGGATGGAAGCCTGCAGAGGGTGTGAAAGTCAGGGATAAGGGTAAAAGATCAAAAAAAAAATCAGCACAGGGCAGGGCCAAAGTTCAGCAGCAGGTTGAAGGGTGTAGAAGAGAATTGTTTATTTCTGTGTTTCTGCTGGAGCAAAAGAAGAAAAACAGAAGATGGGGGAAGCTGAAATGGGTCAGTATTTTGCCCTGTTCCTTCAGGGAATGTGGGGGAGAGACAAAGAATTAATATTTAGGCAGTCAGGAGATGAAGAGAGATGAAGAGGAGCTCAGGGATTGCTTAAAATTTTAAAAAGTGTGATTAATTTTTGGGTTAAGTGAATGTTGACCTTTATTGATACCAATAAAGACACAGCCAGGTGGAATCCCCCTTCTTCAGCTGAAGCAGCCTCTGGTGAAACACATTCCTTGATGGTTTTTTTATTTCTCCATAAAAGACTTGACAGCTCAAGCCTTTGGGATCCAAGAAGTCTGAATAAATGATCAAAAATCTCCCATTTTGAGTCCATGTTTTTTGCAGTGTATTTATCTACCTGAGAAACCTCTTGAAAAATTGCAATATTCCATATTCATTGGGATTATTCACATTATGTAGCTCCCTCCAAAAGCAGCAGCTTGAGTCAATGCCTGAACTGTTTGGTCATCCTTGAAGCATTTGCTTCATGGCATTTATGTTCTAGATATAGAATATATTTCTATGTTTAGTAGCAAGATGAGGACATTGTGAACCTAAAAAGTAAGGAACATTATTATTAATCTGTAAAACAGAGTTCTTTAACCTAAGCTTCTTTAGGAGATTAAGATGCTTTAGGCCAGATTTGGAAATACATTTTGATTTTTTGGATGTGCAGATGAATATCGACTGCAGCTTTGTGAGGAATTGAAATGAACTTGTCACCTAAACTCTTGCAGCTTGGGAGTGGCAGATAATTTAAGCACTTTTGTAACTATCTTGAGATACCTGAAATTACTATTGAAAACTTGATTGGAGGTCTCCAAAGCACTTCTAAAAATGTCACTCTGAAGTCTTGCTTTTTGAAAGGTGAATTTTTATTTTTTTTCCCATTTGCAGTTGTTATGGCTGTTAAGGTGTCTGCTAACTGGAAGTCAATAGTTAAAATGGCAAAAGGACTGAGCTGAAAGCTCATCTGGTTGTTTTCTAAACCAGGTTAACATAAATGATCTGGAAATAATGAGAAAAAACCTCCTGGTTTCTGAGGTATAGGGGAAGAAGCTCTAATTACAATTTACAGAAAAAATTACTATTTTTTCTTGTTTTCTTCTTAGAGCCAGGTACTGAAGAAGTAAAAAAGCTCCTCCTGCTTTTGCTTGGTTGTGCAGTTCAGGTGAGTTTAATTATATTTATCTCTAAGGAACTTCTGAGTTACTGATCTCTTTTCTTGCTATTTTAATCCCTGGGGTGGTATAAAACTTTCCTTCCTTTGGTGGTGCAACCACAGTCCTTGAAAAATGGGAATATTCTGAATTTTAATTAAATGGCTACAACCCTACACCCATTATTGCACAAATACCACCATAACCTTCTAATGGGTTATTAATTTCAACAGTGTTAATTTACCTGCTATTGTAAAGAAAGGAAGGAAATGGTAAAGCACTGAGAATTAACTCACTGCACTATTTCATGTATTTAATAAACTATCACAGAATTTGAATAAGTAGCAATTTTAAGAAACTTCTTCCTTGTCTCATTTCAACTTGTTTTTCCTTGTATCATTTAATTAGTGTTGAAAGTTATTAACCATGTGACCATTGCAATATCAGCTTTATAAGTTCCAGCTCTAAGGAACACAAAAGAGGAATGAAAATACTTGTGATTATAAATATAAATGTGTATAAAATAGCTGTCTCTATTTTTAGTGTCAGAAAAAAGAAGAATTTATTGAAAGAATCCAAAGTCTGGATTTTGATACCAGAGCAGCTGTTGCAGCCCATATTCAGGAGGTATTTTGGGGGGTTTTTGCTTTTAATTTTGGGAATTTTTTTGAGGTGGAATTTTGCATTGCAGGAAAGGGAGTTGCACGTGTTCAATGGCAAGTAAATCACATCTGTGATTTGCATATTGAGTGGTTGCAGTAAGCAAAAAAGGCTTTTATTTTTTCACTTGATTCACAAAAAGATTTCATGATGGAGCATTTTTGGGTTGTATTTTTAGAGCAGTACCAGAAAGCAGGTTTGTTGCTTCATGGATTTTTTAGTTACAGCAAATTCAGTGCAGTGAAATCTTTATATGCAAATTTCTTTATGAAACATCATCCCAATCAAATGTGTGTGGTAGGTAATTTATAATGTTATTGTCACCTTGCCAAAAGGACAAGGTGTTGCTTCCAGGCAGACAAAAAACTCTTCCTTTACATACAATTAAATATATTTTAAATTATTTTTCAAACCTTGTCCGGAGAATTTAATCTTTAGAGTTTCAGCTTTATTTTCTTTATGCTTCCTTTCTACCCTTAAAATTGCAAGAGGATGTTTTTTCTCTTTCATTTCCCCCCATGTAGGTAACTCATAATCAGGAAAATGTGTTTGACCTGCAGTGGATGGATGTGATTGTGCTGACACAAGAGTATGTTGAGCCTCTCCTGAAAAATATGGCATTGCATTTAAAAAGACTTATAGATGAAAGAGATGAGCACTCCGAGGTATGGATGTGGGTTGGTGCTTAAGAGAAATACAAGAAACCTTTTTTTTTTTTTTTTTTTTTAGATAATGCAGCTCAGGATTTTTTATAACTAACAGTTTACTTTTGTGCTGATGTGTTAAAGCAAGGATTCCTGACTGCCAGAACGTTGTTCCAGGGAGTTCCTTTGTGCATATTTGTTAAATAATGTAGGAAAAATCAAGTGGGGAAGATAATAGGTGATCTTTTCCCACAGAGCCAGAGTGGGAAACAACTTCAACATCCATCAGTAGCTGAAAACAGAGAATCCAAAGCTGTATCAGCTGCATTTACCAGGAATCAGTAACCCATCAATTGGCAAGCCAGTCACTGAAAGGTGCCTGCCCTATTCCCATTGTCCAGCTGTGAGGGGGATAGAGCAGAATCCACAGCAGCAGAGGAGGTTTTGCAGGCTTCTCATGAGGCACACTTGTGGAACTGTGTTAGAGTCAAGGAACAGAAATGTATTTAATAACAACTCTTGAGTTGTGAATCAGCTCAGTGGTCCCAGATCTGCAATGTTGCAATTATTCCAGATATTCCTTGGAAAGTTGTTCCAGACCACAGCCTTGGTAGGATTAAAACAGAGGGTAGAGGATGGGGGTGATGCCTTTGTGCAAAGCAAAGAAAAAATACTATAAACTATGAAACATGTTCATATTTGCCTAATACCTTTATTTATAGGGGGAAATAGGGGTGGAAAATAATTTTACTATTTTTAGAGGGAACTAGGCATATTCCTGTAGATCTGATGCTTTATTTATTCACTCGCCAAGGATGCTGCTGCTCACTGAAGAACACAACTTTGTTTAGAGATACACACCTTTATTTTCAAGAGGTGGTTTTCAGGGAATTCACACCTTTCATTACCCAGTCTCTTCTGAGCAGTGGTCATTTTGTGGCCTTAAAAGTCCAAAGTGAAAAATAAAAATTAAAATGGCAGAAGGTCCTGGTCGAGAGCTGTGGCTCTTAAAGGTCTCCTTCAAAACCTGAGCAGTGGTCGTTTTGTGGGCTTCAAAGTCTGAAGTGGAAAATAAAACGGCAGAAGGTTCTGGTCAGGTGCTGCAGCTCTTTGCTTTAAGCTTAGAGGTCTTCAAAACCTGAGCACTGGTCATTTTGTGGGCTGAAAAATCAAAAGTGAAAAATGAAAGTTAAAACGGCAGAAGGTTCTGGTCAGGAGCTGCGGCTCTGTGCTTTAGGCATAGAGCTCTCCCTCGGCGTGGCTGCTGTGCCGTTGCAGTGCTGGCTGCGGGTGGCACGGCCAGGGCTGGCGGTGAGTGTCACCGTGCATTAGTGGCTGTGCTCTGTCCCCAGACCATCATCGAGCTGTCGGAGGAGCGGGACTGCCTGCGTTTGCTGCCGCACGCCTCGGCCGCGCAGTCGCCCTGCGGCTCCCCCGGCATGAAGCGCACCGAGAGCCGGCAGCACCTGAGCGTGGAGCTGGCCGACGCCAAGGCCAAGATCAGGAGGCTCAGGCAGGAGCTGTGAGTACCAATGCACGCTCACATCCTTCCCTAACCCGTCCTTCAAGTCCTCTTCACACCAGTTCTTCATCCTTTCAAGTGGTTTTTAGTGTTACTGCTCCCCAACAGGGATGTTTTCATGACACGAGATTTGTAGACCCGTGGGACAAATACAGTTTTTCTTCTCTGTTTGTATTCATCATGATGTGCTCACCTAAATTTTGCACTCTGATGTCCCTGAAATCATGGATTAAGGGTGGAAGTCTCCCAAATCACAGCATTTTGCTCTCAATCCAGGTGATCATTAAATCACCTGGAAGTGATCATGATTAGCATGATTTCTTGTTTCCAACCAGAAATACTCACCTCCTGTTAATTCATGGTATAAATTCCTTTTAGATAGGACAAAAAATTTCCATGAGAATGCTTTCCTGTCTCCCCCCTCTTTGTTCTTGTATAAAAGATTTCTTGTCTGCACAGTACTTGCTCCTGATCATGTAGGTACCTGTGGGCACTTTGTCTTCATAGTCAGGGAGCAAATCTGAGCAGAATGAGGAGTTATTTAAAGAGAAGATCTATAACAGATCTATGGAGAATCTGCTTCTCCCTGTAGCAATGTGTCAGTTGTTTTAGCAGAGTGAAGTGTGTGTGTGCTCTGAATTAAAATGCTCAATCCGAAGAGATTTGTGTATAAACAGCATAAAGATTTTTTTTTTTTTTAATTCAACAATGGAGAGAGGAGACAGGTAAATTAAATCATAATCTGAAAGCAACATAAGTCACAATTCCCAGAGTTTGTTGATCAGATCATTTCTAGCTGGCTGGATTAAGGATCTTGTTGATTTACTCTGAGGATCCCCTTCCCCCACTCCAGCGTGGTCTTCATGAGGAGCAGAGGACAAAAGATGGGGCTCTTTTTTTCCTGATTGTCTGTATTATTATGTGTCTCCTGCAATGAGCCCGCCCAGGATATTCTATAAACAGCTGCACCAAGAAAATTAGTGAAAAAATTGCTGTTATTAGTTTGATTGACAGTTAATAGATAGCCTAAACAGTGAACACTGGTATGTTCTGTATAATTTAGTCCAATCCTCTCCAGTCTGTAGCTGAAGCGTGCAATTAGGGCAGCACTGATGGCTCAGAACAGTCCACATTTTGCACTCTTATTTGAATTCAGTTGGTAAATAATTTCCCTTACAGTATCTTAAAATACCAGACTTGGATGAATTAACTTCAGTCTGCAGCATTTAGTGTTAAATGCTGCATCTATTTGATAAATTTAAAATTACATTAATTCCAGACTTGAAAATACTCATAAAATTTATTTCTAATCTGGTTTTGGCAGTGAACCTTCATACCTGGTTTAATATGCAGTGTAGCTGATGTAATTTCATTTAAAAGGTCTGTAAAGATTATTTTTCAGTTGGATGCAAACCAGGCAATACAGAAACTCCAAAGCTGGAAATTGCACACCTCATTTTCTGAGTGTTTGAGTTCTGTGTGCTCCCACATAGAACAATAAGAGGAATATGGATGCTGATGGAAAAGTTACAGAAATCAGAAATAAATTTGTGTTTGTGCCTGGTTTCTGAGCACTTCTGGAGGGGGAAAGCTGTGACAGGGATGTTGCACTGAGATGTGCAGAGCTGAGCCTCCTGTGCTTGTGGGCTCAGTGACCTTTTCCAAAAAGATCATTCATGGTGAAATTGGCTCGTTTTTAAAAACAACTGCTCTGGTTTTGTTTAAAACCTACTTACACTTTGTTGGTGTGATTGCTTTGTGACTGTAGGATACATTTCAGTCCACTAAATTCTCTTATTTCCCCCTTTTCTACTTTTGTTTCTTGTATTCCAAAATGTGGAGTAATATAGTAACACCTTTGAATGTGCAGTATATCTTTTAAGAATATTCAATACTGGCAGATTTTTCAACACCAAATACTGTTTGTTCTGAGGTGCAGTTTAGAACATCAAAAGGTGTTCTTTGTCTCTGAGAGATTTAAATATTTCCTTTGCACTTGTGGTTTAACAAACTCATTTTTTAAGCATTGGAAAATGAGTTGGAAGTTAAGAATGAGTCCTGTAGGAATTGTGGCGTTCTATGTCAATTTTTTTTCCCCACAGGTTTCTGAGTAGACTAAAACACTGTGTTGTTTCCATAAAATTAAAATTCATTGTGTGTTTCATGAAATTACTGGGCTTATTAAGCAATATCTTCTTCAATTGAGTAAAGATACCTAAAACCATTAATTCTTCTCTGTAAGAAAAGGAAAAATTACAGAACTATAAAAGTGCTTTTAAAATTGGCTTTACTTGGTTGAGACAGGGAGTCAGTGTCTGGTTCTCCTGGAAAGAATTTGGATCTTTTGAATGTGTAATTTGAAATTATTCTGTGTTGGCTTTTGGATGTGGATCTGCTGGTACATATTCATGTGTATTGTCTGTGGTTTTTTACATAAAATCCCTTATTGCAGAAATTCCCTTATTACACTCTTGTTTTCTACACTGCATGAGCAGGAAACAACAATTTAAAGCACTCTGAAAAATCTAATAACATTTAAAATATTAGATAAAGACTAAAACTAAAAGAATAGCTAAGTCATAATGGTACCCCTAAATTTTACACTGTGATGTCCCTGAAACTGTGGGTTAAAGGTGGAAACCTCAGAAATCTCAGCATTTTGTTCCCAAAGCTGGTGATCATTAGCAGGATTTGTGGCCATGTTTAACTGGTTTGTGTTTCCTCCTTCAAGTGAGGAGAAGACTGAGCAGCTGCTTGACTGCAAACAAGAGCTGGAACAGATGGAAGCTGAACTGAAGAGACTTCAGCAAGAGGTGTGGGTTTCATCATTTTATTATTTTAAGAAAAGTTGTCACCAGCAGAACAATTCACCACTTTTTTTCTGATATTAATATGCTTCTTAATACTTAAGTTTCCATACTCCTTTTCCTCCTCCTTTTCCTCCTCCTTTTCCTCCTCTGGTGATTTTGTGTAATTGAATAAAAAAGCCCGCATTGCGGACCACAAGTAGTTAATTACTAAGTTAAAAATAAACTAGATAGCTTTTCTTAATTAGACAATTTAGCCTTGAAAGGCCTTGTAAAGAAGGAAATACACCTCCATTTTTAGCTTGTCAGCTTAAGGTGCTGCAAAACTCAGTTTGTAATACAAATAAAACTAAGAAACGTTTTAGTCCGAACGGGAAATACCGTCTGGCGCATTTAAAGAAATACCAAATAAAATAAATATAAAATAAAAATATGAACTCAAAAGCAGCCAAAAAGAAGACCAAGGCCATTTTTGTGTGTCCCTGTGTCCCAGAACATGAACCTGCTGTCGGATGCCCGCTCTGCCAGGGTGTACAGGGACGAGCTGGACGCGCTGCGGGAGAAGGCGATCCGCGTGGACAAGCTGGAGAGCGAAGTCAGCCGCTACAAAGAGAGGCTCCACGACATCGAGTTCTACAAAGCCAGGGTGGAGGTGAATAAATCACCCAGGAGCACCATTCTTCTCTTGGCTGGGGCTTCTTCAAAGCTTTTCAGTGCTTTAATTCGGAGGTTAAAGCGTTGGGATGGGAGAAAGGGTTGTGGCTTCTTGCTGTGGCAGTCAGGTTTTTGTGACAAATTCCAGTTTTTAGGGAATTGTCTCTGTGTCTAATGGCATGGAAGTGGAAGCCTCTGTGAAGGATGGACTGAGAAACCTGCAGAGGAATTAATTCAAAAAATGCTCTAAATGCAATAATTCCCTTCTCCTCCTCTAGGTCTCCTAAGGGAAAGCGATTTTCTAAGTCAAGTGTTGAGGAAATGAAGGCTGTTCATATAGATGAGTACAATGGCACAAAATACCCTAAAAAAAGATGTACCAACACCAGGCAAGAGGAGCTTAGAGTTCTGGCATGAATTAGTAATTGAGGAGACAAATCAACATGCAAGAATTTATCAGGCCATCATTCTGTCTGTAAATGCCAAATTTGATGGGCAAGAGCCATATGGCATAAAACTTAGTCAAGGAAAATAGATTAGTGTACAGGATTTGACAACAGTGGAAGTTTCATTTTCATAGAATGTTTAAACTAATAAACCTCCTAAAAATTGTTTGTGTTTTCATAGCTTGTAAACTATCAGATATTTCAAGCATGCTTCAGAACAGACAGATGTTAATTAATTGGGTTTGCTTCATAATAATTATGAGTTAACTTAATATTTGTGTAGGGGGGAGCATGAGGGATGTTTGTGTGATCTTATTTCAGATTTTGAGGCTGACTGTGTGCTGAAGTTTGAAAAGTTTTTTCTTTATATCGTGAGGGAAGTTGCCAATTAGGTATTTCACACATCACTTTCATCAGCTGCTATTAAAGCATCCTCTGTGTACCAAAACTAAAGCTGCTCAGGCCCTTTGAGAGTGGCTGGTTGTATTTTAAGGTTGTGGATGCATTTTCAGCATCATGGCCTGACTTTGGGCCCAGTGTCCTATAAACCTAATTTTGAGCTGTACATGCTGTACTTCTTTCCAGATCACAGCTCAAATGACAGAAATTCTGATGATTTGATTATAATTATCAACACCTTATTAGTTTTTAATGGCTTAGGGAGTATTTCATTTAATTTATGTTAAATTTTATTTTCACACGAATTCCTAAGTTGCATTTATGTGGAATTGCTGTAAATGTGCTTTTTATAAAAACTCTGTTACAGCTCCCAGTTTTAGTTTAGGTTTCTGAAATGGGTTGTGATGTGTATCAAAGTTTGTATGAGCAGGGGAATACTGGTTTGGGATTAATTTGTTGTTGTTGTTGGTCCATTTTTGCAGGAGTTAAAGGAAGACAATCAAGTGTTGCTAGAAACCAAGACAATGTTGGAAGATCAATTAGAGGGGACCCGAGCCCGGTCAGATAAACTGCACGAGTTAGAAAAAGAGAATTTACAACTAAAAGCTAAATTGCACGATATGGAGATGGTGAGTGTCAGGGGAGGGTGGCAAAGGCAACTGATCCACGCTGAATTTAATTTCCATTTTTAATAAAAGCCTCCAAATTGGCAGAGAAGAGAAGGAATGTGATGATAAATGCAGAGATTCAAGAGCAATAGGATTGATTTTTTGGATGTGAATCAGTTGTCACTTAAATACTGTGTTTACACCATGCACTTTGCTTCCTGATATTCAGAGAGAAGTAAACTTTGGAAAAGTAGGGAGTGATTGCTGTAGGTTATGAGGAGAACAGATTCTTTGTAATCTTCTTTTTACTCTTCCCTTTACAGTTCTCCCAACTTTAGCCAGTTTTCCTCTAGCTCTCTGTCTAGACAGATCAGAAAAAGCACTTTCCCCTTCCCTGTGACAACATAATAAAGATGATAGAATATAGATATTAATAGAAGAATATAGATAATAAAACTTTGCATGTATGCAAACTTTTAACTTGTGAAATAATTTTCAAGGAGCGTGATATGGACAGAAAGAAGATTGAGGAGCTCATGGAGGAAAATATGACCCTAGAAATGGCTCAGAAACAAAGTATGGATGAGTCTTTACATCTTGGCTGGGAGCTGGAGCAGATAAACAGGACTACTGAACTTTCTGAAGGTAAACCAAGTTAAAAATTGCAAAATGACTGAAATGGAAATCTCAGAGGCTGGGTAGCATTAGGAAATGAAATGCTGATTCCCATGTATGCATGGAGATACAGCCTACATGGGAAGTCTGTTCCTGTGGGTCTTGTGCAGTTAAATAGTGGTGTAAACCCCATAAATACCTTGAAATGACTTTATTTTGCCATTCAGATTTCTGTACTCTGCAGCAAAGATCATGAGTCTTCTTGCTTTGCTGTTCTCAAAGTTAAGGAGAAGAGCTGTGGTAAAAACTTTGACTTTTCCAGTATAACATGCTTGGATATAAACTGGATTCTGTGCAAGGCACTTGTGGAATTTGGAGCTGCATCCTGAATTGTGGGAAACTAATCTGTGCTGTGATTAGGAACACTGAAAGAGTAGAACATATTTTAATTTCTAATATTTCTAATCCTGATCAGCTCTGGTCATCAGGAAGGTGATTGAAGGTCATTGGAAGGACCTTCAAAGGCTGTTAAATCCTCTAAGTTTAAAAATGCAGTTAAATAAAATACTACCTTTTATTGTATTTTATTTATGGTGTTTTTCTTCTGCAGTGCCCCAGAAATCACTGGGCCATGAGGTGAATGAGCTGACATCCAGCAGGTTACTGAAGCTGGAAATGGAAAACCAAAGTTTGCTGAAGACAGTGGAAGAGCTGCAAGGTGCAGTGGGCTCTGTGGAAGGCAGCAGTTCAAGGATTCTGAAAATGGAAAAAGAAAACCAAAGACTTAGCAAGAAGGTGAAGGTCAGGGTGTGCTTGGATTGTGTGAGAGAGCTGCCTGATGTTCTGTGCTGTTTTCTTCCTAAAGGATTATTTTATAAATTGCTGTTATTTTGGGTAAGGCATTACAAGGGTCTGAGTGGAGTTACAGTGTTTGTAAGTTTATGGTAAAAAATAAAACCACCTCCAAGAGGTTTTTCTCTTTTTTATTATGTGAGGCTGTGACCAGTTTATTTCAGTCTATTCAGAAAGGTCTTAGACCAGTGAGGGGAAAAATAATAATATATGGAGGATATGGTGAGTAATGAAAGTGGTTTGGAATACTGGAGAGCATTAATTTTGGTAATTATGAAGCAGAAGAAAGTGTGAGTGATGAGTCTGAGCTGAAAACTTGGTCCTGTGTCCTCATTTTAGCTGAGGAAGGGAGAAGGTGGGTCAATGAATTGATAAGCAGCTCAGGAGGGGAATTTGTCAGCTTTAACTGTGCTGAGCTGCAATACTTTACCCCTCAAATTATATGTATCAAATAGAATAATTTAGTCAGTGGTATTTATAGAGAATAAAAATTAGAAGGAAAAAAAAAAAAAAGCTGGGACTAATTACAGTGGAGTGAAAATGTCTAAAGTTCCTGAAATAGCTTTGACTTCAGCAGCTGTTTCAGGTGAAAGACTATTCTTAGAGTGGTTAAGAGATAATTAAATAAAGAAAGAAAATTAAAGAAATCCCTGCTGTATTCCATGCTTCCATAAGATTTCTGATTCCTAAGAAGCTGGAATTTCTGGAGCAGCCTCTGTGCTGTGCCCAAAAGGCAGCTGGGAGGTAGAAAAGAAAGGAATAGGTGTAAGAAACACACAAATACCGTTCAGGTTAATTTGTTACCACTTCAGTGTGACAGAGAAATCATGCTTGGGTATTTTAAATTTTAAATAGTTTTACTCTCTGCTAGTTGGAACCATTTGACAAAACAAACTCATATATTTAATTCCCAAGGAATCATCTTAATTATCTCTTGAGATAGTTAAGTAAGATCAAACAACATTGAACCTTCCTAAGTTAAAAGGGTCTTGGAGGAGAAGTATAAATCTTACTAAAATGGAATTTTAAGAGAAAAAAAAGATACTTGAGGAAATACCCAGAGCCTGAGAAAATCTGACCCTTTTTTTTACACTGAAGTACTTTACAGATAGAGTGTTCTGAGCCAGGGAGAAAATTCTGGCAGGAGTCAGTGTATTCCCAGAAGAAATTAATGTTTCAATTAAAGATGAGAAACTTCTGTTTTATTCTTTCCCTTAAGCTTCTTTATTCATTTCTATAAGGGTGCCTTCAGCCCAGCTAATGCTGTCATTTTTAAGTACACTTTAAAACTTTTGTTTCTCTTCCCAGCTTGAAGAGCTGGAGAATGAAATCAGCCAAGAGAAACAAAGTCTTCAGAACAGTCAAAATCAGAGTAAAGATTTGCTGAAAGAAAAAGCTCAGCTTGAAAAGACGCTTGAAGCACTTCGGGAGAACTCGGAGCGACAAGTGAGTAGCAGAACCAAAAGTTTTAATGCTGCTTTGTGCTCTGCTGGTCTCCTTTTGTAGGGTTTTACAGACATGGAGGGATTGTAAATGTCGTGGATTTGCCAGAAGGAGGTTCCTGCAGGAAAACAGCTTTGCTGAGAGCTGCAGGCACTGAGAGACGTGACTCATTTCTGGCCGGGGCTGTCCCGGTGGCTTCAGAGCTTTGTGCTGCTTGTAACGCTCCTGTGGGCATCTGCTGGAGTGGCTGGGAGGGTGGAGCTCAGCCAGGAGAGAAATTTGGGAACTTCGGAGGGAGGCCAGGCAGCTCCCAGAGGAGGAGAACAGGTCCCAGGCAGCTGGCAGTGCGTGGAGTGGAGTGTTGATGGGAATTCCAGCTCCATAACTCTGCCCTGCACTGGGATGGCTTCCTGCTGTGACCACCTGCATTGATTTGTGGCTGCCAAAACCTGGCATGTGAATCCTTGTGAAAGATGTACCTGTGCCTGATGGACAGCACTGGCACCTTCTGAGGTGTCTGCAGAGCAGCCACCAGGAAAAAGAGCTCTGCAAGTCCCAGATTTAGGAATTCACTCCTTCAGAATTAGAACTGCATTTAGCTTTTATAAATTCTATTTCTACCTCCTGATGACAAGGCCATTCAGTTTAATTTAAAGTACAGTCTTTTGAAATGCAGAATATTATATTTCATAAATGCTGAATATTTTGAAAGGCCCTGTTTAATCAGTAAATGAAATTCCAGAAGGAAAGAAAATGGGAGGGGGGAAAAAAAAGCTTGGCATGGAAGGTTTACTTTCATTTAAAGATATATATCTTGTTTTAGGACTTACATTTTAGTGGGACTATTTCTACTTAAAAATAATACACTTAAGGGCTGATGAGTCAACAGCATCTTCCATATCTCTTCCAAAATCCTGTGCTGACACTTACTGGAGTTGACTGTAGGAGGTTCATTTAATTTCATGCAAAATCATGGAGACATTTATCAGGATTTTTTGTAGAATTGGGATTACAGAAGCAGAATTCATGGACAGCAGTTCAGTGCCATGCCAGGTGCTGCAGAGTTGTGTTTTTAGGCACCTGTTAATGAGTTTGTGGTGAATTTTCCAGAGCAGTTTGTCAGTGCTGGGAGCAGAGCTGTGGATCTGTAATTAATAGTTCCATTCAGATTTCACTATGGAAGAACAGCCTGTAATTTTCTCAGCCTGTTTTTCATTGCAAGCAGCACTTTTGCTTTGCTCCCAAACAGTTTATTGTTGAAACATCCCTTACACTGGGTTATTAGTGTACACTTAAATATTGATCCAAACACTTTTGCTGGATTTTGCTGTCTGGTGTTGAATGCCCAGATAATTCCAAATGATTTGGAGCAACCTAAAAAGCCAAGAAATATTAAAAATTAAGATGCAAGCCTCTAACTGTGTCCTTGAGGTAGATCAGGGAAAATGATTCCTAGAAAAATAATTCCAATATGATTTACTTGTTCTGAAGCTGGTTTGGAACAGAGTATCCAAAGGTTCTTTGTAACTCAAAAATCAGTTCTCAAATTGTTATTGACTGTGATCAGGATTCCCTCGTCTCCCACCCATCACCTCTACTTCTTGCAAATGAAATAAAGAGATTTTTATGGCTCCCACACCTCTCTCCATCTGAGGTTTGGTTTATAACTTTTTGCAGTTCTGTTCTTTGTGATCACACAGCTCTGGAAATCACTGTGTAAGAAAAAACAATTCAAACGAGGGTAAACACAAATGAAAATGAAATCTGCTAGGAAGTAGGTAAAGCTTTCCTTTGATTTGTGCTTTATTAGTTTTGGGTTTATGTTTATCTGTTAATAATCGAGAGGAAGAGATCTGAAGATTTACTTTGTCATCAAACTTGAAGTAATGTTTGTAATTCTTCACAGAAATATTAGCAGAGTAAGAGATTTTCTTTAGCTCAGAAGGTAAATATGATATGATGAGTATCTTTTAGTTTATATATGGAAGCAGTTCCTTGTTGGCACGTTCTTTATCACTTTACCATTTTTCTGCCCAACTTAGATTAAACTCTTAGAACAAGAAAATGAGCACTTGAATCAAACTGTGGCTTCTCTGAGGCAGCGCTCACAAATCAGTGCTGAGGCGAGAATGAAAGAAATTGAAAAGGAAAATAAAATCCTCCATGAGTCTATCAAAGAGACCAGCAGTAAGTTAAATAAGATGGAATTTGAAAAAAAACAAGTCAGGAAAGAGCTGGAACACTACAAAGAGAAAGGGGAGAGGGCAGAAGAATTAGAGAACGAGCTGCATCGTCTGGAGAAGGAAAATGAGTTATTACAGAAGAAAATCACCAACCTAAAAATCACTTGTGAGAAGATCGAGGCCTTAGAACAGGAGAACTCTGACCTGGAGACAGAGAACAGAAAGCTGAAAAAAACCTTGGATAGCCTGAAAAACCTCACTTTTCAATTAGAATCCTTAGAAAAGGAGAATTCCCAACTGGACGAAGAAAATTTAGAGTTACGGAGGACAATTGAATCCTTGAAGTGTACAAGCATTAAAGTGGCACAGTTACAATTAGAAAATAAGGAGCTGGAGAGTGAAAAGGAGCAGCTCAAAAAAAGCCTTGAGCTGATGAAAGCCTCTTTTAAGAAGACTGAACGCTTGGAAGTCAGTTACCAAGGCCTGGACACGGAAAACCAAAGGCTACAGAAAGCCCTGGAAAACAGCAATAAGAAGATTCAGCAGTTAGAGAGCGAATTACAAGATTTAGAGACTGAAAATCAGACCCTGCAAAAGAACTTGGAAGAGTTAAAAATCTCCAGTAAGCGCCTGGAGCAGCTGGAAAAGGAGAATAAGTTGTTAGAACAAGAAACTTCTCAACTGGAAAAGGATAAGAAGCAGCTGGAAAAGGAAAATAAAAGGCTTAGACAGCAAGCAGAAATTAAAGATAATACCTTAGAAGAAAATAATGTCAAAATCAGTAATCTGGAAAGGGAAAATAAATCTCTGTTTAAAGAAATCGTTGTGTATAAAGAGTCGTGTGTGCGCCTGAAAGAACTGGAGAAGGAAAACAAGGAACTGGTGAAAAGAGCCACCATTGATAAGAAAACCCTGGTCACTCTGAGAGAGGTAAACACAGAGGAGTTCCCATTCCCATCGTGATCCCTTTATAATGTACAGAAATTCTATCTGCCTTTCTGATTGTGAGGATTTTTTTCTGCTTTAATCTGTGCACTATTAACACCTTTAGGCATTAGATCATCAAAATTTCTATAATGATAGTCATTGAAAGGAAGGATATCATATTGCTGGAATGTTTCCCCTTCACTGTCATGTTCCAGACCAAATTTAAAGGGGAATTCTAGAGGGAAAGGGAGAGAGCACAGAGAAATCCTATTTTACAACATAATGTCTGCAACTGGAAGGAGAGTTAAAGTTGAATTATTCCAGTCATGCAGTGATAAAACATCCCAGAACTGAGACCCCACATTATTTTATTTAGCTGGAAACACTGACTGTAGTTTTTTTTCTGTGCAAGGACTTGGTGAATGAGAAATTGAAGACTCAACAGATGAACAATGATCTAGAAAAACTGGCCCACGAGCTGGAAAAGATTGGCTTGAACAAGGAGCGTCTCCTGCACGATGAGCAGAGCAGTGATGACAGGTGAGAGTGGAAAAGAGGACAAATGAGGATTTTTTTAATTCATAAAGTGGTTTTGCAGACTGGTTCTGTGCATGCTCTTAGGTTTTTAAGGCACACTCATGGACCCAGAAAGGAACTTGATATTTTTGGAAATGAATTAGTTGATGTGCTTTCACATTCAGCTGACTGTGACAGTGAGTTGCCACTTTTTGTTGCTAAGAGACTCACTGAAGTATGTCAGGAGATAGAGTTAATTATAATTAAAATGTTTTATGCTCTAGTCAGCAGCAGCAACAGTAGCAGTAAAAGATAATTAGCTCAAAGTAGGTTTTTTTTCCTTTTTGTCTGCCTGTCTGACACAAATGGTTTTTATCAATAGTGATTACCTTAAACTGTCTCACTCCTTCCTTGCAACCATTTCCTTCTAATTCTTCCATCCTAAAGGAAGCTGCATTCCCACTTTCCCTGGCTGAGAAATACCCAGGTGGTTGGTCCATCCCTCCTCTACACCTGCCCCTGGGGAGCAGCTGCTGCCCTGGCATCTGTTTCCTCTGCTGCTTTTCCCTGCCCTGCCTTACCCTGCAGGGATTGGGGGGAATGGGTGGCAGGAGCAAATCAGGCTGGTGTGGGCTTCCAGCCAAGCTTGGCTTCCCAGTGCAGTTCTGCTGTCGTGATCACTTATTACAACTGATTGGCATGAGCCTGGAGATGGATCTGGGGCCTTCTGTGTCCAGAGGAACCCAAAGAAGCCCAAATGTTGGGGTTTGAATCCAGCTGCCCTTTCCCAGTGCTCTGTCACAGGGGTGGTGCCAGGTTCCTGTGTCCCCCTCTTGGTTTGTGCTGGTGCCTTTCAGCTGCATTTCTGTGCTCCCAGAGGAGTTCAGGGAAAGCTGTCAGAACTTGGACTGCTTGGATTTCTTCTGATTCAAGCATTTCATTTAAGCACTTGATAAGCATTTGATATGTCCTTAGATAAATATACCCAACAAAAACCCACCAGTCCTTGATCCAAGGGGAAGCTTAAACTTAGATGAAGCCCAAATGGAGCAACATTTAATCAAGTTCTGGGTTAGAAGTGGTTGAGCTCTGCTGCTGCCTTGAGCTTCTTCCCAAGCTCCATATAGAGCTGGAGCATCATGAAAAGGCAGTGTTTGTTTTCAAAGTGAAAACTAGCATTGGTTTGAAATTTTGTTCTGCCAATAAATCCCCTGATTTTTCCATTGTTCTCAACCTTTTCATTCATCCCAAAGATACCTGGATTGCTTTCCTTGCATAACAATACTGAGGTGAGTCATTACCAGCTGGGCTCATTAGGGATACAATTACTTCTCAGTGTAGTTTTTCATCTGCCTCTGTCATTTTGATGATGGAAATTAAAAATGTACCATTTTCCCTCCTCCTGATTGCAAAGAGCTGCTTGTGGCTTTTAATAAATGATCTTGGTAGCACCTCAGAGTCTTTCTGTTGAGGTCTAAACTGGCCACGTTTTAGGACTTTGAAGTGTTTTCCATTTTCTCTTGCCTCCTGTCCTCGGACAGCAGGTTTATGGATTTTGACTCTAAATCCAAAATAACCCAACTTGCAGTTATATTAAAAAATTCATGCCATCTTTCACTGCTCAGAGTGTAAGTAGATACTGGATCTCTGCTATTACTGTATTTTGTCCTTTGTTTTCTATAGAATTGTGTCCTTTTTCAGTAGCTGGAATTACTTGCAGCCAAATCTGTGCTTCAGCTCAGGAAGGTGAAATACTGTATATTCTCCTAGTCCCAGGCTGCCTACTGTTCTGTAAATCCTTGGGAATTGGTTGTCATATCTGAAAATCTCAGACTCTCCTCCTGCTGCATGATGCTACTGGACAGCTTTCTGCTTATTAATTCTCTTGCCATGGGTCTTCTGCTCCAGTTCCTGACTGGATCTGATGCTGTTATCCATTCAGGAGTCTCCTGCAGTTTATTCCTGTCACTAAACTGAGGGATCCTTCAGCAGCCAGGACTGGAAAGGGGACATGGCAGTGGTTGGGGTTATTTTATCCAGCTGTGGGGAGGAGTGGGGTGTTCTCCAGATTCTGAGCTGCTCAGAAGTGATTAATGAGTGTAGGTTTTGGTATTTCCCATAATGAGTGTCCAGTTCTAAATGAATACAGTTAATGTGACCACTTGTCTCTCACATTGACGTTTTGGGAGGTTTAGGTTCCCTACAATATCGTGAGTATGGTTAAAAATGGAAGCTTTGCACATCAAGGGTGGCGACAGTCTCAAAATATCAGCAGCTGGGCCGAGTGAGCAATTTGCACATTGATGCACTAAACAAGTGTGCACCTGCACAGTTCTGGGCTCCATCTCCTTCCCTGTCCTCCCCTTTGGAGCTGGCTGGAAATGGGAACTGATGAGAATCCTGCTCTCCAAATACTTCACATTGCAATTGAGTGGAGGTCCCCGCTGGATTCTCTGGAGTGGAGCCAGGGGCAGTGCAGGCACCACTCACTAATGATGCAGAGAAACCCAGCACCCCCCTGGTGGGCCTGAATTGGGTCTTTTGCTGGGTCTAACATCTTTTAAAAGAAATGAGGAGTCAAAAATTGTTCTGATAACTATCTTCTGGTTACTTATTTTTATTCTGCTTGCTGTGGATGCTGAGGTGTCTTCACACTTTTGACCACAGCACTCAGGGATGTTTGAATGTAGCTATGACTCTGCTCTAGAACATTTTAGAATTTAAGTACCTCGGATAATTATTTAAAATACAGACTCGTTTTTGTTGTTGGCCAGTAGGTACAAGCTTTTGGAGTCCAAATTAGAATCCACACTCAAGAAGTCTCTGGAAATAAAAGAAGAAAAAATTGCTGCTTTGGAGGCTCGTTTGGAAGAATCAACAAATCTGAACCAGCAGCTGCGTCAGGAACTGAAAACAGTAAGGGAATTTTAATATAAATTAATAATAAATGAGCTGTTGTTATTTCTACACTTTCTGGGGAAGACAGCAAAAAATGAGCATCATTCAGGTGATGGAAAGCAGGCCAAAGGTGTGAAAGCTTTTAAGACTGTGTTGAAATCACACGAAAATTGTTCAGTTTATTCACTGGCTGATCAGCTGGATAAATAATCTGAAGTTGATTTGATTTGGGATGTCATTTCCAGCTACATTTTCTGGCCTACCTTGAGTAGCCTAAATAGATTGGTTAGAAAAGGAAATTTTTTCACCTTGGTTATAGAATTTTAGTATAAAAGTTGGGGGATACAGTTGGAAACACTGAAATAAAATAGAAAATGGAGGTATGCTGTTTGTTTGGGTTAAACTGTCCATATCCATAAATAATTCGTGCATCATCTCCCCAAACATGTAAAAAACCCCAAATTTACAAATACAATAACAGCACTTCCTGTTCTTTGAGAAGGGGCGTGGTCAGGTAATAAATTAATAAATTTGGACATGCAAAATGGAAAATTGTAACCCTAACCTAAGTTGTCCTAAATAATTCCAGGTGAAGAAGAACTATGAAGCTCTCAAGCAAAGACAAGAAGAGGAAAGGATGGTTCAGAATTCTCCTCCAAGAAGTGGAGAAGAAAATCAGTCTGTCAATAAGTGGGAGAAAGAAAATCAGGAGACTACGAGAGAATTATTGAAAGTTAAAGATAGATTAATCGAGGTGGAGAGGAATGTAAGATGTGTTTTAAATACCATTCTGGTGGTGATCATTTGTGGTGAGCTGTTCCAGTAATGAAAATGAGGGTGCTGTTAAGACACTTGAGTTTATCACTTGATTTATCACCATCCCAAGAATTAAATACAGTGCATGTAGCAGCTGGATTCTGCTCTGTGGGATTCCATAAAGCACTTGACAGGCATTTCAAAAGGAAATGTGAAAACCTGAATTTGCCCTTTTGAATGCACAGCTCTCTCTCAAATCCCAGTTGTATAATCCCTGTCCTGGAGGTTCCTCTCCTGTTTCTCTGTAGGTACAACATCTGTTACCTGTTTTCCCGGTGATAAATCCCCCCAAAGTGTGTTTGTTCTGCAAGTTTATCCCACCCTGTAAATCTCTGCACAGTCCTGCTGCTTTCTAAGGTCTGGGAAACACTTCTGTTGTATCTTGGAGTTGCTGGGGCAGCTGTGGGCTGAGGTTTTGTGTGGTTTTAACCCCCCCAGAACGCGACGCTGCAGGCAGAGAAGCAGGCGCTGAAAACGCAGCTCAAGCAGCTCGAGACACAGAACAACAACCTGCAGGCCCAGATCCTGGCCCTGCAGAGACAGACTGTGTCCCTGCAGGAGCAGAACACGACTCTGCAAACTCAGAATGCCAAGCTGCAGGTAATGCTGCTTTGTTTGCTCTCAGAAATAAAATCAGGTGGTTTTTTCCAAGGAAAACTTAAATTACGTCGTTACCGTTAGCTTTAAAATCACATTTGGCTTCCTGGAGGGACGTGGGAAAGGTGGTGATGTGAAAATAATCTGCACTCAGCAGTAAAATAATGGTTTGTTTGCTGATGAATAATTAGAAATTGGTTTTAATCCCTTGTCCAATGTAAAATCTTGACTTTATACTTCTAAGTAGAATAGATTCTCTTACCCAGTTTCCAAGATACCTTGGGCTTTTTTATTGTATTTATACATCTAAATTAGGTCAGAGAAGTATGTGTCCAACCATATTCTAATAAACTTTATATATTTTTATAAATACCTAAAAAAATAAAACTAAAGCCATACCTAAGAGGATAATCAAGATACTTACATACAGAAGATCTTTAAAAATACAAAGGAAAATGGAAAGCAACATATATATGTGAAGACCTGAATTCAGATAATTGAGAGGCAGTAAAAATGTATTGTGTGACCATGGAAATCATAAAAATGGTTGTCCCCAGAGTCCTGCAGCTCTTCTGGCCAAAATACAGATGTTGCCCTTATAGTTTAATAGGGTTATTAAATATGCATCTTTTTTCTTTAAATATTCTTGTTAATGGATGTAATACTTTTTGAAGTTGTAAGAATTAAAACTCCTTCAGGAGGGGATAAAAACCCCACAATGCAGCAGAAATAGTAAAGAGTGTCAGAAAGGATGGAAGGCTGATGGAAATCATGATGTCAAGGGCTGTTTAAATGAGACAATGAATGCATTTGGTGGATGCCTGAAGTCTCCTCCTGGCTCTTCATGGGAAGCAGAACATTTTTGTTCCATGGATGCACTTTCTGCTGCCATAATGAAACAGGACATGGGTGCACACCCTGTGCTTCCTCTGGTTGTTAAAAACCTGTGGATGTTGGGTGGAAAGATCCTGTTTAACCTGTTGAGAGGGGATTGCTGGGATTCAGAGCTCTCTGAGTACTTGGTAATTCCCTTCATCAAAAAAACTCAGGAATCTTTGTAGTTCCTCTTTTGCCTCATGCCCAGCAGCTCAGGCCTTTCCTCTCAGGCAAGACAATTCTCCATGAGCTGCAAATCCAAGTGGAAGTTGAAATATGCTCAGAAAAGTCATGAACTGTTGGCTAAATGTGAAGTGCAGACTGAGCTGCTCTACCTGGGCTGTGCCAAAACTGTTCCTGGGCAGCTCATTCTTCTCTTCCTCCTGATAGCCATAAGGAGCAGCCAAGGGGAAGGATGTCTGAAAAGGGTAACTGGGAATTCTGACCTAACCAAACTCAGATTCAGCCTGGGAAGTTTCCCAGCACACCCATGCCATCAGACATGACTTCATTTCCAGTGAAAGGTTCAGCTTTCTCATCTGTAACAAAGAGCACTGCAGTTCCAGCACGAAGGGATTTGTTCCCTGGTAACAGCAGGAACTGGAGTGAGAGATGGAAATTTTTTTTTTCCTTAATAGATACCCTGAGGGTATTAGAAGGCTCAGTAGTTTGTGGTTTTCATCTCTTGAACAGGAAAGAGAAAGGAAGCTGGTACAGGTCAGGTGACAAGCACCATTTCTTTAAGATATCCAGGGATTTCTCCAGAGGCACAAAAAGTGGAGTTGTTGGTTGGTTGGGGCTTTTTTGAACTGTCTAATGTTGAAGGCTTTAGTATATTAATACACATTAATGCTGTTCTGGGACAGCTGTTGGAGAACTGCTGCAGTTCCACAAAAGAGCACAGAACAGAACATGGGTAGTTCCTTCCAGGTGCTGTTTTTCCTGTTGGAACTCTCATTGCGAAGCTGTGCGTGGATACCATGAAGATTTATGGTGACAGTACAGAAAATTTTTAAGAATAAATCTCCATGCCAGTGTGGAAATTGCTTTTATTTTAGTCATGTCACAGATTGGGCTTTTATTAGGATCACTGGTGATTGATTTCTCCAAGGTAGCTTGGTGCTGGAGGGAAATGGCAAAAAGGTTGCCAGTGGAACAACCAGAAGGTCTCCGAGGGTTACACCCAGGAGATGTTGAAGTGGGAGCTGAACTAACCCGGGCCGTGCCCCCGTTGCTGGCTGCAGGTGGAGAACTCCACGCTGAACTCGCAGAGCACGTCCCTGATGAACCAGAACGCTCAGCTGCAGATCCAGCAGTCGGCCCTGGAGAGCGAGAGCGAGGCCGTGCTCAGGGAGCGAGAGGACCTGAAGGGGCTGCACGAGGCTCTGCTCAAGGACCACGAGCGCCTGGAGCAGCTGCACGAGCGCCAGGCCGCCGAGTACGAGTCCCTGATCGCCAAGCATGGCAACCTCAAGGCTGCCCACAAAAACCTGGAGCTGGAGCACAAGGACTTGGAGGACAGGTAAATACTGTCAGCAGAAATCACTCTGATAAAATGATAGAGTGAATTAAATCACCATCACATAATCACTAAAATCTAGCAAATCACAAGTCCCTCATTGCCAAGCACGGCAGCCTCAAGGCTGCCCACAAAAACCTGGAGCTGGAGCACAAGGACTTTGGAGGACAGGTAAATGCTGCCAGCAGAAATCACTGATAAAATATAGAGCATAGCATGAATAAAATATAGAATATAGAATGAATAAAATCATCATCACCTAATCACTAAAAGCTAGCAAATCACGAGTCCCTCATTGCCAAGCACGGCAGCCTCAAGGCTGGTCACAAAAACCTGGAGCTGGAGCACAAGGACTTGGAGGACAGGTAAATGCTGTCAGCATTAATCACTCTCTAATATAACAATAGCATGAATAAAATCACCGTTGTTTAATCACTAAGATTTGAACTTTAACAGGCCATTTCATCAAAATTCCTTTTTTTTTTTCGGTCATTCCACAAATTTTGTCTTTGCAGGTACAATCAGTTGCTGAAACAGAAAGTGCAGCTGGAGGAACTGGAGAAGGTTCTCAAGACAGAGCAGGACAAAATGCTGCAGCAAAGTGAGAAACATGAGACTGTGGCAGCAGAATATAAGAAACTTCGGGATGAAAATGAAAGGTAAAGAGAATTGTGACACTGGAGCACCTGCCAGTGCAGCCCAAACAAGTGGTGTGTTCTTCACATCTCTTCAACACCTGGTGCTGCTATTCTGAATATTCATCATCCCACAAAAATAATCATTATATCCTGAGGGGATAAGTGGGACAAAGGGAGCCCAGGAATGGATGTGTGTAACCTCCAGGATTCCTAAAGTTTGGGCCGTTCCTGTTTTGTGTTGGCAAGAAATCCTGGCTGCTTTGTAAGATTCTTTTATTCTGGAAAGTGGCATCTTAAAAGCAGTTGTGATGTAGAGATGCTGCTTTGTATTTAAACACACAAAGAACAGTGCTTGGCTCAAAGGCAGAACACATTCCTAGGAAAATGAGGCTGGGATAACTTACAGGATGTGACAGTAAGGAATTTGTGTGTGTATTTTATGGACTAGTTGGAAATGTCATGTTTCAGAGGGAGTGTGGGTAACAAATTCATTTCCAGCACTCTTTGATGGTGTCTCTGCATCCCAGGCTCACTCACACGTACAGTCAGCTCCTGAGGGAGAATGAAGTGCTCCAAACTGACCACAAGAATCTGAAAACATTATTGAACAATTCCAAACTGGAGCAAACACGCTTGGAAGCAGAGTTTTCCAGACTCAAAGAACAGTACCAGCAACTGGATATTACATCAACAAAACTAAATAATCAGTGTGAGGTACGTGAGAATTCTGCTCTTTGTAATGGCTGGAATATTTTTATAACTGTATTTATAGGTTCATAAAATCATATGAAGTGCTGGAGTATCAATCATTTATAGATAATGAAGTGGATCCAAAGAGTAATTAATTTACCTAATGTACAGGCAATACACAATTTCAGGCTCATCTTAGGGAAACTGGTTTAAATTGTTTAAAGCATCAAAGAGGCTTTTATCAGTTGATTTGTGATTTAATTTTGAGTTTGATTTGACTCTCAGAATCCCTCTGTAGACCTAAATTTTCTTGTTAATCTCATGATCTGTGTATAAAGTACACTCACATATAAATGCATGGGCAATTTCATCTGTTTTAACAGTTGCTCAGCCAACTTAAAGGAAACCTGGAGGAGGAAAACAGACACCTGCTGGATCAAATCCAGACCTTAATGCTGCAGAACAGAACATTACTGGAGCAGAACATGGAAAGCAAGGATCTCTTCCACGTGGAGCAAAGGCAGTACATGTGAGTTGTGGAAACAAGGAAATCACTGTGATTAGGGCAGTGCCACCAATACCTGCATTGTTTAAAATTCTTCTGTTATATACAGAATTTAAGACATGTGCTGCTTCTGAAATGCTTCTCTTTAAAATAAGAATTTCAGTGATAAATGCAAAGCAGATAACTCAAAACATGAACATGGTGTTTGTAGTTCTCAAGGATCAGAACAACCGTGTTCATTACTGATGATGGAAGTGAGGAATAAAAACGTATTTATTACTTATTCTACTACTGGCAAAGTTTAGATTTGTAATCACTGTATTTGTAGATTGATCCATTCATACATGAGTCTACATACATTGGAGATTAATTTGTAGATCTGTGGACTGGAGAGAAGAGAAAATGTGCTTCTCTAAATGATACAGCACTTTATTTAAAAAAGAGGAATGTGTAATAAAGGCAAATGGAGTTTTATTCCATTCTGTATCACGAAGTCAAGCCTGAGGCAGATTGTTTGCTGTATCTGTTGCTTTTTCAATAAGAAACAAGTGCTTTATAAGAATTCCTCACAAAAGGTGACAATTTTCAGATAACAGATTCCCAGAGGAACGTGCTGCCTCCGCACCCTGTATACGTTTTTGAAGCATAAATTACCATTAATTTCTGTTTGCAGTGACAAACTAAATGAATTGAGGAGGCAGAAGGAGAAACTGGAGGAGAAGATAATGGATCAGTACAAATTTTACGAGCCATCTCCACCAAGAAGGTACTGATGCACATGATGTAGAATAAAACACAGCTCTAAAGCATGGCAGACCTGTTCTGTTCCCGCTGAAAATCGGGATCAGGATCATATCTGTGCCTTGCATAGCAATGAGGAGGCTCTGCAGGCCTGAGCAGTGTGTTATACATGCAGTGAATGTGCTGTGTTGTTGATGGCAGGAGGGGCAACTGGATCACGCTGAAGATGAGGAAGCTGATCAAGTCCAAGAAGGACGGGAACCGCGAGCGCCTCAAGTCGGTGACGCTGACGCCCACGCGCTCCGAGTCCAGCGAGGGATTCCTGCAGCTGCCCCACCAGGACAGCCAGGACAGCTCCTCCGTGGGCTCCAACTCCCTGGAGGATGGGCAGACCCTGGGCACCAAAAAGAGTAGCAGTGAGTACTGCAAACAGCTTGGCTCCGTGAATAAACCTTGGCGAAATGTTGGAAAAGTCTGCGTGTTGTGCAGGATTTGTAAAGATCGCTTTGAAGTCTGTAGGAATGAAGCCTGAATTAATTCATTAATTAATTCATTAGTTAATTCATTAAGTTCTTACAAACTCCCTGAAGTGTTTGGGCAGAACTAGTTTTGAGCATTTCTGTATCTCAAAATGCAAGTGTTAAAATGCACTCACAGTGCCTGGGTAAGATGAAGCAGGCACTGGTGCTGGGTCAGGTGAGCAGGATTTGGGATAGAATGCCAAAGGAGCCTTTTTGTTTCTCCCTCTTGTCCCAGAATGACTCTTTCCCCTTGCCTTGGAAGTGTTTTCCAAGCTGTGGCTGTGCTAACATCCTTGAGTTGCTGAAAACACCTTCTGTCTGAAGGTGTTCCCTCAGCATCTCACAAAACCAGCGATGAAATCTGGATATGCAACGACAAGTGTTAATGTAGAAACACAACCTGTTAAAAATACAGGAATTGTTATTGATCCTGAAATTGGAGTGAAGTGGTTGAGAGGGAGAGCAAGGACTTAGAGAAGTGTGATTAGCTAGAGTATTCCAGGCACAATTTGCTGAACTTGAACGATTTGATAGCCATCCCATTAGGGTGCCTGTGATATATAAGGCCAGGTTCTGTTTATTATTGCTTATTATCTGTGTTTTTTGTTCTTCACTCTTGGCATGAATAATGAACTGCCCAGTTTCTCACAACTTGAGAGATACAATTGCAGCCAAGTTATCAGGATGTGATGGTACTACTTAATAACTATGCACCAAAAGCATTTTGGCTGTGCATGTAAAAGCATCAGAATCCATGTGCATTAACAGTCACTTCCAGCCTTTGCACTGCTACTTTTAAATGTGATGTATTGGGGTTCAAAAGACAGCAGGTCTGGGGTTTGTGCCAGCTGTGAATTATTACAGCCATTGTTATGTGATTTTTTTTTTTTTTTTTTTTTATTCTGTGCTTCTTACAGAAGCTTAGTCAAAGTTAAAAACATCCCCAAAAACCACTATTTCAGGAAAAGTTAAAATCAGATCTGTTTTTTCAATAACTGAAGAAAATAGTTCAGGGGTGCATTTTAGCACTTTTGTTACTAACTTAGCCCTTTGGGGAGCTCAGCTTTTTTCAGTGTAAGCTTCAAAAGAGGTACTTTGAAACTTGTTTAAAAAGCAACTGTTGCTTTTACATCCAAACCCAGAGTGGTGTGGAACTGGGGAGTGACTGAAGCTGTCCTGGATGTGTGTCAGTGGGAGCTGGGAGTGTGCACGCTGTGGTTCAGCCCATCTGCATCTGTGTCAGCAATGTCATGTTCTGGAAGGGCTTTTTCTGTGACAGTTTTCTTTGCATGATCCTTGGGACCTTGTAGTGTGCAGTTACCCTCCTGGGGAGCCACGGCTGCAGTTACGGTGGCTGAGCCTCAAAAGAGGTTTGAACCTCATTAATTTTCTACTCCATGGACCTTGTTCATGTTTCCCTTAATCCCAGTGTATTTATCCACAAACTGGAAGGGCTGATCTAATTCCGGATCCTAACCTTCCTCCGTTACACGTGTCGCCATGGAAACCAGAGTTTTGGAGAGAATTCGGATGTGTTTGGTGCCAGCTCAGCTCTGACAGTCTCTGACACAGAGATCTGAGACAGTTTGTGCCTCACAAAGCAGAGAGAATATCTCAGTGTGACAAGGGCTGATGATGGTGCACGTTTTGCAGTCTGTTTCTTCCGCTCCTAGAGTGACTGTAAGTCCTAAATCCCGGGATTTGGGGGCTTTTCTTTTCCGTGGGAATCAGTTTGGCAGCAGCAGCTCGCACTGAAGGAGCTACAGGAGGGAGCAAACGTGTGAGTGCCACCTGTCTGTGCCAGTGCTCAGGTGCTGGAGCTCTCTGTGCTGGCTGAAGAAGAGTTCTGTGCCACCCCTGACCTCCAGAACTGGGCAAGGAGCTGATTTCCAGCAGGAGCTGCCGAGGTGAAATGTCCTGAGTGTCCTTGAGGAGGCAGCTCACCTTCCCTGGCACAATCCAGCGATGTTGTGAGCTGCAGGACTGAGTATCTGACACACAGATCTCCAGGTTACACAGGGCTCCCACCCCCATTCCCTGTCAGAGATACTGGTTTCAAAAGTGTTTGCTGTGTGTGACATCTGTAGTTTTTCCTCTTTTGTGGCTGGTGATGGAGATCGTATTTTCCCAACACAAGCCACTTTGTCATGCAGAATGTTTCCAGGAGAGCTGTTATCTCCCTGGGAAAGGTGATCTTGGCACAAAAACCAGGTTACTCTGTTCTCAGAGAGCACCAGCTGAGGTCTCACTGCGTGGCCAGAGCCTGTGTCTGATCCCTGTGGGAAGGAGGGGGTGCCTGGAGAGCTTTTGCTGTCCCAGCACAGGTTAATCCTGCAGGAGGTGTGTGCTCCTGACTGCAGGGTTCCACCTTGGCTGCTGCAAGTACAGCCTCCTCCTTCCCAGGTACTGCCCCAAATAATTACTGAGCACCCCTAATGATCAGCTGAGTGCTGTGGATCTGACACCTGCTCTGTGCAGAGCTTTTCCTCTGGATGGATGGAGCCATTCTGAGCTTTTCCAGAGAAAACTCAGGGCAGGCAGAGGGATTTTTGTACTCTGTGAAGAAATACAGATATCATTTGCTGTCTTCCACTTCAGCCAGGAGGTGAACAGGTTCCCAAGGAATTAGGGCTGTTAGTAAACTCTCATCTCCACTAGGAACACCAGGAGCAGGCACACTGTGCCACAGAGGGAATAAAAGGAGTGTTCTGGGCTCCATTTGCCAATACCAAGGCATTTTTAAGATTCCTGTCTCATCTTTTTTTTCTGTGCATGAACAAAACAGTGTCAGGATTTTAATGCAGAATTCCCCAGAGGATTTCAGGCAAGCAGGAGAGTTTGAAGATAGGATGTTTCTCAGTCAGCTGAGGAATTCTGCAATACTCATTGTTCATTCTCAGCTCAGAAAGCAAGAAGGTGTTCATGGAATACTGAAAACAGCTCATTTCTGCTGGAGCTCTGCCATGCCAGTATTAATTATTATTACTATTCCAGGACATTTCCTGAGGTGAATTTTGTGCAGGCGTTTTGGTTTTTGATGCAGGATTTCCAGGACATGAGTGGTTGCAGGGGAGGTTCCTGGTGGGCACAGTTGCTGAGAGCCATAAATCAGTCCTTTTGGAGGGGATCTGTGTTATTGGACAGGAAGGACAGATGACTCAAACACTTCTGGAGCATCCTCTGGTTACTTTTTCATAAGATTAAGGAGTTTTTGGTGAAGAGGAGTCAGTTATCTTCCATAAAGGATTACAGAGGGTTGAGTTATTTTGTCTGTAAAGGATTATAGAAGTTACAGAGGAATTTTCTTTTTTTTTGTGTCATCTTGATGGCAGAAAGTAGAAATAGAACAGAATGACCTCTGTGGTTAGATTGGTTTGTGAAGCTGCTCCTGTGGATGCAGACACAGGAAGAGCTGATGGAGAGGGAGGAACAGGGAATATTTCCCTGCCAGGATAGCTCATGTGCACTTGTAAATGGTATATATGATATATATGCACTGCTCTGTACACAGAACTGCTGTGTGCCAGGCCGGGGGAGCAGGACACACCTCCCAAAAAGGGGCTGCAGAGACAAACCAGGCAGAGCATGCTCCTGCAGAAACCAGAGCTGCTGCCATCCCTGCAGAAATCCCAGCTTTGGGCAATCCCATCCTGTGTCCCCTTCTGGATCTTTCCACGGTGGCTCCTGTGCGTGGCATGAGCCCCCAGACTTCCCCAAGGCAGGTCAGCAGTTCCTAATGCAGAGTTCCTGACTCCAAGGACAAGATTAACTCGTGACTTCCCCCTCCTCCCTCTTTTAATACTATTTGTAATTTTAACTCTGTAATTCTCCTGGTAGACTTTAACTCACCTTGGGCCCTCCCAAAACGTTACAGCAACACTCACATTTGGATTTTCTTTTGCTGTTTTGGTTTTTTTTTTTTTCCTTTGGTGTTTTTTCAGCTAAAATATTTGCACATTTGAAGCAGATTGATTTTGGTATTTTACCAAAATACTGCCCACAAATTACTTTGATCAGAAGGTCCTTGCAGGTTTTCTATGAGACAGTAGATGACCAAAATTATTATTGAGCAGAAAATGGAAGAACTGCGCTGATGAAGACTGTGTCCTCTTAGATGTGCAGGCAAAGCATTACAGAAGTTATTAGCCCCCCAAAATAATGATGTGAGCATATTTTAACATAGAAATGCTACTTAGACTAGAGTTGCTTTCATTTTCAGCTTTTTTTGGCTCCACATTTTTCTTTACGTTCGAAAAAAATGTTATTTTTCACAGTAAAAATTACATAGTGGTCAATTCCTGTAATCATCTGCAAAGAAGTTACATTTATTTTTTCAAGAGCTTCAAACTGTGTTGCCCTCTGCACTGTAATTTTCAGTGCATTTCTGAGTTATTAATGGAAGTTTTCCTGTTTCAGTGTACTTTTCATATTTCATTATCACCCAGAAGCAGGAGAATGATAGCTTTTAGCATAGCATACCTAGCTTAAACACAGACATTCATTTCTGTCCTTAGTTTCAACATTTAACTTCCATCTGTTCTTCTCCCTTTTTTTCTTTCATTTCCCTGTTTCCGTTTTTCCTCATGCTATGACATAAAAGTGGGTGCACTGAAAAGACTGCCCTTTTTGAGGAACAGACCGAAGGAAAAAGACAAAATGAAGGCCTTCTACCGTCGCTCCATGTGTAAGATTTATGACAGTTCAGCTTCTTCTCAATGGCTACACTGGCTTCTGTTACTAATTTTTCACTAACCTCTCCCTGGACTGCGCTCTGTTTTTCCTCCTCTTTTGCAATGTGCAAGTCCTGCTACGGTACAAGGAGCTGGAGCTTTTTACTTTTTCTTTCCCCCTCCCTTTTTTTTTTTAAGAAAAACAAAAAAAAAGAACCCTTTGGCACTGAATGCTTTATGTCTGTGCAGCTGTGCACACACACGTTGCCGTGCACATGCATATAATCCATTCAGTGCCTTGTGACTGCATATATTTGTATACATGGCTGTCTATATACACATGGCCCCATGTGTATATGAATTTACAGTGCACTTGTAAATAGTTTTAAATGACACGTTTCATAAGCCTTTTGTTAAGAAGTCACTGTAATTTTTTTTTTTTTTTTGTTTTGTTTAAAGCAAGTGTAGGAGATTGTGCAAGGCTCTCTGGTGGTCTGTCACTCTGCGAGTGTTCATCAGTTCTCGTTGCCAGAATGCTGCATTGATTTCTTTTGTTTCGTTTTGTTTTCTAATGAGGGGTGGACAGTTTTCTCGAGTGTGGGGAAGTAAAGGTGAATATCATCAGCTGTGGTATTTTTCAGATCCTCTCTCTGTTGCTCTGTAAACCCCAGTGTGCCTGCAGTAACCTGCACTGTACAAGGATCCCGTGTGAGCGCTGGCACTCCGTTCTAGGAGCACCCACCCGTTTTGTCCCCGCTCATCCCATTTTCTCACGGCAAGCGGAGCCTCTAACAGCACCTGGCGCATGGCGATCCCTGAGCGAGCTGTTCTGGGCACCTCCCTGGGCTCAGGAGCCCGAGCCCGTCCCTCTGTCCCTCTGTCCCTCCGTGCATGCGGTACCCGGGGTGTGGTTTGCTCCTGCCGGCTGCTGCGGGCGCTTTAATGCTTAGAGAACTGTGCGACCTTTGCAATGCCAATTAACAACCCCAGCAGGTTCATTGCCCGCGCTGATCATTTGCTTTCATTTGCATCCCAGCCATGAATGACCTGGTGCAGTCCATGGTCCTGGCAGGAGGACAATGGACAGGTAGTTCTGAGCATCTGGAGGGTCCTGATGATATATCCACGGGTAAAAGGAGGAAGGAATTGGGAGCTATGGCCTTCTCTACTACGGCTATCAACTTTGCCACTGTCAACTCCTCCACAGGCTTCAGATCCAAGCAGTTGCTAAATAATAAAGGTATAGGTAGAAGCTTTTTGCACTGTGATATTTGCACTATGTGAATATTAATGTTTTAAGTTTTACATTCTTAATAACTGAGTTGCAGTGCTCAGATAATGAACTGGTTTAATAACTGCAGTTATAAAATGTTTCAAGATTTTTCCTACAGAATGTTTCCTAAGTAAAAATGGATTGCTTTGAAAAAAATATTTTAATTTTTACCGTTTTACCAATTATAAGTATTTTAATAATCTTTCCGCTTTATTTTATTTTACATCTTCTTTTATGTCTCTGTGTGTAGATACTACATCCTTTGAAGACGTAAGTCCACAAGGTATTAGTGATGATTCTAGTACAGGATCAAGAGTCCATGGTAAGACGTGAGCTTTAATGAAATGAATTAAGGATGTCTGATGTGAATGTTAATGAATTTGTGAAAATGCAGTGAATGGCGTCGTTGCAATGAGCATGCTCTCTCTGATTTTCATATCTCTGAAATGTGTCATTCCTTCAGATTCTCCTTTCTCTCTTAACTACTCCATCAGACAGATGTTCTGTATCTCTGGTAGGAAGTATTTGTGAAGTGCATCTGAACAGGACCAAAACATTTGCCCTTTTAGTGGGAAAATGTTTTAACTTCCATTCGGAGTTAATAGTAAATAAAGGAAGTTAGCATTTCAATCTTAAAAAATCGAGTCCAAATCTGGCCTGAGTTTTCAGTGTTTATTGTTCAGCGAACCCCAAATTTGCCATGTGCTGTAGTTTATAAACTCATTACATGTTCCTTCAAGCAAAGCTTTGAAGTGAAAAATAGCCTATTAATAGAAGTGAAGCTTTAACTGTACTATAAACATTTACAGTGAGTACAAGCAGCAGATATTTTGGAGGCTCCTAACAGTGCATTTCCCTTGTATTGGCTTAGGAGTGCAGGACTTTATCTGTGCAGATGCTCTTGCTCCTCCTGTCCGTGGCATTCCAGCCCTGTGCAGGGTTCCCTGTCAGATCTGTTGTAAGTGACCTGAGCACAGCAGCCCCTGCATGCCCCTGTCTGAGCCCTGCTCTCCCTCTGAGCTCTCTGTTTCAATTCTAAACTACACTCTCTCTCTTTTCCTCTGCTCTCTACCTCGCTATTCCTGTAGTGCCCTTTTCCAAAGTGTCCTCTTGGACCGCCTGGAAATTCCTTCGCTTTCTGATCTGTAAGAAACCACTTTGTTGCCATGGGCATGTTGAGCCTGGGAGGTCGTGCATGATCCTCTGAGCATTCTGTCAGCAGAATGTGAAGGTGCAGTGTCCTCTGCTAAAATGTTGTTCATCATGGTGTCTCCTAATTTTCCATTCAGCTTCCAGACCAGCCAGCCTTGATAGTGGCAGGACATCCACTAGCAATAGCAATAACAATGCTTCACTCCATGAAGTCAAAGGTATGCTGGGGGTGAATTCACATCCGTGCTTCATTTCCATTCTTTTCTCTGTAAGATCATCTGTAGAGGTTCAAAAACCCCCACAACCAAAAAAACTCCCACTGCACAGCACAGCATGTGCTTCCTTGAGTGTTTCACAGCCTTCCTTCCCACATTAGAAGCACAGGTATTTTATGGTTTTAATAAGTATTAAAAAAGGGTGATGTTAGTTTTTAAGTTACCAACTATTTTAAACTAAACCTAACCCGGATAACATAGTTACAAAATAAGAATTCCCCCCCAAATTACTTTAAAAGCTTTTTAGGCTGAGAAGTTGCTCCTTTTTTCCAGGCATCCTCCTGCACTGCATTGCCACTGTGAGCTGTGTGCTGTACAACTGCACTTGTGGCACTTGTGTTTCATGCTGGAAACCTTTCTGTTTTGGTTTTAATAGATTATTAACATCCCTGGATTTATCAGTATTCTCTAAATGTTCTGTGTGAAGAACCCTGATATATTTTTGTATCTCGTGGCTTTTTTAGCTGGAGGCTGTTGTACAGACTAGACTTGAGCACTGCCAGCTCAAGACTTCATTTAATGTTCATGGCTTTCATCACTTAAATGGTGTCTGCTTGTTTGGAAATTTAGGAATGAATGCTAGCTGAATATTTTTAATAGTTTATTTTATATCTGTTACATTGCTCCCTTCTGTAAAAGATCCCTTGAGGTCCTCCTCACCCCAGTGTCTATACAGGATTAGGCATTTCCACCATAAACAATTTATCTTGCTTCAAACTTAATTTCACATCTTAGGAGTGACATGAAGCTGGAAATACTTCATTATCCATCAGTATTTTCAAGCAATTCATAGTTACTGACAAATAAAATGAGCTGGTGTTGTGGAATTTATTTTGCATCTAACACCATGTGCTTCCTTCAGGTCCCTTCCTTCAGTTGTAACAAACTAGGAGTCACAGCAGGAATTTTTGGAGAAGCAGCATTTCTTTTTCTTTCCCCTCAATCCTTTGTATTTCCTTTAACATTTAATTACCCTGTGCCTCAAAGTGATGCTGAACAAGAGTGGAGATGTGTCTTGGAATATAATATTATGTAGGTGGAGGCCCAGATTATAAGTGAAAGCTGGTTTTTATTTTAAAAAAATCATGCCATGTTTGAGGAGCTGCAAAAGGTAAGTCAGGGGAGTGCAGTTTTAGAGTGAAAAATAACAACTGGACTTTTTTTAGTCCTTTTAAATGCAATGAATGTTAACTGAATCTGGTAACATTGCAGATTGGAGTGGGGTTATACAGGGTGACAGCTCTTGGGTGTATTTCTGATGGAAATACTTGCTGCCTTCCCCCCAAAGCAGGTGCAGTGAACAGCCAGAGCAGGCCCCAGAGCCACAGCAGTGGGGAGTTCAGCCTGCTCCACGAGCACGAGGCCTGGTCCAGCAGCAGCAGCAGCCCCATCCAGTACCTGAAGGGTCACACCAGGTCCAGCCCTGTGCTCCAGCACAGGACGCCTGAGAGTTGTGGCAAACACACCAAAACGGGCTCCCCTGGCAGTGAAGTGGTCACCCTGCAGCAGTTCCTGGAAGAAAGCAACAAGAGCAACTCGAGTGAGGTCAGTCTGAGACTGTTTCACCACACACTGAAATCTGTGGGCTCAGAATGAGTGCAGGGCACAGTGAGTAGAATTCCTTGCAGGTTTCTTGGAGCTGTGTCACACCTGCAGTGAGGGGTCTCCTGATGCACTGTCCAGTTCCACCAGCAGGAAATCTGGAATTCTACAGCCCTGTGGTCCCTGGGTTGGGTAGGAAAGTTGACCAGTACTGACAGAGCTGTCCAGTGTGTGAGACTGCAGGCTTGGAGTGGGCTCAGCCTTCTTCCAGTCCAGCAGCAGCTGTGTCATATCTGTCCTGCATCAACAGCAAGGAACATGTTGGATTTCATTCCCTGAGGAGACTCTTGTCTGCTTCAGTTTCATCTTCTTAACAGGACTGGGAAACAAAAAGTGACCTTGGAGTTTACTGAAATCTGAGAGGAGTAAGGTGAAGGGAATATTTCTGTGGATCAGTGGCAGTTTCTGAGAAGCCCCAGATCACCTCATCTCTGCTGGTATTCCAACTTCTGCCTCCCTGCTTCTTGAGCAGATCTGCCCAAACTCCTGTAGGCTGTCCTGCTGTAGGATAAACCACTGTGACTGGGGCCTCTCAGGAGTGAGGATCCAGGCTTGTCTGGGGCAGGTGACACAGATCTGGAGAAGATTCTGCATTTTTTTGTTAGATACTTAAAATGGCTCTCACCTGTGGTCTCCCTGAGAAGGATTTTTGGAGTTTAAACACTAGACAATATTCTTCTGGCAATACAAAATAAAAAACCCGACCTAAGTCA
This sequence comes from Acridotheres tristis, assembly GCA_037013685.1. Taxonomy (NCBI): domain Eukaryota; kingdom Metazoa; phylum Chordata; class Aves; order Passeriformes; family Sturnidae; genus Acridotheres; species Acridotheres tristis. The sequence continues at coordinate 1,442,267 of CM072887.1, read as the reverse complement.
TCAAGCCAGGCACACTGCTGTTCACAAATCCCAGAATCCCTTTTCATAGACCCATGCTGGGTGGAAGGGTATTCAAGGGGTTTCTTTCCACCCTTCTGCCAGAGCATTTCCCTAATGCCTTTAGCTTAATTCTTCCTCGGTTGTCTCTGGTACCATTTTGAAAACAACTGCAGTCTTTCTTCACTGAGTGTGAATATTATTCACCTAAACTATTTTTTTGAATTGTTCAGAGAACTCTTAAGTAGGCATCGTAAATATTTAATACTGCTTTGAGACCTGAGAAATTTTTTAAAAACCGAAAAATTCGTAGAATTGTTGTTCATTTATGTCCACAAGAATTGCAATTTAGAAGCCTGAGTTTCCTGTTTTTCCAGATGAAATCTGCAAGTGAGGAGAACCTTTTAGACGAAGTGATGAGAAGCTTGTCAGAGTCTGCGGAGCTGGCAGGGAGGGAGAAGCTGCGGAAGCAGCCAGGGGCTGGCTGTGGGATCGTCAGATCCCTGAGTGTCAGGAACACAGTGGATTTCTCAGATGGACGATCCCTTAAACCAGAGCAGCTGGTAAGGCCCAGCCTCCGGAAGGCTGAAGATCTCTGCTTCAGCAGCTCTCAAATCAAATTCACCGCCGGCGCCCCAGGGAAGGCGCGGTCCGTGAAAGAAAAGATCCAAGCAACTGTGAGCCAGCGACAATCCAGGGACTGCAACCCCTACGCCACCTTACCTCGTGCCAGCAGCGTGATTTCCACGGCAGAAGGAACCACCCGAAGGACAAGCATCCATGATTTTTTGTCTAAGGACAGTAGGCCGCCCGTGTGCGTGGATGCAGCCCCGGCCGACAGGAGTGCTCCGCCCAGCTCCAGTGAGTACCCGGCACTGCGGGTGTCCTCTCCTTGTGTTCACTGTGTGCCTGCCGGGGGGGAGGCAGCTCCTTCGCTCACACCACGCCATGTAGGAGCTAACTGCGAGCTTCCCAAGCCTTCCAGGATGGAAAGGCCAGGTTGTCGTGAGAGGACTGTGCCGAGCGCGCGCGTGTTCTGGGATAAAGCCAGCGGCTCTGGGAATGGCAGCGCAGGCTCCTTCGCTGCGCCCCAGCCCTTCTTATCCCTCAACACCGAGTTAGTCAGCAATATCAGTGGCTTGCCCCCGAGACCCGCCTCCAAAGCAGCTGATCAGGCTAACGTGTCAGCCTTTAGGTCAGTGCTGAGGAGCCAGGAACAGCCTTGTGCTGCTCCAAAGGCTCCGGGGGACCCGCGGGCAGACCCTGTCCCTGCCTCCGGCTCCGGCGAGGCACAGTCCCCGCTGCTGGTCTCGGAAGATAACCAGACCCTGTGGTATGAGTATGGCTGTGTATGAAAGAAAGTTGTGCTATTAAATACATATGCACCCAACGTGCCATAGAGGTGTTCTCCATGTCCACTGGATGAGAGAGAGAAGTCCCCTCCAATGAAGGAATCATTCCCGGTTTATCCGCGGGGCGGTTGTTCCCCTGCGGGCGGCGGCTGCGGACTGTGGCATGTTTGAATGTGGAATTGTAACCCCACCAAAGCCTGCATGAAACATTAATTGCACTGTGTATATTTTGCATGCCTTTATAATACAAGCTCTTATTTTTATTTGTCACGCATTGCAAATATGTTGGCGTTTTCCTGTCGGTTACTGCTGCATGTTAAAGCAAGCGCATGGCCAGGACGGCGCAGGGAACGGCATTCCTGGGACAAGCACTGCCAGTGGTGCTCCAGCTCTCAGGGCTATCACTGGTCATCTGCTTGGAGGGAAAAAAACCTTCTTTTTTTCCCTCTCCTTTCATGGAAGGAAACATTTGGAGAAATCTCAGTGTCTTTTCACCTTTTTCACTTATGCCGTGTCGTGGCATAAATGCACGAGGAGTAAGTGCCAATAATCCAAATAATTCAGTGCCTCTAGTTTGCACAGTAAATCTTAATTACTGTCCATACTGAGTAGTAAACACACAGACCATTCATAATCCTAAACAGAAATGATAATTCTTACAAAGAGGTGATAAATAGTCACATGATACGCAGCACTTGTCATGAAAAAATGACCTTTTCCACCTTTTCCCTTTGGTCTGCTTTGTCTTTCCAGTCGTGGGTACAACTGTGATGAAGTGTTTGCTTTTATCAGGGGTCAAATAACAGCTCCTTGTGAGGTACAGGAATAAAAAACTGCCTCGAGTATGGTGGAAATTCATTTTTTCTTGCCAATGGGAAGTACCACTGATATAGTAGAAAGCAAATGGTGTAACAAAATAACAAAATGTTAACATATATAAATAAAAGAAGAGATAACAAAGTTGCTTGCAAGGTTATGGGAAGATATGAATACTTCAGCAAATAACTCCTTAAATTCCAGATGAGCAGCTAAAGAGAAATGTTGAAGAGTAATTTCTTCATGTGCCACTGTTTCTGCACGTGCTTGAAACTTCTCAATGGTTAATTTAAAAAGAGTTTAAGATTGTATCAGATTTAAGCTATAATTACACAAGGCTTTGGACATGAGCACTTCTTTACAAGAGGACATTGGTTATGCCAGCTGTGGGAACTAAAATACATTGCCAAAAATTTGAATGACAGTATAGCTAGAGGGAAAATAATTAAAATTGAAAATAACAAATGTCACATTTCATTTTGTACAATTGCATTTATTCTGCCAGCAGTTTAGTGGCAGTCACAGAACCACTGTGTGGGCTGAACTTTTAATTCCTTAGTGCTTATTTAGGGAGGGGCAGTGAATCCATGGCAGAGCAGCTGATATCCCATGTGAGAGTCTGGAGGGGCTTTGTTCTGTATGGGATGGGAAGCCCTGCATTTTGGAGGATATTGAATGTTTGTGGAGAATAAAATGACTGTTTGAGGATGTGACACTGTCCTTCTCCAGGTCTGCACATTGGGCTGATAAATCTCTCACTTCTCCCAGTGCTGGGTCAGTTATTGCTGTCCCCTCTGGAACTATCTCAGCAGCAAAAGAATGAGAAATCTGGGATATATAGCCTTCATTTCACACACATTCCCTCTCACAGAGCAAGACCAGTGTTCTGGGCTTGGGTCATGCCATTTGACTCCAGTTCCTCTGCAGTTGTGTTGGGATTAGGTGGGAGGTGAGAGTGCCAGTATCCCAAGCAAAGTGTGCACAAGGCATTCTGCAATTATTGAAGGAATTACAATCCCAGCTCTCAGAGCACTTAATACAAACTGGTCCTGTGCTGCCAGGGCCTGCCTTTTGCTCCCTGTGCCTGCAGAGACCCTGGTCAGAACAAGGTGTAGCTGCTCTAGATCAGCTCTGGCTGCAGAAGTCTCGGGTGTGCTGTTGCATTTTCCTCTTGCTTAGGTCCTCACACAGTCACACCTACAAAAACTTCAGTATTGTCCCTCTCAAACCCCAATAGAATAGCCAAGCATGAGTGTCCTGGAGCACTAGTGCCTCCAGTCTGCTGGAGTTGGAGACTAACCTTGTCCAGCTCACTCTGCACTGCTTTATAAATTTGCAATGAATTGAATAACTTGAGAATAACTTGTTTTGCTCCACTGAGTTGGGCAGCAGCAGAAGTGTTCTGCAAGGGAATGTTTGGTGGCTCTGAACAATGACTTACCAGTATTTGTTTGTTACATATGAAAGAAAGAAAACGTTGTCATGGACAGAAGGATCTTTTTTTATTTTCTCAACTTTTTGGTCTTTAACAAGAAGTTTGTGGATGTCTGTGTTCAAGTAGTGGGAGGTTCTGTGGAATTCTTTCATTTTCCCTGCTGCTCCTCAGCCATGTGCATGGCAGGCTGTGAAACACTTGGAGCCCTTGCTCATTCCTTGGATCCTGCTGCCTTGGACAGTGCTGAGTTAGGGCTTTGCATGACCCTGACAAACACTAAATGTGTGGCTGCTGCCCAGAAAGGTTTTTTTTGTTCAGGCTCAGCCATTTGCTCACAGCTGAGGTTTGCCTGGCTCAGGGTTTGCTTGATGCTTTGCTTTCAGTGACTGGTGATTTCAGATGCTGCATTTTGCATGTTCAAGCTGTTGCATGCAAAGACAGTTTTGTGGTTTGTGGAACTGAATGTGGACGTTTCTGTCAGTGTGCAGCAAGTCAGAGTCCAATGAAAGAAGTTCTCTGCTAGGGTCAGTCAGCTGTGATTGCACCTTTTGCTTTCCATTCGTGCAGAAATGGAGGGTTGGTGCAGCTGAAGGTGACACATACCTGACTGTGGCTTTAGGAATGACAGCTGGCTGTTGTAAATGCTGAGATGAATGTCAGTGAGTGTAGCTGAGCAGGCACTTGCTGTGAGTTTCTTCTGTCCCTCTCCTCTGTCCTTTCCTCTTAAAAACAACCAGAAAGTGTTTATGTATCCTTTTGCTCTCCTAATGAGTAGAATGTGTTTTGATGCATGAGGTTTTTTTTTTTTTCTTTCATGTCCTGATAAACACAATGAATAACCTGAAATGCTTTTCTCTGCAGATGTGGAAGCTATCCCAGAAAGCAGAAATTCAAAAAGCAGGTCTAGGGAGCAACAAAGCTCCTAATTCTATTACCCACTACCTGAGCTGTGGGCCAAGTGGTGAGTTTCCTGCCCAACCTGTAAATGAGATGAATTTCATTTACAACAAACTAACAGCATTCCATCTCAGCCCCAGAGCACATTGCATTAACCAGATGTAAATCCTGCTTGCTTACCTGGCTTCTCCCTCGCTCACTCCTTAGGCCAGGAGGGTCTCCAGAGCTCTCCAGAGCTTCTTCCAGGGGCAGGGAACCTCATCCTGCTCAGCCTTTTGCCTGTAAAAATGACTTTTTTTTTTTTTATTATTTTTCCAATCTCCTGAAGAAGAAAGTTCAAATAAACCCCATTAAGAAATAGTACTGGAGTCAGTTTTTAGACAGGGAGAGGTAAATCTGAAAGAATAGCTGAACAAAAGTCAGAGTATTCAGTACCCCATGGAATCTGCCTTTTTATAAAGCTTGTTTTTGGTGTTCTGTCCTCTTCTCAACTTCCCTGAGCCCCTTTGGTGCATGCTGTTAGTGCTGTTAGTGACTGAACTCTGTGTGTTGTGCCTCTGCACCTGAAGCTTTTTCTTACATTCTTTTCTCTTTCTGCCTTTCAACTGAACACAGAGAGAAAAGTGTCCTTCAGTATCTCAGTGTGAAGCCTTTATATCTGAAGTAACAAGACAGCGACTGTAGGAATCATTAATAAAAATTAAGGGATTTTTTTACATTCTTCGTGACTAGAGCAGGCAAGAAATAAAAACCTACCTACCTACCTACCTTCCTTGAATCAAGGAGCTCTACTGGAGTCTACTGCCGAAAATGTGTAGATGGTCTTAGGAATTATTGCACATTGCACTGTTAAGATCTACTGAATAAAGGACAGTTCTCATCTCCCTAAGGACCAAGGATTTTAAGGTCTCAAGAATTACTCCAGGGGAAAAAACAAACAAACAAAAAACAAAGCAAAACTTCTTTCATCTTCTGTTTTTGAAATTAGCCACTGATTTGCTTAAGCTTCTGCTAATAATTAGCCAAACCCCCCCCCCCCAAACTAGCAGTTTCTATTTACTTCTGTAAATCTAAAGGAAATGCTGTAGAGTTTTGTTGAAATGGACTGTACATACAGATACAAAAACCTCACAGCTACTGGCACTTCACTGCCTTATTTGGTTAGCATAATCTGCATGAAATTGCTCTTAAGAAAGTTTATGCTGATTTTTGTTGCATACTGCAAGAGAAAAATTTGTTTACATCCATGGAAAAGCTCGGTAACTAACAGAAGTGGGAGTCATGGGATAATGGTATTATAGAGACATTGTTTGTCCTTTGTGTTTTTCACATTCCCCAGTTACTCTGCATATGTATGTTCAGATGTTTCTGACAGGAAACTGTCTGGTTTTTCTACAACTTTTATTTTAATATAAGGCTCTTTTCCACGAATGCCATTTCCAGGATAAGACTGTCTTACGATGTTTGTGTATTGACTAATTTTTTCTTTTTTTTTTTTTACTGTTTGTCTTTTGACATGAGCTGATTGTGGCTTAGGAGGTTTCTTGATGGCAAAAAGAAATGTAAATAATATCATATGCATTTTACAATCAGTTCCCTCTAAGGTTATCTTTTACTAGATACATTTTTTTCATTATTGATTTATATTAAAGTCAGCAATGTTATTGGTACATTTGGTGGTTGCATATATTTGTCTGGAAAGATTTGCAGCGAGCTCAGAGGGAGTGGACAGGAACTGAGCCCCAAAATGAGAGGTTCTATTTTATTAAAGCAAATAAGCACATTCCTGTTCCTCATATAAAGGGTTGAGTTCCCTGTGTCACCTCCCAGTGTCCAACAGGTGCTTAGTGTCACCTGCAGCTTCCTCAGGTGAGCCCCACTGCTGAAGGCAGTTCAACAGATTCAAAAGCTTGAAATCTTCTCAAAAAGGGGAAGAAAGAGGCATGCACAATAAGCTTTAGAAGAGGAAATTTTCTGTTTGCTTTCTTAAAATGAGTTTCTTCTGAAATTTTTTTGGTGATAAGGTGGGCTGAAGGATGTGTACTGAGGGCACAGTGGGTATGACAGACAGTTCAGATGCCATAAAGGTTAGGGAGGTGTCTCATGTCAGGGCCTGTGCCTGCCTTCTCCTCTCTCCCTGCTGCCAGGGACTGGTGCAGCCCGGGCCCCCCAGCCTGAGCCGTTTGGCACATTGAGCCAAGAGTGGAAACTGCATTGCCAAATGCTGCCCGTGCTGCCGGGATGTGAGTGGGGGCCTGTGCCTGGGGACATCCTCACTGTCACTGTCACAACCCTGGCACACACCTAGAGCACTGCTGGGCACGTGTGACTGCCCCCAGCACACCTGGATGTGTCCTTTCCATCCCACAGGGATCCCTCCTGTCCACTGAGCAGCTCAGCTCTTCCCAGGCTCTTTGCTTTGCTTTGCTTTGCTTTGCAGAGAAGTTCACGTGACTCTCTGTGCTCTGCCAATTCCCCTTTTCCCCTCTTCCTTTCTTAACCTTCCCAGTCTGTGCCCTTGAAAGGAAATTTTAAAAATCAAATTTAACTTGGGAGCAGCTTCACAGTTCTACTCCCAGTGCCAGGGAAGCCCAGGGGCAGCTGTGGGACCACAGGAGCAAACACCCCCCTTTGTACCCCAGGAACCCCAAACCCAGCACTGCCAGCTCCAGGTTACAAAGGAGGTTCTCATGCCATACAATGTCTGTGTTCTATTTACTTTCCTGATAGTCTCTGAGGATTTAGTAACATTCCCAACACCTTTGATTATTGTTATTATTTCTAAATTTTGTCCAGGACATGATGCAGCCTAACAAAGGAGCTCATGTGTGATTTTTAGGGGTAGCTGATGATGTATTTGTAAATAATGCTTTGATATTAATAAAACTGCCTTAAAGGAATGTACCAAGGTGTGAAACAGAACTTAAAAAGCTCTTATTTAAAACTGTAATTTCCTTTACATATTGATTTTTTTAATGTTTGCCATTGTATACATTTATTAATGATGTTATTAAAATGCCAAACCAAATAATTTTTATTCTTATTTTGTGTGTGTATATTTATACACACTTTTTCTGGAAACTGATGTTACTGGAAGGGTATTGGTGTCGTGGTGATGTGTGCAGTGAGTATTTCTTCTGGAGGGAAACTGATAAAACTGTAGCAGAATTTCTCTGGACCACGTGTAGTTTGTTCTGTGTGATTTGTGTAAAGCTGGGTAGCTTTTAACTGTACACTATTTTGATACTATTATTAAAAAAAAGACACTGATTTCATAAGTAAATGCAAGAAGAAATCATTCTAGATTTGCCAAATGTAGTACTTGAAGCCTGGCAGTTAGTTTTGCTGACATGAGTCTCAGGATCCCTTCTGAGGATGAAGTTAGTCACACTTCAGGCAGTGCAGATTCCAGGATTGTGCACGCCCTTCAGACAATTTGTCGCATTTAAAACATTCCAGATTTTAAAACCTTGGCAAGTTAAATATAATATTCTTTTTTTCGTGTATTTTGGGGTACCACAAGGAAAAAACTTCCAGGGGAAGGGAGAGTGAATGGCAGAGAGAGAGCAAGATAAATACTGCTTTTAAGGACACATCCTAATGTATCAGTGGGGTGCATTGGTCAATCCAGAGCTCATTCATCAACCCAATATTCCTAAATACCAGATGTTCCCTTCAGGCTAGAAAATCTCATTTATTTGGGCATCTCTCTAGTGCCTCTTCCTACAGCTGCAGCATTTTTTGGTCACTTCTTTCCCGCTGGACATGACTGCCAGGATCGATGGGGTTGGTTTGTGTGTGGCAGAGGTGGAGAACCCAAACTGCTGGCTGGTGAAGGGTTCTGTCACTAAGACAGTGCCACATCCTTCCCAATGAAGGAGACCATGGTAAGGCTGTGAGGGAGGGAACCTGTCTTAGTGTAGATGATGACTTTTCATACGCAGTTTATAGTAATTGTTCATTTTGTTGATCACAAATCCTTGTCCATGTTTTTAATTGATGTTTTGGTTTCAGTTCATCCCAGCCTGTGCTGATGCTCTTGCCCCAGTGGCATTGTTTGTAGTGACATTTTCCTTGGGCTGCATCCAAAAGCCTTTACCCCCATCACCTCCAGATTCCATCCCTCACTCACTGCTCCCCTGGCTTTGGGTTTTGGGGGTGCTCATTGCCATGGGACGTTTACTGGACTTGAGGGAGTTTCTGCTGCTTCTGTCTTCAGCACACCATGATTGAAAAATGACAATCAAAAGCATTTCCTGTAGTGTAGGTGAGTTGTATTTTTAGGTAAAAAGAATAAAAAGAAAGCGATGTGTAGTAGGGCAGAAATGGGTGCAGGGGCAGTCACTCTGTCCTGGGGGTGTTGACACGGTATTGATCTAAAACTTGGAATTTGTTCTTTCCTAGTGATGTCAAGTTTAAACCTTCAAGGCCAGTCCCATGCCTGGGAAATTTTAGTTTTATCCAGTTACTGACAAACACTATAATAGTATTTAAATAATGCCTTTTCTACTTACTAGCTACTTAGTGGTAGATTGCAAAATGTCTTTTTAAGAACGTTGTTAAACTTCTAATAACTGAAAGGCAGTATTTTTTCTCACCAGATCATACAATACAAACTTACATAATTGAAACAAATGAAAAAGGAGTAAGCCATTTTTTATCAAGTTTTATTTGTAATGAGATTTTTCACCAGTTTTGCTCTGCAAAATCTATGAGTAGTAGCAGAAAAATGAACTTCCTCTACTTAATCTCTTCATCGAAGTGTACAATGATGGGCTCGTGGCCTGTTGATCTCACAAACTTCAGGAAGTCGTCGGGGCTCAATCCCATGGTTGCAGAATTTGTCATTGGATGAAAATAAACCTTTTCATGGCCCCCTTGGAGCAAGGCAGCGTCCAGCACCAGCCTCACATCTCCCTGGTCACAGAAGAGGGCGAGCGGCGTGGCACAGCCCTGACCCACTCCGAGTTTTTCCAGCATGGCATTTTCATCAGCAAACCTCAGGTTTCCGCTTCCAACGCCCAGTTTTTTACCAAGTTCGTTTAGATTGACCTGCCTGTTGTGCAGGACCGTCACCAGCCAGAACCCTTTCTTCTTTTTGTCTTTAAGAAACAGGTTTTTACTGTGACCTCCTTTCATGTGTTGGACGTGGGGCATCATTTCTTCAACAGTGAACACCTGGAAAACAGCACCGGTGCGGTGTTAGACTCTATATCCCATTAGATTCCCAGCCGTGTGCTGGCACCTACTTTTGTTAAATAATTTAGAAAACAGTGAATGTTCTACTCGGCCTAAAAGCTGTACCCTTTTATGAAGGAGTTTTACCAGAACACGAATAAAATGTGACGAACTGCTCCGGCACACTTTGCAGAATCTTTTCTGTCTCGTGTGTCTCGCTTTAAAGGCAGCGCTGGGAGCGCTCCCGTTCGCGCCTCCACACGCTTGGAATGACGTGGCTGGAAAAATTTGGAAAGCATCTTGGATCTCCTCAGACTACGGGGGGAAAGGGGCTGGATCTGGAGCCAAAGCGACCAAAAAATATCCCCAAACATTCCGCCAGGCCCCGCCAGAACTTCCACATCGGTTCTTGTGCTAAACCCCCTAAAACCTCATCCCTCAGCCCTGATCCCGCCGTGGCAAGGCAGGGCTTTGCTCCCGGATTTCCGGGGGGCTGCCGAACCTGGGGGTGCTCGGCGGTGACGGTGGCGATGCCCAAGTCCCGCAGCCGCCGCTCCAGCTGCTCCCGCAGCTCCGCCGCCATCGCTTCCCTTCCATTCCCCGCCCTTCCCGCTCCGCCCCGGGCCCGCCCACCGGGGTGAGAGAACTGGGTTTTCAAAGCTAAAAAGATCAAAATACATGATACACCCTGAAAGCAAAAACCGCATCATTTATATATTTTTTAATTTATTTTTTTATTCCAATAGTAATCAGGAATTGCAACTAAGGGACAAAGCCAAGCATTAATGGCCGCACAGTTGGAAAATATTTCTACAGCCCAAACCATCGCCCTGACCTATGACATCAATAATTATTTGTTTTCAGTTTGCCCTTCAGAAAAACGGACGATCTGTAATAAGCTTTAAATTAAAACAGGATGACTCTGTGGTTAAGAGACATGTGGATAAAATATGATCCCACGCTAATTCCCACAGCCTTGCAGCAGCACGCAGCAAGATTTCCAGGCAGCATCCAGTGGAAGTTGAACTCAATAAGAAGATTTGCAGTAAACTTTGATAACTGTTTTGCATCTTTCTGAAATCTGTTTTTCTAATAAAATGCTTTTCAGGCCAGTCCCCTCATAGTATTCCTGTGCCAGCCCTTCCTTCCCAATGTGTCCTCCTGTGCTAGAACACCTCTTATGCTTTTAATGCGCTTTGCAAAACTTTTGCTGTTTAATTTTTTCTTTTTTTAGAGACGCCAATTTAGAAAGGACTTTAAAAATCAGACACGTTAAAGCTTTAGAATGGATGTGAGTGGGAGAGCTTTGCAAAGAAGAAGCTGCTGTCTCCTGGCAGGAAGGAGTAAAACAAATGCAAGCGTGTAGATAGATAAATAGATGTTTTAAAAAAATAAGTTTCAAAACTCTGGAATGGGCATAAACTCAGAAAATCTCTGAACAATGACGGGCTCAGTGTCCCACCTCCCTCAGGGGATCCTGAGGGAAGTTCCGGCCTCTCGTGAGGGGATCCATGTCCCCCCTTCCCCTGAGGGCAATTCCCGCCTCCCCTGAGGGGATCCTGAGGGGATTTCCTGCCTCTCGGGAGGGGATCCATGTCCCCCCTTGCCCTGAGGGCAATTCCCGTCTCCCGTGAGGGGATGCTGATGGGATTTCCGCCTCTCGTGAGGGGATCCACGTCCCCCTTCCCTGAGGGCAATTCCCGCCTTCCATGAGGGAGAATCCACGTCCAGCCTCCTCTGAGGGTAATTCCCGCCTCCCCTGAGTAATTCCCGCCTCCCATGAGGGGATCCATGTCCCGCCTCCCGTGAGTTCATTTCCCGCCTCCCGTGAGTCGAGGCTCCGCCCCCCCGGGCAGCCCGAGGGTCGCGGCTGCGCCTGCGCGGTGCGCGCGGGCTCCCCTCACGAGCGGCGCGTGCGCACAGAGCGGCGCGCCCGGCGTGAGGCGCGGAGGGGACGCGGGGGTTTTTCCCTTCTCTTCCTTCTTTTCCTTCCCTCTTTTCCTCCCTCATTCCTTCCTTCATTTCTCGGGCTGTCAAGGCCGGGACCCGGAGGCTCGGAGAAAGGCGCTGTCCCCGCGGGGAGGGCGGGCTGCTGCTGACAGGTATTAATCGGCCAGAAGGACGGAGAGCGGCAGGAACGGGAATGTTGCTGGGAAGGGTTTCCCACAGTCAGAGCCTGGCGTGGGTTTCCCCGCTGTGTGTTGGCCCAGTGTGGCCTTGACCTTGTGGTGTTCGTGTGTGTGCAGTGTTTTGTGGCGGCTCTCTCGGTGTTACCGGCCCAGCCCCTTTAAGGTTCTCTGTAGGGTTAAAAAACCCCACCAAAATAGCTGAGTTTGGTTGGTTAGTTTGTCATGCGCTCACTTCCTGCAGGGATCCGGGTGTGAGGGAGGTTTTAAAGGGCCCGCAGCCGTTCTGAGAGGATTCCCTGCCTTTAGAGCTGCAGGGAGGGTGACACAAGGACACCTGTGAGAGGGGACATGGAGGGGACAGAGATCCCATCCCTGAGCAGGAGACAATCACAGAATGGGTTGGGTTGGAAGGGACCTCAAGGACCAACTCCCATTATCCCAGGGAGCCGCGTCCAGCCTGGCCTTGGACACTTCCAGGCTTGTGGCAGCCAGTGCGGAATTGGCAGCTCCGAGCAAAAGGAGAAGCTCAGGGAGGAGACTTGTACAGGATAATTGGCAAAACGACTCAAACCGAAGTTAAGGTGGTTAAAACAAGATGTGGAATAAGCTTAATTGCTGAGCCAGGGCTTAGCCTCACAGGAGGTCTCTGACCACACGACAGCGCTGGCATTGGGTAATTCTGTCAGCATAGCATGAGGAGTGCAAATGTGGGGTTTTTGTAGGAAATGTCAAAGAACCTACAATGGGAGAATCAATAGTTTATATCAGAGGTCAGTAGAGAAAGATGAAAGATCTGTAAGCTCTTGGTAGGTCTATGTGTCGGCAGTGGGGAAAGATGAAGTGCAGAAGGAAGCAGAAAAGCTGGAGCAGTTCCTAAATAGTTTAATTTTTCCAGTGTTAAGAAGCCTGTTTGAAAACATAACATTTGTGCCTTGTCTTCCTGTCCATTTTATCCTGAGAAGGAGGATCTTTGAGCCTCGAGGCTGATCTCAATGTGCACTTTGTGCTTTCAGTGGGGAAATGAGCCGAGGCTTGCTGCTGAGGTTTGAAAATCTGCTGCAGCTCCGTGGTGCCTGCCTGCAGCTGCGTGCCCTGTCCTCCAGGAAAGTCTGTGGAGCACAATGGAAGCCTGTGCAGTTGTCTGCACATCCCGTGGGGTCCCTCCTTCTGCATCCACAGCTCTGGCCAAAACACAGATTAACCAGTGCTGCCTCATCACAGTGCAGGCATCTAGCCACAAAGGAGGTAATTAAGGACATCCAGTAATCCCTGCCTTTGTGTGGGAAAAGTACAAGAGCTCAGTTTGAACGTTTTAATTAAAAAAGGAAAAAACACTTTATTCATGAATATAGAGAAGTTGTTACAAATCTGTAAGACAAAATGTACTTAATGTAATTTTTTTGCCATTCCCTCTCAAATACTGACTTAGACCAACAGCATCATGAATTTTTGGTGACACTGGGGGAAATAAATGCAAACAAAAATGGAAATGGTTTTGCTAACTTTTGTCCTTGTTCTGAAAAATTAAAAATGCAGAAATATTAAGGGTAGTGTGCTGTACATTTGAAATGTCCATTATGATATGTTAAAGCATTCATTAATTGTAATCAGTTGGTATTTTAGTAAAGAAGATGTGTTTACCTCATATGGCTTGAGACCGTTGTCTTTTTAATATTGTTTTAGTCATTTCTTAGTTTATATTCCTGTGTATGTGTCTAATTCCATGTAGGAGACAAAAAAGAAGAAAAAGAAGGCTCCCCTGACGAGGGGTGAAGTGGAGATAAGGCAGAAGATGACTGTGGAGGAGCTGGCACAGGCTATGGGCAAAGACATAGGTGAGACATGGCCTGCTCTGGGGTCTGAAACAGCGACATCTGCCACACCCCTCCCACCAGTGGGAAAGGCAAAGATGGCTTCAGTGGCCTTAGTGGTTGTGGATCCATCCCTTGGGAATCCCTTGGATCCATCCTACCCATCCCAAAGGAAATGTTGGCAGACACAGTGCAGACTAAAGAGAAAAGAAGCTGGGCCATCCAAATTACCAGGCCAGGCATTTAAATGTGAAGAAGCCAGGTCTGGGTGCCCCTTCCAGCAGAAAGGGCTCAGATCCATGCAGGCTGCTCCTTGTAGTTCCCAGGGGTTAAGTTATTCCAGAAGGAAAGTGGGCCCTGGTTTGTCAGAGCTGGACCCCTGTGAGTTAAGAACTCGTGGCTAAAGAGCTTCAGCCCAAAATCCAAAGTAGGAGTAGGAATCTTGGGTTCAGGAGCAATTTGTGTTTCATTAGAACAGCCATTTGATTAACTGGGAGTGGCAAGACTTGTCTGGAATTACTCCCTGTAACAAGTTTTGGCTGCTGTAATATGTTCTGTGTTTCTACAACCAAAGAAAGGAGCTTATGATGAGATTTATCAAATTTCCTTCCTTCTTGAATCACTCCTCGGCCATTTGCTTTAGATGAGTTTCGGTTGTTTTCTCTTTTGGAGTTAGTAGAAAAGTAAGCCATGAATACCTGAGTGAAAAAATAAGATTGTAGCAGCTAACAGAGTAGCAGTTTTCAGTAAATCTGCAAAAAGTTTCCTGCAAGTACGTGGATTAATGGCAACTTCTAGATAAATCTAACTAAAGGAAAACTGCTTGGTGAATAGTACTTCTTAGCACAAAGAAAATAATGATGAAGTGGGTTGGATTTTTTTGTCCCACATATTTTTGTGGATGTAGTTGTTAAAAGTGTTAATGTTTGCTACAGATCATATTTATGAAGCGCTGCTGTACACAGACATTAACCTCGATTCAGTAGAACCAGATTCCATCTTAAATGAAGACCACATCAAGATGATTGTTCAAAAGTCAGGAATGAAGTATAAATCAGCAAAACTGAAAGAGGAAAAGGAAAGACAAAACACAGATGCTGTGAAGAGGCAAGTTTTGATCTGTTCTTTTTGGCTCTTTTTATTCCACTTCTTTCTGCAGGTGTTTGGAGAGGAGGCAGCCTCGACTGGGCAGCATCGAGTGCTCTGGTGGGCATGGCCCAGTGAATTTTTTTTTTTTTTTTTGGCATTTACACCCCTATTTTTGCTGCAATTGCAGACCTCCTGCAGACCCAGCAGTCCTGACCCCACGGCCCCCAGTTGTCACCATCCTGGGACACGTGGATCATGGGAAAACAACCTTGCTGGACAGCCTGCGGAAAACCCAGGTGGCGTCGATGGAAGCAGGAGGCATCACACAACACATTGGGGCTTTTATTGGTATGATCCAGGTCCTTGTGCTCAGGTGTAACAGTCTCCTCCCCATCTCACACAGCAGCCTGACTTGTGCCCGTTCATTGGGGTAAAAAAGTTGCCACATAAATGGTGAGAAAGGAAACCATAACATGAAGTGTCTGTTGCTGATACCTGTCATGACTACGTATATGGAACTTTGAAATGAATTGTCTGCACAAGCTGACATTAGACTATATTGGGTTCTGGAAAATCCCAGGACACTTTCTTGTTCCTAAGGATTTAACAGCACCTTTGGCCTTCATGCCCACAATTACCTGACTGCCTAGAGCATGTCATTATTATTAAAATGCTCTCAGAGGGGTGTTGCTTGACCTACACCACATCAGATGAAGCTGGGTGAGATGCTGAGGATAAGCTGGACCATTTGTTCACAGTGCACATGCCTTCTGGGGAGAAGATCACCTTCCTTGACACTCCTGGCCACGCAGCCTTTTCAGCCATGCGGGCAAGGGGCACCAATGTCACCGACATTGTCATTCTGGTGGTGGCAGCAGAGGACGGAGTGATGCAGCAAACCATAGAGTCCATCCAGCACGCCAAAAATGCAGGAGGTACAGAGTGGGGGGCCTTGGGGAACCTTGTTTTTGCCTCTCAGAAAAACCTCCTGGGACTGGAATCCACAGAACTTGGGAAGTAACTGTCCTAGTCCCATTCATCATCCCCTGCCATATTTGAAAATGTACTGAACGTTGCAGTAATACAAAAAGATCCTAAAATTCGAATATTTAGCAAGGCAGGGGTTCATTGTTTGGGGTTTTTTTACCTTCTCTACATGGATAACTCCTCCAGCTTCCTCCTGGTAGCTCAGATTTCGATGGCTGCTCAGAGAAGAGGCACCAAGTGAGATAATCTGTTCTAAGTGGCCATAACTTGCTCTAACCTCTTCTGGCAGCTGTGGTGGTAGCAGCAGGATTTGGTTAGGTTGGTGCTGAGTTAGTGTGTTCTCTTTTTAGTTCCTCTTATCCTGGCCATTAATAAATGTGACAAACCTGAGGCTGATCCTGAGAGAGTAAAGAAGGAATTGCTGGCTCACGACGTGGTCTGTGAAGAGTTTGGAGGTGATGTTCAGGCTGTAAATATTTCTGCACTCAAGGTAAGATTGTGGTAGATGGTTCATGGGTGTCGAATATGTACAGAGAAATGCATTTTTATTTGGCAGCTGGAAAATAAAACGCTTCTCTTCCTGGTATTTGATATCTTGCCATGAGCTCACTGCTACTGGCTCTTGCCAGAATTATTTGAAACCCACTGAAATGTGTTTTGAAGCTCAGACTTCCAGCAGGCAATAATATCTCATTTTTCTACTGGTAATTCAGTCCAACAGTTTTGTGTCTGATGTCCTGAAGTCTTGCCTGGCTGTTAAATGTCCTCACATTTCAATAGGGGAATTTGGCACCGAGGGTTGGACTTCTGATCTCACTTTGCTTGGGCACTTCCTTTACTCTGTGTGTCTTTGTGTGGTTTTATGCAGGGGGAAAACCTGATGGTTTTGGCAGAGGCAACTGTTGCTCTGGCAGAGATGTTGGAACTGAAGGCAGATGCCACAGGACTGGTGGAGGGGACAATCATTGAGTCTCGGAAAGACAAAGGGAAAGGGTGAGTCAAGGGCCACCTCTGCAGCTTCAGTGAAGCACTTTGTGACAGCACAGACACATTGGGCAGGGAGCCTGTAAAATAAAGTCAATTATTTTACTCAGTAAATAAAGCTGCAACACTTCCTGCAGTGTTCCTAGCCAAAGCCTTGAAATACTGCTTTGCAACACAAGAGTTTATAAAGTGATGGGGCAAAATTCATCATATCCCTGAAATGAGAATCCTGTGAGAGGAAATAGTTTAAAATGGTAGGACTGATGTGGTTTTTAAAACATCATTTTAAAAGTAGGAATGATGAAGTTAATGCATACAAAATTCTTGACAAGTTTTGTGTAACATGATATTCTACCCTTAAGTATCTTAGTCCATTTGCAGGTTCTATGAACAAGGTGTGTTCTGTCCTCTTTAGAAATGAACTGAATTGTACAAAGTTGTTGGGATTTGTTGTTTGGGGTTAGGGTTTTTTTGGTGGGGATTCACTTAATGTGTAAAATCGTCCTGTTGCTGGGTTCACAAATGTCAGATTTTGCATTGATCTGCAGAAGTGAAGAGTACAGTGCAGATTTTGGGGCTTTTTAACTCACTGAAAAATTTGGTGTGTGCTCTAGTAAATCATCACAGGAATATTCTGCCTGTGATGGATCACAAATCCATTCTGGTTGTGTTGTGCCTACACAGGCCGTGAAGACAGGGAGAAACATCACTTGAATTTTGTCTGTTACTTGTCTCCTCTGCTCTTCACTAGTCCCCTCACCACAGCCATCATCCAGAGAGGAACTCTGAGGAAAGGCTGTGTTCTGGTTGCAGGGAAGACCTGGGCAAAAGTGCGTTTCCTGTTCGATGAGAATGGCAAAGCTGTGGATTCAGCCTCCCCAGGCATCCCCGTGGAAATCATGGGCTGGAAGGAATCCCCTTCAGCAGGAGATGAAATCCTTGAAGTAGAGTCTGAGGTATAGAAAGAAGAAAATAAGTGAGAGCTTTTAATCACCTGGGTAATCCCATGGAAGGTCGAGCGTGGGGATTAAGGGGCCTGAGCTAGATGCTCTGGAAGAGGAATGAGGGTTTGCATTTTGCCTCTTTCTTTTCCACCTTTCCCCTGCTGGACTGCCCTCATCTCCACCAGAACAATCCAGTACTTGAGATCAGTGTTTTAAAGACATAACTCTTGTCTGACAAAAAGAAAATGCATAAAATGCAGCTTGAAATAGGTGTTGTAAGAGCTGGAAAAACACCACTTGAAAGAATGAACATTAATTCTCTTCTGCAATGCAGAGATATTATAAAAATAGGCCTTGAGTCATGTGGTAGCTCAGAGAGGAAAAGCTCTTGTCTCATTCTCTGCCATCTGTGCAGCAAAACCTAGAGCTAAAAGGAAAATGACTGAGCCAGTGGAGAAGATGCAAAAGGATGAAATTGCAGAGTGTTCTGATGCAGTGCTTTAAAGATAATGTTTCTGTCTTCCTGCCCAGCAAAGGGCACAGGAAGTTGTGGCCTGGAGGACCTACGTTGAACAACAGGAGAGGATGAAGAAGGATCTGGAAGTTATTGAAGCAAAGCAAAAGGAGCACAGGTTGGAATATGAGAAGCAGCAGCAGAAGCTGGCCCACCTGACCTGGAGACAGAGGAAGGCAGCACTGTACAAGGCCAATAAACATCTGATGTTCTCAAGGCCTAAGGAGAGAGCAGAGATGGATGAGAACACCCTGTCATTAATAGTTAAAGGTGCTGTCCCTGTCTGTGTGCTGCTCCTTTGGTTCTGTGCTTCTCAAATCTCAGCCTGAAACAGTTCTAAACTAAACACAGTTTCTGTTAACAAAAGTTTGATCAGTTTAAAGCTGGTTATTGAACTTCTCTCATAAGAGCAGGGGCATCAGGAAACATCCAGGGGTCAGGAGGATGCACTGCCAGCAGCCCAGAGCAACAGGAAAACTTAACTCACCCATACATATAAATCCCTATATAAATATATATATATATATACACATATATAAAGCCTTACATATGAAAAACAACCGAAAAACCAAGTTATAAGCATTTTGCATCAGCAAAATAGAGAAGAATAACAATTATGTAATAAAGTGGGAGAGGAAGAACTTGGTTTAACCTCATTGAGTGATACTCAAGCAATGACTGTAGTTGAAAATCTGCAAACTTGACCTGACAGTGACAGCAGATGCAGAGCCTCTGGCCCATTCTGTATTTATCCAGTTTATTTTTGGAATTAACAGACTCTTTGGATGAGTTTTAACATATTACTCAAAATATAGTAAGAGTGACAGATGTCAGACTTCTGTTGCACAGCGTGGAGTTCACATTAGTTGTATTTCTGTGTCTGTGACTTACACAAAGCCAGCAGTACTTCCATTTATCTGTGCAGGTGATGTGGATGGATCTGTTGAAGCTATTCTGAACATCCTGGACAGCTATGATTGTGAGGATGAATGCAAACTGGAGATTGTCTACTTTGGAATGGGAGATATCACTGAAAACGACATCAGTCTTGCTGAAGCATTTAATGGTGTGTGTTTAAAAATTATTTTACAGTTTTCAAATTACTAATTTACTGAAATTGGTGGGCCTCAGTCAGGTTTTGTTTTCTCACTAGTAATTAGCAGCATCAATAAGGTAAATTTTTGTGAATCTTGCAGATGTTTCCTTGAACATGGGACTGGTGCAGGAGGGGAAGCTGAAAGTCTCAGAGAAATGACTCTGGAAAAGCTCTTGCCAGAAATTCAGTTGTTAAGGTTAAACTCTGGCTCTTCACTTGGGCTGCTTTATGGTGCTCACACAGGGCAAAGCTAGAAAACCAGGTTAGAAAATAATTTCCTTTTGCTCAGGGAGGCAACTGGATCTAGGACTGAGTCAGTTGTTGTGTTCATACCCCATAATTCTCACCTGCTGCAGAGTGAGGTCACTGCACCTGCCATAGCCCACAGGTGGGCAGGAATTGTTTAGAATTCACTTCCAGCTTTATTTGGACAACCAAGTTTGTTTTCCAGCCCAAAAAGAGAGGTCAGTGTCCTTTACATGAGCTGTGTGTGCTATTTTCTGTTTTGATGCCTCCAGCTCTGTCATCAGGGACCTTCTGTGGGTTTTTTTGGGTCATTTATTTTGATAGGTTTGTAGCAGTCCATGTGCCATAGTGGGAGAGGGAAATGGGCCCCCCTTAAAAGAGAAATAGGAATAAAATGTACCCTGTGCTGCAGAATTTCACTTTAACTGTTCAAAGACTCATCCCTTGTAGTCATCACTTGACAGTTGTTTCATTTATCAGGTGTAATATTTGGATTCAGTGTGAAAGCCAATGAAAGTATCAAAAAGCTGGCTGATAAAAAGGGAATAAAAATTAAACTTCACAACATTATCTACAAACTTATAGAAGACTTGAAGGATGAGCTGAACAGCAGGCTGCCCCCAACTGTGGTGGAGAGTACAATAGGTGAGTTTTCATTCATACTTTTTTGCCTCAAAATGTGGCAAATTCTACTTTCCTGTAGCTGCTTTTTTATCTTAAAGCATGGCAAGTAGAAAAAACCCAGCCTGCTTCTACCTCGTGCCAGTTTGTTATTCCTGTGGACTTCAACTTTAGTTTTTTTTATAGGGGAAGCTTCTGTTCTCGACACCTTCTCTGTCACAGCAGGAAAAAACAGAATTCCAGTGGCTGGATGCAGAGTTCACAAGGGGCTCCTGGACAGAAAAATGAAGTTCAAGCTAATCCGTAACAGGGATGTTATTTGGAAAGGTGAGTGGAATTGCCATGAAACGTGGATCCGTGTTTAGGATTTTTAGGTATTACTAGTTCCCTGGGAAGTCAGAGCAAAGGATCCTAGAGAAATCCTGAATTCTGTCCAGGATGGAGAGGAAAGCCACCACAACACCAGTGTATTGTTCCCAGACCTTTTCCCAGCCACCCACTCTGGCAGGGAAGGAGGAGCATTACAGGATCTACCTGCCAAAAGGAGCTGGTGTCTGACTTCCATTTTACCACAAGCACTCCCAATTCCTTCATTTTCCTGCTTTCCTTGTGGAGCCACAAAGTGAAACATGAATCCTGCAGGAAGGGCAAACCCAAACCACTGCTCTGCTCGTGGTGGCCTCTCTTTCATGCATTTTCTCTTTGTAGGATGTTTATCCTCACTGAAGCACCATAAGGATGATGTCCAGGTAATAAAAACGGGAATGGATTGTGGATTGAGTTTGGACAAAAATCTGGAGTTCAGTATTGGAGATGAAATTATCTGTTATGAAGAAAAAGAAGTTCAACAGACAACTTCCTGGGACCCGGGATTTTAAAGACATTTTAACACATGAACACTAAAGGACATCTATTATGGTCCTGGCTGGCCTTTAACTCTTTAATATTAAATGAACTTTCAGAGATGCACAGGAGCTGTTCTTTACATCAGAGCACTTCAGATACATTTTATATCCAAAATGTTCTGCTTTTCTGTCACATCAAGCAGCCAGCTGCCCTCACTGGAACATGGGATAAAGCACCAGGGTAACTACAGGCACTTCAGGTGTGCAAAACCACCGTGGTAAAATACTTCTGATGACAATCTCTTGGCTCCAAAACAGCTGAGCCATCTCTTCCCTCCCCTCCCAGTGCTGCTGTGCAGTGTTTCAGTGTGTTGCCTGCATTTTGTCACCAGGCCTCCCATAACCCATTCTCTAGCTCTGACCCATTTGCAAACGTGACTCTAGACCTCTGAATTTCCCCTTTTTCCAGATCAGAACTATCTCATGTTAAAGACACCACTTCTGAGGTTAGCTTGGGTGTTGGCTTTTTCCCCTTTTACAACTGATACCCAGTATTCTTTAAATCAAACTGCTGCTTTAGTTTTACACCAAGTATTTCACCCCAGCTGGCAAGCAGCACCCAAAGGTGCACAGATTTTTCTCACTGATCAGCAGAGAGGAAACACAGCGCCACAGAAATAAATCCTTCAGCCGTACAGAAGCTCAGATTTTTATTGTCTGGTACATTTACTTGTCTTCTGGCTTATTGAAGCAGTATGTCAGACAGCACTTGCCACAGTAGTGTCTGTCGAAGTGGCTGGCCATGAAGACTCCAGCCCCACACTCCTCCGAGGGGCACTCCCGGCGCAGGCGGCTGATCTTGCCGTTCTCATCCACCTGGGAAGGACAAAAATTGCTCACATACACTCTCCACCTTTTAGCAACAAGCATCATTCTGAGCGTTTTCCACTGGCATAATGGTTTTTGTAACAGCAACTACATCCAGCTTCCTGAGGTATGTGTCCCAAGTGCCCAGCTGCAAGAGATCATGTGTCTTTTATTTAAAGCACGTGGGATATTTGCAAACAGAAGGAGTTTAAGTATTAAATGCACCAGAACCTCTGCAGGCCAGTTAGAGGCTCCACATCCTCCCTGGTGAGAGCTCAGTTTCCATCAAGTTTCTCCCCGAGTTAGTTCTGCCTACCTTATAGTACTTGAGCACTGCAAGCTTAACCTTCTTTCTCTTGTGCTTGTTCTTCTTGGGAGTCGTGTAAGACTTCTTCTTCCTTTTCTTAGCACCACCACGAAGTCTCAGCACCAGGTGAAGGGTTGACTCCTGTTTGTAAAGCACACGAAATAAGACTCTAAATGCTTTCTTAAGGCAAGGGCAGCATTCAAACTTCTTCCTTCTACCTAGAGAAAGTACATCCCAAATGCCAGGCACTTAGGAAAACTCTAAAAGGATCATCTGCTGTTAAGGTGGCATCCCAAGCTTCCAGCATCAACACTACTCCAATCCCTTGCTTTGGTTCAATTTATTAGAAACATTTCTTAGTCTCAGCAGCAAAGGTCAGTCAGCTCTGCCCGTACCAATTCCTGCTGTGTCCTGCCTTTCCTACTCACTTTTTGAATGTTGTAGTCGGACAGCGTGCGTCCATCCTCCAGTTGCTTCCCAGCAAAGATCAGCCGCTGCTGATCCGGAGGGATGCCTAATGGTGACACAAATCAGCAATAAATGAGGGACGTGAGCTACGGCATGCTGTAATAAGTCAAGATTGCTGCAGGAAATTATATCTGTGTAAGATACGCATCAATCCACAAGAGTGGAGGACAAAATAATACATACAACATATACTGATTGATACCAATATATAATAGTCAATAAGTACTTTAGAATACTTGGATAGCAGAAGTACAGAAGCTTACCCTCCTTATCCTGGATCTTCGCTTTTACATTTTCTATAGTATCAGAAGGCTCAACCTATTGAAAGAGAACAACACGATCAAAACGTGCTGCACGTTTTAATTAGCCCAGGAAGGCCGAAAAACCACGAAGTGCTCCCGGCACACACCCGGTGCCGCCGCGGCCATTCCGGCCCCCACCTCGTGGTCGGACCCGCCCTAGGCAGCGCAGGGCCGCGATTCCCCACTCATCCCGCTGCCTCTGCCGGCACATCCCCGCGTTTCGGCGGGCACGGGCGGTGCGGCCCAGCGGTGGCGGCTCACCTCGAGGGTGATGGTTTTCCCCGTGAGGGTCTTCACGAAGATCTGCATGGCGAGGCGGGCAGGGGCGGCGCGGGGCTGCGCGGGGCGGCGGGGCCGGAGCGCGGGCTGCCCGCGCTGCTCGCAGAATGGCGGCGGCGGCCCGAGAGAACGCCCCGCCTGCACGCACGGGGTTTCCGTGCGCGCCGCAGGGGAAGGGCGTGCGGCGCGCCGGGACTACGGCTCCCGGCATGCCCCGGCGGCGGCGGCCGCGGCCGTGCCTGCTGGGAGGTGAAGTCCCGCCTCAGGAGGAATGGGCGGGAACTGCGGCTCCCACAGTGCATCGCGGTGGCCGTGAGGGGAGGAGGAGCCGCCATGACGCGTGAGGCGGGACCGCCGTGACGGATGAGGAGGAGCTGCCGTGACGGGTAAGGCGGGGCCGCCGTGAGGGAGGGAGGAGGAGTCGGCATGGCGGGTGAGGCGGGGCCGTCGTGAGGGGGGGAGGAGGAGGAGCCGCCATGGTGGGTGAGGCGGGGCCGCCGTGAGGGAGGGAGGAGGAGCCGCCATGGCGGGTGAGGCGGGGCCGCCGTGAGGGGAGGAGGAGGAGCCGCCATGGCGGGTGAGGCGGGGCCGCCTGAGGGAGGGAGGAGGAGCCGCCGTGAGGGCGGGGTTGTTCAGCCGTCTATTTTTCTGTGTGTTGTGGTGGCCGTCGGTGGCATTGTTATTTTAGGGATAGCGGGTTTTTGTCGTATTTGCCTCTGCGTCAAGGCCAGGTTAGACACAACTTGGAGCAGCCCGGTCTAGTGGAAGGTGCCCCTGCCTATAGCGGGGGATGGAACTGGATGAGCTTTAAGGTCCTTTCCCACCCAAACCATTCTGGGATCCTGTGATTCTCGAGAATCCCAGATTTCGATTTCTGGTTCCTGAGGGGGCAGTGTAAACACGCCTCACAGCCACTTTGCCACCTGCGGATTCCTCGAGATCAATTCCAGGTTTATAGTAGGGCAAAGATTTTTAAAACGAGAAAAGCCATAGGTAAATTTGGAATAAAAGAGACCTGAGTCGCGATTTGGAAATTACTTGTTTGGTGGTTTTATGGTTTTATGCTTATGAGTCGAATATGGGAAAGGTTAAAGCAGAATCGAGACCTGCTTGAAAAAATCAGCTGAGGCCATTTTAAAAATTTCAACCCTTCTGTGTTTCGATAAGAAACTGAGAAAGTAGATTTTGTTGGGCAAAGGAGTGTTACATTATATACAATATATACATTATATACAATTATTTACAATAAGGCATTTCGTAATATAACAAATGGTTTTCAAGTAAATGAGCACTTGACAATATGTAAAAAGTGGTTTGGTGGTTTTTTTGTCTCCCATTGGTACAAGCAGAGCGGTTGTGACCTCTGTGTTGTTTCAGAAATCAAGGATTGATACATTTTCACTACAATGAATTCCTAATCCCAGGAATAACAATAGGGTTCATGCTTGAAAACCGCTTTTCCTAACTTTATGGGAGTTTTGAAATGATAAGCTGCCCTAAACCAGGAGAAAAATCAACAAACCTAAAAAGACCCGTGGCATTTATCCCTCATGCCCTGTGTTAGCGTTACCAGCCCTTCTGTGCAAAGGTTATTGCTGAAATTCCTGAGGGATTCCTATGTCTGCCTTTTCCAGGCACTGAGATGGGAAAGGCCTCGAATAAATAAAGATTCCTGGGATTTGAGACTGATAGGAAAAAGGGATACTGGCTCTGCTTTCATATCTTGAGTTGGGTTGGTATTTTAAGACACTAAAATGCACAGCCCCTGCTCCCTTGGTTTTCCACGGCTGTGAGTGCCCACGTATACAGAGAGAATACATGTTAATATATGCTGCTGCAGCTGCCCAAATAAGTGCTGATTACCTTAGTTTTAAACAATATTGGTGATTATTTAATCTCAGGTGAATTTAGACACTGCCTCATAATGAAAATTTTTCTGCGTTTCCATCTTGAACAATGCTACTTTATTTTGAGGCTTTTTTTGTATCTTAGAGCAGCACCACGGAGCTTACTCTATTATTTTCTCTGTTCATTTGATTTTCATTCTGCCATACTTGTTAGAGTGTTCCAGAAAGTTGTTCTCCTGTTCATTCTCTCTGTATAAACATCACATCCAAAAATACATCCATGGATAAAGCAGTGTGTTACTGTATGCAAGGATATCCTCACTTCAGCCAAATGGGAATGTGAGGTGTTTATTGCCAGAATCCAGAATGGTTAAAGGAATGCAGTTTTTTTCTTTGCAGGAAAAATGCTCTGGAATGTGAGCCCTCAGCTCTGTTATACTATATACTTACATATATATATATATAATACTGTAGGAAACAAGCAATGGAGCTTGAACTAAATTATTAATATTTATTATAATACATTATTAATATTTAAAATATGTGCCAAATATGTTATTTTAATTAAGACATTGATAATTTAATTGCCTCTGGCGTCTTTAATTTATATTTTTAAATGTTTCTGCTCTTGTTTTGCTTTCATATGGCAGCTGCTAATGATTGTGTAAAACCTTGCTAATGTGAAAGACTGAGTTTCACTGATGCTGCAAAAGGTGTTTCATAAAAAAATCATCTGCCTGAGGGGAATTTTTCAGTTCTTAAAAATACACCTTCAGTTTTAGAAAATATATTTTCATATAAATATATTAGTTTATAAGTTTGTGATTGTTTGGTTGGAGATTTTTTATTACTATTTTTAAAAGGCTTTAACAGTTTGAACTCTGATTTTTGGCTCTGATGTCTGAATTGATGAGATGGTTCTGGGGTTATCCTGCCCTGCCATGTTTTGTATTTTGTGATGTCCTGTTAAAACAGCTGCAGAGTCACTTGGATATTTGGAAAGAAAGCAGAAAGGTTTGTGTGCTGTGCTGTAGCAACTTGAAATATCCCCGTTCACCCATCACATGGAATGCAGCTCTTCCAGGACACTGGAGGTTCTTTTGGTGACCCTGTTGGTGTTATCAAAGTACTGCTGTGGCACCATGCACATGGAGTCCATTTTTATCCATTTCCATCCATTTCCATCCATTTTTATCCATTTTCAGAGGTTCTTCCTTGGCCCTTTCCCTGAAGGAACTGAAATTGCAGGGCTCAGCTGTTCTGTGCGTTGTGAAAACTGACAAGCAAACCTTAAATCTGTTTCTGAGTGTACAGATGAAAATGTCCAGCTTGAGGCTTTTCCAAAAGACTGCAGAAGGAATTGGGCATTAGGTGCTGTTGAAAACCCCAATAATGCAATGGTCTGTTTCTGGGTGCTGGGATCTCATTGCCAATGTAATCCCTGGATATCAAACACACAAATTAGTTCATTAACTCATCTCCTATAGCCTGCTGAGTAGCTGCTACTCAAAAACAGCTCTCTCCTCTTTCTGGCCATTGATTAATTAGAGTAGTTCTTCCCAAGTCACAGATGCTGTATTTTCTGTAATTTCACTTGAAAAGCCCTATATTCTAAGGACTTCCAGCCCCCTGAGATTTACCTGTCAGTGGTCAAATGTGTCCTTTTCTTCCTTCTATATGTTCTCTTCCTTAGACTGTTGTTGCTTAGTTATGACATTTTTTATTCATATTTTATTTCCTGGCCATATTTCATGGGAGGATTTTCAGGTTACCATCTCTTCTGGCGTTTCTTGATTTTGTCATTCTAGAACATTTCTATTTACAGGAAAAATTGTTCTTTGTATCTATGTTTTCAGGTAAAGGTTAGATTTTAATATCACCTTCAGCTTTTCCACAGTGTTCAGGGAAATCAGTCAAGATCATTGTGATGCTTTATTTATTTATGGTAGGGAAAGGAAAAGGTAACCATACACAAATAAAGAATAATCTTGATTTTTCAGATGATTGCTTCTTCCTGTTGGAAAGCTGACCTAGCACTGCATTAATTCACTGTCCCAGTCAACAGTGGGTTAGAAAACTACATTTTTCATTTATGAGGGCTGGTTTTTATCTCAGCCCATCACAAAAAGGATGAGTTTGGGCTACTGGAAGAAATGAGCAAAAAAGGAAAACACAACAAAATTTTAAGAACAAATTTTGAAACTTGAAAGTTTAACTTAGTTCCCATTGCAGCCTGCAGATGACTTTGGATTCAGTGCTCCTTTGGGCAGCTTTCCATGGAGAGAACTCTGCAGGCATTTGGCTTTTAGTGGAGCCTCTAGGAGCTGACTCTTGGGCAAGCTGCAACCTCAGCACTTAGTGCTCAGGACACACAAAACTAAACGGAGCCCTGCTTGGTTCCAAGGTCTGGAATTTTTCAGAGAGGCTTTTTCTTGCACTGCCAGACCCAGGGGCAGAAGCTCTCCAGGCAGCAGGAGCCTGAGCCAAGGGCAGGGAGCTGCAGCAAATCTCATGGGCAGCAAGTGCCAGGAAAGCACTCTGCAGACAAGCTAACACATATCTGCCTGAAAATTAGGTTTTCTGCATCCACACATAGCTATTTGCATCTGATGTGCCTTTTGAGTCTTGCTCCAATAAACTGCCCTTGGCTTCTGTGCCTGCAGCTTCTCTCTCGGTCTGTGGCTGCTTTGGGTCTCACAAATGATTTTGAGTGCAAGCAGGGATTTTGGCCTTTAAACCTTTTAAATTAATATACATGCTATTTCTCTTAATTATCATTAATTTCATCGCCTTCATTTTCTTCAACTCAGTCTTTGGATTTCTAATCCCCATTGAAATCAGTGAGTGAGTTCTGCAGTATGTTTAATATGAATGTAAAAAGCTTTTTAGGGAAAACTCAGGATATTTAAATGTGGATTTTGCTTCTTTTGGATGCACTGTTATTCTAAATGATACCACCGGTACTTTGTAAGCTGGGCTAAGACAGAGTTTTCTTGTGGAGAAAAGAAGCAAGAGAAGTTATCTCAGGATGGAATACTGAAGATGGGAAAGATGCCAGGCTGATGGAACTCGTTTGCTCGGAATTCCTCTGCGCACCAACAGAGGGAGCGCTGACAGCAGGCAAGTGAAGAATTCGTGTTGACAAACAGATAAATGATAAATGTATTGATGAGGGTTTATAGTGATAAGAGTCTGTGATGTTCATTGGGACCTTTTAAGTGAAATCAGGATATTCAGTTCCTCTGCACATCAACAGAGGGAGCGCTGACAGCAGGCAAGTGAAGAATCCTCAGTGCAGGAAACACTGAGCATCACAAACAGTGCTGAGAATGCTTCTACCAACACGTATCAGTGCTTTGTCCATTTAACACGTCCGTGTGGGAATGTGTGCATGTTTGTGTTTGAACTGGAAGCGTATTCTCCCTGGAGAAGAAAGCTCTAGGATGGTATGGAAATAGTCAATGATCTGTTGCCAGCTTTAGTACTTCAGGTGTGTCCTTGCTGTGGTGTGCACAGGGGTTTGGAGTCAGTGTGAGTGAACTGCTCTGAGCAGGCCCTCACCAGGGAGCTGGACAAAGGGGATGCAGTGTAGGATGTCCCAGTGCTTGGTCTTTTTGGGTTGTTCCCTGCTAGGTCATGGTACAAATTAGATTGTCAAGATAATCTAACAAATCCTGTCAAAATGACAAACCCCTGCCTAGAGCAAATATAGGCTTTGGTCATGTGCATCCACCTGCTCCTTGGCTGCTGTGGGACTTGTCTGGATGTGGACCACATTAAACTGTAAGAGCCAGTATGAGAGCTTGGCTGATCCTTCAGAAATGGATAATTGAGCCTTAAGGAAGGGAAGATGCCCAACTGCAGATCCCCTGTGTGCCTGTTGCCAGAGCCTCTTTTTAGCTCTCAGCCCCCAGCCAGTATCAACAGGAAGAATCCTGAATGTCATTTGCTGTTGTAACTGTGCTACATGTTCCCAAATAACATTTATCTCAGTAATTAAGATACATGTAGCTACTGCTGGGTTGTTTCAGTTTTAATGCATTTTGGCACTCTTTAAAAGCATATTTATTATATGGCTAAATCTGCTGAGTTAGGATTCACAGGAGAGCTGTAGGTAAAAGAAGAATTACTAATGTAGAGATATTGGAAGTGTTGTGTGGATGAGGAATAGAAAAAGGTATGGAAGTTCACTTTTCAACATGTGGTGTGCCCTTAAGTGTCTAACCCTTAGGAATGTAACTCAGCTTAGAGTGCAATATAGATCAGATTTTGACCAAAGGAGTGAAGGCAGTGAATGAAAAGGTCACTCAGTGACTTTGGTACTGCACAGAAGCTGACCATGCAAGAAAGCAGTGCAGATGTATCTGCCACACTCCCCAGAGTGATTTCATGGATCTTGTTTAATGTTTGCAGCAGCAGAGAAATGAAAGTTCTTGAAGTGCTTGTTAAATCAAACAAGGCAGTGGTGTGGACCAAACCACAAAGTTTTATTCTTTTTTTTTTTTCCCCTGTGTAGCCATTTTCACTGTGCAGCAGGGATTTCTTCAAGCTCTTACCATTATTTCACTTTTTGTCTCCTACCTTCCTTGTACCCCCATGGGCAAATTCTCCTTATACTTGAAACCTCAGCATGGGAGGAGCAATCTTTCCCTGAGAGAAGAGCAATGATATTAGCATGGTGACCTAATAGGGTAAATGTGATCTATTTCCATCCCTCTGTAATCCCATGGAAATCCATGAGTCACACTAAGGATGTTTGGCCTTAGTCCCTTTCCTTCCCTGAACTCCTTGACTCTTTCTGCTCTCCAAGCTGGCTACAAGCACCTGCTTTGTTGGAGCCATTGGTCAGAGCCATGGAAAAGGCACCTCTGGCCAATGATCCAGGCTGTCCCCAGCCTAGAGACAGGAACACTTGTGCCAGATCCTTTTGAAACCTCCAGATGTGCTGAGAAGTCCTGGCAGTGTCATTGCAAATTAATTGGTGGAATCTGCTGTCTAGTCACAGCACTCGGGACTTCATTAATTAAAGCTTCTGCCTGGATTTAGTGAGCCATAAATTCTGGACTGTGTTTTGCTCTCATGATACTCAGTCTGGCTATTCTGCTGGAGAGCTGAAAATGGAAATAGGTTATCTCTGAGGAGAGCAGAGCAAAAAATGAAGGATTATCTTCTGAGCTTTTTGTGGTTGGGCCTGTCAGGCTTGAACTCCAGTTGTTCTTTATTCTGTGCTCTGCAAAAATAAGCATAGTCTAAAATCTTTTTATTTAAAAGTTCTATAAATACAGTGCAGGGGCAGGATTAGCAGGCATGCAGCTGCTGAAGGCACTTGGGTAAGTAAATGAATTTTGAATGAAGCTCACATTGATATGAAATTTTAAAGGTCAGATCATTTCCCAGTAACTCACCATTAGTGCCTGATGCAACTGGAACATCCAACTAACTGTGCTTCTACTTCAGGAGTAAGAAATAAATTATAGAAAAAGAGAGTGAAGTGTCATTTAAGGCATGTCAGCACAGACTATTCCATGCTTGATGTTGCAAGGGAGAGCTGCTCAAAAGCAGGAAAACCTGCACAGCCCTTCCCCCTGGAATCACCAGAGCAGCAAGTAGCCAATTACAAGCATTTTGATCATAAACTATCAAGGGAGGGGGAGGTGGCCCATGGAGTTTCATAAACTGTAGGAACATAAAACTGTGTAAGAAAAATGCTATTAAAAAAAAAGAAACAAGAAAGAAAGAGGATTTCTTCCAATAAAACAATATTAGAAAAGAAATCTCTGCTGGATATCTTGCAGAGATTATTATTTCTTGCAGAGCTATAGCACCAAGACTACATTCTCATTTCACCAGATATTGCTCAAATACCAAGAGACAGACAGCAAAGATGAAAAGAAAGCACACTACAAATATTGAAGTAGATCTGGAAAGGTCATTGATAGACACTTTTGTTCTGGTTACTTTTCTGAATTCCAAAATACACAATGGAAAGAGCAGAGGGGAGAGAGACACTGCATAATAATTTGAATTTTTTGGATCAGATTCTGATTCTAGAGATTAATTGCTGGTTAATTTGTACATCTGAGTTCTACTAGGACCAAAATTGAAGAGTAATTAATGTGGTTGCATTATGAATATAATCTGAGTGTGTAGATAAAGCTGCACGACCACTTGCTTGACAGCCTCGAGTGTTAGGAAATCTTATTCACAATTGCACAAAAGCAGAAGGTGGTTGCGAAATGCCCGGCACCCGTAAGGAGGTTGCACCTCACTGAGCTGAGCTGTTCGTTTCCTGAGGCTGCGGCTGCGGGGTCAGAGCGCAGAGCTGGGCCGGGCCCCTCTCCCTGCTCCCCTCCTCGCGTTGCTCAGGCAACAGGATCCTTCAGCAGCAGAGGAACAACAGAAGGGAACTGGGGAGTGGGAGGAGAGAGATTTCCCAAGGGCTGTGGAAAGGGTGGAGGGAAGAGAGGGAGAATATCGGTGCGTGTTTCACAGAAGGTATTTGCCCTTGTACAGAACGGTGCCGGAGGCTCCTGCAAAGCACTGCGGTCATGCTGCTTTCTCAGCTGGGAGCAGCTCCCTTCCCTCTCGTGGTTTTTGTGAGGTGAGCAGATGGATTGAGGTGCCAGGTGCTGGACAGTGTTGATTTCCTCCTGGAAGGGTCCAGGCTAGTGACTTCACCTGGGAGCCTTGGCATGAGGCTCCTCATCCGCTCTGTGCTGGGCCAGCAGCAAAGCTCTCAGCGCCCCGAGGAGCCACTGCCAGCACTCGGGGCTTCTCCTCCCCTTGGCTCTCCCACGAGCGTGCCCTGTGCCTGGGGGCTCTTGCCTCAAAAACCTTCTGGTAGCTGGTTTAGCAAATAGGGAAGATGGTGTCTATCATCATCCTCTTACAGCAGTGAGAAAATATTAAAAAGGAAAAGAGCACAACCCCACACACCTCCTCACATTTCTACAACTGCCCTTGTGGTATTGTTCCCTTTATCAAACCTGGTCAAAGTAAGAGCTTGTTACTGAAATTTCTTTAAACTTAACACTGATGAAAAATAAATGTTTCTTGGTTCTTAACATTACCTCTTAATTATAATTTGATTTAATAGCTATTACTTTTATTTCATCAGTACCAGAACATGAACACTCTGTAGGCTTCATGCAGTCTGTCCTTGCAATTCTGATTTCCAGTTAATTAAAATTGATTGGCTGGCCTGACATTTATATTTATCACATCTTATGAAGGATCCAGGTTTTCCTTCATATAAATTTTACTGCTGTTCTCTGTTAGCTGTTTTGTGCAAAAAAGCTTTACATTATTTCAGATACAGTAAAAAAAGCATCTTAATCTTTAGAAGTGGCATCGCAGTCAAGGTTACTATCAACAACAAGGTTTTTCCCCTTATTTGCTAGGAATTACATTGTTTGGATTAAACTGTTTGTTTTCATGGTCATTTTTTGAAAGTTCTGAAATGAATTCTTACAGCGATGCTGACAAAAATCTTGGTCATAATTGTATGGTTAGCACTTCTCATGTTGGCCAATGCTATTTGCTCATTACTTCCCTTGTAGAAAATGTCCATGTGTTGTGTCTCATCTCTGACAGTAAATTCCTTGGAGCCCTGATTGTCTTTTGTTCTATATATAGTTGTCCTGCAAATGAAGTCTTGCTCATGAGCAGGGTTCTTGTGCAGCATGGTAATAGAAATCAGAACTTCCTCCTGAATGTTTTTCCATTCAAATGTGCAGTGAAGGCAGCAGCAGAACAATGATGCTGACAACTTGTTCATGCTCTTTGGGCTGGGGAGTGCTCCCAAAGCTGCAGGGGGCTGCTGGAAGTGGTTTTGCCACTGCTGCAGGACAAGTATTCAACCAAGATTTTTACACTTTGCCTCCAAGTTTGAAATTCATCTCTCGAGAAGAGCAGTTGGCTGCGTCTGTATCAGTCCCACAGGGGGAATTCTTTGGAATGAGATGTAGAATTTAGAGCCAATAAGAGTAATAAATAGAATTTCTTAGATCAGGGTAGGGAGTGGTAAGGTAAGTGGGAAGGTGTCAGAAAGGGAAGAAAAGTTCTTTAAGAGACATATCCAAGGTAATAAGTGCTATGGAAAGAACAGGAGATAAGAGCTGGCAAATGGGATGGTGGTTCTGTGCTGACAGACTTCACTGGTATTTAATGTTTTGGGGCACAGCACCCGGGATCTCACATTTGATGGGAGGCTGTGACTCTGTACCATGGATGTGTGACATTCCATAACAATGTACGTGTCACATCAACAGGTACATAAATAGTTGATCTTGCTGTGTGAAAGGATTGATGGCTCAAGAACAGGAAGAGCAGAGAGGAACAGTGTAGTGCTGCACAGAAAGGAAAGCTGAAAGAGGAGATCTGGGTGAATGTGAGGAAGGAGGAAAATGTAATATTATTTATGAACTTTGAGATGGGAGAAAAACGCAGCAGGAGAAAACTGTAGGAGAGGATACAGAAATTTGAGGGAGCACAGGCACTCCTTGAGCTGTGAACATCAAATAATGCAAATGTTTCTGGGTGAACAGCAGGGAATGCTCAAGAAAGGAACCATGAATTCATAAAAAGGATTGAAGGAATGTCAGAAGACAGGTATAACTTTATTTTTCAGGGAGGAAAGACTGTCATGCAGTGGCCTTCAGCTGGTGGCTGTATGGCTGGTATGCCTTTCCTTTTTCATTCCTCTAGGGGAGTCTGGTTTGGTTTCTTGGGATTTTTCTTTCAGTATACAAAAAGCTTCTTTTCACTGAGCTCCTCAGTAGAAGGAGACATAGAAGCCGAAAAATGAATGGAATTGTTTACAGTCATATCAGTATTGAACTGAAAACTCCAAAAAGTGAAATATTTCTGGTTAGGAGGGAGTATTTCTTTACAGTGTGGGTATTATGGAAGTGTTGTTCAGGGGAGTTTATATTTTCTCCTTTGGGATATTTGAAACTGGATTGGAGAGAAGAGCAGAGGGGTGAGTGGTGGGATGCTGAACGCTGTGTGTGAGCACAGCAGCGCTGCAGGATCGCTGCCATGTGCAGCTGAACCAGCACTGCTCTGCCATTTGCACCAGGTCTGTGTCTTTAATTGGACTCACAGACAAGTAATGCTGCCTGAATTTGCATCCCAACAGTTGCACTCCAGGCTGGGATTTGAAGTGCAAACAGGAACTGGCAGCTGCTCGTGGAATATTTGAATACAAGGTTAGATTCAGGATTTTTTTTTCAGCACTGAGTATGGGTATAAATATTCTTATGCATCAGGATTAATACATCCCTCATTAGTTGCACATGTCTAAATCCTCTTTGCACTGAGATACTTACAGGGTGGGTTTAGTTATTCTTAGGGTTGATCCTTTGGCAAAAAAATGTATGACAGGGTTTAATAGTTGTGCACTTGCTTCTGCTAAGCCCTGCTATTAAATATACTTCTAATTTCCATTTGGTGAGTATATGCAATTTGTCTTCATAGCTGTGGCTGTAGGAACAGGTTGGTATTTTTCTTTAGCTAATGTTTCCATATTGAGTTTTGTGTCATCAGCAGAGAATTTTGGAGCTGAATTTCTTCCTCATTCTGCAGCCTACATGTGGCAGGAGGTTTTCTTTAAGAGGAGCAGCTCAATGGTCTTCTCATTCTAAAATGCTTCTGGAAATTCCCTGTTTGATTCATACACTTGTAAATTTAGGTTCTGTTTGTCACACACAAATAATGCCAAATTCTCTTGTGCCTCATGGGAATATCTGAGGAATTGGTATGGCAATATCTTAGAGGTATTTATTCTGCTGGGTTTGGAATGACAGAGATCTGTACAAACACCAGTTTGTTCTTCCCAAAACAGAGTGTGATGCCTTTGTCTGCAGAGGGAGGGTAAGTCCCTCTCTAGGAATAGGCATGAACTGGAGTCTTACATCCGTGTGTTTGTGAGCTGCAGGGACACAGGGGTTCATGGTCTTGAGGGATTCATGGCTTTGAGCCCAGATCTTGGC
Organism: Acridotheres tristis; assembly: GCA_037013685.1. NCBI lineage: Eukaryota > Metazoa > Chordata > Aves > Passeriformes > Sturnidae > Acridotheres > Acridotheres tristis. The sequence continues at coordinate 1,407,264 of CM072887.1, read as the reverse complement.
ACAAAATACACTTTTTTATCTCTCAGCAAGAGGAGACTCAGCCTCACCGCTGGTCAGAATGACCACGGGGCTTAGAGTCGTGCAGTCGAGACCTGCATTTTGGGGCTTGGGATCAACTGCTGAGACACGGTGGGGTACCAGCAGCAGCGTGAACAGAACACGCTTGGTTCAGGAGCGTGCTGGACGTGGTGGGTGGCACATTCCCACCTCTGCAAGGCAAAATTCCTTTGGGAAGCGCAGAGGTGGCCGTGACCCATAAACTGCCGGCAGGTGGCACCCGAGAACACCGAGTGCCGCGCCCGCTCTGGGCTCGGCGTCCCTGGTGCGGCTCCCAAGGACCTCCACGCGGGATGGATGTTCCCAGGAATTAAATCCTACAGCAACCGGTAGTGCACCAAAGCGACACCCACGCATTGCTCCGTGTGACAGCCGAGGCTGTGGGGAGCCTGCTTGCAATGCTAGTGACAGGGACAGACACGCACCGCAGGATTCCGAGGGTAATGCCCATGGCAGGAAGAAAGCAATCCCTCCTTCCAGAGGTGGCTTCATTACGTAGTGACTTGTCTGAAACAAATTCCTACGGCAGATAAATCCCTTGTAAAGCCTTGCAGAAGGCCAGGCCACTGCAAATAAATAATTACTTGGGTGGGTGTAATAGGGATGGCATGTCAGGAATGATTTTTTTTCTTAGTCATGCTTTGCAACATGTGTTCAAATATTTCTTTGCTCTCATAAATATTGGAGAGAATAAGATGGGAGCCTAGGTGGTGGAGCTTTCCTCTCTTGCTCTCAGGTGAAAACACAGAGGGATTAAAGATGGGTTAGGTAAGAATTCTTGAGGGATAGAGAACTCTGGAAACAGTGCTCTGGCCTATTAATTGTGAAGGATGCAAAAAACTGCCTGGCCCTTTTCTGGCTGGAAAGGCACGATATTTATATCGGGTTTTATCTCATGTACAGCTTGGTTTGTTTTTCTTGGATTGGATGGTTATTTTTCCCCCTGCATATCTTTCTTTTTAACTGTTTCAGGGTACCCAGTGTGTCTGCACAGTTCTGTTCAGGTGAAAATAAAAGCGTGAAAATAAAACCGTGACCCATAAATGAATGCTGAAACTGTCATGTAATGCCAACTTGTCAAGATACAAAAATTTACTTTTAGGGAATTTATTCTCTACAGTGTTCTCTGCCTGATTATTTCAGAACTTTATTGTTGACTTCAATGGGAAGGAAGTGAGGCCATGCCATGAATTTACTTTGTGTTCCTATTTTGATTTAATCTTGTATATTTTCTAGATGATGGGTGTGGAGGAGAGTCAGAGCATGTAATTATTATGTGTTAATTAGTGTCCTAAAGCTATATTTAATTAAACCTATAATAGCAACAGATTGCAAATATTCTTGGGAAATAAATTCCTCTTTGCCATTGCAGTGCAGGCTAACTACAAACCCACAGACTGGCAGCTTGCAGCATCCAACACTGATTTTTCTGTGGGGAAAGATAAGAACACGGGTAACAAAGGGCAAAGTGTCAGTGTCACCATTTTAGCAGCTGGATCTATTCTGTCTGTCTCCTGCCAAACAGCCTATTAAACCTTTCAGCATTATGCTGTCTGTGACAGTAGGAGTTGGTCCCATTTGTACTAATAGCTTTACTGAGAGAATAGCAGGAATACCCTTCATTAGTCCTACAGATAAAATCCCACAGACACATGGAACAGAAGTTGCTATAAATGTGTTTTTTCAGTGTATTGTAGCATAGCTGGTACCTACCCGAGGATGTTTAACACAGCCTAAATGACATGTCACTGAAGTTCTACACAGGACTGAAAGTATGAAACTGTGCCGATCATTTCCATTTATTCTCTGGCTTCTGCTGAACTATTTGACCCTTTACAAGCCCCTTTGTCTCTTTTCTTCCATGCGTCCTCTTTGTAATTCTCAGGATAGTTCAGGATGGCACAAAGAAAATGTGCCAAGCTGAGCAGAAGTCTCTTCCTAAGACCTGTCAAAAACATTTTCTCAGCCTTGCTGCACTTCAAAGCACCAGTGTTATCCTTTCCTAGGGTTTGCTTCCTTGCTTAGCAGTAATTCAGAAATTCAATATGCCATTTGCTTATGCACCGTGATTTGTTTCACAGAAAAAGCTACTTTTTTGCACTGATGCTAGCTAAGAACTCAAATTTGGTTTGGTTTCCTAAAGTGCAAATATTGTTAGAGGTTTCTGAGTTATGGTACTGCTTAGAAACAGATCTCAAAGCCTTTCATCCCACTCAGCTGGGACTCTGAGCTCTGTGAAATTGCAGTGTGCAAGGTACTGAAGGAATGGGCAGAGACTGAACTCTTGTTCATGGTGAGCTATCACACTGTGCTGATCCAAAAAAACTCATCAAACAAAAAGAAGGCAAAGATAGACGTGTGGCCAGTGAATATTCAGTCAGAATTAAAAATAAAACTGTGGCAGTAAAACCCCTCAGATCCTGTGGGAAGTGTTGCTGCTCACTGAGCACACTTGGAAGGAAAAGCTTCCAGGACTTTTGGAGTCACAGGCAGAGGCCTCCTGCTGGAGGCTGTTTGAGCCTATTGTTCCATGAACAAACACAACTCAGCCTCAGCAAGACTGACCTGTGTTCTGGATTAACAGAGCAACCCAATAAAAGATGAATAATTGGCAGTGAGGTGAGCAGAGAGGGAAAACTGCCCCGATTTGCCTATGCAAATGCAGTAGCTCCCTGCCGTGTACCTGTACTGTGGGAAACAGCTCAGCAAAGCCACACTGGGATTTCTCCTGTCCACACTTGTGCTGCCACGCTATACAAATATTTGCATTCCCACGTGTTTACTCTGTGCATTTCCCTTCTCTTCTGCTCCCTCCCCAAATCATTTAATAACTAAACAGCTTATTTCCTGCAAAGATCCCTTGGCCAGTAAGTTTATTTCCAACTTTGCTATTGATCAGGCTTGTAATTGCTGCAAACTGTGGTGTAAAGCAGCGTTTCTTATTTCACGGTCTAATTTGGTTTTCTTACTCAGTGTTTACAAAGGTACTGCTGCTGTGCTGTGAATACCCTTTTTTTGGTATCTTTCTGGTTAAATGAAGTTTTCCTCTGTCAGGCTTTCAAGTCAACAGATGCTAGTGAGGCAGGCTGAGAGGTCTAAGCTGATAGAAGATTTTGTCCCCAAAGAAGCAGTCTGGGGAAACCTCCAGTAAATTCCTGGTCCCCATATGCTGTTTTGTGGAACAACATGTGGTGTCCTGTCCTTTCCAGGGAAGCAGTGTTTGGGAGGGTGAGCTCTGGCTGCCACTAAGATGGATGAATTCATTTTTGCAGGGTTTTGTACACAGCTATTGGTATCACTTCCAGGCTCTGGTTTCTGTGTAGAATGAACTGATCTTGAGACTTCCAGGGGAATAAAAGCATCAGGAGAGGGAAAATCAGTGTTTCTTCACTAGATGCTCTTTAAGGGAAGAAGATATGCAAATTCCTTTGGATTTCTTTATAGCAGGCTGCAGCTACAGCACACAGCACACAGCACACAGCACACAGCACACAGCACACAGCACACAGCACACTGCTGCTGCTGTGTCTCACTCAGCCCTTTGCTCCTTGATGGGCACTGCAGCAAAACCTCCGAATATTTACAGTCCTGCCACAGTGCTTGTGCCTCACACATGCAGCAGGCCTGGCCTTCGTTTTCAGAATTTTTCTTCTGCCACTGGAGGTTTCTTCATTTGTGTTCACTGAGCAGAGATCTCCCAGCTCCTCCTTAAAGCCTTCCTGCTGAGGCCCCTCCGTTTTGTGTTAGGTAATTGAGGTTATTGTAGCACATTACTTGAGAGGCGTACAAGAGAACAGACTTCATCTGATATTCCAAAATAAATGCTGACACAGTTTTGCAGTTAAAAAAAGTTTGTCAGAATATTTTAGAAACTAACAATTAGATGCTAATATTTCTAGACTAACAGGAATAGAAATCAGAATTAATGAGTTCTCTGCAGGTACATCTGTCACATATTTAATGATATGAGGCATATTTCATGCTCACAGCACTCTGCCAACATTATGCAACCCTTGTAATAGCTCTGTGCAGTAAATACCAATCTTGCTTTGCTGCTAGGGAAAATGAAACTTCGTTCCAGGCATGACACCCTGAGCCTTTAGGAGTGTCTCCCCCCAAAGTCGGTGGATGTAGGTGTTACTCGGACTGTCTGTGCACTTGAGGGGATTATTCATGGTTACAAATGTCCTTGTCTGAGCCCTCTGCACAGCTCTGGCTGCCATCTCTCTGCATGGCCTGCCTCACCTGGGTGCATCAGACACAGAGAAGCAGCAATTTCCAAACATACCTGTTGAGCTGCTCATGGCTCCTGGGATAGAGATAAATGCTAAATAAATACATTTGCTTGCAGAACAAAGTTTAACCTGAAACAACACTGTCAGGTTTCCAGGGGGTGGTAATTAAGGGACCTGATTTGTCTCTGTTACCATTCTGCCCTGTGTAAAATCACAATAATATTTGCACCTACCTTTGGAAGGATAAATATTTCCCTGGTGCTGAGACAGTGTTGATCTAATAGAAATATGTCTTAATCTTTCCTATGATAGAATGAGAGCACCAAGCTGACGTGCCAGGCACTGCTGTCCTTGAGAGAGCACATTCACTGACAGAGGCGCCCTCTTCTTGTGGCAAACAGTGTTCATTCCAAATAAACTGAGGCACTGGGCTCTTCCAGTCTGTCCATAATTTACAGTATGGCCATAAAGAAATTGCATCTGTGGTTCACTGAACCTGAAGTTTACTCATAACTGGAAATTTGCTTCAAGTTCGCTGCTTTTTACTCATTTGGCTCGCTCTCATTTTTAGTCACAAGCAGTACAACTGTTAGGACTATCAGTAGTTTTTGAGGTAAAAGTTGAATATAAGCAACACAGGCATGATAGTTCCAACAGCCACTGCAGTTCTACCCAAGATATTGGTGTTGGCAGGCATTGAATTCACTTCCCCAAACCAGAAAAGCCACTCCCAATTGCTTTGAGCATGGTCCTGGGAGATGTTAATTTTCTTTTTGAACTACCACATTTCAGGACTGGATAATTCCATGTATGACAGATGTTTCCAGGCATAGAGGGGGACCTCAAAGAGAAGCTGTAATTTGAATTTTAACTTCCCTCTCATCTAGGGGCTGCTTGAAGGTCTATGGGTATCCCATTAGAAGTTTAATTTTTAAAGTTCAGTTCTGGCTCTGAATTTTCCCTGGGCTAGAAATAAGGAGGATTTCTTTCCACCTGGGTCTCTGGTATATATTGTGTCTTTGACATCACTCTTGGCAGCATTGACTGAACAGAAAACCTTTCATTCTGTCCATTAAGGGAATCTCCATTTACCCTGTGTGATAAAAACTTCTCTCATGAACATAGACTGTGCCTGTAACTTTTAACGTTGTTCTTGAACTGTATATGAGTAATTCCTTATGCTGGCAAATGGAGACTGCAGTAATGGAAGTATTTTGGTTTCCAGAAATATCTCCTGCTGCACACGAGCTGTGAGGCTTCCCTGTCTCAGTGCTAACACACCTGGCAAGCTCTGTGGTAATGCATTTTCCCCTTCCTTTCTGGTGCATCACAACATCTGTTGTTTTGTGCCTGTGCTTTAAGACTGGGCTCTTCCTGCAGACCAGCATCCATCCAAAAGGATCTCTTCACATATAAATCATCTTGTTTACTGCCTAGGAGCTTCCCAAGCATGTATTAGACACCAAAATGACCCAGCAGCACTCATTTTTAGTTCCCTCACAAGGGCTTTTCAAGAATATTTTCTTTTTTAAGGATATAGAAATAAAAGTGGTTGATAAGAACTGTTGGTGCCTCACCACTGTTAGTGTCCCTGGACTAAAGGAACCGGTGTACTTGTGTTGTTGTTCTCGCTGTATTTTTGAGCTGTAGCATCTGGAAGGACAGTTTTTAGAAAGGAAAAGTAAATCCAGGGTGATGTAATCCCGGCAGGACAGTCCTGATGACTGCAGGCTGAGTGCATGGGCTGGAACAAAGGCTGGCTTTCCCCCTCAGGCCGTGTGTGCACTGGGAATTGCAGGGTGGCTTCCAGGGATCCAAGCAGACCCTGAACTACTCTGTCCAGAAACAGGAAAAGTCAGCCCATGGAAACTCTCCTCAGGATTGCTGCAGCCAGAACTTCCAGCTCTCAGTCTAACGAGCTGGGCTTGTTTAAATCTGCTTTGGGTTTCTCTGAATTGTATCTCAGGCTTCAGTAAGGATCCAGCCAGTTCTGGTTTTCCCACTTCAATCCAGGGAAAGTAGTCTGGGTGCTATAGGAAGAGCTTTATCAGTTGTGAATAAAAAATGCTAGGTGGGGCCAGTAATTTTTGTGGAATGTCTTTAAGGGCTGCACAAGCATCAGCCACTAGGCAAGAAAGGATGCTGAAGTGGAGGGGGATCATCATGCCTTGGGTCCATTCTCCTTCTAAAAGGGATGTTGAAACTGCATCAAAATACCAACAACTCTGCTTTGATACTACTAAAATAAATTCCTGAGAATGATGGATGAGAAAAAAGGATGGGTTTAATTCTTTTGATGTAATCTGTAAAGTCTAATTAAGTATCTCGTTTTAAATCCAGTTATGTTTGCATGTGGCTTTAGCACTGCCTCTTAATTCAAGAGGCCATGTGACCATGTTATTCTCTCACAGACTGCCCTGCAAACAGCCTAGAAAGTTGAAATGCCATCAGAAATATTCATTAGTTTTCTTTGTGACCATCTTTATTTGATTTCTGAAAATTTGTTTACCAACAATCTACAAAATGTGAGTCAGCTTCACCTAAAAAACTAGAAAAATAGATAAACTTGAGTCAGCCAAACTGACTGTTCCTTCCTTTTTATCAGAACTGAGCCTCAGAGAGGTCTCAGAGGAGGTCTCTCCTGCCTTCTTGCTTTACTGAAGAAATGTTGCACCTTCATATAATTCCAATTTGTAAGGATCTAAATTGAAGAGAGAGTGAATTAAACTGTCCAGTGCTCAGCACTCTGAGCTGTTCCTGGTCCCAGTTTGTGTCCTTTTAGGCCCCACTAGGGTCACTTCCATACTGGTCATTGCCTCAGCTTCTCCTTGAAGTCAAATGTGAATAATGATGAGCTGGGATCCAGGCCTGTGAAATCCCAGAGCAAGGGCTGTGTTTTCCTCCTGTGCAGTTCATGTTTCACTCTGAGTCATGCTTAAACAGGTTCAGCAGCTGGGCATGTTCAGTTGTTCTAAAGACGTGTTCTTTTCATGGAAAGGGAGATGGAAAGGCAGGGTCTGAAAGAAATCCAGGTTGATAAGTATCAGCTGTGCTGATTTTAGCTAGAATTAAAGGTTTGCATTTGAGCCTGTGGATGATTTGGGAACACCATGGACAGTTGTTCCTGCAGTTGTGATTCCTGTTGTTCTGTATGCCCACCTTTTGGCTGAAAGGAATTAGTCCCTTCCAAACTGGCAAGAGCAAGGTGTCAGTGTGTGGACCTGGCCATCTCTGTTTAACTACTTTGGCACAGATATTTGCAATAGCCCCCAGCTATCACCAAACTTCCTCCCACCTTTTTGATTTCACTAGGATTTGATTCTGGGAATCATATTTGTCCATCTGTACTCCCAACTGTCTGCAGCAGCCAGGTATACACAAGCACACAGTGCACAAATTAATAGTGCAGCACGTGTTCAGGTCCAGCTTTCTCCTCTGAATTCCTCTGTCTCCTATTGTCAGTTATCTGTATTATAGATTTCATAATTGGGCAGCTCATGCATAAAAGATCCTTATTGATCAGGCATGATGTGAAGAAGTGCTGTTCAGACTTGGCCCAGAGTTAAGCAGAAGTCAAATCAAGGACAGGGCTGGCAAGGGTTCAGGCTCAGGCACCACAATGCTGAAATCTGCATTTATTCTAATCTGTTCAGATACGATTTCTGCAATGCAGCCACTGGCTAAGGCTGACCTTAAATCCAAAGAATCCTTGGCTGTTGGTCTGCTTCCAAAGGCTTAATCCCTTTTGGTCTTGAATTTCTTTTGTTCCTCCTTGTGCCTCAACAGAATTTAATGGTATTTCTGTGGCTCTGTTAGTTTTCCTGAAGCAATCCTCCAAATTACTTATGGATTATTGGTATTTTTTGCACTTTATTTTGAAGTAATAATTTCCCTTAATCCTACCTCTGCAGCAGAGTTTCAGCTGCCATGCAAGCACACTTGGAATTGCATCAGGGCTGCCCAGTGAGTCCAGAGGCAGGGCCCAGTGAGGTACAAGGCACTCCTCCAAAGAGCCTGAACTGTGAACTCAGCCTCTGCTTTTGTCCCTGTGGTTAAAATCCAGCCCTGTCACACCACAGATCAGCAGCTCAGTGAGTGTGGTGCATTGTGCTACAAGGGTTTTGATGGCAACAAAGAGGGAGAAGTAAGAACCGAGCTGTGCTGCCCCAAATCCCCATCAGTGATCTCTCTAGGTAACCTGGCAAGGCTTTGTTTTACTCTAATAGGAGAAATCTTTAATAGGGAGAATCAGCTCTCAGTGGCTGTGCAGGCAAGACATTTTATCCCTTTTTGCTCACTGCCTGCATAACGTCCTTGTGTCAGTCTGGAGAGAACAGCTGCACTGGGGGGAGGTTACCATGGGCAGGATGGGGTAACCAGGTTCCTGGCCTCGTTTTCAGGGCCTTTATCTTCTCTAGCACCTGGTTTCTGCATTACAGATCAAAGTCCTGCAGGTGGGCAGTGCTTGCACTGTCTGATTCCATAGAGAGTTGTAAAGATGCTGGCATCTCTAGAAATATAGAGGCTTCAAATTCAAGAAACTCTACAAGGTACATCTGAGTTAGAATTCTTCAGAGAGAAGATTCTCCCCTTCTACTCTGTTCTTGTGAGAGCCCAGCTGGAATATTGTATACAGTTCTGGTGCCCCCAACATGAGAAGGACGTGGAACTGCTGGAGAAAATCCAAAGGAGGCCACAAAGTTGACAAGGGGACTGGAGCACCTCCTCTGTGGAGACCTCCCAGCGCCTTCCAGGACCTGCAGGGGCCTACAAGGAAGATAGAGTGGGACACTTCATCAGGATGTGGAGTGACAGGATGAGGGGGAAGAGCTTCCAACTGAAAGAGGGGAAATTTAAACACAAGGAAGGAATTCTGTCTGAGGGTGGGGAGACCCTGGCACAGGTTGCCCAGAGAAGCTGTGGCTGCCCCATCCCTGGCAGTGTCCAAGGCCAGGGGGTAGAACAAGATGATCTCTAAGATCCCTTCCAACCCAAACCATTCTATGGTTCTCTATAATTCTAATATTTATATATTTATTCCAGGGACAACAAGATGCACCTTACCAGTGACATGTTCTTCCAGATAAAACCCAAACCCCAACCCTCTAAATACTCTAAAAATTTCCTTTTTACTATCACCATGACAATATGTTTTTCCCTTTGACTTATTTCCTGGAAACAGCTGAATCACTTCTTGCTCAAAAGCTCTCTAAAATTTGCAGCCAGTGGCACGGAAAATTTTGACATAGAGGTTTGTAAAAAGCTCAAGTCATATTGTTTTAATGGGGAGTGGCAGGAATGTTCATAGTATGGAAATCTGGGAGCCCAGATGTAATCCACACATATGTAAACAGAACTGCAACGTTAGATCATCTGGGGGAGTAGAAAAGAAAAACTTTTTTTCTGTTAAAGGAATGCAAAAGATTTTAAAGCGATCATTTTTCACTACTGGTGATTGTGTTCCTGCGGGTGAGCAAGGCCAGCATTAGATTTGCAAGTGTTACGGGAATCTGCCCTTTCCTGTCAATCCGAGCAACATGGCTGCCTTTGGTTTGATCCCGATGTCGATGTGTGTCTTAGCACGGCGCCTGGAAGCTTTTCTGCTTGTGCAGACACTGCTCAGCCACAAGCTGAGGCTCCCTATCACATGCTCAGTGAGATTCCGCAGGACAAAGGCTGTGTAAATTGAATTACACTAACACCACCTATGGATTCCGGGCTAGTCCATTTGCATTACAAATGCCCCTCCAGTGTGCATGCCTTACCCTCACCAATTAGGCTTTCTTCTCAACCCTCCAGGTCCCTCATAAAAAGAGGGAAGGCTTTCTCTTTCCTGATGGAGTTGCAAAGAAAAGCTGCTAATGAAGGACTGATGAATGGTCTGATTGTGTTGCTGTTTGTATAGTTTCACCTTCATTTGCATCAGTACCAGGCACAGATCCCAAGGCTCATTTTTCACTTTTCAGTGCTCCTCTTCTTTGGCCCCTGCCTGCACTAGGACCAACCCAACAAGCACATTTATCTTTGCCTCCTGGAATATTTCCCTTCGTGCATCCCAGGGGCCTACACGTGGTGGGATGGGACCTCTCCCCAGCACATCTGGCTTCTGTTGCAGGTTGGTTTGGAAATCTGACACCAGCTGGAGCCACACAAAACGTACTGGGAGCCGTCACTGCTTTCCCTCGGGAGCGCTTAATGCATCATCGCTAAGTGTGTCTCCATTTCCTGCTCCGAGGAATGGATCTCCTATTTAGTATCTTTTCCCAGCCGTTCCCACAGCGTGTTTGACACTGTAAAATAACTCCCCACACTTCCAAGACCAGGGAAAGCACACAAACAGCGTGTCGAATTGTTTACATAGATCACCCCTAAACGATCCAGTCAAAACTCCGAGTCAATTCCACAAACAGTGGAGCAATCCCTCCCTCTCTTCCTGTAGGAGCAAGTGAGTACACACAAGCCACGTTTGACAAGTGACTCTTCAGTTCTGGAGTTCTTTGGTTCTTCCCATTTTCCCTGTCATTTTGAAAACATAGCAACTGCCAAAAAATAATGATTTTTTTTTTTTTTTTAAGAAGGAAAAAAAGAAAGAAAGAATGTGGCCCTTTGTTTCCTATATCTGTTGGGGGAACAAGCTGCATTGATTGAATGCCAGGAGGAGGATAATGCGATCTCCCATTAGGCTTGTTTGCATCTTTTTCCAGGATGACAGTTTAAGTCTGCTGGCTACAGATGGCCTTTGACAACTGACAACACTCACTGTTATGCCAGTGCATGACTTCATCTGTGTGACACTGCATGTGACTGCAGCTTTCTTCCTCTTTGCTTGCAGGAACTGTTCTCCATTTCAGGAGCACCAGAACAACAGAGGTTTCCCTTGCCAGAACCAGACGCCTAAAACGGCCCTGCAGGCACTGGAAAAACAATATTGTTGGAATATTGTTGTTTGTTTGGGGCTTTAACCGCCAAGTCTGAGGTTAAGAGGCCAAATTTGGTAAAACTTCAATACATTTTTGAATGGACATTTTTCAGTACTGGAAAGGCCCACGTGGGCATTTCAGAGTGTCCCACACTCCACAGTGCTTCCCAAAGGGGCTCCAAGCTTTGCAGCTTGGTGTGTTGGAATTTGGAGTTTTTGTCTTCTCTGAAACTTGGCAACCTCAGGGAATGCTGCAAGTTGAATGAATGAAGTCATCCATCATCTAGCAGTAACTGGAGTAGGTTGAACTCATTCCCATTCTGTCTTTTGCTTCAGAAGCAGGAAAAAATTAAGGTTTATATTCTAGACTTTTCTTCTTGCCACTTTTAAACACAGGTCACGATTTGATTTATGGTTAGTAGCTATTATCTTGTCCTAATTTTTATTATAACTGTTTGATCCAAACATGGTTCTGTTCTACACACGTAATTTACTACTGGCTTTTTGGAAAAAAAAAAAGGGGAAATACTTACATCTTTTCTTCAACATTTTTTTCTGTTTATTGCTCTAGGCAAATAGAGAGCTGGGATAACACAGAGTGCTGTGGTTCACATACAGTGTGCACAGGTGCTGTCAAAGCAGTCCATCACAGGCCTGGACTGGGGATGAAATTCAGCAAATACTGGGCCCATATCAGAAGATGACAGCCAAAGAGTTAAGTAGAGACAAAAATACTAGAAGTCATATTTTTCATCCTTTTTTTAGTTGTAATGGAACTCAGGAAGCCTCCTCTGAACTATATGGCACAAGCATTTCAAAGTCTTCATGTTAGTAATTCAGTTTTAGCAAAACAATGTGGTTTTCAATATCTGGGAACAATGAAGAGTGTATATAATGACCTCTCTTTCTTCGAAGATCACATTTCAAAGATGATCCTATCTTCACCATGGAGCCACATTCCTGTGAAAATGCCACTGCCACGAGGCTGTGAGCCATGCTAGCAAATAGGGCAATGAATGTGCTTAGCTGAAAATTTATTTTCTATGAGTGATTCTATCCTTGAGTCTGGACACTGTCAAAAACTGCAGGCAGCCTGGGAGGCAAATAAAAACTGACATCCCAAAAGTTGTTTGGTATCAGTTAGAAGAGCCCTGCACCTGCAGAGCATGACTAAATTCCATAAGAGTTTCAAAAGGCAGGTTTTAAAAATGGAACTTAAATGTCCTGGGCAACTAAAATATCGTAATTAGAGGGGAGTGTAGGAAAAAAACCAACATTCTGGGAAGCTGATTCTCTCTCCATCTTACAGGCAGGCCAAATAAGCCCTTGTGTGTTGAATAAGTCACAGAATAGGTCTGTGACTCTTCAGAGGATAACTTCTCCAAGTAAAATAATATATTCCCCACATCCTGCTAAGAATGAGTGGGACAGATGCTGCAGATTGACGTTTGACACTCATCCCATCTGGTCAGATGGTAATGTAAGGGATGACAAAACAGAGGAATGACACAGACAAAAAGAATTTCTATCCCAGTTCTTTTAGTCATGTGGTGGACGTGTTGGATGAGCAGCCAGGGTCACATCCAGCGTGGTGCTAGTGCTGAGTTGTAGTTCCTGTTCTGTTCTGAAATCCATCACCTCTCCTATCAGGCAGTGACTGATCTCTTCAAGCTGGCAGGCACATGGCCAGCTAAATGTCACCTCTGCTGTGATGCTCCAACCACCCCCTTCACAGGCTTAGCTACCAAAATATTCTTATTATTCTTACAGAACCTCCTGATGCAACACCACTTCCCAGAGATTGTGGATCAAACAAATTGATTGCTCCTTCTGCCCTTGGTTCTTGTGACAGTGGATGAATCTGCTTTCTTGTTTTGAGACTTCAGGATGTGTGAATTTTCCCTTTGTTCAGGCCGATCTTTGTCTGGTGACAAGAAGCTGAGCCCTTGGAAAAGACAGGGAAGAAGAGCAGCAGCTTGGCTCTGAGCAATCACTTTGGCTGGCAGTCTGGGAGAGAGCACAGTGTGTTGAGTGGCAGTGATATAAATATTCGGGGCTGCATTGACAGAATGCAGGACATAAGCCTGCTGGGAGCAGTGAAATTGAGACATGACTTGTTTCCTTCTTTTGTGTTCCTTTGTGAAGGCATGAAGGGTGTCCAGCAACAAGTTTCTTTCCCTCCCCAAAATAAGCTGCTAGAGGACAAATGGAGCTGAGCAGTGAGGAGCTGTTGGTTTTGTTTTCCACTTGGTTTCAAGTTCTGCAAACAAAGCTAGAGCTGGTAAGTGAATATTGCTTAGCCTGGGTGGCTGGACCTTCCCAAAAGTGCTGTCTCCAGGCTGTTCTTGCTTCTCCTCAGCTAAAGGGGGGCTGTGTGAATGACAGAGTGCTTTGGAGTTGGCTACATGGGGCCATTTTATTGCTGTGGTTCACCTCATAACCTATCAGGCTTGATGCAAAAGATAATGAGTTTTGGTGACAGTGAAGAAAAAGGCTCAGTGATAGTTAGGGGGCTGCATTTAAAATCTGGTTCATGTGGTGACATCAGTACTGAGGAATGTTGTTTGTGGTCAGAAGTGCCAAAGGGAGCAGTGGGTCTACTCCAAGATGTAACCATTAAGGAAAAACAACAAACTTTATTGGCTTTCTTCTAGTATGCTTGTTTCCTGGATGTAAAACTGGTCATTAGAGCCCTTTTCAACCTGTCCACTCATGGATCAGGTAAAGCCAGTATGATTATTCAGAAGCACTCACCATATCCAGGTGGGATGAATATGAGTGCTAAGCTAAAGAGCTGCAATCCTGTTTATCAACAGACCTAAAACAGCATCAGGTACGAGATTTTCCCAATAATGTCACTAGGACCTTGGATATTTAACTGTATTGTGGAGTTGCATGTGAAGCAGAACCATTTCATCTCTGTACTTACATTTATGCCCTTTATTTCCTCTCTTCCTTTGGGGCATTTTCATGTCCACAGCAGGAGCACACCTGAGATGTGCTCTGAAAATTGTTGTGTAATCTGTAGGCAAAGAGCATAGCAGGGGAAAGGCATGAAAGGAAAACTACCAGATTGTGAAAGGGAACCAAGACTGACTTTCTGCATTGTTCTTATTGGCACATGCTGTTTGTGCTTCACATTCTTACGTTGCTGAGGAACCCTGTCATCTGCAAACAAAACCAGCTCCTGCAGGATAGAGTGTGCCCAGAATGTAAAGAGGGACGTGTCTGTAGGCAGCCTACAAAAGCTTGCCACGTTGCTTCCATGCACACAAAATATTTTTGCCACCAGCCTCACCACCCTGACAGGCATCCTTTCTGCACTTAATGTGTTTTATGTCAGGAAGTTTTTCTGAAGACTTGTCTCCCATATTCTTAAGTAGTAAATATAGAGCTGGTGTTAAGTTATGTATTATGATCCAAAGCTGTGGTCAATGCTGTATTGAAATGACAGCATGTGGAATTACAGCATGTGGAATTACAGCATGTAATTTTCACCAGGAACACCCGTGTCAGGATTTGTGGCTATTTCTCCATACCCTTGAAAAGACAGGTAGTTTTGGCACTAGATTTGGTAAATTCTTGCAGAGTATCTCTAGTTCATATTTTATTGCTGATAGAATTTGATCTTGTAGTATCTTTAATAGTTTGGTCTCTGTCCATTTTTGTGTGTCCTGCCATCCCTTTATCAACCCTCAGGATGAACAAAAAGAGGCTTAACTGTGGATTCCTTTCTGAGCTGTTCACCAGCATTTCCTCACCCAGGGCCAAACCTGTCCTTGGAACCTGTAACTAGGAAATGCTGATACTCTAAAATAAAAATGTATTCCCAGTGGTGAAGCAACTGAACATTTTCTCAGGCAAAAGCTGCTTGGCAGACAGCCTGAGAGCAATGGCCTGGCTGCATTCAAGATCCCTTTGGGAAGACACTGCTGGTAATGAAGCCTTGTCCCCAGGAAGCTGGTGGTGGCAGATGGCACTGCACAGCCTGGGCCAGGGGTCTCCTCACATGCCACTTCCCCATTATATCTGCACGGGGCTTCTCTCCTTAATGGGGGACTCGGAGCTGGGCTTAATGGGCTCTGACTAATGACTAAAAAGGGGGAAAGATGAAGAATTATCTCCTTTGTGATTCTCCTTTCTTTCTTTCACCCATCTTTGACAGGCTGTAAATGGATTTTCTGTAGCTGCTACATTTCACTGGGAAAATGATGGGGTGTGTTTTTAGATGATTACTCATTATCTGTAGGGTTTGTGCTCAGCCCTTGCACTGCATCCCTGTGGGACCAAGGAGGCCTTTAAGTTTCCAAGTGAGAATTCCTACTTGGGTGTTGATGGGGAAAAAAATCGCCTAAATTCTGTTCATGCCCAAGGCAGTGACAAGACCTGTCTGACCTCATGGCTTGTGACTAAAGCAGGCTCTGGGCAAGCTGTGACTACCTGGCTCCTCTTTAGGAGCTGCATCTGTGCCACTAAACGTGTGGCAGCACCGTGGGGACAGAAAAGACTCCATTGTCTCAGCCCAGCCCTGCCTTTTAGAAGGCTTCAGGTTTCCAGATATTCATGTTAATGTTCAACACACAGCTTTTTGTTGATAAGGTTAAGAAATGTAAGAATTTATCCTTCAGGTTTAGGATGTAATTCCAACTTCCAGGAAAGCTCTGTGGAGTGAATTCCCTGATGCCTCATGTTTGTGCTCTGCTTGCAGAGAGCTTGGCATATGCCATGTCTGTGTTTGTAGGAAGTGTGTTTGTTGGATCAGTATTTCACTATTGCAGTCTTGAAAAAAGAATGAGGGAGATTCACTGTCCGTAGAGAGAAAAAGCAAAACCAAACCTTTATAATTAATCTATAATCCAACTAGAAAGAAGTGCTCTCTGTATTGATATGTCTTAGGTGAGGCTGTAAGGCAGGGAAGGAAAAACCTTTAATTCAGGCAAGCTTTTTTCAAAGCTGAAGAATCTGAGAATATTTGGGCTTTTTTTCAAAGTCCATGGAGTCCCAGACAGATGAAGGCATCAGCTTCTTCCAAAAGCCCAGTGTGGTTATGCCACTGCACTGTGCTGTGAGATTACAAAGGTTTTTAGTGGGGATTGCCACTTGGGTGTTTGTGGGGAGAAATTGCCTAGTGCTGGGTTTTGCCAGGGGAAAATGCTTAGAGCACAATAGGGGCTGGAAAAGAGAAACTTATTTCACAGGCAGGGAAATGTACAGGTAATTTAGGCTACAGGTTTTGGCTTAGGACACCTGAAATATTTGAGAGAACTTCACACAGTGTGTTCCTTAGAGCTCAGTGATATCCCATTGTCTTTAGGACTTTTCCCCATCATCTCATTTGGCACTGAGCAAGAGATCCAGTCTGAAAACAAACAATTAATTGGCTTGGTTTAACCGGGTAACACATGGAGATAAATGTTACATTTGCAAAGGAAGGTGAGTGGCAGATAGAAAATGAATTCTGCTGTTTAATACTGTGAGAGTAAGCCAGAAAGAACAGCAAAGCCTGTCACAGTTTAGAGTCGTGTCTTTTATGTGTCTGCAAGATGAGGAAGTCAAGCCATGAAGATTGAACATCTGTGGAATTCGGGGGAAAGATTCCCTAAGGAGTTGGGGTAATCTGGAGACTTAAGGCTGGGGAACAAGGTTTGCTGTCACCTCACAGCTCTGTGTCCCCTTTCATATTCACCAGTGCATTTTATTAGTTTCCCCCAAATAAAAAAAAAATCAAAATGTATTTTTGTTTAAAAACCGAGAAAAGATCAGAGGGTTTGAAGGAAACAAGCACAGTAAGATGGAAATAACTGTATTTCTCCAAAGAGGAAGGGAATGGAGGCAGAGTGTTCAGGTGGGGTGTGTATGGTTTGAGAAGAGGCTACTCCAGGCTTACTGCATGGCCTTTGCTCTGTTGGCATTTACAGTCAGTGCTTCTGCTTCTCCACAAGGAGCAAGGGCAAGCCTGGAAACCACAGACACCTCCAGGAGGCAGCTCCATGCAGCTGGCCTCAGTGACACAGGGCAGTTAACATCACTGGCATCTCCTTGCTTATGGGAGCTGAGGATCTGGCCAAAATAAGTGCAGTGTGTGGCACAACTGTCATGCACCCTCAATTAACAAAAAATGAGAAACACTTGTAATTGCTGCTACATCCGGCCAATAACCAAACCAGACTCAGTCATTCATGGCTGCTTGAACTCCACCTGCAAGAAGCAATAGCAGATTTTTTTTTTTTTTGGGGGGGGGATGTAAAATGAAAGCTTTTGTTCAGCTATGAGAGGAGACATCTGGATGTGGTAGATCAGCCACACTTTGATAACATAAATAATGAAGTGGTAGAATGCTCTTAGTACCCTACTAATTGGTTACAATGGAAGTAAATTACCTTGGTCAAAAATTGCTTAATAGACAACTTGAGATAGGTTTCCTTTGTTTGGGAGGTTGTTTAGGTGTTTATTGTACTGTACAGATAACAGAGTTTGGTCAAAAGTTTTTAGCCTAAGTCAAAAGAGCAAGATCAAAGTTCTGAGAGAAAAAGCAGTCTGTTTCAGACAGGCTTTAATTGCATTTTGGAACAAGAAAAGGACAGAAATTATTGTCTGCTGTTGGTGGATAGAGAGACAGAAAAGGATGATCAATAGAGCATGGAAATGAAAGAAGAATAATTGTAGACATGTCAGTAAAAATATTTTTTTTCAAACAGGATCTCAGTTTCAGCTGTCTCAGTTTACCCACTGGCTGCTCCCTTTGGTGCTTTCACTTTCCATGGCAGAACTGATCATTTCTCCAGCTGGACATTCCACGTTTCTGCCTTCTCCCAAGAGGTAAATAGTGAATTTCCTACAGCCCAGGTGGTTGCTGTCTGGGCTATAAGGGGAAAGGGACACTTACTGAATTCATGTTTCTGGTCAGAATTTAGTGGAATAATTCTCTGCTTAACTTCCTTACGTTTGAGCAGGATTATGTCATGCTTTTGCATGACTGCTGTGAATTAAGTGTCTGCCAAAGGTTTTCCACATCCATCTGCTTGCCATAACAAATCTTCTGGAAGATCCCCTTTGGAAAAGGCTGAAGCTGTGATATCTTTGTTATCCTTGGGTACTCCTGGATTCCTGGGATCATACAGGGCTGGTTCTGCAGTGCCTTGGGGCTGTGCAGAAATAATGGGAGCAGGCACTGCAGCAAGTTCTCAGGGATAGTTCCTGAAATTCAGGTCCTCTCTTTGGAGCTCGTTCTTTATGCACCTCAGTGTTTCTTTCCTTGAGTAAAATTCACATGTGCAGCTTTCTTTTGGCTCCAGTGTAAACATCAAGCAATGCAAATCAAAGCCTGCTGTGTGTATTTTTATTGCTGTTGCAATCTTGTTGCTTCAATACACAAACAGTAAAACACAATTTAGGGGAAGCTAGAAACTTTATATTTATTCAAATATTTACCAGTGCAAAGGCCCAAATTTGATATCTTTGTGATGATGTAAATTACTGCAGCCTAATATAAGTATCTGCTGATGTCTGGGGCCTGGAAACATTTCTGCATTTTTGAAGTCAGAGGATGGATATTTGGCATGAATTGTTTCACAAAAATTGAATGCAGATCACTGCCTGGCAGCCTGGTTTACCCTGCACGTGTTAAAGACAATTGCAGGGGGTTTGTACTGAGTGCCATCATATTTTTGGCTGGAGTCTGCAACTTTTATACACATGAATTATTTGATTTTTGTGAATGCTTTTGTTTTACTCTGCATGGAAATATTTTCAATGTGGAGCCTTGGTCAGTATAAATTCTTCAGACCAGCAATTATTATTATAATTTTTGTCTCTGCTGTAACAGAATGTAATTTAAACACATATCAGAAATAAATTTGTAATAACTGAAGCAGCAAATACTTTCTAAAATGTGCTTTGAGAAAGGACCCATCACTTGCTAACCATTAAGAAGAAATTTACAGGAGTGAAAAAACATTGGATTTATGTAGGCTGGGAGAATTTGCCAGATAGACTTGTCTGTGTCCCTGCACTTGACTCGTCATGCTACAGGTATTTAGGAAAACAGAGATCAATTTTTTAGCTGACTACATTTGAAAAGAAACTTTCTGTCAGTGTTGTGGGCCAAATAAAATCCACTTCTGTGGATTTCAATTGGAATGCTTATGGTAAATCAGATTTAAGCTTGACTGTCAACCATTTGTTGATCTTTTTACAAAAGATCAAATTAAAGTCTTGCTGTGATCAAGCAAATTTCTACTGAGGTTCCAGTTATTCCAACTAATTTCAGACCATGTCAGCCATTGGCCTGGTTTTTTACATAATGGGATACTTAACATAGATTTTGGTCTTTGTATGGATACCTGGGAACACTCAAATATATTCTGTCATTTGCCAAAATTTTGAGCCAAATTTTCCATGTTCATTAATTATACTGGATGAAGTTATAAACTCAGATTAGTACTTTACACTGCTGAGTAAGTTTCACCAATTTAGTAAGGAAATGTGTTAGATTGTGTAAGATTTCCTGCTGCAACACCTCT
Organism: Acridotheres tristis; assembly: GCA_037013685.1. Classification (NCBI taxonomy): domain Eukaryota; kingdom Metazoa; phylum Chordata; class Aves; order Passeriformes; family Sturnidae; genus Acridotheres; species Acridotheres tristis. Next base: position 1,387,531 of record CM072887.1, on the reverse strand, counting down.
CTTACTGAAACCTTTCCTGACAGAGAAAATCTACTGACTCAGGTAAGAACACTCATTTTTTTCCTGAACCATGGAAGTGTAGGCGTTCAGAGATGTGCATCAGGTCTTGTAATTTATATTTTCTAACTGCTCTACGATGTCAAGGGCTTCAGCAGCATCTTTGTGTGCCAGGCTGGAGTTCACTTTGCTAGAAATGCCTGGCTGATTGGCTGATGCACTTTTTATCTACTTTGGAGCCTGACTGACATCTCCAAACACTGTTGTATCTAAACAGCTTGAATATGTGACCTCATTCCTTAAATACCATCACTTGAACAGCTCTTGTTGCTAAAATAAAAGCAGTGTTGATTCTGTGTTGTGAAAACTCCCCCAGCCCCTCTGACAGGCTCAAGCCAAGCCACACCTCCTTTACTATGATAGAAAGGTTCATCTGGAGCCATTGCAGGGTTCCTGCAGCCACGGCACCGTGAGGGTTTGTCACTCTTTGTGTGAGCCTGGGACTGCCACAGAGATTGGGAACGTGCAAAGGGACTAGGGGACATCATCCCAGACAGGACAAGTGGCTTCGTTTTGTTTTCTTGGGCTGCCAAGTAGTTTAACTAGTCTCTGAGCTGAGGGAAGATTGGAGTTGAGCCAAGCTTTCCAGAAAAAAGAGGCCAGGATCAGCTTTCTCCTTTTGTGCTGGCTTTTAATGCTCAGAAACAAACCCTCCTCTGCATTGCAGGCCTGTGTCAGTACTTTGTTAAATATACCTACTTTTGGAAATACAAGCTATGCCCTCCATTCAAGCACAACCACATGTTTCCCTGCAAACAGTGTCTGTTAAAAAAAGCTTAACATTTTCATCTCTGAAGACAATTTTTGTGGGAGAGTTGAGGTGCACATCTCCTGCAAAGTAAATAAAAAAGAAAAAAAATTTCTTTTTTTAACATACTTATTGCTTAATGTTTAAACAGACTTTTTGGTTTGGTGCTGAAAATCTCCAGAGAAGTCACTGTTTTTGATCTTTTCATCCAGTGATAGAAACTGCCATCAGGGTTAGTGTCTGATTGTCACCTGCTCCTTAAACCTCACTATTGTTTTGGTAGGGGATGAGTGACTAAGAGTGACAACTGCAATTTGCATTTTAATTTCTAGCAACCAGATACAGCATTTACTGGGAAATAAAGGACTTCCACGTAGCTTTGGACACCAAAGCTGCATTTTGGGAGGAAAAAAGGGTAAAAGCTCCTATGTAACTGGCGATCCCAGCAGGTTGGAGATGCCTGCAGGACAAAGAGTCAGTGCTGCTGAGCTGCCCATTGCCTGGGCACACCTGGTACCTGCTGGTGGGACAGGGAGGACTCAGGAGAGCCTGGGTTTGGCACTTGGAGGGTGAGGGAGTGGCTGCTGCAGGGCAAGCACTTGGTGCTGACTCCACAAGGCTCCAGGGGTCAAGAGGAAGCACCTTGGGGCCAATATTGACTGTGGCTGGCAACCAGGGAAACGAAGCCTCTAAGGGAGTTATGTGCTTCCCCTGCTGCCAGCAAAGCTCCTGCCAACGTCTTTGTGTAGCAGATGAAGTGCATTAATTCTGCATGCATACCCAGCAGCACAGAGGCTCTGACATCACGCTGGCCTCAATGGAACACAGCACACACATGAGGAAGGGCAGGCACATCCCAGAGTGCCAAGGAAGTGCGTTGGCAAGATTCCCAAAAAGCAAGGAGAAGCATTGCACTCCCACGAGGGCGCTGGCTGTGTGCTGGTCCCTAGGGTCGGGAGGGAGCCCTGTGAGACGTTAAGGGAACACAGTTTAGGGCTATCTAGACAGCACAGGCGTTTTCTCTGCTCACACTGCAACAATTTGCAGACTTCTTAACACTCTGCTTCCAAAGGAGTCAGGTGCTCTGACAGTGCACAGAAGTGGCAGATGGAATCCTGGTAATGATTTTTAATTACATCTTTGTGATGCTTGGCATATGAATGAAATTTAGGCTTCCTGATGGTTTTATTAGATCCATAAGTGAAGAATTTACAGACTGAAGGGAAGAGCTGAGAATATTCTGTGAGGAGATCCATAACGAGTGATTTAATGAAGTAGTTAAATCCACTGTAGAACACAAACTGTTTCTAATTGGAAACGTTGGACAGTTTAATCTTTCTATCAAATGTTCAGAGGAAATCAAATACCCTGTTGTATAAAAAGCAGCTGGGACACAAGGAGAATGGCCCTTCTATCAGTGCTCTGTAAGAGGTCAATGACAATTTTAATTGATGCTATTTCAGTTCTTGTGGTATGGTGGTAACTAGAATAGGAATATCTGAACTGCTTGTTCTTAGAAATGTGTAGACTTTATCCAGGAGAATTTTCAGCTTAAAATCAAGCACAAAGATTAGAGGAAACCTACAAATACAACAAAATGAGTGCAGTTAAAGATAATTTTGTGGGTATATCCCATTCCATTAATTTCTGAAAAATACATGGAGTGGCAACGTTCACTTATTTTCAAACACACAGCTAGCAGTGAGGCCAGATATCATTAAAAATGCTTCTTGTACAAAACTTAGTATTCAGTTCTAGAAAAAATTTATAAATAACAATTGCTTTAAAACCTTCTCTTGTTTTCTTATGTTTTTTTTCTTTTTTAACTTTGCAAAGCCTTTTTTATGCCTCTTTCTCTGTCAGCCTGAGAGCACAGCATGGTCCTACTAAATCCATCTCTTTGGTGTCAGTGTTGCATACCATCCCAAATAGAAACTAAAGGAGTGAGAATATGGGCTCAAGTTGGAATAATAGCAGTATTCTCAGCCTGGGTTTGCTTTTTTCAAATACACAGAGGAAGACTGCTGGGTCCATTAGAGAATAACAGGAAGCAGAATGTAACTCAGTTTGAAGGTAGTGTATTTCTAAAATTTATCTGTCAAGAGGCCTACATTCATTCATTCATTTAAAAAACAACAAAAAGGAATTCTCTGGTCTTTAGGTCTTTGCTATGGGCTGAAGGATGTAGAAGGGCACTGGGAGGTGATTTTGGCTCTGCACTGAACATCTGGAAGGTGAACTTTGTGAGCCTGTGGCACAGAGTGAGTTTGTACCAGCCCTTAGCTCGGAGTGTTGCTGTGCACAGAGACTTGTGCTGATACTGTGCTCTTCACACAGCCCACGTTTCATGGGGGTCATCTTGAATATCAGCCTGAGCACAGCCAGGGCCTGAGCTCACAGCAGGCCCCAGAGGGGTTCCACTGCAGCAGCTGAGCCCATAGCAGCTCATCCAATAGCTCCTTGTTGTACAAGCTTGGGCCTCATTTTAGTGACAATTCTTTTAAATACATAACATTAACTCTCTAGAGCTCATCTTTACCCAGACTGGTAAAAATTAAGAGTTACTTCCCTTTTCCCAGAAGCAAATACACCTTTGCATGGTTTCACACATTTCTGGAGTTATCTTCTGAACATGTTTACCAATGCCATTATTGTGTATTCTTAGAAGGAGGTTGTTCTCCTTCCACTGCAGAGCTGTGCAGAAAAGCTCCCTCTGGAGAGCCAAAAGGGAGATGATTTCTCTGCCCTGCTGCATGTCCAGAAAGTGATCCCTGCTCCACAGCTCCAACCACAGCAGCAGGGCTTCAATCTGTGCTCATGGGACTTCAAACCCCTGTGAGCACTGGGGATATATCAATATTGGTGATTGTGTTAGGATTATATCAGTATTGGTGACTGTGTTAGGATTGTATCAGTATTGGTGACTGTGCTGGGATTGTATCAGTATTGGTGACTGTGCTGGGATTGTATCAGTATTGGTGACTGTGTTAGGATTGTATCAGTATTGGTGACTGTGTTAGGATTGTATCAGTATTGGTGACTGTGCTGGGATTGTATCAGTATTGGTGACTGTGCTGGGATTGTATCAGTATTGGTGACTGTGTTGGGATTGTATCAGTATTGGTGACTGTGTTACCCTAACACCAACTTTCTGTGTGTTCTTTGTCCCCTGCTGGCTGGGCTTTGTGCTGTTTTCCCAGGCTGGTTATTTTGGCTCCCTTGTGTTTCTCCCTCGGTCCCAGCAGTCCCTGGGTTTGTGGCTGAGCTGTCACTCCTGTCCTCACTCAGAAGCAGAACTGCTGAGCTGAGCAGCTGCATCACTCCAGCTCTGCATTTCCAACTCTGAACACCTTTTGGTTTTTCTCCCCAGCTCCGTTGTGCTTTCAAGGTTTTAGGTGTAATCCTTCCAAAAAGCATTAATCACGTTAAAGGTTTAATCATAGCAATGGTTTTTCTTATTGTTATTATTATACATTCAAATGTCTATTCTGCTTTTATTTGTAGGTGGGGTTTTTTGCTTAATAGTCAATTGAGGGTGTATTCTTAGTTTACAACAAATTTAATCTGAGTGATATTCATAAATGCAGAGATTCTAATTTGTTATTCAGTAAATGAATGCATGGCTGTTTCAGAGTATTGTCTCAGGGTAGCACCTTCCTATTTTGGTATCTAACTGGAACAAGCAGAATGGAAGGTCAGGCTATGAAGTCAGTCCTGGCCATAGAGAGAGCAGTGTAACAACTGCCTCTTGATTTATTTTGTACCAGATTTTAGTTCTCTTGCCTTCAGATACCCATGAGCAACTGCATTTTACTGTAATAACACTTAGATATACATCCCTGAGAGAAAAATTGTCATCAGAAATAAATTTTGAATAAAAAGGTGAGTAGAGAAAATATAGACTTAATTGTGTATCTAAAATAACAGAACTGACTGAAACTGTAGATTCATTCAGTGCAGTAAGGGAACCTGAAATTAGAATATTCTTCCTTTTGTTTTCTGTCTCATCTGGTTTTCCAGTTGTAATGGGGGCTTTATGCCCTTTTCTTTCTTCTGTCTTCTTTTCAAATAAAACTGAATCAAACTATTAATACATTCAGTACAGCAAGGTAACCTGAAATTACACTATTCACTGTTTCTTTGCCTCATCTATTTTTGTGCTAGAAAAGGGGATTTCTTGCCCTTTCCCTTTTGTCTTCATCTGTTACAATTTCTTTATATTAGGCTTGTGATTCATTTCACTCTTTTCTCCTAACCCTCTCATGTCTGGCCACAGGCCACTTTTCCAAAACTCCAGGGGTACAGATTCCATTTTGTTCTGTTTTTTTTCTTTCTCCACCTGCTGCTGACTGACTCTGCTTGGCTTGTCCTCCCATCCCAAAGCTTGTTCAGTGAGCAGCACAGCTCCCATGCACAGCTTCCATCTACAACTTCCATCTACAATTTCCATCCACAACTTTCATCCACAGCTTCCATCCCCAACTTCCACCCACAGCTCCCACCCACAGCTCCCACCCACAGCTCCCACCCACAGCTTCCACCCACAGCTCCCACCCACAGCTTCCATCCCAAACTTCCCACCTTCCCTTTTGCCATTTCAATCTCTCCCCCACGTAACCGTTGCTGGGGAGCCCCGAAACTCTCAGCTCCAGTTCTGGTGGCTCTGCCCAAGAAAATGACTTTGTTCAGGCACATGGGCAGGAGCTGCCAACCCTTCTCCATGCTGGCTCTGTTAGGTGGCCAGGATTTTTGGGGGAGCAGCACACAGCTTATGGCAGGGCCTGAGTTTCTGTCTGGCAGCACTGAGAACACAAATACATGCAGGAATCGTGTGGGCTCCTTCTCCAGGTCTTGCCAAACCCCAAACCTGCCTATCTTGTCCAATCCCATGTGATGTTGCCCCGGGTGACACAGCTACAAACACATATCCCACGCATCTGTGTGCTCACAGGCCCAGCGAGGGTTTTGGACCAAAGCAATCCTGTGCTGACACGACACCAGAACAAACAGAAATTCAGTCGTTCTTTGTACCGTGCCATTGACTTCATGGGCAGCAGGATTCCTCTGAAGTTTGCCAGTGTGAGTTACCAGGCTGGGCAGTGCTCCCAGCTGACAGGTCTGGTCTGGCTGCCAAGTGGGGGGAAATCTGATTGGGAAAGATTTGAGAAAGCCCATGTGGCAGGAGGTATTTATAGCCCTGCCACAGCCAGGGGCTGCCTGCGGCACCGCGGGCTGCCGTGCTGCGCTCTGTAAATCACAGATTATGGGGGCTTTGCCTGAGGAGCTTACAGCTGAGGAGGGCTCACTGGACAGTGTGCCACTACCTGCCAGAGAACACCCAGTGCCTGGATGTGCAGTTAAACCTACTATTATGGGATGTTTCTTGTCTTTTCTCAGTGCACGTATATCTTTCCTTACTTGTTCTAGACCTGTCTTGCAAATCCCAAACCTCTGCAAGAGAAAACAGCTACCCAAGAATGGGAAGTGGCAAAGCTGACTGCTCTTTTTCCACTGACCCATTTGGTTTGTTGTTGCCTCAGTTTTCCAAAACACCCCCACGCAGCACATCTTTCATCCACCTGTTGTATTGTGCTTTGTGAACTGCATGTAGGAGGAATTGACTTTGTAACGTGCCAGTGTTGTGTAACACACTGAGCCCTGGTACTTGACTGAGCACTCCAGAGGGTAAACTGAACCTCCTCAGTGTCCAACAGCCACGCTGATAGATTTGGCTTTTTTGGCTCACATTTTGGATATTCATCCATCCATCCATCCATCCATCCATCCATCCATCCATCCATCCATCCATCTATATACCACACATGACTATAAATTCAAAAATACTTAGACTGAAGGAATATCTATAATCTGAACTAAAATTGCTAAACAGAGAGAAAAAAAAATCCCCAACACAATGTGTTAAAACTTACATATTAGTGTAGGAATGCAATAAAAATTTAAATATCATCCAATTGCCATAAAATGATCTAAAACTGAACCAATGTATCATATATTGTATATTTATATGGTGGCACCTGATTTCATTGTCAAAGCAGTTTAAATAGCTCTTGCTATTTCTGAAAAATATGAGTGATGACATCCTGTGCTATTTTTAGGAATAATATGTTTATCTTTATTTAGTTGCACTTAGATGGATGCTATATGGAGAAGTGAGAATTACCCAGTCCTGGGCTGTTTTAGTCTGGGGGAACTAAAGTTATGGTTTGAGATGGTGCCAGTGCTGATCTTTCTGTTCTGTGGGTCAGCAGCTGGAGGTCCATTTTGGAATCTCTGTTTGTCTGCTCCCAGCTGTCTTCCCTCTTATCCCATAGTGGGATACATAAATTACTTTTACAAGTTCAGCATTCTGGAGCACTCATAGAAGAGGATTTTAATGGGGAGGAAAAAATCCTCAGATGAGGGAAGAGAGGCTGATTCTCCCAAGGGAGTAACCATCACCCATCTCATGGAAAAGCCAGGATGGAATATTACATAGTTAATATAAAAAGCATATACTTTATGGTGCCTTACAATTGTTCTTTTTCTTAAACTCTTGAAGAAAAGGAAAGGATACTTTGCTTCAAAGAAGAATTCAGTGCAACAATTGAACATCAATATGAACTTCCAAGCTATAAGAAGGGCTAAAGCAGGTCACATGAGCAGAGCATGAGCACAGAGGTGATCTGCTGAGGGGGTTTGGCTCCAAGTGGCCTGAATTTGAGGATTCTGTGACACAAGACTAGAAGACAAGCATGACACTTTCATAAGTACTGCAAAGACACCACATGAGTGATTTGATACATTTGACCATCACATCAGCTACATGAGCGCCCTGAAGTATCAAGAAAGTGCCTAAATATAATCTGGGATCACCAGTTATTGAGTAAAATGGAGGAATTTTTAGATGTAACTAATGGGAGCAAGGAGATTGTCTTCTCCCCATCCAAGGAATGGATGTGACATGGCAATCAATAGGCCTTTGTTTTGAGTCTGTGCTTTTTTACTGGGATACCTCCAAACCAGTTCCACACTGTCAGAAATACAGTGTGCTGAAAGAACAAATAAAATTGACATGAATTCAGTGGCAGCCTAAAAGGGATCACATATCTGTGTGTCTTGTGCCTCCTCCAGATTACAGTCTGGGTAAAAACCTGCTGCTGCTCAGGGAGATTGGCTTTACAGCCCTCTGCAGAGTTGAAGAATTATATGATTATATGATTTACACTTCCCTGGAAGTGCTCAAGGCCAGGTTCTAGTGAATGCCCATGGAATGGGGGGAGAAGGAAACTGTCTTGAACGTCTCTTCCAGCCCAAACCGTTTTATGATTCCATGATCTCATTCTTCTAAGCAAGTCATTTACAAGAATTCTGTTGAATCCATTTAGTTGGATAACTTTAGAAGAGTGCTATTCTAAATTCTGATTGTATTTTCAAAAACTTCCAGTGGGTAAAATTGAATGAGAAAGAAATAACATAAAACTAGCTGCCTCTAAAGCCAAACTGATTGGGGTTTTTTTCAATTTACTCAGGCATTTCTACTCAGGATATGTTCAAGTTATTTCCAGGCTCATATATTAAAGCTTACACTGTTTAGCAACCTGATTCTACCTGATGGAATAAATCCAGTAAATCTTAGCTAACAGCCTGTGCTGAGGTAGTAATTTGAGCAGATGTTATGTGTCATTCAAGTGGTTAATTTTTACTGAAATATGTTAGTTTTTCACAAGTTACAATTAGAAGAGTAAAAACTATATTTGCACTAAAAAAAACCCCAAAATAAACATTTAAATTAGTTTAGAGTAAGGGATACCTGCCAAACATCATGCTCTAGAAATCTGAAGAACTTTGAGTTTCTTTAAGGAATAACATAGACTTGAAAAAAGTAGCTGCTTCTTTTCTATGTGCTGTTTTCTCACTATCTTTCCCTCTCATTTCTGCTCCTTTTCACAGGATATATCAGAAAGAATTTAGCCTACAAGATTCCTTTTTTCCCTTTGCCAACACTGTGGTTGCACTTAGGTAATCCTTAACCAGTGGCATGACTCACCTAAAATACATCCCTATCTACACCAGACACAAACTAGTTCCAAAACCAGTAAAACAGGCAAATTCAGGTTTCCTATAGCTCCAGGTCTTACATTGTTTGCATCTCTATCCTGGAATATCTTCAGTCGTTCTCACACCTCTCATCCTCCTTTTTGGTTTTGCCATCCAGGTAAATGACAGACAGGCTTGTAAATCTACTTATATATCCACCAGTGGAATGGGGAGCCACCAGGTTCTCCTGGCTCCCACTGCACAGGAGAGCTCAACAGCTCTCTCTAATTTAGCCAGCAGCTGCTTTCTGCAGAACTGTCAGGAGTTTAATATCCTTGAATCTTCTGCCATGACCATACTTAAGTGAAATTGTCCAAAGTGTTCAAAATTTGGAATATTTTACCTGGGGAAAGATGAGGGAGGTAAAGGGCTTCGGTGTATGACCAGCTGGATGTGATACTGAGGAAGCAGGGAAGTCGTGTTGGACATTTCTTAGCTGTCCTATCTTTATCTGACCCAGATAAAAGGAAGAGGTGCCTAAATACTCTAAGAAAGAAGTCTCAGTGCTGGGGGTGTTTTCCAAAGCTGCCCTACATTCTGTCCCCAGCAGTCAGGAATGCTCTGTGCCCAAGCACCACCATGGCCCAGGTGAGCTCCAGCTGCTGTGGCCTGCCAAAGGCATTTCCAAGGGACAAATTGTTAAGCAGTGAGCAAACTTCTGGAAAGTAGCAGCTCTTCCTTTCAAATGTGAGTTCAGAGCAGTCTGTGCTGCTCCCTCTGCACACTCTGCCTGCTCAGTTAAGTTTCCTAATTCCTGCAGTGGTGCCATCAGCCTTGTCTACAGTAATGGTGAAAATGTTGCCCCCACCAATCCGTTTGTTTTCTCCTCGGGCACATTTGGCTGCCAAGGGAATAACCCTGGATGTTGGTTACCAGGCTGCTTCTTTCCTAAGTGGGTCAATATCAATGCTGAGAAAGAGCAAAAATTGATCTCTAATATAAATTATGTACACTTTTCCCATTACTAAGCAAACCAGTTTAAAGTCCAATTTATTATAACTGTAATAAATCCTTAATTTTTAAAAAAGCTCTTAAAATAATGTAGGTAAAATGCCATCATTTCAGAATGCTCATTCTTGCTGCTGTAAGTTCCAGTCACTGAGTGAGTGGCATCTCTAGCTCAGTACCTGAGTCAGAATGTGGAGGTGATTTAAAATAAAAATTAGGGGAAGGAGAACATTAATTAGAAAAGATGGTTTGATACTACCTGGAGCTATGTGTAAGAGGCATTAATAGAGAATGGATTTTTTGTATCTAGGTCTAATGGAGCTGATGGTCTTTATGTTCCTCAAGAATGAGAGGTACTATGGCCAAACTGGTAAGTGAATGATTTAACTGTTTTTCTTGAAAGTGTGAGGGGCTGATGAGTAGTAACATTAAACCTAATGTGGGGAATTACCTGTGTTCTGAGAATTAGAGAATTTTGGGGGTGTCAGTAAGACAAAAAATTAACTGTATTGTCCTTCAAGTAAGACCTAAGTGGTTCTTTCCAAGAAAAAGAGTAATCAGACCAAAATCCCATTAACAGTGGGTTCCTGTGCAGCTTTAGTGAGGTGAGTTTCTCATGTCATAGTCTCATTTGCTGGAGAGCATTGTTGTTTTAGTTCCCTTCAAATGTTACATATTTTAATGATGAACAAATGTGTTCTTGTTCTCTGCTGTATTATCATTTAATGCCATGTAGCAAATTTGGTCCCTTTGACTAAGAGCTTACAGAGACCAAAGAGAAATTACCTGGATGTAGGAATTTCAAGCTACAACCAATGGCAACTTTTCAGTGGTGTCACTTGGTGTCTTTTAGAGCTGTCCTGAAACTGCTGCGTTCATGCAGGGGGTGGGCTCAGCACCTGGCTGCCTGAAGGAAGGTCTAAAGGGTGTGTTGTGACAGGTCTGAATCAGAATACTGTATACTGATGTGGTTAGTGGGACATTTACTGCAGAAATGGATGTGTTTGATTCCAATCAAACAATTCCAGAGTAAGAAGTGCCTGGAACACTAAAGGATATAACAGGTTAGAAAAGTTATCATCAAGAAAATGTTATTTGTAGCAAAGACAAGGCAGGCCCCGCAGAAGGTTCTGATAAAGCTCAGCCTGGCTCAGTTACCATCAAGAGATGGAAATCCCTTTGTTCTATTGTTTTCACACTTTCCCCCTCCATATGCTGCATTTGTATTAATAAACCAAGCAGTGATTTTGTCACAATATCCCACTGCTGATCTTGAAAAGAAGTACAGCAGGTGTTCAAGCAAAGACAAACCTGGGAGGCAAATCTGCTTGATTCAGCACTGGTATAATCTGAAAACAAAGAATTGCAGAGTTTTATCCTTCCAGGGATAAAGACTTTATGTCTGAAACCTGAGGGATTGTCCTTAAAGCTTAAAAGGAGGGACACAAATCCAGCCACCCTCGCAAATTTAAATCCATCTTTTAAAATCGCTACCTGAGACCCAGTGTGGGATTTTTTCTGTTGGATCCTGCTGTGAAGTACATCACTGCCTTTGTCCTATCACCATTATTATCTTAGTCTATGATCTGCTGTGATATCATATTTCTTCTGTGTGAGATCAAGCACAAGGTCAGAGTGGACTGACAAAATCCCACCAGTACATTGGCAGCACCGCTGTGGAAATTCAGAAACATCTCCACTGGGGTTTCTCTCATGGAGTGCTTTCCTTCCTAACTTTGCTATAGCAAAACAGCTCATGAAAACTAAGTTTTCGCTAAATTTTGAGTAAATTAAATTGCTGGATATCTGCAAAATACTCCTGCTTGTTGACAACCTTCCTAGCAGAATTGTAAAGTACTTTTCTAAAGAGCTAAAACCTGGGGTGTTTTGAAATATAGTTTCAGTACTACAGAGCTCTGTTTTCCTCTCACTTGTTAATTTGACTTGCTCAGGGAATCTGGAACTCCCTTCCTGTTTCCCTCCAAGACCTTTAGTCACTTCCTGTCTCTAAATAAAAACCCCTTTCATTTGTCTTTAATTGATGATAGATATTCTTCCAAGTATTCTGATAAAATCAGCCAAATTATATATAGGTTTTTTCCTTCTTGTAGATGACCAAAAATCCCCGTAGTTAAATATGTTAAAATTAGTTTCAGCACTGTGTCTATACTCAGAATTTGACAAATTTTTAAAGGTACCTCGTTGCCTTAGGTTATATTATAATGGAATTTTAAAAATCCATTTTCTTGTTTAACCAAGAGATGCAAAAAGTAGATTTGCTGGTGAAATTATAAAGACCTTATTCAATCAAAGTATTTGATTTGCTATGCCTCCATTCTGCTGCTGCTTCCTTATATCACTGTAAAAGGGGCTGACTTGAAAATATAAATGGATAATTTGTCAACGAACACCTAAAATCTTAGGGGCAAAGAATGACATCTAAACACCTCACAGATTGTCAAGGGCTTATTCACCTCCTGGAAACATTTATCTCCATCAGAGTAACAGTGCTGCCATCACTGTATTTATAAAAATACTTTGCACATTTGTTCTGGTCATTTCTGGTACTGATAGGGATTATTGATGTCTTTGTACATACTTGGAAAAAAAAAATCTCATCTGGAATTTCCTGTGCCTGATCTCAGACACGATTGGGTGCAGGGGAAAGCTGCTTGGAGGAGCAGGGGGAAGGGTGACAGCACAGCTTCTCCAGTGTTAGCTTTGGAAAGCAAGGGCTGGGCAAAGAGTATTCCTAGCAGTTAGAATTCAGAGAAAAGAACAATTAAAAGGGAGAAGCAGTAAGAGGATGTACCTTGGCCTTGAGCAAATTAGGACTGGAAGCTGGAAGGTCTCTTGTTATTCAGAAAAGGGGGAATCTTAGAATGGCCTTCCCAATAGTAATAGCAGTAACAAGTCTTTGTGTTCAGACTGTTCAGACTGTTTTCCTGAGGCAGGAGAGGACTCAGTGCTGGGACCCCTCGGAGCCCCTCCATTGTTGCCATCCCATTTTTCAGCCAATGACTGAAGCTGGTGATTCTACCCCAGTTTCCAGGGAAACTCTCCCCTCTGCAGCTGCCCCCCCGTGTGCTCAGGTCACTGAAGTGATCCCACTGGGGAGCTTCTCCTGCTGCAGGCTGGCAGTCACAGAGCCTCCAGCTCATCTCCATTGCACCCTACACAGCACAAGGGAAGTGCCAGGAGAGCTTTTCCTGAACTTCTCCTGTCACACCAAACTGGCAGCTGCTCCAAGTGTTTCCATGAACTAATCCCTTTATACGGGCATATGTGGGAGAAGAAATCATCTGTGTGTTAAAAACTCGTAATAATGTCGGAGTAGTGTTAAATATAGAATTCTAAGGCCTTTTGGTCTTATTGAGGCAGCTCTGTGGGTGGAAATGGCATCCAGATAGATGCTATTTTAGTTAAATTAAGTGTTGCCCTAAGGGCTTTGGCCAGTGTTCCATCTCTGAGCAGAAAACTGGAGACCGCACCGGAGTCTAACACGAGGCAGGTGCCAAGTTTTCTTCTGCTCCCCTTCTCCTCTTTCCTTACCTCTTTCCATTCCTCTTTTTTTCCTCTTTCCTTTTTTTAAATTTCTTCTTCCCTTTTCCTTCCCTCTTTTCTTTCTCCTCTTTACTCTTACTCCTTTTTTCTTTCATTTTTTCCTTCACCCTTTCCTTCCTTCTTTCTTTTCCCCCTTTCCTTCCTTCTTTTTCCCCTTTCCTTTCCTTCCTTTTTTCTGCTTCCTCTTTCATTTCCTCCCTTTCCTTCTTTTCCTCTTTCCTCCATTTTTCCTCTTCCCTTCTCCCCCTTTTCCTCTTCCCTTTCTCCTTTTTCTCCTTTCGTTTTCCTTTTCCTTTCCATTTTTTCCCGTAGAAGTTGCACAATTCAAATTCATACTCTAAAGAGGTGATGTGTTCGTGGGGCTGCCTTACACTAGCACGGGTGGTTAAACAAGTTTGTCTCTTCTGGCAATGTCTCCTCTCTTTTTTTTCAGACACAGGGAAGGTTTTTGCATCATGTTTTGGTTAAAACTTCCATTCCCATCGGGGGAAAGCGCTGGCTGACTCCACTTCCCACCCCAGAGGGATGTGCCTGCGGTGATCGGCGCGCTGCCCAAGGAACAGGATCGGGATCGGGACGGCGCCTCATCCTTCCCCATCCCGCAGTGCGGCGGCGCCCGGGATGCCTCGGGATCCTTCTGTCACATCCAGGGTGAGAGCAGCCGGGCTAGGGCGGATCGGTGCCCTGCGCCATCCGTGAGGGGAGCCCGGCCATCCCCTTCTCTTTCTGGAAATCGCGGAGGCTTTCTGGCCGCTGTTTAAAACAAAAAAAAAAGAGAGAGAATGACACTACTCCTAGCAGAGGCGGGCGGTGAATCACGCCTCGCGCTCCCAGGCTGTCTGTCCCGGGGGGACGGAGGGTCCCCGGGCCGTGCCCCATCTCCTCCGCCGCCCCACCCGCCTTCTCCGCGCTGAACTTTACCCGACTTCCGAGCCCCGCTCCGCCGGCCCTCGGGCCCGCCCCCTCTGATGCATATTCATGAGGGACCACGCCCTGGCCCGCCCCCCATTGGCTGCTCCCTGCCCTCTCCCGCTCCCATTGGCCGGCGCCGCCGCCGCTCCGGGCGCGGGGCGGGGCGGCCGCGCCCGCGCCTCCCGGGCGGTGACTCACAGGGCGTGGAGTGCGGGTCCCGCAGCGGCGGCGGCAGCGCAGCCCGCGCCTCCCCCCGCACCACTCATTGTTCCGCCCGCTCCAGGCACCATGGACGAGCTGGACCAGTCGCCCCTGGTCTCCTCCTCCTCCTCCGGGCCAGCCCGGCCGCAGCAGCCACAGTTTAACTACCAGTTCGTGCTCGACGACGAGAAGGAGGAGGAGGAGGAAGAGGAGGAAGAGGAAGACGAGGACGAAGACTTCGACGAGCAGCTGGAGGTGATGGAGAGGAAGCCCGCCGCGGCTCCCGCCGCAGCCCCGCAGGAGCGGCCGCCGCAGCTCCTGGACCTCGGTGGCCCCGCCGAGCCGCCCCGCCCCGCCGCTCCGGAGCCGCCGCAGCCCGACTGGAGCCCCCGGGGAGCCGTGTCCTCTTCCTCTTCCTCCGCCACCACGCCGTCCCCCGCGCAGGAGCAGCCCCCGGCCCCCGCCCGGCCCGCGCAGCCCCAGCCGCCCAAGCCCGAGCCTGCCGTTGCCCCCCGGAGCAGAGGATCCTCCTCCGGCTCAGCTGGTGAGTGCTCCCGGCCCGGGCCCGGGCAGGGCGGGGGCCGGCCGGGGGAGCTCCCGCCCGAGCCGCTCCGCTTCTCGTGCCCCGCTGCCCCGCCGAGCGGTTCCCTTTGTCTGCCGGCCCTCGGCCGCCTCCTGCGGCATCGCTCCCTCCCCTCAGCCGCGCTCGGGCGCGGCCCCGCTCCTCGCGGCCCCGCCGCAGCTCATGCTGGAGAAAGGGCTCCCCCTCCCCTTTCTTTCCTTTTCTCTTTTTTTTTTTTTTTTAATTGTAATTTCTTCTCTTTCCCTCCTCCTCCCCTCTGTGTTATGCTAATGGCGGGAGGGGGAAGCGCCGCCCCGGCCGCCGCCTCGCACATGGGCCGCCCGGGGGCGAGGCCGCCGCCGCCGCCTGGCAACGGCCGCGTCGCAGGGGGAGCGGGGGGCGAGCCCGGGCTACCGGCCGAGTCCGGAGACACCGGCCCTGCCCGGGCTACCGGCCGAGTCCCGAGGGACCCGCCCGGCGTCCTCGCCCCTCCGGCCGGTTATTTCCCGGCGCAGAGCCTTCCCCTCGCCGCATTGTCCCGGGTACGGTTCCCCCCGGGGCGGCCCGGCACTGCGGGTTTGGGCGTGGGAGCGCGGGGGAGGAGGGAAACATAAGATACTTGTAGTCTTACTCATGTTTAACAGAGCGCCTGGAGGGAGGGGCGAGGCGAGGGACTGCGGAGCCGCCGGCCCCTCCACCTGGCCGGCACGGCTCTGCCGCCCGCAGCCTGCGTGGGGACGCCGAGCCCCGGCCGCGGACTGCGGGGCTGAGCCCCGAGAGGGAGCCGGTGACCCAGGCAGGAATGTGTGGGAGCACAAAGGGAGAGCGGGCTGCTCGCTGCGCTAGGTGTGGCAGTCCTGGAGAAGAATGTCAGCCTCGCGTCCTGCGTGGCCGCGGCTTAGCCACAGCTGTCACCTGGGGCTTCTGCGAGGCGTCGCCTCGTAATGTGGGGGTTCGCCGGAGCACAGGGCTGT
This sequence comes from Acridotheres tristis, assembly GCA_037013685.1. Taxonomy (NCBI): domain Eukaryota; kingdom Metazoa; phylum Chordata; class Aves; order Passeriformes; family Sturnidae; genus Acridotheres; species Acridotheres tristis. Next base: position 1,371,468 of record CM072887.1, on the reverse strand, counting down.
GCAGCGGAGGGCGTCACCCCCCAACAATGCTGGTGCTGCCCGACTGCCAGAGCCCTTCTCAGGTCTAATCCGGGAGCTGACCCGCATGACTAATGCCTTGCATGCGGATTGCGAGTGTGCTTTGGCTCCACTTCTCCTTAATTCAAAGTACAGGAGCTGACTTGAGGCCATTAAAACAGTGAAAAGGAACAAATTCAAGTGCCTTGAGATCATCATGGTGTGTGCTTATCTTCATTGCTGCTGTGGTGTTGGTATGTTGCAAAGATGCAGGATTTTGATAATAACTAAACAACCACAATATGAAGGGGCAGATACTCAAGATCTAATCAAAAAGAAGCATCTGGAACAAAAATTTTTAAAAAGGCCTGTTAAAACATGAGTTTAGGTTTTTTTTCAGGGGAAGTTTCACAATTCATTTTATTTGCATGTGTGACAGGACTTTACAGTTACTTGGGCCGTTGTCTTTCACGAAGCCTACTTTGTTTTGTTCTTCTGGAAGCTCTCTGTGTAGCAATATGCCAAGGAGATTAATTTTTTTTTTTTTGTTTCCACCATTTGGAGGACAGATGATGACAAAAGCTTGCAACAGACTGAAGAGGAGGGATTCTATATGATGGATGAACAGAATTTTTTCTAGGCGTGTTCTCTGAGTGGAGCTCTGGATGGTTTAAAAGAACTGAATGGGAGAAATAGGATCTACCGAATCATGTTGCTTTGAAAAGGAGGGATGAAAGTGTGTTTTCTGGAAGTGATTTGTTTGATTTTTTTTTTCTCTCTGACCCCTGAAGGATAAGCCAAAAAGAGCACAGTAATTCCTGAAATAGTTCTGTGTTAGAGACCTAACTGTGAGAATTGCGTAGTGTAGCTGAGAAGTGGCATCAAAGAGTTATTTTAATTTGTCAATGATGATTAATTTAGGACTCTGAAGTAAGGACTGGCATCTGGGGGAGGTCTGGTTTCCAAAGACAAGGTGTTGTAACACAATGCTCATCTAATGATGAGTTGAAATATTAGAAGCTCTGTACTTGAAACTCCTAGATGAGAACAAATGATGTTGGTAAAAGCATTGCCAGGTTATCTCATGAGTGCTTTGGCCTTCTCAGGTGCAGGAGCACTTAACTTTCCATCATGTTACATATCCATTTAAACACCAAATATTTGTTAGTTTTGCATTTAGCAGTGGGTGTTCAAACTGTCTGGGTCAAGATATTTGGCTTGGCTTCAAATGAGTTCCCTCTCAGTCATGCTGGGAGACTGGCAAAGTGAATTTGCTGCCTGCAACTGGGGGCAGGGTGACCATGGCAGGGACAGCCACGTGGCCCTGTGGTTTGCTCTCTGCAGAGCTGAGGTTTCACTTACTTTGAGCTCTGCTGTTTGAATTTAAGGTATAACTGAAGAATTACAATTCACAATCTAGAAATTTTGGAAAAAAATCTCTTCATATTTGAAATCTAATGTTTGATTTATGAGGATTTGAGGCAAATAACTTGGAAATTCTATTTCCAGGAGGAGGAGAATATGGCCTGTAGCATGCATGCAGAGAATGGTAGGGCTTCTTTTATCTGCAACAATTGGCCATGGCGCTGCCTTTTGGCAGTGGAACAATAGCAAAAAAATGTATTGCCTGCTTGATGGCCCATTGAGATGGATTTTATGTATATATGGAGGTGTTTTTAAAAAAGAAAAGCTTTGTAATTGCTTTTAGTTACACACTTAAGAGTATTCAGTATCATTGTGACATAATTATATGTAATGCGAGTCTCTGGCAGGGTAAGAGCAGCCTACCTTCTGAAGAGCTGATATAAATATTTGCAGGAGGAGAAAACAAGCAGGAGCTCTGCAGTCAAACTCGGGTTCTCCTGAACGATATCTGGGGATTTTGTACTTGCTGTTTTGTGAGTAGCAGGAACTACAGTTCTGGAGAGATTACTACTTAAATGTTTTGATTACCTGAATTTACATGGGGTGCAAAAAAACCATGAGTTTGAGGTAGTTATACATGGTCAAAGTAATACCCCTCCCCTTTATTCTTTTTAGCTGCCCAAAGTAAGAATAATCAGTATACTGTGATGAGTAGATACCACTTTGCTTCTTCAAGCCCTAGATTCTGCAGCAAACAGAGGGTCATATATCACTTTCCTGGAAGAGCCTGCCGTGTTTTGAGGCTAAACTGCATTTACCAGAAGCCTGTACACAAAATCCACCAGACTGGCCCTAGGCCAGCATGCAGAGAGAATAAAGATGTTTCCTTGTGTGTCTGTTGCCTTCAGCTGACCTGGGTTAAATACATATGCAAACGTTGTGAAGGGCCCGTTTATTAATTCATCTTGCTTTTCCATGTGATCATCATTCTTTAATTCATCCATGTTGAGGGGAGGTTTCAGGAAGGTTTGCCAGCCAGTGTCAGGCAGAGGTCAGCAGAGCTGCCTGGAGCTGTCCCTGGCCAGGCTGAGCCCAGCCGCAGGAGGTGCTGGATAAATGCAGATCTATACTCGCTTCTGCTCACCCAGCAAGTGAACCTTTTACCCTGCACGTCCTGCATTTGCATTTTATACAAATTCTAAGCCAGCATATTTGCTCCTCAGATGTTTTCTGTTGTGCTGCCGTGTCTGCATGGACTCCTCCAGGGAGTTGTGTGCATTTTAAGGACAGGATGGAGCATGACTTGGAAAAAACAGAGCTGTCCTTGAATGCTATCACTGATGACTTTCATTTGCACCCTTCATTTATTAAAATGTGTACCAACTGATCTTCAGCGTTTCTCTGAGGTGCAAGACGCTTTCTCTTCCCAAGTATAGTCAGCAAAGCTCTAAGGAAGGTGTTCATAACCTGGGTTATCTAACCTAGAATGTGATTTTTACAAGTTTTGTTATAAAGAGGAGAATAATCAGCAATTTTACTGATATAGTAAACCTTCACTTTCATATTTCATGTTCCCGTCTTGGTGAGTTCATTTTATTTATTCAGGTTTGTTCATTGTCATATGCAGTGTCTAGCACTGGGGCCTGCTTCTGTAACTGAGCTTTGTAAGAGTTTCAGAAGCCAGAATGTCTTCTGGTAAGCACAAGTGTGTGCAAGGATAGTCCTGCCAAGTTTGATGGTCTGTTTGCTTTGTGTGTGTATCCCTGGACTTGCTTTCCAGGATCAAACCACACAGCTTCCACCTACCTTACAACGATGTAGCCCTCAGGGAAGATTTGAATTGCTCTGGGAATTTTCCCCTTGGAGATGAAATCCTACAAACCACAGGTTAGGAGACAGTGAAGAGCCACTGTTTGTTTGCCCTCATTCCCCATCCTCCCAGCCTGTACTTAAGGAAGTTTGGAGCACGGCTGTGGAGTGGCCTCTGCCTCGTCCACCTTGTTGCATCAGCACTGGTGGCCACAGAGCCTTTCTTATCTCTCAGGTAACCACAAGCAGCACACTCGTGGAAGTTGAGGGGAGTTTTCAGGCTTCCCACTCAGAGGTTTCCTCAAAGTTGCTGGGAAAGCAAATGGTTTTATTTTCCTTCCTCTTCTTCCAGCCCAGGATTTTGGAGATCACTCAGTCCAAGAGCCTGGCTACTTAGCAGGAGGCGTTTAGGCATCAGTCTCCCTAACCTGGAGCCCGGTGTTCCCACGCTGCTGGAATCCTGGGGGGCTCTGGTGGTGGCCACACAGCTTTGAGGGGATTTCGAGGCTTTGTCTGCCTATTTCCATGTCCATTCTGCCACACCCAGCTGCTTGATGGCTCAGGGCTCTCCTCTGATCCGCCTGGCCTTTGTGTGCTGGGAAGGAACAAAGGGTGGTTAACCTTCAACTGGGCCACTTGGTGTGCTGCAGTTATATTTCTTTATTTTCTGTTAATATTTTGACAGAAGCTTCTTATTTTTTTTTTATTTGTGCTGGCAGGTTTCTATAGTAACTACGAAACTCAGAAAAATTAGCCAAGCATTGTTCAATCTGAAAATGTCCTTTAGGTTCTAGTTTGGAGGCAAGGAAATAGTTCTTGGTCTTTTACTGGCTAGAAAATGGGAAGCAACTTGGAGCTTACACATAAATTGTCTTGAGATATTCAGAAATTCTTATACATGAAGTGGAAGGAAAATTGTATAGCTATCAAGCTGCTTTAGAAATGAAAGAAGAAAAGAAGAGCTATTATTGCCAAGTAAAAATAGTGAACTGTGAGACCTCAGTAGAAAAGTAATGTTTTAATGCAGTTTAAAAAAATTTCTTTGTTTATGATCTAAAATAGAAATCACTCCTGTGTATGCTTTGGAAACACTGCATAATACCTTCTACTTATTCTGCAGTCTCAGTTTCTAGGGCAGTATAGTACAGCCAGCACTGAGATCTTGCACTCCAGACAAATGACATGCTTGGTGGATGGCTTTTTAAATTGGTCTTTCCATCAATAAGAACTATTACAACAGCAATAAAATAATGGCCTTATTAATATTCACAAAGTCTGAGAAAATCAAATTATCTCAGTAGAATGTTTTTTATCTTTCAAATGGAAATAATCAATCTGCTGCCAACTGTAGCTGTCAAAATATGAAGATTTTAAGTTAGGTTAGATTTTATGGCTTTAAATTACTGCTTTCCCTCATGATTTTAATGAGTTCGTCTCAATTTGTTGCTTTGTGATGTATAAAGAAAAAATACTTTTAATTTTATCTCCCCTCTCAGCGTAGAATTGGGAATACCAATGTGAGCCTCCATGGTTTTGCTGGGAGACTTGCTTGGTGTCTGGAAGATACTCCCAGCTTCTACTGGCAGCTTTTTAATGAACAGGGCAATCGTGTCATCAACTTCATCAGCCAGGGAGAACATGTTAGTGAAGATGTCTTCAAATGAGACACAAGACTGAGATAAATATAAACTTCCCTGTTGCCAGTTTAAAATGTTCTCAGTCTGTCAAAATCCTCCTGCTTATCCAGTCAGCACCGGTTTGTGACAGTTTTCCTTGAACCCTGCTGTCCCCTCTTTTCTGACAGGAGACCAAACTCCTTAATGCCTGTCGTTGTGTGTCCCCTGTGTGTGGCAGGGAAAGCCGTGCCAAGGAGAACAGACGAAAGAGCACGTGTGAGGCCTTGCAAAGCAGCTTGGGGCTACAACAGAAAGGAACAAGCAAGGAGAGGAATGTCACTGGTGGCAGGAAGGCTCCTTCTTTTGTGGGCTTCAGCCAGCTCTGCTGGGGCTACCTTCAGCCTGCTCACAGGGATGGATTTAGGGCACTTTCCACCCAAGTGTTCCTTAAATGACCTCAGTGTTAGACAAGAAAATTGGATTTTCCTTGCCTGTGTTCTGTTTTTAAATGACAAAAAATGAAATGGTTGGGCAAAACGTGTACTGACCGAAATCTGTTGTAGTGCTATTGGTAGCTGACCCCCTTGGTTGTCAGGAGCACATCAAGGCTCTGAATCTGCACACTGCTTTTTCCCTTTAATTAAAAGATATTCTACACATGCTAATGGCTACACCGAGTCCATGTTCTTGCCCCATATTTTTCACACCTTATCCATCAGACATCTTATGCACCAATTTGTTTGTATTTTGCAGACTGTAAGCTCTTGTGTCAGAGGCTTGTCACACAAGGTAATGTATTGGGAAGAGATGCCAAAAGAAATCAGTAGCTTCTCATCTCCATTCTTTAAAGATTATTTTAGCTAATAAATACATTCTTCTGCTCATCTAAATACTGCTTAATTTGTTTAATTGTGGGGAAAGCAGGGAAAAATCCATCTGTACAAATCAGTGAAAGGGAATCTTATGATTGGTATAATCTCTAAAATTAAATTGGATAATGTCTGCATAATGATAGGATTTGCGTGGCTCTTTGGACCTCCTGCCTTTGAATAAGTGCTGATGTAATTACTATATTTTTCTACTTTGTGGCACTGCCAGAAACTCAAATTTCTTTTTTGTTATTTCAATCTATGCTGAAAGAGTTTGGGTCTTAAGGAAGAGTTACTTAGTTTTTTAGAAGAAGTATGTAGGGTTTTTTTTTTTTGGTAACAAATGTTGCCAAAGACTGAGTACTTGGATTTAGAGCTGTGTTTAGCTGGACACGTGTGTTTGCACTTGGCTAGATTGTTTCTTTCTGCTTCTTTTTAATCAAATGTCTTGAAACAGTATAAATTGGTAAATGCTGAATCTGAGAAATGTTCATATTTTAGATTGTTCCAAATGACTTTTTAGCTTTGCTACTAAATATAATTGTTTTCTATATATATGGTTGTGAAGTGGGTGTTTCAGGCCAGGAGAGGTGGGCTGTGAACAGTTAAGGTTAATTGTGGCCACCTGACTTCAATAAAGGGAGGCTTTGCCCAGCTGATGCTACTTTGGGTGATAAAGCAGAATGTCTGCGATTGGACACTTGGTCCAGCCAAGGTGTGCACTACTGAGCTGTGCCATTTACTCCTCCCGGAGCTTTGGCTCGTGCTCGGGAGCTGAGCACTTTTCTCTTTGTTCCTGAGAGGATTTCATTTCCTCGTGGTGAGCTCCTGTGGATTGCAGGCCTGACACAGGTACGTGTGTCCTGTTTCTGGGAATTCTGTGTGGACTTGGTGGGATAGGAATGCAAAGGGTTTTTTTTGGAGCTGAACTCTGAGACTTTCTTCTTTGTTTGTTTAATTTTGCTAACAAAAGATGCCAGATAAAATCCTGTCCCTGCTCTGAGGGGCTGCGGTGATGCTCAGTGGATGAGGGACTTGTAGCAGAAAGTGGCGTTACAGAACCACTCTCTGAAATGCTTTGGATCATGTCCCTGGTGTTGCTGATCAAAATGGTTGCAGGAGTGAGGTGAGAGTGGCAGCTGTGTCTGAAGTATTTAATGGCCTTTTAAAAACATCCTCGTGGTGGGCTCTTAATTCGGCAACCTGGGAATTGTAACGGGGAACGTTGTGATCCAGCCACCATTAATGTCTCTGCCTTGTGTCCCTCTGTTGGTGCTTTGGTTGGCACTTGGGCATTGCAGGGGAGTGGAAGTGCCTTTCTTGTCACTAAATAGCTGATCAAAAGGAGAAGAAATGGCCCACAGCTCACCTCTGTCCTGGTATTTTACAGTCTCTGTGTTGCTGGGCAGCTTGCCTCAAGTGGAGCTATTTTAAAAGAGGAGAAGTTGTGAAACTGGACCATGTAAAAATGATATTGAGAAAAAAAACTTGCCTAAAGCAGTTTAGTTATAGATTTCTGCTTAGACAACAAGAAAATGTTATTTGCTGGAGACCTGTTTGCAGAAACAGACTATTTAAGATGCTCGTTTTGAACTTGTTTTCTTCACGCACTTCAAGTAGTGCAGGACAACTCTCCCCGCAGGTGATGGTGCTTCCACTTCGCTGTAATTGCCATGAGGGCCTGAAATGTCCCACAGCTGGGCTCGTTCATGATCAAAGGTCCTGGCTCCTTCTGTGGTCCCAGCATGTCCAAAATGCAGCTCCTTTTTCCCCCTTCAATCTCCAACAACTCCCAGCTTCTGTAGCAGCTTGCAAGATTTCCAAATAGTTTCCTAAACTGGAAACTTCTCTTTAAAAACTTGGATCTGTAACTAAAAAGAGCCAAATGAGAAAAAACAAATTATTTGCTGTGGCTCTGCAGCCTGATCTAATGATGTGAAAAGGTGCTATTAATAGTTAATGTTCTTAATCTTGAACGGTTTAAATATTTGGTGAAATCCCGTTTTTAGAACAATCGCATCATAACAGGAGATGATTTAAATGGAGTTTGTGTAGGCTGCTGCTTTTCTCAGGAAATTCTTGTGAAGTTGTGTGCCCTTGTTTTGTACTGCAGTAGGAAATTAGGCATCCAAGAACTTGAAATAATTAACTTTTAAATGGCCACATGTGTTGCTAAACAGCTTGAGATAGAAATGCTGCTGGGGCAGTCTCCACTGTGGGCACATGAACAACTTGGTGCATTGAAAGAACAATTTCTCTTTCATATCTGCCCTAGAGGGGTTGCTGCAAATGGAACTTTTACACAACATGTGACTCATGTCACAGATGCCATTCCTCGGAGTATTAATTTTACCCTGTTTTCCTTTATTGTTAAATATTTATGTTAACAGGAGAGGCCTTTCACAATGTCCCACTGTGGGAGGTCTGTAAAGTAAAAGCAGTCCCTAGGCTGTTAGTTTGGTATCTTGCTCGTTCCCTAAGCTTGCAAAGGTGAAATGGATGCTTAAATACTGCATTTTTGCTAATTTTGTTTTAAGACTAGCATGCATTTTCCAGCTAACTAATCCAGGAAGTGGTTTTTAAGCTCTGAAGGCTGAAACTGCAATCTAGCAGCCCAGTGCAGTCTCCTGCCAAAGCTAAACTGGGCATCAGGTGAAGTCTGCTCAGTATTTCTGTAGGTTTTGTCCCTTTCAATGCTGAGCTCATACACAAAAATCAGGAGAGCAGCAGAACAATAAAGGCACTTGAGCGCGGGGCTGCTGATTGGAAGGGTCCTTCACTTACAGAAATCCAGTGATGAGGGACAGGAATTGTTCTGCCTCAGTTCTTGTTTTCTCTGACTAGACTGAAGTCCTCTGCTTTCCTTTGGCAAGTATGTTTTGTGGGAAGAAAAAAAGGCTGTTTTCCCATGAATTGCTTTTCTTGGAATTTTCACTTTACTACTTAATTTTAAACGTTTTTCTCTGGAAATCTTTGCTGATAACTTTCATTAGTTGTGTAAGAAATCTCCATTTGTTTTCTTGCCTTTTATCTGAAATTTTGGTATTTAAATGTTAAATTTTATGCTGGTAATGTTAGCATCCTCTAACATCAGCAGTTAGTGGGAAATCAGCAAAAATTAAAATAAGGGTTTAAAATTACATGTCTTTGTCATGCTGGTGTCAGGGTTCTTTATTTTTAAACAAAACTGAAATCTGATTCTCGTTGGGGGATGTTATGTTTTAGCTGAAATCATAATGCAGTTTTGAAATATGAGACTTCATGCTAATGAAAGAAGTGACAGGGGTATTTGTTTTTTTTGTTTTGGGGTTTTTTTTTTAGGGAATATTTAATTTGCAAAAATCCAAGGTAAAATTTCCACAATGTTTCTGGTTAAAAAACAGGAATGCAGTCAGGCTGAGTCTCTAAAGTTCTCTTTAAAAGCCATCAATTGGAGTGCTTCGGTAACTATTATAAAGTGGTGCCACTCATAAATGAGAGGTCAGCCTTTATCTTGGCTGAAATGCTGAAAGTGCTTTCCTAACTTGCATCATAATGGATTTTTGGCTGAAAAAATTTGGAGTAAGAACTCTTTTCATGGAGATTGTGTTCATTTTGAGGTCTCATTCTTCTCTGTTTCATGAAACAAAATCTGTCTTTTGATCGAAGTATTACCTGAGCACTTCATCTTACTTTTAGGAGTTTAAGTTATGATTTGTAAAAAGTTACAATTTGTAAGAAGAGCACTTAGGTTTTTTTTCTATATACATTTGGGTGAAGCTTTGTTGTGGTGAAACTCACTTTGTGTGTCAGTTAAGGTGTTTTGAATATCTGCTTTTGCTTGATAATGTTGCCGCTCAGAGCTTGAGGTATTCAGAAGTTTTTTTTTACTTGGTTTTGTTGTGTTGCTTGCTTGGGTGTTTGTTTTTGTCACCTAATATCTGCCATTGAGATGCGAATAGGAGAAGGCACCCCTGGTGATGGCTCCTGGAAGTGTCCTGTTTACCCACAGAGCTGCGTTTCTGACAGGTTTCTACCCCCACGTGGGAGGTGGGGATTCTTCAGCAGTGTCAGTGCTGGAAAAAATCCCTTTCACCATGTCACTCCAATTCCACTCTGCAGACAGTGGTGGTTCAGCCAGCACCGATGCTGGTGGGGGCTCGTCCTACTCCATTTTCCCTGCTTGCCTGGAGGTGTTACACAGCCCCACAAGGGCAGGAAAAAGCCCTTGTATCTTTTTCCTTCCAGCAGGAAAAATGCCTTTCTGATGTGGGTGGAGGGAGAGTGGGTGGTTCTCCTTGGCTGGTTAGGAAACACTGCTTTTATGTAATCTCTTTTAACATTCCAGCCATGTGTGGAAAATAAAAGTTTGGGTGTGGACATAATATCCTTCCATTAAGAGAACCTGGGAATTCAGTGGCTGCCCTAGCAGTTTTATGGTTCTGTGTTGGGTAAATGGAAGCCAGACCTCAGAAGGAGTTTTTGCCTTGTGCTGTCTTAAGGAAACACTGAAAAATGAGAGCCCATGCACTTCCCCAGAAACTGAAACCTCTCTGTCTGGAGCTGGAAGGTGTTCCAAAGATTTAAAATGTGGAATTTTTGGTAGAGATTGCAGTTGGCCTTTGGACAGGCAGGGAGCTGCACCTTTCAGGGATGGCTTGTGTGTTTTCCCTTTCACCTCCTTGCCTCCCAGTGGACTCTGCTGTGTTTGTTTGCCTTTCCTCCTGCATTTCCAGGGTGTTGGTTTCCCAGGGAGTCCTGGGAGTTTCTGTTGGGATGTCAGGGTGTCTGTTCACATCTGGTCCCGTCCTGCTTTTTGTCCTGCCCCAAAGCCCAGACCCCTTGAGTACATCTGGAATGATGTGGAGCAGGGAGAGTGTGTGCAAAATGAAAGGTGTGGGGGCTGAGGGGCAGCCTCTGTTTGTGGAAAGGATCCTGGTGAGCCAGGGGATGTGGAGTGGAGCAGCTCCTGGAATAAAGGGCCTGTAGAGGTACTTGGTGTAGCAGCTCTGTGACTCTGTCACATACAGAGTGTCACTTGTCCTCCAGTGTGGTTTTCGTCCTTAAAAGCTTTGCCACCATTGAACTGTGACACTGCTTTAATGTGCTCTAAATTTGGAATTGAGGTTTCTCTCTATATGGTTCTTAATCTGAAAATGTAATTTTTAGAAAACTGAGCAGAAATCTCTTTGGCCCAGCAGGAATTGAGGACCCTCCTGAATACCAAGTCCTACACTCAGCTTTATTTCTTACTCTGTTTTCAGTCATCTTCAGGTGATGCTTGTAATCCACAAAATACAGCAAGAGAGAAATGTTCTGTGAAACAAACCCAACTGACTGTATATTGTGACAGGAAATGCAGGTTGTGAGGAGACTTGATTTTTGGAACCCTGCTGGTGGGATTAACTTGAATAAGCCAGACAGGTCATGGGTGCCTGCAAGTGGCATCACTCCTGCACAAGTCATAGTTTAGTGCCAAAACACAGCTTGGCTTAATGCCTTGCCTCACTGGGTTATTTTTTATGTGCTGCTGCAACTACCCTATTTCTCACTTCTTGCCTTTGTCTTTTCAAATCAATTGGTTCTATTATTCTTTGCTTTTAATAATAATAATAATAATAATAATAATAATAATAATAATAATAATAATAATAATAATAATAATAACAAACCCTAAGCCAATAATATCCCCACCTCTTTTCCAGTACTTGATTTTGTCCAGGCAAATGGCGAAACTAAAGCTTGTTGGTGTCTGTACTGAGAATAAAAATCTGATTTAAGTGCTTTAATAGAATTTTTGCTCTGCTAATGCAATTGATGTAAATTGCAAATATTCTTTTACAGCCTGAATTTGAAAACTTTAAGCCCTTCTCAGAATGAAATAAATGTACCTAAATGGTAAATGTAAAGCCAACAGGCCATGATGGACCTGGGAAAAACACTGCTGCTGACACAGAAATCCAGACAAGGACTGGTTTTTCTTTGCCTGTTTCCACATGGTGGCTGGTACTGCAGCTTGGAGTGGAAATTGGAGAGCTGGGTTTGTCTTGGGAGATATTGGGTTTAAAGCAAACAGAGCAAAGCCAAATACACTCCTTGGATCATGCCAGAAAAGGCTTTAAAAATAACAGCTTCCTCTAGGGGCTTGTCTGTATAATACCAAAAGGAAAAGAGTGAAGACATAAAGCAGATGGCACGGCCCAGTATGGCTGTGCCTGAGGAGTGCAGTGCTTGTGGGGTGTTTCAGATCTTGCTTTAGGCATTTGAACTTTCACCAGTGTTCAGCTGAGTTTGTTGGGGCTGCTCCCACACAAAGGTGAGGGTGTGAGGAGAGCTGAGTAAGGACAGGGTGCCACTGGCAATGGCAGGTGTAGCTGCCCAGTGGTGTGCAAGGTCAGGAATGAAGAGGAGCTGCCAAGGTGTGTCTCACTCTAGGCTTGGTCACTGGCTTGGAGGGTGGAGATCCCTCCATAAAGATCCCACTGTGAATGGGGAAATCTGGGTGTTGGCTCTCCCAAATCACCTGGCTCTGATGGTGGTGCTCCCTGGTTCTCTTGGGTGTTGGCTGTGGCTCTGTTGGGTTTACTGGGAACTCTTTGTGTACTTTCACCCCTCTTCAGCCTGGCCCTTCCTTCTGCTGAGGTTATTTGTTTGTTTTTCAGATGAGACCCTTTTTGCTCTTCCTGCTACATCTGCGCCTCTGATGCACTCCTCTGCAGGCAAGTTCTTTCTGCTCCCCTTTGTCTGAGTACCTCCTGCCTTTCTGACCTCATTAACCCTTTCCCACTAGTCTGCTTCTACTAAAAGTCAGCATGGGTCCAAGAATAGCCTCTGTCACATTTTTCAGTTTTGACTTTTTGGTTGATCTATTCCAGATTTTAATACACATTCGTTTGTTGACATGGTAAACTGTTTCATAAACGAGATACAGCCATCTGTGAATTCTTGGACCCTTGATGTAGGAGAGAAGTTGATGCTGTTAGCAGGTTAACACATCAGAGCATAGTTGCTTTACTGATTTAGCAGAAAGATTTAATCTATAGTAACTTTCTGCAGTATTTTAAAGAAGTGAAATTTGCACCTGTAGTATTGATTTAGTGGTTTTTATTAGGTACACCATCCACAAATTCCCGTTTTTAAAAAAAAAAAAGGTGTCAAAACAAGACTTTGGCACGTGTCTGTGCAATATGTTTATGCCCAAGCATCCACACACTTCCTCTCTCCATCTGCCCTTGTCACCCTCCTGTTCTGGCTTTGTTAATATTGCCCCCTGTACTTGTCTGGCATCTTCAGCTTTACTGAGATCTTTGCACTGCATAAAGTTGCTGCTTCTTGAGCCTCTTGCTCACTTCTCTCCAAGAAGTGAAGTAGAACAGCTTTAAGTGATATTGTGTATTAGTGGCTCGTAGTATCCATGCTAGACCCTGCAAGAGCCTTTTAGTAGCTAAAATGTGAACTTGTTGAAAGTTTGCACTGACTTTGAGAGCACTTGCATTCTCTAACTTTCCTTTCTATCCATGGTCACAGAAAAAGTTATGGACTTGCAGGAGCAGCCAGGTAGCACTAAGTCGCTTGGGCAAGAGGATTTTTCTGCAGTCCCGCTTGATCCTGCTCCTTCTCTTCCCTCCTTCTCTCCTCTGTCAGCCGATCCCTTTAAAGAGCATGCAGCCTTTGGTACCCTCTCAGATGGATTTTCTGCAAGAGGCACTTACAAAGAGAGCTCCAGTGAGGTTTATAAAGAGCCTATGAAAAATGCCAGAAACCCCTTTCTTGCAGAGGGAAACGATAAAGACATTTCAGAGATGACATATTCACAACCCCCATTTGCTAAAGAAGAAGCAGCCATTTTATCTCCAGCTAAAGAAAAAACACAGCTAGAGGGCCCTAAAGAACTACCTAACCTGGAGAAAACGCCTGAAGAGCAGCTGAAAATGTCTCCAGAATCTCCTCAAGATTTATTTGAAAGAAATGAGGACGATCTCTTCTATAACAAAGACAAGTACAGAGGAGCTGGTGATCATGGTGAAGAAGGGGTGCTGAAGGAAGACCCTCTTAGGAGGGAAGAATATGCAGACTTCAAACCATTCGAGCCAATATGGGAAGTCAAAGGTGCTAGTCATGGACTGAGCAGCATGAAAGAGGATGTTGGAAGTAAGATAGATGCCAAGCTGGAGAGCAGTTTGGATGACAAATATGGCGTGGGTAAGCTGAATGTGCAGAAGGATTACGAAAGAGAGAGTGAAGGCAGTGCTGAAGAGCCCTCCTTCCCAAGCACCCCAGAAGCTGTAAAAGAACCTTCACAGACTTACATCACTTGTACTAAATTTGACTCCTCTCCAAGTCCTGGTGGTAACAAAGGCAAATCTCTTTCTCCACTAGAGGAAGGCACTTCAGAAAATAGAACCGACGATGAGAAAAAAATTGCAGAACTGCAAGCTCAGACGGGCCCAGAACAAGGTAATTTTGCTGCTGGAGCAGTTGGGCAGGAAGGACAGGGAGCTGACCTTGCTAAAGCACAGGGGGTCCCCCCAGTGTCACCTGACAGTGCCACAAACATGCCCGAGGGTCTCACTCCTGACCTGGTGCAGGAGGCCTACGAGATGCACGATGCAGCCTGCACAAAGCTGGCCTATGAAACCAAGATTGATTTAGTGCAAACCTCCGAGGCAGCACAGGAGACTCTGAAACCCGTGGCACAAATCTGCCCCTCCTTTGAAGGCTCAGAGGCTGCTCCATCGCCCATATTGCCAGATATTGTCATGGAAGCCCCGCTCAGCACCGGCACTGCTGGGCCAGAGGCATCTGCTGTGCAGCTGGAAGCTTCCCCACTAGAAACATTTATGCCCACTGCCAAGTATGAGAATGTAAAAGAGGCTGAAAAACCTCCTGTGTACCAAGAGGCAGTGAATGCACCACTGACACAGGCCCAGGAAGCAAAGGAGACATTGGCATTTAAACAGCCTGATGGTGAGAGTAGCAGCACTCCTGAAGATCTGGAGACTCCTTATATATCTATTGCATGTGACTTAATTAAGGGAACAAAGGTCTCTGGTGAATCTCCTCCATCTTTCCCAGAGTATTCAAAGACACTGGTAACAGAAAGCATTTCTCAGGATGTGCCTGAAGACAAGGAACTAGATGGAACCCTGTCCCCACAGTTTGGAAAAGCTGGCCTGTTTAATAGCCAGATGATATCTGACTTTGCTGAGGAAGCAAGCGAAGATCCATCTCTCCTCTTAAAAAGTAAATCCTCTGAGAGCATTGCAACTGATGAAGAACATGAGGAAGGACTGGTGGATTCAGGAGCTGCCACAGGCAAGCCTTATCTGGAGTCATTCCAACCTGAGCTGGACTCTTCCAAAATTGTTGCTGCTCCACCATCTGAGCCAATACCTGCAAAAATAGCCAAGGCAGATAAAATTCCTCTTCAAATGGAAGAGCTGGATGCTTTGGCTTATTCAGCTGATGTATCTGTTGCTATGGAACCAAAAACAGGAGATGACAAAGCTCTCTCACCCATGGAGTCTTCCCCAGTCTCAGTGGAAGAAGACTTTGTGATGTTAGGTCATCCTAAAACTGTTCCTGAATTTGTGACAGAAGCTGCTGACCAAGAAATAATGCACGAAGATGAAGGTGAAGACATCGGTGAGGTGATCCAGGGTGAGAAGAGGCAGTTGCCCTGCCCAGAGCTGCCCTATGATCTGTCTGTGAAGAATGTAGAGGTAAAAGCTGAGGAAGATAGCAATGCCTTGAAAAAGTCTTTGGAGGCTGTGGACAGAGAAGTGCCTGAAGTATCCACCATGTCCTTACCAGCCACAGATACCTCACCTTTACCTGCTGAAAAAGAGATAGTCAGTGTAGTAAAACCGGGAGCTTTTGAGAAGGAAGCTGAGAAAGAAGCTGCTTCTGTTAAAGAAAAGAAAAAACCTACTGCTGTATTTTCAGCAAAGCTGAATAAGTCTTCAGGTAATCTGTGTATGCTGTCTTGCAGTTTGCTGATCTGCATAATTCTTTAGCTAAACTTAAGCATGTCTTGACTTATTCTTTTTAAATCCCTTTCTGAAAACTTCTCTGTAGGCCAAGGGTAACAGAAAATGTCAGTGCCTGCACTTGTACCTTTTTCATATTCTGATTGCTTTAGTACCTTTTTTCTGTTTATCAGGGATGGACTCAGCATCTCCAGGTTCCTCCTCCAGCTCTGCTGCTCGTGGTGTGTCGATGCAGGAATAAGTGGCTGCTCACTGCAGGCCCCTCCATGGCTGCCCACAGGCTGGGCATGGGGTGGCCTCCCAAACTCTCAGTCTGGGATGCTGTTTGCTGTGTGCACATGATTTGAAGAGGCATTTCTTGCTTTTCATTAACAGTTCAGATTTTAGATTGTAAATCTCAGGAAAATACCCCTGCTGCTCCTGGATGTACCTGGAATGTGGAAAAGAGCCTGTGCATGTTCAGCCTGCATTAGATCAAGGCCAGTGGTTTAAACCAAGGGAGGAACATGAGGAGCTTAGCATGCAGGTTACTGGAAAAGTGGTCATTAAGAAGTTGAGTGCTCTGCAAACACTAAAATTGGTTTATGCACAGCACAGGTATTAATTTCTGTTTCTCTTTTCATGTGGGGCTTGCACTTCAGTGCAGTTAATTTTTCTTACAGTAATGTGCAATTACAGTAACAAGAAATTGTATTCTTTTCTCTAAACTGAGCACCTCATGAATTTCCAGCTTTTTGTAGACTAGAGGAGTACTTTGCTTTTTGATATTGCAGCACTCTGCTGCTACTTAAGCTTTGACCAGAAGCAATCACACCAAAAAAACAGCTACTGCAGAAAGCACAGTGCTCTAAATAGAAAAGCAGGAGTTAGTTTGACTCAGCAGCAGTACTGTATTTATGCAGTAGCTGCAGCCTACAGTTCATAAAATAGGATTACAGAATACCCTGAGTTGGAAGGGAAAAGCAGGTGTATGCTGAAGTGAACATTAGTGTTGGTGCAACTGAAATAGGTTTGGGAAATAAGGTAGAAGATGTGTTTTTTATATTTACCTTTGCCATGTCTCCTGTCTCACCTCCTCTATACATACAGGTAAGGCAGAAAGGAGAGAGTTTTGCTTTTCCCTTGGGGTAAAACTTCATTAATAACCTGCACTGCTAAAACTCAGTGTGTTCTGTGAAGGCTCCTCAGGCTTCCAGCAGATGGAATTGTCTAGAGAGCAGCTGTGTGTCTTGGACTTCATGTCAAGGGGTTACTTGCCTAGAGCTCAGACTACCTAAAAAAAAAAGCAAAACACTGCACATAATAGAAGAGCTTTTGTGTTAGGTTTTTTTTTTTTTCTTTTAAAGGGAGACCTTTGCAGAGGGTCTTTAATCATTGCACAGGTGTAGCAGGCTGGCTGTGGGTCTGAGGAGGACTCAGCTGCTGCTCCTCCACCCCTGGGAAGCTGCCACAGAAGCTGCACAGACCCAGGTGCCAGGGCAGGGAGGAGGAGTTGAACAGTGTCCTGCTCTCCCATCCATGGCCCAGTGCAGGGACAGGGCCCAGATCTGTCCAGTGTGCTGTGAGCTGGGCTGGGCAGCTGCAGCCTCTCAGTGTTGTGTTCACTCTGAAGAGGAGCTGCAGTTTTCCTTTTTGATGTGCTGTGCTCTTTGGGAAGAAAATATTTTGCTTTACGCCAGAGAAGCACTTGCTTAAAGCTAAATAGATGAGAATATTCACTCAAGAATGGGCCTTTTTTCTGGATTTTTCTTCACAGTCTGCTGTGTTGCAAAATACTGAACTGGACTTCTGAGACAAGCCATAAACAGCATCAGTTGTCTGTTTTAAATACCACACTGGTTAGGCACAATTTCAGAGTATCATTGAAGAACTAACAAGGAGGGATTATCACAAGGCCAAGTGCATCTGAGCATGTGTTTGGCCTTCTGTGTCCACCTTTGTTCTTGGGGCTTTTTTTCCTACCCATCGGTGGAACTGAACTAGATTTCAGTGTGTCTTAAGACTTGTGGAATTCAGCTGGTGTGATGGTGTGACTGATGCTTGTTAAAGCTTTAATCTCAGCTGCCTTACTGGTGCACTTAAATCCAAGGTTGTGGAATGCTTACTTAACAGTGCTATTTTCTGGAAGCTAACCTAAATGCCAGTGTGTTGTAACTTCCCACAGCCCCAGCGGGCTGTGGGGAGCTAACAGGGATTCTAAAAAGGTTGCCAATGCTTTTTAAACTTCCCCATTCCACTGAAGGAAATTTAAAGCTTTCAAGAGCCTCCTGGGTAGAAGGAGGTTTGTGAAATGGTGCCTGGCACGCCCTTGAGTAACCTGGACAGATTTAAGAAACACACAAAAGCACAAAACCCCAAACCCAAACAAATTCAGAACTGGAGGTAACTACTGGAACGATTTTAAGGGCAAACATGCCCCTGTAACACCAGCAATTTCTGCTGTCATTTGAATAGTGGTTTTTTTCCCCCCCAAGTTTGTATTTCTCAGTAGCTGCTGTATTTGGCTTTGAGCAAATAGCTTTGCTTCTCTGCCTCCTCCCCAGACCTCACATCCGCATTTCTGAGCTCCATCAATGCACTGCCTGCTAAGATGTGACCTCCGAGGGCATTTCCTGTGGGTTCAGGTGCTGCTGGCACAGCAGCAGGCACGGGCAGCCGTGGATTAGGGCCAGCCTGTGCGTGTGACAGGGCTTTAATGCCATCTAGTGTTTGTCACTGAGGTGGAGCCCCAGCCTGCCCGATGGGAAGGAATCCATCCAGGTTTGGAGAAATTCCCAGCTCCTGAAATGAGTCTGAGAGGTGAAAGCTAAATATACACATTACATATCTCAGCCCTTCTGTTGCACAGACCTTCTTCTCATGCAGATCATTTATCCTCCCCAAGCCCATGCTTTCCACAAACCTGGCTTTGATTGATGGGATGTGGAGGTTTTTATTCTATTGATAGTATTGAATTATAGACTCAAAACCTCTAGCCACAACAAAGTTATGAACTCAGATGGAAACTGGCAGTTTAAATCCCTCAGTGTGTCCATGTTGAGTATTACAATAATATTTGGAAGTAGTGTTGAGATCTTTACCATCAAACACTCAGTTTCCCAGAACACCTTATTTCAGGTGGGTTTGACCACCAGCTCTGTAGACATTCCCCTCAGATGAGCTCTGTTTGCTTTCATTACAGGCACTCAGAAATGCAGCTAATTAATAATACTTTACATTTCCTGCATTTTCTTGAGGGGGCAAATACAAAGGTGAAGCCCAGGTGAGAAATGTGCTTTCAGAGGGTGGCAGGAATGCTGAATCTTTCCTTTCTCCTCCTACAACATGGGGGCAGAAATCAAATACTTCCTGTAACAGAAACCAGGTCATTGCAGTTGTGTGAAGCTTAAAGAACATTAGAAGTTCTGCCTGATACCAGCTGTACCCATTTGGGGAATTTCTGTTGCTTTCTGTGTTTGTAGTGAGTTAAATGGAGCCTCTCAGCAGATGGGAGGTGTTTGGTTTTGTTTGTTGTTTTTCATTGGAGAAAAAAGGGCTCAGAATGTCTCTCAGTTTCTTTCAGAAGCAGATTGGTAAAATTCCATTTAATTCAACATAAAAGATCTTGATTTTATTTCATCTCATTGTATTCTTAGATTTGCTTCTTCAGGTCATCTTTTATGCTGCCAGGTAAATGGAGAGTTCCAGAGGGCAGAGAAATTGTGGAGGAGGAAGAGGAATGAGGAAAAAACCGAACTTAATGAGCAAAATTTTTCTGAAGGAAAGACGCAGACCTGCTGTGTTTCATTAGAGCTCTTGTGACCCCTGTTGAGAGGCAAAGACTTGTCACCGAGGCGGCTAAAAATGCAAAGCCTGAGGGAAGTTCCTTCACAGTGGCAGAATTAGGGAGAAAATGGAGCGGTTGGGCCAAGTTCCCAACTTTGCCAGCTGGGGAGGTGCAGTGCAGTGCCCCTGCTCAGGGTGATTTCATGTGTGAGTAGTGAGTGAGTCAAGCCTGGCAGCAGCCCCGGGCGTTCCAGGCCACGTGTCCAGAGCTGATTGTGTCTGACTTGTCTGGGGGACCTGATAATGGCACCTCCTCTCTCCTTGGTGTTCAGAGCCGCTCTGGAGGCAGGTGTGCCATGTCCCTGCTGAAACAGAGCTGCTCCACAAGTGTGGCACTGCTGGTGCCCAGTTGATGTGCAGAGCAGGGTCCCCTCTTGCCTGAAGTGGGAGATGGATTTCATTACGGGTGTGCTTGCATGGAGTGGTGAGAGTGAACCCTGAGTATGCAGAGAGTAAAGAGCAACTCCTGGGGGGCAGTGAGGGCTCACCAGAGGTGGGAGAAACAGGACTGGTGCTGCTGCTGTGGCCACAACAAACTCTGCTTAGACTTAGTTCCACAAATGTGTTGTTTTAAGTCTAAGACATAAAGAATATAAATGTGAAATGAAGAGGCTTTAATTGGGTATCTTTAGAAATGTGATAATTAGTGGAAAGACCTTTGGAAGCACAATGCTTTTGGCAAATTTAGTGACAGTGCAAATATGGAGGGGGGCACTCAGGTTTTGGTGGTTTCCAGTTCAGCCTGAAGACAGAAGCAGATTCTCAGACATGTTTTGCACTTCTTCTTTGGTGCAGTGCAACTTTTCACATTGGCTCGCACTGTGATGTTTGAATATACACTGCCTACTTCCCTCCTAGTTTGGATTTGTTTGGGTTTACCTGTTGAAATTGGAACTGAAATGCATATCTTTGTATAAGTTAAAAAGAGATGTAACTGGTCTTGCTGTCAAAGGAGGCCTTAAATTTATGGAGCAGTTGAAGTCAAACCCAGGGCTTTTGGGTCTCTTTGTAGTAATCTTTCTCATTGTAAGGTTGTTCTAATGAAAAGGGAAGCTGTCTATTAAGGTCTGATTCGGGATCTCTAACCCTCCTGAACTACAGTATTTTCATGGAAATGTGGGAATGCCCTTTTCTAGTTCCTAAGAAAATGGTGTACTAGATTTTTAAGAGGCTTTGGAGCAGTCCTGGGGAGATTTTAGCTTTCTGTTGTTAGCTCCAGATCTTAAGAAGCAACTCCAAGCTGGAAAAGAAGTTGTGTTTTCTTCAGCGGGGATGGAAACAAAACGACAACAGGACTCCCGTAGCTCTTCTCTTTCGGAGAGAAGTTGTAGTTTTCACGCTCCTCTCCTGTTTGTGCAATACTTTGCATATATTACTTTATGTTGGTACTGTAAACTGTCAGGTTCCTGTTTTTATTTAAATGAAGGGAACAGTTAATTGTCAGGTCAGCAGCTGCAGACAGAGAATGCTGATGTAAAATAAAAAGGGGGAAGGTGTTTGCTTTGTAGGAATTAGGTAAAGGGCTGAGTAACTTTTTCTGCTGCCTTCCTTAAGGGGAATAAATATGGCTGAGCAGCTCCTGAGGACTAAAGATACCAGCAAAAGGATTAATCTTCTTCATCATGAGCCTCTGCTTTTGTTCCAGGCACAGAAAGGGTTCTTTTCTGTTTCCCTTCACGCTGCTTGTTGTGAAGGGAGAAGTGTTACAAAGACGTCTCTGTTAGTCCTCCAGCAGGCAGACATTAGTTTACAGAAAGCCGAGGGGAAGCCATACATCTGAGAGGTTTGTAAACGCCCTGGAACCTCTGTTTGAAAAGCAATCTATTTAAAGCTCGTCTGGTGACTACTTTTAGCCGGGCCGCGAAAATCCGCTTAGCGCGGCCGGGCTTCGGAGCCCTCGCTCGGGGCAGCTCGGAGCCGTTCGGGGCCGCTCGGAACCCTCGTTCGGGGCCGCTCGGAACCCTCGCTCGGGCCGCTCGGAGCCGCTCGGAGCCCTCGTTCGGGGCCGCTCGGGGCCGCTCGGAACCCTCGGTCGGGGCCGCTCGGAACCGCTCGGAACCCTCGTTCGGGGCCGCTCGGAGCCGCTGCCGCCCGCCGGCGCTCCGGGGCCGTGCGCTGCCAGCACTGCGTCAGCTCCACACCCCGTCAGCTGACCCGCTCCTGCAGCACCAGTGCAGCACCACTGCGGAGCCCGGGGAAGCCCATGGTTCCCTCCCTGGGCTGCAGGGCGCTTCTCCCGCAGCTCTCCCCTCTTGGAATGCATAATTGATAACCGCAGCTGGAGAGATGGACAGTCAGCCGAGCAGTTGGAAGGATAAGGGTATTTATTCTTTTTATTCTTTCACCTTTTTTTTTTTCCTCGTTTGATTCCTTTGAGATGCCGCGGGTTGTTTTCAGCTAATGGTGTCTGTAGCACGTATTTATTTGATTGTCAAATGTGGAGTCTCTTTGTGCCACGTGCAGAATTCTAAAAGCTGCGGGTTAAAATGGGTAAATAGGAGCAATGCAGAAGAATAAATACTTTATGTAGGTGAAACGGCTCGTGTGACACTGCAGATCTTTTCCAGTCCTACAGAGCATATTAATGAAGGGCTTGTTTTGGTATGCAGGGCACAAATACCGGCATAGTCCCAATTCAGTCCGTGGTCCTTGGAAATTTCGAGATTATTAATAATCTAACAATACTAACCATTAACTGAAAACCCTCATGTAACCTGCAGGTCATATTTTAATATTTTGAAGAGAAGAAATTGCATGCAGGCTACAGCAGGGTTGGGGGTGTTTTCTCTAAAAATCTGTTTGAAATCTACCCTTGATCCCATTTGCTTTGAATCTTTCATAATTCTGTCGAATTCTAGGTAAAACTGTGTCTGAATTTTTAGAATTTACAGCCATAATATCAAATTGTTTTAGGTAAATAAGTAGCTAACCTTAAATTAGTGTGGTGCTGACCTTTGTTCCTGTAAGCACCAATGGGAGATCTCCGGTGCAAATCTCTGTGGATCATTACATTAGTGCTCAGTGTGTTAGAGTTTAAGCCTTATTTGAATAAGTAGTCTTCATACTTTACCAACAGGACAAGCTTTAAAAAAATTTAATCATCTCTGGATACTTAAATATATTTTAAAGGGCCCTGTCGTTCTTGGTGCTTGTGAAGTTTTCCTCTTTTTTTTGGGAATTATTGTTCAAAATCTGAGGTTTTTTACTTTTTTCCACTTGGACAAAATTGCTAGCTCTCTGAAATCCATAGAATGCTTTATCAGAACCTAAATATATAGCAAAAATAGTCCTGAAGGTGAAAACACTGCCCCTGAAAAATCAGGTTCTTAAAGTTTAATCTTTCATTAAACGGCTGCAAAATACCAGGAAAAAATATTGTGCAGTGTTTAGTGATATGTTGTTGATGTGTAAGTAATTTAAATGTTCAAGGCTTCATATGTCAGGCCTGGAATTCTTTGGGATGGGAAGAAATAAAAAAAAAAAACAAAACAAAAAAAGGGTTGAGATCAGAAGGTTTTTGGTAAAAATCGAAAGGCAAGTTCCCGTTTTGTGTTCAGGCCCAATTTTCAGGTTTCTTTTACAACCAGCCCGGCAGGGGTGGTGCTGATCTGAAAGAACATTGCCAAGCCTGGAATTTGAGGCCTTGAGAATAATGGAGTCTGGTTTGGTTAAAACCTGCCAGTTACCCATCCTGAGCAGAGGTCAGGTTTAAAAGAAAATGGAAGCAGAAATGAAGGTTTTCAGGGAAGCAGAAGACCCTGGTTCCTCTCCTTTTGCAGCTGCTGCTGAAGCCTGGTTTAGAGTTGTTTTTTTGTTTAGAACAAGATGAAGACGCCGTGTTTCACGTTCTTCTTTCCTTAGGTCAGGCTCCAGTGGCATGGAAAAGGATGGGTAAAGTTCAGGGACTGATTGCACTATTCATCAAGCCCCAAAATAAATATAGAAGCAAATATTGCAACATGCTTCTTTCCATGCTAAAAAATTACTTAAAAAAAAAAATTAAATCTAAAACCAGAGAAGAGCAAAAAGTATGGGTTGTAACTGAACTTTGCAGCTGAAACACTATTTCCTAATGAATATAATCTCAAATTTAGATTTGGTTAATGTGTTGTAGTTGAGGAACAAGCATAATGCAAGTGGTACAACCTGTGGCATTGATTAATACCTGTGGTATTGATCATCCAGATAGATAGGATGAAATAGGTCTACCCTGGGGGTAGCATGATTTTAATTTTTAATGCTCTTGAAGATAGGCCCTCTGGAGTAACTGGTACTAAAATGTAACATTGATTTATTTAATTTTTAATGATTTCAAGGAATTGTCAGGTTTTAATGGCTGAATATTGATATGATGATATGGTGAACAGCACAGCCTTACTTCCAGGTTATCCCAGGATTCTTTTCTATTAATGAGCAGGAATCTCTCTGAATTTTGGGTTAACTTAGTTAACTGATGGCAAAAATTGCATAGGCAACCTTTATCATGAATATTTGAGGCTTTGGAATGGTTTTCCCAGTTGGCACATTGTGCACACATGCCAGGAGTATCTAGTCAAGTAGAAATGAAAGGAAAATATTGCTTTGGCTCATTAGGTAATATCTGGGACTTTTTTTTTTTTTTAATCTGGTAGTGTTTGCCTTATTGTTGTTCTAGCATGTACTTGTGAAATGTGTATTTTTTTTTTGCTGGGGTTGTGGTGCAGATGTGCCAAGCCTGAGCTGTGCGTGGTGCAGCCTTGCTCTGTGCCCTCTGGCACGCAGTTGGAGCTGCCTGCCCATCCTCCCGCGGCTGTGCTGCTCCACAGGGATGCCTGTCCCTGGGACAGGGACAGCTCTGTTGGTGGCAGCCCCACGTGCTTGGCACCGCTTGCAGTCCTGCTGTCACCACCCAGTTTCTCCAGCCGGGGACTGGTGCTTGTTCCTGGCTTGCAAGGAGACAGTCAAAGAACCGATGTGTCTGATGAGGGCGAACGGAGGCTGCAATTTTGTGGCCCAGTCTCTGCTCCTGGTAGGATGTCAGGCAGGATTTTGGATAATCATCCCGATGCAGGAAGCCTTGAAAAGTCAGACCTCAGTCTGTGGTGGTGCTCGACACACCAGCCACTGGATGGTTGATGGCTTCTCCTGGGGGCCAGTGGAACTGCAGGGTCAGCACTCGGGTTCTCTGCACAGAGATCGCCAGAAACCCTGAAGATCACATCGTGTGTGACTATTACATTTATTATGTGTAAGTGGAACAGGCCATCTCAGCAGAAATGCAGAGCAATGCGTGGTTGTGGATTTTCTCCGCAGCAGCTTTTCCTGTTCGGTGACAGATGGGACACTGCACCGCAGCCGTGCTGAGAGCTGCCCGTTGTGAGCGCCGCTGTCCCATTTCTCTGTTGGCACAACGCTAAATGGAGCCAGAAAAGGCTCTTCCCTGTGCCTGAGAATACAAAGGACCCGTGCCTACCTTTCACATCACTGAGAGGTTGCAGTGTAAATCTCACAGTGTTCCCCCTGTCCCCTCCCCTTTGACACAAGCAGCCTTTCTCTGGCGCTGCAGCGCGGGTTTGTCGGGCTGTAAATACGGGATGGAGGGATGGATGGAGGGGAGCTGTTCGTTGTGCAGCTGCATTCCAAGGATTTAGCGCGCACGCGTTCATTGGGCTGGCAGCGGGCGGAGGTTGCGTCGCTCCGACCTCCGGCTGCCCTGGCAGGAAGTGGAAAGCGCCGGGAGCTGAGCCGTGCCAGGGCTGGCTGCTTGCAGCACGCTCAAGATGGATGCCAAAATGGGTTAGTCCCTTTTTCCTGCTTCTCTGTGCTACACGTGAGCTCTACTCGCTCGTAGGTCTCGCTTTTAATTTCTCTTTCTTAAAAAAAAAAAACCGAACAAAACAAGACAGGGCTGCATGGTTTAGGGGTTTTTAAAAAAGGGATTATCAGGTTAAATGTATCAGACCGCTTGTTTTTGTCATCAAAACCCGATGTGACTTGCTCAGTTTTAAGTTAAATATCTGAAAGGAAAAGACTTTAAAGAATACAGCGCCAAAGCTATCGCAGCACTTGCAAAGCAAAATGTAACTGGATGAGTTGTGCATGTAAGGCACGGATGGTACAGGACTATTTTTAGACGTGCCAAGTGACAGTTCGTGCTTACCAAATGTAGGCAGCTGTTCTTGTTTTAGAATAGGCCTGCAAGACGAGCATTAATATTATTTATTTTATTATACTTCGTATTGTACAAAATGCAACTCAGAACGGTTTCCATAAGGAAAGATGTTGCTGGGCTGTTGCTGAAAATTGGTTTGGGGGTTTTTGTTTTTCTGGTTTTCTCTTTAATCTGCTGTGAATATCTTGCTTGTAAGTTAAAGCGAGAAAGCTGCTTCTAGCAATACTTTTAATATTTTCCTTTCAAAATAAATGCAAATAACTTGTTTCTGATCAATTGGAGAATACAAATCAGTGCCTTCATCTGCTTTCTTGGACTGAGAAATTACAAAGCAGTTTTTCAGTGACTTAAACACCGAATTTCCTTTGAGGAATTTACGATGAAACCAGATCCGTATGTCACGAAGCCAAGGCTCGTAAAGGAGTGGAGATGGAATGAGGAGAAATGTTTTATGTGCAGCTTAACTCTGCTCCGGGAGCTCCTGGCGTGGATTTTTCTTATTGATTACCGAGAACAAAGGACTTGATGGGTCCCTAAAGGCCATTTGGCTTTTGCTGTGTGCTTTAATTCCAGCAAGGTACCTTTGTTTCCGGCATTCTGGAACTGTCATGCAGATGAATTACCCTCTTTACATTCCTTATAACTGGGATAATGCACTAATGCATGGAATAGGTGATTTCCTATGGAGCAGGAAGAACTCACAGCGTTAAAGCTGTGCAGAGAGGAGGGAGCAGCTCGTTGACAGAAATAATGCTGTGTGCAGGCAGAGAGGAGCAGGGCTCCGACTGAATGTGTCACCTGATACAGGGGCAGCACCAAATTCGAATGCATGGATGCTCAAATTGCAGCATTTAAAAATAAACACGGTTTCAGTTCTTGCAGCAAATGCTCCAGAAAAAAAAAAAGATAATTTTTTCTTTAAAGATGCCTGACATGATTTAAGAGCACAAAATCCACCAACTTTGGGCAAGACTGGTTATGAAGGTGTCACCCAGGTGTTGGGGTGTTCTTGCAGCTCAGTTTAGGTTTACAGGTTTACAAGGATTCTTGGGTCAATCACACAATTGTGTTGATGTTCAGTGCAGGATGTGCAGAGACAATAATAGATTCTTTTGTGTCTGGAAGCAAAGGAAGAACCCAAAGAAAAAGTCAAATTTTGGAATTGCAACCCACACAAAAGCTGATCTACGATGATTTGATTCTGTTTGTTTGATTTTTACCAACATTAAGGAAAAGTTGTGTTGCTTGGAGCCTGGGCTGCAGTGGGAGGAGGAGTTTGGATTGGAGGTGCTGGGAGAGCAGGAGCATTGCCTCCGGGCCATGCTGCTCTATCTCTGCCCCCATATGTTTGTGCAGTCACATGGCGGCAGCTCCAGGCCCTGATCTGGCTGGCTCCCGCCTTTCTGGGATGGTTTTGGCACAGCACAGGCAGCCAGGCTGGAAGAAAAGAGTGGGATGGAGGGTGCTGGAGGGGTGAGGCTGTTCTTTCCACAGCACTTGTGGTCTGTGATAAATTGAAGGTGTTGGTGCAGCTGTAACCTGGCTCTGTCTGTGGGGCTGCAGGAAACTTGTGAAATGTGAATTAGATATTGGGGTTAGATACTTTGCATTAGGGTGGGTTTAAGTTTCTGACCGTGGTTTTCATCTTTCCTGCTATGCAGTGTAGTATCCATGTTGGAATAATTGGAAAGAACTTCAGCCCCAGAAAATCTGGGAAAACACCCCAGGAGCTTTGGCATGTTGTACCTTCAAAAGGCTTACACAGACTTTGCCCTACAGAGGCTACCGAAGTGTTGGATGTTGGTGCATGACTGTTTTCTTTCATCCTGCAAGAAATAAACAAATTCTATCTTTTAAAATGTTTTTACGGTCATCCAAATAATCTATTCCAAGCTGTGATTTTACAGTTAATTTTGGTGATGTTTAGGATGAGGCAGGATTATTAGATGTGTAGTGCAATAGTAATATGTTTCTGTAATTCATCTTGAATTCGGTCTCTAGTTGGTTCTTGCTGTTAACAAAGAGATGTGCAGTGGGTGTGTGAAGCCATTACCTGTCCCTCGTGCAGGGTGTGCTGTGCTTTGAACAGTGATGCTAAAAATGGCATAATGTTGTGTTCTCTAATGAGGGTCACTTAAGGAAAACTAAACTTGGTTTGCAAATGAAGTCTTCTGCATTGGAGCACAGCAGATTTAGCCTGGATTGACATTCCAGGGAGAGTATTCCCTCTTGATGGCTCAGTCTGTCACTCATAATCAACATTATAAACTCCCATGGGAATGCTTCCATCAAAAGAAAACAAAATGAACTGTTAATGAGCCTTTGAGCAGTGCCTTTGCCTCTACCAGGCTTGGAAAGATGTAATGGTTTAGAGATCTGTTGGTGTCTTGTTATCTGTCCTAACAGGGATTTGGAATCAATCTCTCCAGGGAGTGACCTCCACAAAATGCTCGACAATGAGAGGAAATGAAGCACAAACTGCTGTGGTTCTGGTGCAGAACACAGCACAGTAGCTGAAGAGATGAATTCTGACATTGTTTAAGGGCACCATTGTTTTAAAATTTGAACAATTGCATCTGGGGTAATCCTAATAGCAGTAATCCCAATAATCTGAAGTCCAGAGCAGAACCAGTACTAAGTAACCTATTTCTAGTTGTGATTTCAGCTCTGCTTTGATGGGGCTTCACAAGTCCTGCTCTTGGTGACTCTCAGCAGTCGAGTGAATAATGAAAAATTACTTGATGTGAATGCCTAAGGTGCCTTGTTCTAATTTCTTACCTCTTTTAAATTGTAGTTGTTGACCTCCTTTACTGGCGAGACATTAAGAAGACCGGGGTGGTGTTTGGAGCCAGCTTGTTCCTGCTGCTCTCATTAACAGTGTTCAGCATCGTGAGTGTCACAGCCTACATTGCCCTGGCCCTGCTCTCTGTCACCATCAGCTTTAGGATATACAAGGGAGTTATCCAGGCAATCCAGAAGTCTGATGAGGGCCACCCCTTCAGGTGAGATTTTTTTTTTTTTTTTTTTTTAATTAAGCAAATTTGGGTTGTTTTGGAGAGCAGCACTGCCAGAAGCAGTGGGTGACACGTGCTGCAAGATGTTGTATAATAATGTAAATAGACTCTGCACTGAAAAGTGTGTTCCCCACTTTCAGATTTTCTCAGGAGTCATAGAGTAAATACAGAAAAAGGACTGAGGGCTTGGTACAAGGGGTGGAAAAATCAGAATAAATGTAGCAGGGTTTAAATCGTGACAAGGGGATACTTTAATCTTTTTGAAACTTTTAAGGCCTTAAAACGTGTGGTTTAGCGTGCAGCGATGTAGCCGTGCTCCCCACTTGCAAGCTCAGTGACAGGCTGCAGATAGCCACTGCTGCAGAGCTGCCTCTCAGGAGTTGGCAGCACCGATCCACTCGTGTTTCCCGGCTGCTCCTGCAGGGCCTACCTGGACTCGGATGTGGCCGTGTCCGAGGAGCTCATCCAGAAGTACAGCAACGTGGTGCTGGGCCACGTGAACGGCACCGTGCGCGAGCTGCGGCGCCTCTTCCTCGTCGATGACCTGGTGGATTCCCTCAAGGTGAGTTTGCCTGTGCCAGGACATTGCTGTGAGGCAGGTTAGCAAAGCCTGCTGCTCCTTGCAGGGTGGACAGCGTTAAGTAAATAACGAGGTGCGGTTTGGCACAGGCTGGATACAAGGGCTGCCTGCAGCGATGGGGTGACTGTAAAGGATAACTTGATGCACTGACACAAATGGAAAGCAGGATGCAATGGGGTGGTGTTTGCAGCACTTAATTAGTGGCTTGTTTGAAATTTCTTTTGTTTTTACTCAGAGCTAGGATTAAAAAAACACGAAGGAGACAATTTTTTCTTGTGTTCAGGTTTGGTTGTTTCTTAAATCTTTAAAGTTCAGAAAGTTCAGCAACACTTCCAGCCACCAGCCAGAAGTGAGCAAAATGGAGCTAAATGTAGCTAGTTACAAGGTTTCTTAAAGCTAAACAGTCCAGTAGAGAATTAACACCTGTATTATTTATACTTTTGACCCAATAACTAAACTCCTGTGACTCATAGTGCAGCACTAATTGTCCAACTAGAAACTGCTACTTGAAATCATGAAAAAGGAAGATGATCACTGAAAGGAGACACCACCCAAAATCCTCCATCTTGTCTCATACCTATTACTATATTGTAAAAACCTCAAATTTAAAACCTTTCACTATGTGAAATCACACACTTCTGTCTAACTACACAACCTTTTCTTTAACTCCATCGCTCAAATTTGGAAGCCTTCTCCAAGGGGTCAGTGCCAGAAAGCACAGAAAGCTCAAAAACCCGGATTTCTGGGATCCAACAGCAGAAGTTAGCTGTGGCTGCCTGCAGCTCCCTCTTCCAGCTCCTTGTTGGTGCCTCTCACAGCAGAAATCTTCTAAAAAAACAAGCCATGCTCCAGTATGGGCACTGGGGGTGTGTCACTGGTGTGTGTGTCCCTCTGGAAAACCTGGCTCTGGACTGGGTTGTCCAGCCTGGTTTGGAGTTGGTTTTCTGTTTATGGTTATTGCACAGCTCCCTGTCTCAAACAGGAGTTCTTGTTCCACTTCCTGCTGCACTGGTGAGTACTGAGTGATGCCCTTGGGTTACTGGGAAGGTGGACACTTGTTCCAGCCCCTGGACTTGGATTTGAAAGCTGCTGCTTTTAGTGATGGGAATTCCTGAAATGGGGTTTGCAAATGACTCTACCCAGAGTGAACAGTGCTGTGTAACAGCTTGAGTACGTCCCTGTAGAATTTACTGGGGTTTATTGAGAATGGCAGAGTGCAACTGACCGTGAAGAGTAGTAATAAATTAAACAAAATGTAACAAAACAAACAAACAAAAAAAACCCAACAAAACACACTAAAAAAACCCTCCAAGAGAAACGAATTGGCTGAAAACCCTTCAGTTCTGTTTTGGGAGAATTATATTCTTGCCTTTCAAGCTCTAATCGCCATTCTTTGTTTTTGAAACTGGTGTTTCTTTTACCCGGTGCAGTATGTGGTCCACTTCTTTTTCAGTTTGCTTAATCTTCTTGAAAAAACTTGCATTTATCCTGCAGTAAATCCCTTTACTTAGTGCTTTGTAAAGTCCTTTGAGTTTTTGTGGAGTTGGGGGAGGGGTTCCTTGTGCAATGCGGGGAAAACCAGGAAGGCTGTCGAAGTCTTTGTTGTATTTGTACATTGAAATCTTCAGGCAGATCTCAGAATCTTACCCAGAGTTTGTAGATCCAGTTTCTCATAAAGTTAAACACAGTTTGTGCCAGAAAAGCTGTGCCTGGTGCCCTGCAAGGCTCCTGCAGCGAGGCAGTTCCCTCTGGAAGCAAGAGGAGGTGGAAGGGGGGTCTGGGACGGATTTCTTTCCTCAGGAGGGAGAGAGGAGGTGGAGTATTGGCTTGGGGGTTGTGCAATAATCTCCCTGCTCCTAAAGGGCTTTGCAGGACAAGGCTTTTTAGGAGCTGGTTGTGCATTCTTTTTCTGGTTGTTTTTTGAGACATGATCAATAGTGCTGCTGTCAAAGTCCTGTTTGGATCTGATTATCAACAGCACAGAAAAACTCGGAATCACAAGGTCACTTGTGTTTCTGATTAAACTCTTTGTGATCCATGCCTTGCTCTGAGTTAGGAGAATTCTCACACGTTTGTGTGGAGATCCCAACCCCCTGCAGTAAAGGGGAAATAAGCATGAGCAGCCAGCTGCTGTTCCCGTGAACACTGGTCTAAAAACAAAACCTTCTGGAGGAATTACTCTAGAAGCAGAATTAATTCCAGCCAGAATGTCTTCAAGGCACTCTCATCACTTAAAATCCAGCAGTCCATAGGAAAGACGTGTTTATTCAGCTGAACTAATTCATTTCCCCTCTCTCCTCCTGACATTATGTAGGTTAATTAGTCTAATTTATGGTAGTTGGAAACAACCCTTTATCAGAAACCAGTGAATGTCAGGACAGTTCACAAGCACAAGTTACTGATTTTGAAGAGTTTGTGCTGGAGGAGAACATTGGGATTCCAGGGTCTTATGTAATATAATGGCCCTGGTTTAAAAAATAAAAATATCTTGGCTTGTGTAGTTTAAACATCTTCACTATCATGTTTATGTATAATTCAAGTTACAGAGCTCTAGTGTCGAAAATGTTTGCAGGTCAGTTTATTGTGTGTAATAGTTCTGACTGTAAAATCTGTCTTGTGAAGATTTTTTTTCTTCTTTATAAAACAATGCTTCAGTCAGGGAAGTCTTAAAATGGACTCTAAATATTTATGCAGCACAAGGAGAAATTCCTCACAGCTCTTGAGGAGTAACTCTAGAGAAGCCCTTGCCAGAGCCCCAGGAGAAGCTGCATTTTTGTCCTGGTAAAGACTGTGCTGGCACTGGGCACCAGTGCTCTTGCTCAGCTGAGGCTTTGAGCAGCAGAGCTCTGTATTCTGAGGATTCTGGAGCCAAGAAGGGCCGTGGGGCACTTCTGGGTTTGCCCATTTAGGCTGGCAAAGCTGGTTCAGTCCCTCAGCCACACAGGCCTTGCTCTGGTGTACACGTGCTTGGAAGAGTCACGCCAGGCTTGGCTCCTGAGCTTCTCCTCATCCCAAACGGGTGGGAGGGGCAGTGTCAGCTCTGCAGGTGGATGCTGGGCTGCCTTCTGTCTTAGAGCTTTGTTTAGAGGTGTTTCAGGGAGGGTTTTTTGTGTTTGTAAAGGTCTCTCAGGTGTGTTTCAGGTAAGCTCTGTTGTGTCTGTGAGGGTCTCTGGGTTTGCATGGTTTATAAGAAGAAAGAGACCAGTAATTAAATGGAGATGGAGTCCAGGATGGATAATCCTGGGAGAGCTGCTTGAAGTGTCAGAGGGGTGCAGAGAGAGGAGCTGTGGGATCAGGTTCCCTGTCCCATAAGTGAGTGAAGGGGATTAAAACCTGCAGCAGTTTATGGTTGTGCCCTGGTGCTGCACTGGACAGACCTTGGGTGGAGAAAAGCTTGTGTAGTCAAATGTGAACTCCTGGATTTTGCTCTTTCTTGAGCCATAAATTCAATGCTCACTAAATAGGATAGTTCAGATAATTGTTGGACTTTGGGATCGATTTGGGTCTTGTTACCCCTGTGCTTGCGTAAACTCACATTTTCTGCCCTGGCCAGACTCACCAGCACTGTTACTGGCTGCTGAGCTGGCTGGGTGGTGCCCAGCTTCAGGAATGGTGTCCATGGTCACGGGTAGGTGTTGGGATGCTAGAGAACCATTGTGAACCATCACACACTCGGGGGCTCCTTGCCCAGTGCAAACCGGTGCCTTTCCTCCCTCTCTGGGGGATGTGCTGCAGTGCAGGTTGTTCCAACATGGAAGTGTTTGCTCCAATAAAATGCCTGGTGCAGAGAGGTCAACTCCAGGCTCACTCTGGCATTGCAGGGCAGAACTGGGCCAGGGTTTGAATTAATCATGAGGGAGTTCAGAAAAAATCTGCCTTATTTTACTTGAGAAACCTGCCAGAATCCTTCAGCTGCTGGGAATGGTGCAGCCTCTCTGAGGGTTCACTTCGTGCCCCTCCCTGGTGCTGCTTTGTCACATCTCCAAAGTGCTGACAGATAAAGAACTGCATCACTTGCAGTTAATGCACCTGAATTTTGAATAGGATCAGTTTTGAGTGAAGCTCTTAAGTCAACTCGAGTTCATTGCAGGGGTCATGGAATTAAACTTGTAAGGGCCAATGCCCTTATCTTGTTGCTGGCTGTTGATTTTGTTTGTTTTGGATATTTTGCCTCTTTTGATAAGCTAAAATTGGATGTTGGGATAGGTAAGTTCAGAGTACCTCGGCTGCAGGCCAGTTACCAGGGTCCTGGCCCACACCCACAGTCCTGCAAGCGTGCATTGTTTTCCTTGCCAGCACTTTGTACCTTTCCTTTCCTTGGGTGCAGCTCCTGCTGATGGGAGTGTTCCCATCTTGGGTTGTTCCCTGTGCCCAGGTCTGCCCTGCCCGGTGCCAGTGCCAGGGTTCCTCACCATGTGCTGAGCTGACCATGGCTGGGGGTCTCTGCTCTGTGCAGAGCAAGGAGTAAAGCCTGGCAAAGCTGCTGGTCCTGGCTGCTGCTCAGCTCCTCAGCAGCCCTGCAACTCTAGAAGAAAGCGGCTGATTTTCCTCGGGAGGAATCCTACCCCAAAATAGAGCTGGCAGCCCTGGGTCCCCTCCCACTGCTATAGGTCAGAGGTGTGCCTGGGACACTCCACCTGGCACTGAACGTGGGCAGAGCTTTGTGTGGAGCTGGGAAATGCAGCCTGTGTCCCACCAGGAGCTGGACAAATGCTCTCAGCAGGAGTGGGATTGGGGCTGGGACAGGGAGCCAGCAATGGTGGCAGTGTGGGGCTTTGGGGATGTCTTTGCTTCTGAGCTTGGCTCTGACCTGGAGACAGCTTCCATGTTAGAGCACTTTTCACTCCTCTTGTTCCTAAAATTAAAATTAAAAAAAAAAAATCCGAAGTGCCTTTGGGTTTTTTGAAGGAGAAGAGGTAAATCAACTCCACCCTACCCTGTCACTTTCCAGACCGGCTTTTCCTGATGTGACAGAGCCTCTGCCTGGTCTGGTCAGAGCATGGCTGGGCAGGTGGGTGGACACTCGGGTGGCAGCAGGGCCACCACACACACGTGTGACCTCCTTTCTCTCTGGCTGTGTCACGCACCAGCCCTTTGGCCTCTCTTAGGCTGGCCTGGCCCTTCTCTGGAGAATGGGAGGTAGGGACTGTGTTTGCCATCATTCCTGCCCGTGGAATTGGCAGTGCCCTGCAAAGGCACAAGGCAGTGTTTGGGCACTGCTGACTCGGACTGAATTCAGCCCCGTGACCTGGACACGGGAGGCCACATATCCCGTTACTGAATCCTTCAGCCATCTCATCACCCAGCTCTGGTTACAGGAGCTGTACAAGGGTGAAGTGCACTTTGGGGCTGGTTAGTTTGTATTTGTGTTTACAGCAAAGTGGGGGGTGTCCTGGGCACAGGCTGCCTGCTGACAGGCTCTTTTTCCCTTGCAGTTCGCAGTGTTGATGTGGGTGTTCACTTATGTTGGTGCCTTGTTCAATGGTCTGACATTACTGATCCTGGGTAAGTGTTTGACTTGTGTTACACACGTGGCACACCAAAAAACCTTGGCAAAGCAGTGGAGTCTGCTCAGCACTGGGAGGCTGATCCTGTAGCTCTAAGATGTTGCACTTTTAGGTTCTTTTTTTTTGATAACACAACAGAACAGGTCATTTGGAGTTGTGTTATGGCATTCCTTGAGATTGCTGGTTACCAGCCATTACACGCTTTATAGGCAGGTTTGTTGTGCTTGTCCCTGTCAGGGTTAGCCTGCCCTGAATGTCATTGCTGTGCTGGGACTTTGGAGGAGATGCAGGATCTGCTGTGGCCGTGTCCCACTGCAGGATTTAATTTCTTACATCCCAGAGCAGGCTGGCTTCAGGTGTCACAACCAACTGATGCCTGAGCAGCCCTTGGGAAGAATTTGCATAACCCACAGTGAAAAAGTGACCTGTGACCAGACTTACTGTACTGTTGGTGAGAGCTGGAGAACAGCCCAGGCTCTCCTTAACAGGGATTATTGAATTTACTGGCCAACAATTGGTGCATGGGGCTTAGTCATGCATTCTTCTTGTACCTTTTTGCAAGACGTATCAAGGTGTGGAAAGCAGTCCTTGTTCTGCCTGAACACCATCCCTGTTGTCAATATTTATATGTTTGATGTGCTCTTTTCCAGCTTTGATTTCGCTCTTCAGTGTTCCTGTTATTTATGAGAGACATCAGGTGAGTGTTTAATAGAATTCGTTCAACGTTTCATAAAATCAGCTCTGTTGAAGCAAAAGCAGAAACAAGTAATTAAAATTAATTTCAGTCATCTGAAATATTTAAAGCCTTTAAAAATAGGCCTTTACCAGAAGCCAGGGCAGGCTAGTTCAGTTTGAAGTTCAGACTGTCTGTGCATGCTTTCCCTTTTCTTTCTTGGTGGAAGAAGAGGTTTCCCCAGCAAACAATTCTGGAAAAGGTCTCATGAAGTTGGAGGCCTTTTCTGCTGGTCCAGCTTTGGTCAGGACTGGAGCAGCATTGGGCATGGAGTGTTAATCCTGTTGTACCTTTTGGAGTTGATATTCAGGATTGGTTTCCCAGAGCTCTGTGGAATTTGTAGCCCTGGCAAAAACAGGAGGTGGGAGCTGCTTGGCCCAGTCCAGTGCTGCTCTTGGGGAGAGGCTCCCATGTAAAAGGAGGAGGGAGGAAGGAGCCAAAGTAAAATGCTTGTGATTAAATTATGGCCAGGGCTGTCTTGGGCAGGTCACTGCACAGGAGGGGGGAGCCAGCTCTGGCTCAGCTGTTTGTCTCCCCTTTCAACAACAAGGCTGGGCTGGGCTGGGGGAGGCAGGAGCAGATGGCAGAGCCTTGTGGGGTCCTGGCCAGGCTCCTCCTCCCCAGGGAAAGGGAGCCCTGGAGCCCCAAGGCAGGAGCAGGGACAGTGTGTGGGGCTTAGCCCAAGCTGCTCAGTCCCCTGGCTGGGCTGCAGCCTAAGCTGGTTACCCAGCCCAGCCCAGCTAAGCAGCTTTGCTGCTCTGTGGGGCCCAGAGGGGCCCAGCCCTGCACCCACCACAGGGGCTTGGTGGACCAGGGAGAAGCCAGGGATTGATTCCTTTGGGGCTTTGCCCACCCTGCCCTCCAGTGGGTGCATTCCTGGAGTCCTGGCATTGCACTGGGAAATAGCCCCTGGCTGAGCTCCCACTTCCCCAGAGCTCTGTGGGACTCAGCCAGGCTGCAAAGGGGGAGCTGGCCTGTAACTTGTGTGTCTGCCTCAATTCCAGGCCCAAATCGACCATTACCTGGGACTTGTGAACAAGAATGTCAAAGATGCCATGGCAAAGTGAGTTGGTTTGGGTTTCTTTCTTTTCCTTGGTACTGATGACAGTTCCTGGCACACATGGCACTCCTGTCTAGGACTAATGTGTTCTTCCATGTGCCAGGCCAAGGAGGGAAAAGGTCTCTAACTCTGGACTGCTTAGGAAATGAGCTCCTTTATTGCTGATGCTGTATTGAAATGAGCCTCTATTATTTCTAATAGAAATCCGTGTATTTCAACCCATTAGTGATACCTGAGCCCTCAGCAGGTGCAGTTGAGGGGGGGAACGGGGAGTTCAGCAGTTCCATCGGGCTCTGAGAATAAAGCTGTGTTGTGAGGGTTCTTTTCACATCTGCTGTTTCTAAGACTCTGTTTAACCTCTTTCTTTTTTGTCTGTTACTCAAACTTACTTTTGTCTGTGTCCTTCTTCCTCTTGCAGGATCCAAGCAAAGATCCCTGGGTTGAAGCGCAAAACCGAATAAGAAAAGCCTGAAGCAACTTATCAATAGGAAGTTCATCTTTTAAGGGGGAAAAATATTCATTGGATTTCCACGGGGAGGGTCAGGGAATAGCAAACCCCTTGACATTGCAGTGCAATTTCACAGATCTTTATTTTTTAGCAACGCAGTGTTTGAGGAAAAATAACTGTTTTGACTGCCATGTGTTTCATCATCTTAAGTATTGTAAGCTGCTATGTATGGATCTAAAACTAATCATCTTTCCTTATCCTGTGTGCAGCACTGGCTAATACAAACGACTGAGACAGCTGTACATTTGCTTCATCAGAGGTAGTTCCTGCTGCGTGCCGGAGGTGTAGAGCAGGTGGGGCAGAGGACAACACTTCCCAGTTTGTGCACTGTGTATGGTCTGTGTAGATTGATGCAGATTTTCTAAAATGAGATGTTTTAGAAGAATATACCAGTTTAGCAAGTTTTGAAAAATCTTGCCTTTTTGGTATGAGTATAGCTGTATTGTGATTTTATTGTTTTATCAATTGCCAATATATATATATATATATGTGTTTCACAAAGCTTAGATCTTTCAGCTGCTCCACAGTGCTTTGTACTTCAGAGAACTGACTGAGGCCTGGACCAGCTCCAGAGCACACAAGCTTGAGAAACTAAAAAGTCTCTGTAAACACTGGCATCTGTTGGAAACAACAAAAGAGAAATGAACAAAGAACCTCCACATAGAGTAAAAGAAAATTACAGCATACACTTTGTTGCACAAACGTACAGTAGTTGAGCAAATAATTCTCCAGCTCTCAGACTCTGATAATCTGTGGACCGAGTATCTAATGCTGCAAATGGTGTTTGGAAACTTAAAGCCCTGTCCTGTTATGCAAGAAATGATAAGTGAAAATTTATACACTTGCAGTTTGAGCTGTACTGAACTAAGTCTGTGGAATGCATTGTGAAATGTAAAAAAACCCAACAAAAAAGCAAAAAAAAAAACAAAAAACAAAACAAACCAACCAAACCAACCCCAAAACCCCAAGTATCAATAAAGCTTATAGACATAAAATAATACCGGTATTTGGCTTTCTTGAGGCAAGTTTAATATCTTTGTGTTTATTTGACGTTCATTGTGGTAAATATCCATTGTCCGTGGTGGTGGCAGTAGTGTCCGAGCAGAGCGTGCTGCAGGGTGGGTTTGTCACGGTCCCTTTTCTCTCTCTGCAGTGGGAAGGAGTTGCTCAGGGCCAGCTCCAGTGTCCCAGGGAGCTCCAGAGGGTCTCGGGTTCTTGGATTTTTGACACAGGAATGGTCGATGCCAGTTTGAGGTTTGAAGGAAATGAGTCCCAGTAATCTTTCCAGGTCAATGTGTTGATTCCGATTTAAGAGCTGGACATTGAGAACTTGTGTTCAAATTTATTTGAGATGCAGATTTTAAATGAATGGCATCTTGACCATATTGAAAAATAGAAATTCATGCAGTAATATTTCAGTTTACAGTAAAATACAGCATTACTTCTGAGCATTTTATACAGGAAGCCAGACCACAGAAACATCCAGACCATCCAGTGTGTGGTTTTCCTGACAGACACTATTGCTTGAAGATATTTCTCACATCACTGTTGATTAATTCATTCTGCCACTCAACTGGTTTGATTTGGGATACAATCAACGTGGAAGGAAGGCAAACATGAGTAGTTACAACACAGGCAGAGGTGCTCACTGCTGGCACCACCTGACAGAACAGGATTTGATTTGAAGGTTTCTTTAAAAAAAGACTGCATAGGGACTCGTACTGTGTATCTGACAAACTGCTCTGCTGTATAGTCATATAAGGCATTAATAAATTCAATTGTAAAAAAAAGGTGATTCTTTGAGGTTGCTGAAGCACTTTGTGTGTTAAACAGACAGGAATCCACTCCTTTAATGGGATGTTTTTGCTACTTTTCTATGCAGTGGGCAGCAGAAACGGACTGGCAGGAAGGTTCCAGAGTTCAAAATCCTATTGTCCTGAACTGGGACTAAAGCACTAGTGCTTTTCAGAGACTAAATGTAAGTCTAAATGTTTCATTTTGGCCTTTATTTCTTTTAATTAAGAAAGGTAATTTCAAAATATGGATGTTGTTCCATGCCCAGATTCTTAAATATCTTAAAATACATACTTTGACATTGCCCATATTTGCTATTCCTTTTTAAACCTTCTCCAATTCCACTCTCCCTTGAGTTTTTGGTTTTGACAAAATGTTTTAACTAATAGTGAAGGGCTTGACTTGCCTTTTGGGAATATCTGTCTGTGGTTCCACTTCCCCATGGAGGCAGCTCTCCTTTGATCTCAGCTGTCCCCCAGGCCAGGACAAGGGGCTCTGTGGGGTGAGGGAGAGCAGGGACAGGGAGAGGAGCCCAGAGTCAGCCGGATGAGCTTTTCCTAAAAAAAAAAAGCTGTGTTTCCTGGTACCAGGGGATTTCTGTTCTGCTTACAAGCAGCAGGGAATGGCTGGAGGGCACACAGAGCCCTGCTATAGGGACATTCCAGGGATTCCCTTCCAGAACAGGAACTAGGGATTGATGGAGGCTTTCCCACCAGGCCGAGATTCTGGCTGGCCACTGCCTTTAGGAGTGTAAAGCACATTTTCCCAGAAATGGGGAGCATGCAGGAACACGTGGGGAATGACTCCCTCCATCTTGGTGTTAAAATGTCTTGAACCAAGTCTGTCCAAACTCTCTCCTCTCACTCACTGTTGGAGTTAGCTTGCACTGCTGGCTGCAGGAGCAGCTGCCCAGGAGCTGGAATGCCATCCCTTTGGCCTTCTG
The DNA here is from genome assembly GCA_037013685.1 of Acridotheres tristis. Lineage (NCBI taxonomy): Eukaryota > Metazoa > Chordata > Aves > Passeriformes > Sturnidae > Acridotheres > Acridotheres tristis. The sequence goes on along the minus strand of CM072887.1, from coordinate 1,331,729 downwards.
ACAGCACAGAGCCAGTGGGGAATTCACTTGTGAAGGTATTAAAAACCCAAAGCAGAAAACAGGGATAATGTAAGTACCCAGCTGGAAAAGGTGAGAATGGTTTAGCCCTCCTGGGTGAGAGTCATAGCACCGTGTGTGGAAAGCAGGTGGGGGGAGGCAAGGCTGCAGCCCAAACTACTAGAAAATTATTCCAAGGCACTTCATGGATAGAAAATTCTGCCAAATATATATATTTAAAAATAAAGTGGACTTAAAAAAAAGGGATACTTTGCTCCTTCAATTAATGAAAGCTGAAGGGTGGTCTCCCCCCCTCCCTGGGTCTGCTCATTAAATGCTCCCAGCTTTACTGAGTGCACCCAATTGGAGTTTTAAGCAGGTGTGGTTAAAACCCACCCACTTTTTGTACTTTGTTCAAGCCACAAATTTGGAAATTAAAGGGCCCAGCATTTTGTCAGCGTTTTCTCCCTTTTCTGACATGGTTTGAACAACACAGTATTAGGCAAAAGCAGCTTTGTGAGTGAACTGTTCATTCCTTTGGGATCCCCGGGTTACCCTTCAAACCTCGGCTTCCTTTGCAAGGGCGTCGGGCTTTGCAACGCCTGCTCCCATTCCCTCCTGGAAAGTTGGGATGAGTGATCTGGAAATGTCAGCCTGCAGCAGGGCTGGGATTCCTGCAGCCAGGGGGGCATTCCCGGCTGTCCTGGCCAGCACAGCCCTCGCTGGGGCAGGACAGCAGCAGCCAGAGGCTCCTCAGAGGCAGCGCCACACAAACACACTGTGGAGACAGGAGGGACAGCAGGGATTGGCCTTGGCACAGCCCCGTGAGACACGAGTGGAAAATAAACACATTGGGTGTGTGGAGTACAGACTCTGTGTGTGTGAAATACACTGCTGCTCTGTGTATATGCAGCGTGTGTGCACTGTACATGCATGTCTGCAGTGTGAGCACTGTCTGTGTACTGTGCACGTGTGCATTGTGTGCAGAGTTTATGTTTGTGTGTGCTCTGTGTGTGCACTGTGTGTCTGTGTTTGTACGTGTGTGTGTGTCTGAGTGCATCTCTGTGTGCTCCCTGTGTGTGTGCACACAGTTTGTGTTTGTGCACCGTGTGTGTGTGGCATGTCTCTGTGGGTCACGTCAGGGTGGCCGTGTGGTGGCTGTGTGTGTGCACACCTGTGTGGCTGTGTCCCTGTCCCTGTGTGTGTGGGACTGTCCCAGTCCCAGCCCTGCTTACCTGCAGTCGTCCCCTCCGGTGCTCACCACGAACTTGTCATCGTGCGAGAAGCGGATGTTGGTGACGTGTGCCGAGTGCCCAAAGTACCGCTTGTGTTTGGCCTGTGGGACAGGACAGCAGCTCAGGGATGGCACGGGCAAAGGCCTGTGCCCACAGCCATGCTGACCCAGAGGCCTTTTCACTCCTCGGGAGCTGCCCAGGGGACAGCCTGAGCACTCTGGCCGCTGCAGGAGCTGCCTGAGGATGGACCGTGATGCTTGGGTGCTGTAACACCGAGTGCTGAGGGGTTTGGGAAAGGCAAAGGCTGCTCAGGTGAAAATAAAGCAGGCACTTACAAATTTCTCAGTGCATGGGAAGTCAAACAGCTTGACCAGCCCGAAGTCGTCCCCTGTGACTATGTTCAGGCCAGCGTGGGTCACACAGGCACAATTGACATCTGCTTTATCTGCATTGCGTGGCCAGATCCCAATGACTTCGTCTCCAAGAATGCTGTTCCAAAAGCAAGGTAAATAAAATGCATTAGACCATAAGACTTAATCTGCTGCTTCTCTTCCACAGGGTGCAGAGCCAACACAGGTCCAGTAAGAAAAAATTGCTGCATTTAAAATGAAATTTTCCCCTCTAAATGATTGCCCTGAGCTCATCATGGAGACAATCACACTAATACGTAATTTTTCTGTGATTCTTAAGCAATCTCTCTCCATTAATCCTTAGGTTTATTTCCCATGAAACCACTAGCATCATTCTATACCAGCCTCTTGTGCAGCTTTGGTCTCTATGAGCCTTCCCCTGGGATTTCTGACTGCACTGTTCCCTCAGCCATGAGTTCCTGAATGAGAGAATGCTTATCTGGATGTTGACTCATTCCCAGAAATAGGTGTTCTGCCCCTGGCTTCAGTTCTCTGTATTTACCCACTGAGTCACTGCCAGAGGACTCTGCCCCCTCCCACCAGCTGTCAAGAGTCCTCTGAAATGGGGAATTTGGGGCAGGTTTTTTGCCAGCAGAGCAGTCAGTAGGAGGATTCTCATTTACCTTCTCCCAGCCCTGCCTGGTTCTCACCCACTGTCAGCTCTGCCTTTGGCCTGTCCCACTTCTTGCAGGAAGAGCACAGCCCCAGTTCTGCAGTGCTGGGGGCAGTTCCTGAGTCCATCCACATCAGGAAATAGGTTTTAATGACACAGCTCCTTAATACAATCAGTGCACGTTTCCAGGCCTTCCGTGCTGCTGCTGTTTGCTGGTATGGGGCATTTACCCACCCAGACCTGAGCTGATCCCAGTGCTGGCCCCACACTCTCCTTGGGTGTTACCTGGTCCACGTGGCCCAGGTGATTTTCTCTATCACTGCAGGGTCTGTGATTTGCTTTCCCAGTGGCACCTCGTGAACCTGACGCTTGTAGGCACCTGTGGATACCTGAAAGTGGGAAAGGAAAAACCTGGAAGCTCTGCTATAAATACAGGATTTTCTTTATGATTTCCAGCAGTCTCACCAGGTTTTATCAGAAATTGAATATCTAGGATAACATTTCTCTTTTTTTCTCATTATCTGGAATTCATGACATGCCATATAAAGGAATAACAGTATTACAGGATGACGATGGAAGGACATATTCATGTGCAGAGCTGACAGATTTTCTCTCACTTCTATACTTTTCTCTCACTTCTGTACTTTATCTCAACCTACTTTACCAAATCAGAAACATTTCTGAAGGAAACCCCTTCAAATTAACAATTTAATTAAAACAGATTAACCCAGCTCTCACACACATCCCAGCTTCAGGGAGGAAGAGAACTGCTTTCATATGGGTATAATCCACATTTTCATTTTTCAGCATTGTACCCCTTCCATTGACCTGGGAATGCTTTGCCCTTAGCACAGCGGGAGCCTCCATCCCATAATGGTGGCACAACAAACCCGAGCACTCTGGGGGCTATCCCAGACATACCTGGATGTACCTGCTGTCTGCAGAGAAATCCATCTGGATGACAAAACTGGCAATGTCCTTGCAGTAGCCAATTCGGTTTAGGGTTGTGCCTTGAGTGAGATCATAAAAATCCACAGTATGTTCTTGTGAGCCCACTGCCAAAAACCTGTTATCTGGGCTGATCCTAGACAATAGAACATGGAGTGGGAATGTCACTGGCTGTTTTGGTGCAAGATTTACTTTTGCCTCTCATGCTAACGTGACAGTAACTTTTTTAAACTTTTTTTTAAATGGAAAATGCAAAACTCCTATCAACAGCAAGACTGAACCCAAACCAAAACTTGATACTCAAGAGAAGAGCAAGACTCAGGATATCTCTGACAGAGGACAGGCTTAGATGGAATATTGGGAAGGAATTGTTGCCTGTGAGGGTGGTGAGGCCCTGGCACAGGTTCCCCCGAGAAGCTCCCATCCCTGGAGGTGTCCAAGGCCAGGTTGGATGTGGCTTGGAACAGGCTGGGACAGTGGAAGCAGGGGGTGAAATGGGATGAGCTTTAAGGTTCCTTCCAACCCAAGCCATTCCATGATTGTATTCTATATTGTTTGTGATTAAATGATGTTAATGTTGCACTCCCATAAAGCCACAGCACAGTGTGCAGAGTGACACTAATCCTCTGGGAGTCAGCAACAGGAATTTGGAGAATTAAGTCCCATCATGACAGCTGTGCAGTGTGGCTGTAACTGAATGAAAGCACCACGAGCCTGTGGTACCCTGAATGCCCTTCAGCAGCTCACACAGGTTCCAACCAACACGGACTTAGGGAACCTCTGCAAGCCCACTTGGCTCTCGGTGGCCATCTCCTCGTGCCAGAGCTGTGGATTTTGAGCCCCTCCTACCTGATGTCCTGAATTGCAGACTTCCTGTCCCTCTTCTTGCCCCAGACCTTGAGGCTGTTGACCAGCAGGACGACGAACTCTCCGTTCCTCATGCCGATGGCCACCATCTCGCCGTCGGGGCTGTAGGCGGCGCAGCGCGCGGGGTGCCCCAGGCTCACCTTGTTCACCAGCTTCTGCAGGGACACACGCAACAGGCTCACACCTCCCCGGCACAGGGACAGCTTCCAAACTCTGCCTTCATTAAAAACAAATCGTCTCTGTTTCCCTCTAAACAGAAACCTCAACTGTCACACCCAGCCTCGCATCCCACCAGGCATATGGCACTGAGCGGATTGCAAAATAGAAATGTGATTCGGATGGGGGGGGGTTCATGTCTGCATTATGTTGTAGACTGACGTCCAGTTTCACACCAGGAAAAGGACTATTTAGCAGAACAAACTGAAAAATCTATTTCCTAATTTGTTTCAAAGGTGACACTGACATCTTCAACAACTGCTGATTGGCACAGAGCTTTCCCATTTCATTTGATATGTGGAAATGTCCTAGAAAGCTCTTGCATTTTCACCTGGCTGGTTGTATTTGTAATATATTTTTAATATTAATTAAAAATTATTCCTATTAGCTCAGGTAACAAGCTTTAAAGAAGGTTTATACTGGCCAAAATGAGCAGAAACATTTCTGCTTTTTAAAAAAAATTACGCTGTTTTTAAAAATGGTGGTTGTTAGTCAATTTGACTTGGAAAAATCCCTGAGGCAACATGCCGAGTTCCAAAGGAAGGCTCTGAAGGGGAGGGAGCCGTGCCTGCCAGGAAGGTGGAATGATGGGCCAGGGCTGTGTGTGTGTGTGACAGCACAGTCTCTGTCACCCAGACTGGCAATGTGGAATTAAAATGCTTCCTTGATCCCCCAGCCTGCAGATTTCAATCAAAACAAGCAATGCCCAACAAGAGGCACTCCATGGGCAGGAGTGCTGGTGAATCCCTGCATTCCTCTGGGAGTGCTGGCTGTTGGACAGCCTGGTGCTTCTCCTGCACCAAGGATTCACCTTCACACTCACAGCAAGGAAAGAACTGGGGCCAAACAAGACTGAAACCTGCTCAGGACAGAGGCAGAACCCTGCTCTCATTCCAGAGCTGCTCAAAGGCACAGTAGGAAAATGGATGTTTGGATAAAATGTTCATTTTTAATCACACATTTACGTTCAGGGTACTCACTTTGTCCGACAGGTCCCAGATCCTGGCTGTTCCATCATTGCTTGCAGAGATAAATATGTCTTTGGAGGGGTGAGTTGCCAAGCCCCAGATTTCCCCTTCCATGTGACAGTCAATTAACAAGTTTGAAGCAGCGTTTTTTTCTCCTACTTCAAGGATTTCTCCATCTTTTGTTCCCACTAAGATTTTCCCCTGTTTGTAGCCAAAGAAAAGGAGTGGAGATCAGTGGTCAGTGTAACAGTAACTGCCATGGTTTAACTTGCCAGAGCTTCCTCGGCAAATACTTGGAAAAAGCATAAACAGAGTAAGCTTGTAATTGGTTAATGGCTACTTGACTGGAAATATAAACCAACATTCCTCAGTGGTGGTGTTATGAAGGAGTGTGTCAGATTCCTGGGCAAAATGAAATGGAGACCTTTCCTGGAGCTGGACAGGTCCCATCCTGTACAGCATCACTGCTCCTTTCTCATTTACAGTCCAAACACAGGCAAGAGTGACTCTGTTATTTCTGTGTGTTCCACAGTGCCCAAACACAGTGTCAGTGACTCCCCGAGGGGTTTTGTGACTTTAAAGACCAGGCAGAAGCTCAGGGAGCCGCTGGGCCGTGCCCGGCCGCTCTCACCTTGCCCCGGCACACGGAGCGCACGCACTCGATGAGCTGCCCGGTCTCCAGCTGGAACGCTCGGCACCTCTTCATCTCCTGGTCCCACAGCTTCACTGCTCCCCCCTCCTTCGTGCTGCAAAGGGAGAGAGAGACACCTGCTTTACACATGGGAATCCCACCAGTACTTTCCTGCCTAAACCACAAAACATGCATTGACCCACCCTCCACTCTATATAAAGACACCTCGTTATGGTGCAATGGGAAGTAAATAATATAAAATTAAATGCTTTCACACTTCATGTTTGAAACAGCACCATAATTTGTACAAACCAAACTGTTCTCTTGCCACTTATCTCAAATCTCTGTTTCTTGTGGTAATCCCAAGACCCGCAGCATCTCCATGGGGAGAGGCTCAGTTTGACAGAGCTAACAAATGAAGAAACTCCACTTATGGTAGGAGCTCATCCAGGTGTTTGAACCAATCCCAACAAGGTTCAGCATGTCCCTGCTGCCACATGTGCCACTGTGACCCTCAAGTATCCCCCTTTAGTCCTTCACGTTACTGAGCCACCTGGGCAGGTTATGCATAACAGAGTGAAACTGCTGCAGCATAGAGACTGTTTATCTCTGGGGTGCTGGGTAAATAATGCAAACAAAAAGCACACAAGAGACACAAGCTGGGCACTTGAGGAAGATCCTGTGTCTTACGGCCGCTCCTTCCCTCCAGTAACGATGAGCCCGTCCCGCAGAGTCGTGTACATGGTGAACACCGGTCCTGTGTGAGCCTTGGCCACCAGCCTGACCAGGAAATGATCCTTCCACACGTAGACATCTCCATTTATGGCACCAGTGAACGTGAGGTTATTCTGCAACAGACAGCAGCAATCTCTGACCAGACACCTCAGCGTTTTTGTTCAGCTTCAAGTAAAATTCTTTACATTAAACTGAGAAGTCCTTAACGACCACACTGGAGTGTCACCATTGATGGTATCACTGGCATATGTCACCCCGAACACCATTAGCAGAAAAAATGTTACACAAAATAACAGATCACAGTTTAAGTTAGATAAATAATCAGTAAAGTGAAAAGAAAAAAAAAAAAGCCATTCACCCAACTGTGCTCAGGAAATTCAGGGAAGGATCCCAAGGTGCACAGGTTTTAAATCCACATTTCACTAACAAGCACGGGGTTGGATTTCAGCAAAGAGAACCGACCTTTGCAGGTTTAATACAAAGGTAATGTAAAATCCTGTAGCAGGAAATTTGAACTCACTGCTCCAAAGGCAACAGAGAGCATGGTTTGCATTTTGGCATCTTCCATGGAACCAATGACTCCTTTCTTGTAGAGCAAAGCGCTGCCAGCCAACGTCCAGAACTTCATGTGCTTGACCCCCACGGACACGAACTGAGTGTCGGAGTCGGGGCGGAACTCCACAACAAAGATCCTCTCCAGGTGCCCTCCCCTGCTGGCAACTTTAGCCCCTGGTTAAACGAGGAAAGGGTAAAAACAAAGCTGAATTTACCTGAGAAATGAAGCTCTGATATGATTTTATCCAGTCAATTGAGGTGGTACTGGATTAGAGATCTGTGTCCCAGATGCTGAAAGCTGCAAATCCCAACACTATTTATTGTATCAAACATCTGAATGCAACTCCCAAAGTCCCTGGTTATTCCATTGCATCCCACAGAGTTAGGAAATGCAGATTTAAGGCCTTCAGAGCACAATCTGTCTCCTGGGTGAGTGAAAGAACACTGAAATGTTGCCTCTCATCTGGTGAAAAATGCACAGGGACACACTAATGAGCTGAGGCGCTTTTCCTTTCCCCTCCACCATTTCCAAAGATAATTATTTTCTGGAAATTACTTCTCAAAGGCCTATCTCCATCATAGTACTTGAAGTGTTTTAGGAAAGAAAAGGAATAATTTTCCTTAATTTCATGTAATTTTACATTAGACATCATTCTTTCCTTAATTTCCACTTCCAACAGGTGTTTAAAACTTAATTTCCTGCTTATATTTTGTAGCCTTTTGCCATCTTTCACTGATTAACTGGGATACTCAGAGCGAGGACACAAAAGCCCAAAGACCTGAAAGGCAAAGCCAGTCATTGTGCACAGCTCTGTCAGGCTGCAGGAACAGGTTTTGCCCCTGGTTTTTACCTTCCTGCCACCTCCAGACAGTGATGGTGTGTTCTGGGTCGACTCCCACTGACACCAGCAGTTTGCCAGTGGCACTGAAGTTGACGTAATTGACCCCTTTGGTGTGGAAGCAGCGCAGCATGGAAAGGGTTTGCTTGCTCATGGCATCCCAGACGTGAATTGTGGGGGTTGTACCTGTGGGCAGAGAGAGGCATTAACAGAGAATTAATTCTGGAAAGCTTCGGTGCAAACCAGGCATTTTTCAAGAACATTTAACCTGAACAGACATTAGTTGGGGGGTTGGATTTGTTTGAAGATTAGCACTACTGGGAAACAAAGAGAAATCGAAATAGCTTGCAAAACACAGGGGGGGATCATTGTAGTCCATGAAGTCAGACAAGGTCTGAAAGAACAACGTAACATTCATGAAGAGCCTCATGCAAAAGAAATTGCCTGCAGGTGTTTCACTTGTATCCATGGTTCACACAGATACAACGAGGCAACATGGAACTCGTACAGGACTGCTAAATTCACAAACAAATCAGCCTTACCTGGGAATTCTGTCATGTCACCTGCATTGTGAGAGCAATGGCAAATGAGGAAGCACCAAGGGAAAACAATAGGTGAAATAAGTCATGTGACTCGTGCTGCAGTGCCAGCATCAGCACCAGAAGGAAAACAAAATTAAAAACTTGGAAATGGATATGGATTAAATCAACAAAACAAAGAAGCAGGAATATTGTTGAACTTTTTTTGGGTATATTGGCTTTTATACACAAATATTGCAACAATATTTAGTACTTTTAAGTTTTAAAAATGGCATCTAAAAGAAATGTTAAAGGCATGCAGGTTTTTAACATTATTAAATTCAAAAGCAAAGTGAATCTCTAGTTATACAAAGTATCAATCAAACTCAGAGGCACTGATCTCCTGGGGCCCACCATGTCACAGAAATCAGTGTTGTGCACAGCTCAGGCACCACGTGCAGCTTTGGGTGCTCCCTCCACGTGCCAGTGCAGTGACGGTGCTCAGGACAGGCAGCAGAGGGTTTGTGTTTGTCACTGTGCACTCATCACTGCCATTCCCTGTCCCCCCTTAAGTGACTCCTGTCCTCAAGTTCAGGAATGGGCTAAGGAGATGTTCTGACCCTGCTCTCCTTCATAAAGTTAATTTTTCCAGCTGAAAGGAAAGGCTGAGAGGCAGCAGATCCTTCTCAAGGCTTGGGACAGCTCCTCCTGCATTCCCCAGGCAACGTTTACTCCTGCAGAAGGTACCAGGGAATCTAACAGGACTCTCCATCTAAATAATAAACACGTGGATTCACAGAAATACATCTCAAGTGTCCTTTGGAGTGTGCCCTAAGTTCTGCTGAGATCTCTCTCTGTTTCTGACTTTTTCTGTACAGCTCTTGTACTCCTGTAGAGAAAATTATGCTCTCTGTGTTCTCACTGCTAAACAGTGCCTTGGACACAGGAAGGAAAGAATTCTATAAATGAGATTATTGAGATGATCAGGCAGTTGATGCAAGCTTGCCTTCTGAAATATGATTACACTACAATTAACTCTAAAATCCAATCACTCACAATCAGATGGAATTGAAACAGTAAGAAAACCCTGAAGCTTGATTACTTCTTCCAAATCAAACAAAAAGTAAAACTGCCCCACAGAAAAGCCCCAGATAAACAAATCAGTGCCCTGAAAACCGTGAGGAAGGCTTTGCTGTGGGGGCCACGTACCGATCTGGCTGGTGGCCACAACGTTCTTGTACTTGGGGTGCTGGTTCACCGTCAGGCACAGGATGTCATCAGTGTGCTCCAGGTAGAAGCTCTGGCTCCCTAACAACACCCAGACAGGATTTCAGTCAGCACAGGAGCACAGACTGTCTGGGCAGCTCGGTACAACTGAGGAGCCACTAAGGCTGCCCTGCTCTCATTCCCAGGCACCCTTCCCAAATGCACTATGGGCACAGCCATCAGCACACACAGCTGGATACAAAAGCAGTACTGGGAAATTATCTATATATGCAGGGCATCAGCCCACAGCCACCAGAAGTGTGAGAAACACCAACACTGCCAATGCAAAGCCCAGGCCTCCCAGTGAAATCCCAGAGAACTGAGGCAGTGAGTGGGCAAGTGCAGGAGAGGCAAAGCCCTCCCAAGGGAACTGGCCCAGAAAGGACAGATGGGGCCCTCCTTGTGTCCCAGCCCACAGGCCAGAGGCTGTCCTAGCACTAGAGGCCACCTGCAGTGGGTTTGTGCAATTTATCAAGATGCAAAAGGTGGGAAGAAAGTCACGGGAATATTATAAAGTTCAGACTTTCAATCAAAACCATTTTCCTTATGAAGCAATTTTATCTCCAGGTATTGTTTCAAGTGGAATTACCAGTGGAGAGGTTTTGGACAATGCCTGCTGCAGCTGTGTGGAAAATAATGTCAGCACCATCGTTCAGGTAATGGAGGTTGTTGCGACAGTCAAATCCTCTGTACCCAAACACGTGGTCTAAAGCCAGCTCCTGCTCCAGGAAAACAAAGGGAACAAGGGTGAAATGAAAGTAGAAACAAGGAGATTTCAGAGTCTGGATCATTTCAGGACGATTCTAAATTATATAAGTACAAATACCTTGTAGAGGTAACAGAATAACAAAACAATAATTAGTTATCCCTACTCTGCTCAGTTACTGAAGCTTAACATTATCAGAGGCTATCAACAACCTTTAATTGGTCAACTAAAGCACTGCACTTCTAGTATTTTCTTTATTAATTATTCAGAGGGCTACAAATGTTCTGGTTCTGTAAATTTCCATTCCAAACAGATACAACCCATAGAACAGGTTTGATTTTATTGCTCTTCCCATCACAGTTTAATATTTATATAGGGTATCAGATATTTCAGAGAAGATACTTGCAGAGTATTCAAAAATCAGTCTCATAAACTACCAAATTTCCTTAGACTAAATTTTGAAATTCTGACCTTAAGGTCAGCCAGGGCAGGCTATAAATAACTCTGTAATTAAGACATTAATCAAAGGTGTAAGTGCAGCTTACGAGGAGCAGTTGGCAAGGAAATTTCCTCCAGGAACCCAGGATGGTTCATGGATTGTTGTAGGAGATGCCTTGGTGCCCTAAAGCCTGACTTAATGATTGCCCCAAACACAATCACAGCTCACTGGGAACAATCCCAATTAGCCACAGACCAGGTGTTGCAAATCATCCACACAGGTCACAGAATATTCCTTGTTCTGCATATTGTGAGGGAATTCAAACAAGTTGTTTGGGGAGAAAGGGAAGCTGCAAATTCAGTGAGCAAATTCCATTATTCAAAATTCCACACAGGATATTTCCTGAGCTAAAGTGCTGGTTCTGGATGTATTTCCCTTGGGATTGAGCAGGGAGCATGGGAATGCACATGCCCAGTGATTGTACCTGCCCTTCTCTGAGAGACAAAACAGGGATGGATTTCACCCAGCATGTTACTTTTAAAGAAATTGAAAAGATATTAATGCTGACCTCAACCAGTTTCTTTTTTTTGTTGACGTTGTTCTTTTGCAGTTTCTCAGGCTGAGGAGCAGCTCTGCTCACAGGTGGCCTGAAAAGAGCATTTAAAAAGGAGACAATCAATATGCTTGAAAGTAAAATACAACCTTCAAAAACACAGCATGTGTGAGCAGCAAATGGACAGTTGCCCCTGTATGAGCTATTTTTCAGACTTGTACAATAAACTGATTAAAGTCCTGCACTTTTGGACAGAAAGAGCAGAAACATTGATGTAGACTTTGTGGATGAGTGGCAGAACAACTAACCTTACATCATTCAAAAGACCCCAAACCATAATGATTTAAATCCATGGAAAAATCCTTCAATATGAAATGATGGTAAATTGGTGTTTTCAGAAATAATCTGAAGTAATTTCTGCAGCTGGCAGTTGACCTCTGCCCAGCCTTGCTTCTTCTCAGAAATCTCATCCCAAAACCTTGACATGGCTTCAATAAAATCTTCTCAAAATCATATTAAAGATAAAATGGTTGCATTTAAATGCACAAGTCATTTATCCAAGGGAATTTAGGAGACTGAGGCCAAAAAAGTTTTTTATATAATTACAGCTGCTAAATTCAGAACACAGACTGAGACAAAATCTGATGTGTGCAAATGGTCTGTAAGGCCAGATAACCTCTGCTGCTGGGAAAAGAGGGACAGAGCTAAGGGGAGCACTTGGAATGCATTCCAGAAAAATGTGACCTTGCTATTACATTCCACGTGCTGTAAAATTTGTTCTTGTCCTGAGACCTAACTACCAGTAATTCCCATTTCGCAAAAAATTAACTGGAGAAGAATGAAATCCCTTTTGTGTATAGGGAACTGCTTTTTCTGGAGCTGGATTTTTCATGGAAGGTGGTGGGTGGCGTGGTGGGAATGAGCAGCAGGACACCCTGAGCTCTGAGACAGAGCAAAGCTGAGGTAACCAGTCTAACCCAGACGTCAGGCACAGCAAGGACAACAAGCACATCAGCAGGTGACCCTGTGACACAAAGAGAGTAAAGAGTTACCTTGATCCCCTTGTAAGCAGCAAGAAAAGCCAAGCAAGAAACTTAATAGAGTTTAGGAGTCACTTCTGAGCACGAGACTCATGCACAAGCACTTTCAGAGCACAGCAGTCATTCCTTGGGCACGACACGTGCTATCCAAGCATGCCAGCAAGAATAAAACACAAACCCAAGAGTGCACAGAGCCAGACACGTCACACCTGGCATCCCTGGGCACACTCAGAGCTAAGGATCCTGCGGGATGGAGGGGAAGGGAAGCTACATCCAAGCTTCCTGCACACTTTGCACCGGAGCAGAACGGGATTCCAGGGTTGGTTTCTTTTCAGGAGTGTGTCAGGGCTGATGCAGGAAGTTGAGAGTCCCCAGGCTCTGCTGGGATTGCACACAATGCATGATTGCTCTCCACAGTTGCTGTGGGGAGGTCAAGTCACTGCCAGGACAGCCTGGGCTGCCTTGTCCTCAGGGGACAAGTACCTTTATTTCTTCAGGAAGAGGTCACCTGAGTCCCCCAGGGTGACCCTGCGTGGAGTGGGACTGAGCAGCGGTGCTGTCACCGGCAGGGAAGGGGCAGAGGAAGTTATTACAAAACTTAATTGTCTTACAAAATAAATTCATTATTTCAGCCCAGATTTAGGAGGGCCTCTGAACTGGCACTTAAGAAAATAATTGTTTCCCTGTATGCTTTCTTCTGTTTTAGTATTATTTCGAACTGGATCATTTCCACATTTCTTTACCTAGGAATATCAAAGTTTATGACAAGAGCAAGCCAAAATACTTCATGAAAGCAAGAGAACACTACCACTGTGACATGCTTGATAGTCACCAGATTGTAAGCATGAGGCTCAATTTGGAGACACACACACACAAATACTTTTATAGATACCTACTCACAGCACACACAAACACAGATGTGTGCATTCATATATACATAGCCATGTATATATACACACGTGTGCATTCACTGCCTCATCACCATCTTCATAAAACAAATGGAAAGCAGCACATTTGAAACATTTTAAGAAGTCATTTCACTTTTAACAAGCCTGTGCCTACACCTAGTTTGTTTTGATACAGAAGATGACACTGCCAAGACAAGGAATTTGCACTGCAGCAAACGACATCCCTTTGCCCTGTTGGACCTGTGCAACCTGCAAGGCACATTCCCAGCAATCCAGGCCTGGCTGGGCTCCCCAGCAGTACTTACTTGACAATTCCCTGCCTCCAAAGGAAAGCAAGTTAAAACATAACACAAGCATTAATGGTTTCTTTGCAGCAATTCAAAACCAATGTGCTCAGATTACATTATGGCATGGAGGAGCTCCAGGGAAGGTAAGACACAGTCAGATATGAGAGGGGTTCAGTTCTCTGGGTACTGTGAACACAGCAGAGAAGGTTCCTGTTACTCGTGACAATCTCGAGGATGCTCTCACATGAGGACACGCAGCTGTCAGTCAGGCATAGGAGTCCAGATCCAAACTGACAAAACCTCAGCACCCCCTTCATGCAGAAGTGTGAAAAGATGGGAGTGGACATTCCCTCCAGCCACGGGGGGAGAGAAGCCCAAATCAGGGGTGGGGTGAACAGGCAGCACCAGAATAGAGAACAACACATGGACACAATAAGAGCTGGGCTGGGGGGAAGAGGGAATGGGGTTTTGGAAGAGGGGGGCACCTTGAGGGAGGAAAGAGAGAGAGAACAGGGCCAAACTATGAGGGTGAAAAAAAGCCACACCTGTTTAGATGGAAAATAAAGGTCGAAAGAAAAGGCAGATCAAAAACTGTTATGATAAATTCTATGGGAGGGGGATATAACCAACCCCTGTTTCCAGGGCACAGGCCAGAATTGCTGTCTGGACACAAACATTCTGCTCTAAGGCCAATGGGAACAGCACGGGAACTCCAGAAACAGCATCACATGAAAGGGACCAACAAGGTCTGGAGCAGGGACAGATGGACAGGAGTGTCCTGCAACCCAGAAGGTGACAGGCTGAGCCAGCAGCAATGGGTAGGGAAAAGCTTCGAGCCCAAAAGGGACACAGACATGGATTTACATGGCTGCAAACTGGAGAGGGAACACACTCGGATCTACACAGACATGAGCAGGACTGCTCCTGAGAAGAGAAAGCAAAGTTCAAGGAGAGGTAAGGGTTGGGTTGTGTAACAAAAATCCAAGGTTTGAAATGTTCATTTCAGAAAATGTGCAAAAGCAGCTTTTAAAGGTGCCCTTCACCAGTGACAGGAGGGGACTCCCAAGTGCCCCAAACTGCTGCAAAACTCCTTGAGCTTTTTTTAATCCCTTCCCAGAGAAGGGATTAAACGATTTTGTAAATTCTAAACCCTTGGATTTTCCCATCCCAACATACACAGGAGTTTTACATACAACTTCTCCTGCTGTTACTTTTTCTTAACACTTTCATAAGACAACAAAAAGAATAGGATTCACCATGAAAATACCCTACTCTCAAATACAGCAGATCAAAGCAAAGCTCAAACAGAACCAGAGAGAAACATCAGTGGTAAATTATCAGTTTTTGAGGGACTGAGAAAGCCTTACATGGTTGCAATATTTATAACTTCACGTGTATGCTGATGCACGCTTCAAAAAAAAAAATAAAAAAACCAAACCAAAAAGTACTACAGGACATATGGTGGGGCAGCTGTTGCCACAGCCTGTCAGGGCAGCTGGTCACTGCATTCCCAGGTCATTCCAGCTCAGTGCCCAGTGAAACGAGCACTACAGCAATTGGTAAGGAGGGCAATCACTGCAATGAAACCCGAGGCTCTTTGCTCTGAGCACCCTGGGAAGTTGTTCCCTAAACAGCTCGTGTACCTCAGGCTGGGCCTGCTGTCCCTCACACTCCAGAGTCTCTGGACACACTGCAGGAACAGAGTCTTTTCCACTTGTTTTGTTATTCCCTGCATAAACTCCAGCACGGTTTGAAGCTGTGTTGTGTAAATAAAACCACTGAACCAATCACACGTGGCAGATCCTCCCTCTGCACGACAAAACACGAGAAGCAGCTTTTCCCATCAGCCCTCAGAAAAGCTGGGTATTGCACATGACCCTCAGTGCAGAGACAGAGGTGCTGGCACCCCTCAGTTCCGTCCCCAAGTGTCACACAGACAGAGAGGAGCTCTGAGCCAGCTCTGTGCTGACCTGTGGGATTGACTCTGAGCTCAGCTGCTTGGCAGGGACTGACAAATACCAGTCACAATGTGTACAAGCCTTGGGGACAGCTGGGATGAAACCAGCAGGCTGTCAAATGCATTTAGGGTGCATTAACTTGACATAATGCTGCTGAGGAAGTAAAAGTGAATATTCCAAAGATGCTCCTCATTCTCAGAGAGGGCCCAAAGTTATTTTCTCCACCCCAAGGATGTGTTTTTCCAGATACATTTTGAATAGTCCCCACCTACACATGAATACAACACAGATTCACACTCAAAGCTTTTGCACTGCACCCACAGACGTGTGTGTGTAAAGGTGCAGGAAACAAGGCTGTAACCATATGTCTAATAATTCATTTCATGGTGCAAAGGCTTGTGGGGGCTATTTTGGAAGCTTATGTAAGTTAGCTCATATTGTTTTAAAGAAATCAATAATTTTAAGAGTAACATTTGAAGAGAGAATATTCAGCTTCATGAACTTTTCCTCTTTATCAGGACATAGGATTACACATGAGGCAAACGCCACGATGGACACCAGGCTCTGAGGTGGGTAATTCACGGAGAGTGAGACAAGCCAGGATGCCAAGAAAACACAAAACCAGACAAACATGCTAATGCTGCTTTTTGTTTTCTACACATTCCACTTGCTTTGAAGGAGTTCCCATCACCAGGTTCATGTGGAGTCATGCAAATTGAGCTAAAGGAGAGCTGCAGACCAGGGGGGTGTTAGGGTTAGTAGGAGGCCAAATGCAAACAGGTCTTTGCCTTTGAGATTAGTAACAGAAATGCAGCCTTCAGCAAGCTCGTGGTACTTCTCATCAGATCAGTTCTTGGTTTAAACGGTCCCAGCTCAAAACCCGGCCCTTTTCCAAAACAGCACAATTCCTCTGACACACAGCAGAGCTTACAAGTGTCCTGGATTGTCTGGGCCAGTGCCCCCCGTGGCCAGGGGGTCCCGAGGAGCGGCAGCGCCGCGCTGGGAGCTCCCAGCCCGCGGGGCTGCTCCTCTCCAGGGCACCCCGCTCCTGACCACGGGCACGGCAAGGGGGGCAGCCAGGGGGAGCAACGGAGACGAGGGCAAGGAGGGAAGACATGGAAAGGGAGAAGAAGAAAAACAACAGGGTCGGGGAGAGGAGAGAGAAACAACAATCGATTAATGACCTTAACCAAACAATGCATCGATACAACTGCCGGACATTTTTAAACTGTCCCTCAGCAGCAGCTCTCCTGTCACACTGCCATCCTAAAGCTGCTGATGGACACAGGAAACGTTGGATCCCCCCAAAAATACCAGGCCATGATTTGATTCAAATCCTGCAAGAAAAATCTATCACGTGACTTCTACACTCCTCCAAGATATTAGCAGAATCATGACTATTTTAATTACATTCAAGTTAGACAGGGAAAATAAATTTCATAAATTTTCTCATTTTCTTTTCTAAGAGAAAACTTTATTATTACTCCTAAGTTTGTAGTAACCATTGTACAGTTCAGCTCCCAACCCTATACTTGCAATCTTTCAGGAGTCCCATCACAGTTCCTGAGATCAAACTCCTCCTGAATTGAACAATGAACTGTTATTTCTAGACAAATAATGCACCTGGAGGTTTTCAGATTCACCACTCACTATTAGAGAAGCACAGAGTCCTGCAAGCTTATTCCAGCAAATAGAAAGACTGAACAGATGGATGTGTCTCACAGGTGCCACACGACACGTTTAGTTACACAAAGTGGAAAGAAACTCCAACAACAGCTTATCCTCTAAATGTTAAAAGGAAAAACCCCGGTGAGCTCCAGTCATTGCCCCCAAGGAGACCTCAGAGAAGCAGGCCCAGCTATTCCTACTTCTTGCTTAAACCAGAAACCTGCTTTTTCTCTCTTTTTTTTCCCTTTCCTTAATTTAAACTTGTTAACTACAAGTTTTTTCTCACTGTATCTTCACAATTTTTCCTTTCTCAAAGCCACAATGAAAATACAGCAAGAAGGACACTCCAAGACTCTCACTACATGTTGCAGTGAAGTGGGACAGCAGTTTTCCAGCCCTTGGGCACAATCACTAAGGGAAAGGTCTGGAATATTTCCTCCAGAAAAACTTCCTCCTCAAAAGGCTTCCCCACATACCTGCCTGAAAGAGAATGGAACACATCCTCTGGGTTCCCCTCTTCCAACCTGGGAGAGCTACTCCAGCTGTGCCTTTGGCAGAAAATCTAAAGCTTTGGGAGCTGCCTCCAAAATTCCTTGTTGCCTCTTCACTCAGCCCTGTGCACAGAGATTTCAAGGCTCCACAGCCTCAAGACCTGCTGACTTGGGCCTTTGATTTTCCATAACATTTAGGATTTTCCTCAACACAGACAGCTCAGTACTTGCAGACTTTCCATTTCACCTGGATTCACCAACTGTCACTTCAGACTCTTGGAAGTGCAAAGAAAATCCAGCCCAGGGATTTCAGAAGTTTGTCATGGGCCGACAAACCCTTTTCCAGCTGCTACATTCTTTGGTGTTTTCTGAAAAGGTGAAATTTGGCCCAGCTACAAAGCTTCCCTCATATTTCATACATCTGAGAGAAGTCAGCTTTAGCCTGAGGCATCCACAACTGGGAGTGCCAAGATCCTGCAGGAATTGTGCCCCTGTTGTCCCATTGTGACCAGGAATTGCAGTTTTGCAGCAGCCAACACATTAATCCCATTTTACAGCACCCAAACCCCAAATCACAGCCTCAGGCCCTATCCACTCTCAACACCCTCAGAAAGCACTTTTGCTGACATTTCACCATAAAGTTGCTGCTTCTGATTATTTCACTATAAATTCTCACTATTTATATTAATCCCTTGAAGAAAGGAGAGTGAATTTATCATTGCTTAATAAGTGACATATGAAAATTATGAGATTTGTTGTCAGATTGATCTAAACAGCACATTCCAAATACCAAAGGTGTGATTATACTGAAGCATCTGTAATTTAAAAAGGAGATAAAAATGTGCACAAGAGCTGTGACTGTCAAGCAGAAAAGATGGGAAGGACAGTGACAAGGGTTTATTTTTAACCTAGATCAAAATGAAATACAAAACTGTTGGTAACACAGTAAGAAGAAAAAATATAGGAGAATGTTAAGACTTGGCTTTTTACTCTCCTCAGTGCAGAGGATGTAACATGGCATGGGTTATTCCCTTGGGATGCTCTTTGCATGTGCAGCCAGTGGTGAAGGGGCTCTCTGGAAGCCAGGGGCAGGCTCACTGCACAGGAGGTGCCTCCCCAGTTCAGCCACCAGCAGAGTGGGAGGTGTGGGACCCCTGGAGCAGCTTCCCAGGGCTTTGTGCTCCTGGGGGCCTGTTCTCCATGGGGGGGCCGGGGGTGGGGACAGGCTCCGGAGCTTGAGCCGTCACACAGCACAGCCATGGGGGCACAGAAGGGAACTTCCCAGGCTCCTTAAGGGACATTTTCACTCCTGGGCTGGAAATGTGCTGAAGAGCTGCACAAGGCACTGATGCTTTTGCTGAAATCGTTGGTAATTCATGAGTGCAAGACATTTTTAAACCCAGCTTAATCCATCAATTAAACTCACTCAGCAGTTGCTTTTGCATCATCAAAGCAGAGTAAAACAGCTGCAGGGTGCAAGAGTTTCTGGTGTGAAACATCTGTACCACTGCCACTTATTATTCCTGTAACAATTTAGCAATTCACCCAAAAATAAAATAATCATTTTCCTTTTTTAACTTAATTTGCAAACATTTATGTTTACCAGATGATATGCCTTTTTGTAGGAAAACAGATGAACAAATTCTTTATTTGAGGAAAAGAGATAATCTTAGAAGGATGGAAAAAGAGAAGGTTATGGTCCAACATTCTCTTGCAAAAATCACTGATCCTCCTCCTGCATGGTATTGCTAAAACATTGCAATGAAAAGAAATGGGTGCAACATTTTTTTCTTATTGTTTATACCCCACATTTCACACCCAATTCTCCTGTTTTGTACATTTACTGAGCAAAAATGATTAATTACTTTCTGTTCAACATGTTCAGCACTGCATTCTTTGAGAGCTTTAAAGACAGAAACTTATTTTTCCAAGGCCTGCATGAGATTAGGAGGTATTATTAACTCCATTTTGTCTCCTGCAATAACAGAACAGCTAAGCTGAAATTCTTGCTGTGGGTTAACCCAAGCAGTCCTTTGTGTCAGTGCCCAGTGTGGGGCAAGAGCAGGGAAACTGCTGATAAAAGAATGATCATTTCTAAGGAAATATTCTATCAGGAGAGACAGAATGGGCTGAGAGCTGAGTCACCAGCTGCACTCACAGGTAGGGATTTAGTGCTCCAGACTTTGAGGGGGAATGTACTCTACTGCTTATAAATGCTCTGTCCCATCATATTTTACCACCCCCTCCTTTAGGTCTGTGTTTCACTGGACTCAGCCTCTGTTCTTAGCTCTTACCTCTTTTCTTTGCTCTCCTCTCCAGCACTGTTCCTCTTCCAGCTAATTTTTTTTAGAGTATTTCAGCCTAAGGCCAGCACGTGCCGTAGGAAATTCCAGCTTTAACCGTGACAACCCAACACAATTGCAAGGAACCGAAAATCTTTTAATAAAAGCACCACCCAAAGCCTTAACCACAAAATATTTACAAGCTTACCACTATCACAAGTGCTCTGCTGCAGACACACACTGGTTAGGAGAGAATGTAAATGCTCATGTGAACAGCACAAGAGAACACAACGCTCAGAGATGTGTCATATAGATGCATTTATCTCCATCACATTTACATGCTGCACTCTGTGAACACCATTTGAAATGTTATCTGGTGAATTTTTAAATTCCTGTCTTATCTCTAAGGACTAATTTTACTTGAATGAAAGATGCAAAAGGGCCCACTGGGAAGAAAAAGCTTTTGTGGGACATACCTCTCTTCCACTGAAACTTCCTTCAGCTGCTGATGGGGTTTTGTGCCTTCCATTTCCCGGATGCTCACTGCATAGATCTTAGTGGTGTAGTCAATTGCTTTTTCTCTGGCAACATCACTATCATAACCTTAGAAAAAGAAAACACAGAATAAAACAAGCTGCCCTTGTTTCACGGTGACAGAGTAGAGAACAAGAAATCTGCACCAACGAAAGAAGGAAACAAAACTCCCCTCACACTGCAGTTCAATGCCTGTGTGAATCTCTGACTCAGAATAAAATCCTCTTTACCTCCATCTTCTTCTGCATCGGTGTCTGACTCTTCACTGTCCACCAGCTTGCTCTCCTGGATGCCCAGGAACTCCCTGGTCCAGATCATGAGGGCGGTGTCGGCGCCGCCCACGGTGAGGAGCACGGAGTCGTTGTGCAGCCACTGCACGTTGGTCACCTGGGCGCTGTGCCCCACGTACTTCTTGAACCTGGCATGCTGGCCCTGCAGCACACAGAGGGCCCAGCTGGCACCCCACCACAGGCCTGCCTGCTTTGCCTCTGCTGCCGCTGAAATAAACACACTCCTTACCTTCACCGGGTAGGAAAAGAGCTTCACAAACCCAAAGTCATCTCCTGTGGCCAGGAGGGTCCTGTCCTTTGTGAGACTGGCTGCGTTGACAACGGTGACATCGCTGTGCATGGGCCAGATCCCCTCACACGTGGGACCAAGCACACATGTCCACGTGTCCCATTCAATCTTCTCTATCTGCAAGCAAAATCCCCCCAAATGAAGGCTTCTCACTTTAAACACACCAAATGCACACTAGTTTCGTGCATATAGTTTTCTATGTTTGACATTAATTTTATTTCAATATTTTATTTCTTAAGAAATTGTGCTGTTGCAGCTCGTTAATATCTTCCTCAATTTAAACATTCCCATTTTTCCAAGGCAGAGCATGCTTTGGATACAAATCTCCCCGAAGATTTTCTGAGGTGCTAAACATTGGCAATTTTGTAGCAGAATTACATGTCAGGAATAATCAGCATCATGAAAAGCCAGGTCCTGCTGTGTGAAGGTTGTTCACAGCCTGCATGCAACTGGTTACACAGAAAACAGGTGACTTGGAGAAGGGGATTATGGCAAATGGCTGCTAATAAACAAACAATAATAAATTAAGAGGTAAAAGCAGAAATCTGCACATTCTGCCATTTACAAATGCTAAGAGAGAAACTGTGGAATTGTAATTCTAATTCTAACCCTTGCAAATACAGCATCATAAAAGGAAAAAATACACCATTTGAAGACAATTCTTAAAATTAATTTTGACAGTAAAAATAATCCAGCACGCAATTCATACCTCAGCAATTCTTATAATATGTCTTTTCCCCCTCGGTGCTTCAAAAAATAGTTGTTCTTTGGCACCAGAATTGACTTGCAATAACTTTCCTGGATACAAAAGGAGAGTTTGTTATGAACCTTATTAATGATTATGACTATTAAAAACTTTCTTTTGATTGAGTGGAGAGATTTCTGGGGGTAAATTAAGAAATTATCCTCTAGAGAGTTATTCATAGCCAAAGTAACACAGATGCTTAAAGTCACTCTTGTAAGGGTCCTATACTCTGATTCAATGCAATAAGTAATATTTTAAATACCACAAGTAATATTTTAAATACCATCCAATATCCTTAAGAAGTTGCTGTTGCACAGCAAATCGGTTTCTGCTGATAGGGAATATTTTGCTTGTGTTTCATTATCACACTAGTGGAAGTAAAAAAGAAATGCATGTGCTATTAATTTTCCTAATAATTTTACAAGGCAGCTCTGCCAGAAGTGGAACCTTTGCCATGTCCCATCCCTTCTGCACTGCCCCACTGGCAGTGCCAGCCCCACTCGGAGCTGTCCTGGCATGGGAAGTGTGCTGTGCCCATGGAGATGCTGTGCTGCTGCTGCCACTGGCTCACACCTCGGTTTGGGGCTGGCACACAGCAGGGACAGGGCTCAGGCACACAGGAGGTCCCACACAGATCACATCTGCTCTGGGAAGGCTCACTGGCATGAGCTCATTATGGATCCTGCTGAACTTAATTACTTGGGACCATCAGGCTCCAGCTTCTTGCAGGGATTGCCATGCAGAGCTCAGCAAGGAGAGGAAATTGGATACCAATAGATGTCATTGCACTGGATCTGTACAGTGCTCCATGGGGAAAAAGCTCATCAGTGGCTGATCTCAAGAACTGGAGGGGAACAGTTTCCTGATATCCCACTTTCTGGGAATTTCCAGTCTGTATCTCTGGCCAGCACCTTACCTCTGGAGTCCCAGTCGATGTGGGTGATGTAGCTGGAGGCACCTTTGCAAATGCCAACTCTTTTGCTGGTAAGGACATTGTAAATATCCACAAAGTTATCGTGGGAAGCCACAGCCAGGTACTTTCCTGATTCTGTAAGGAGGAGACACGAAGGTTATTAAACCTTCTAACTGATCTTGGTGTGATTTCCAGCACTGTAGTGAGTTCACCAGGCAGGGATGGGCCTGTTATAGTCAGCACACAGCCACAAGGAATTGTAAAGTATTTAAATGCATGAGCACACACAGAGCCACTCTTCCCTTGGAACATTCAACCTCGTCTAGACAAGAGAAACAAACTGCAAGGTGAACACTGCTCTTCCACCTTATCATCTGGTTGTACCTCGTGAAAACTTGATATCCGAGATCATCTCCTTCCTGTGGTGAAAGGAGACCATGTCCTCCACAGTGTCAGCATTCACCACCAGGAAACTGCCGTCGTTCAGCCCCACGGCCAGCGCCTTCCCGTCGGGAGAAAAGGCACAGCAGCGCCCGCCTGCGGGAGCACAGGGAAATGGATGTGTCAGAGTTCAGAAGCTGGGACTGAACTGCAACTGAAAGGATTTTACACCAAGCATGTAATTTTAAAGCAGATTTGTAATCTCTTGAAGCAGATATGTTACCGAGGCCTATGATGGATGCTTTGTTACATGGTGCTCTGGAGCTGACGATGATTTAATCCCTTTTGAAACAGGCCTGTGTGCAAACACCACCTTTCAGCTACATTCTAAACACACCAATGACAGAAATAAAACAAAAAAACCACCCAAAACATATACAGAAAGGAAATCCGGATGGAAAATTCAAAGACTCATTAAGGGCAGTGTAACTGTGCCTCAGCATTATTCCTGACCATATTCTCTCCTACAGCTTATCCTCATTCATCCCCCAGTTCACCTCTCCAAAACATTTAACTCTGTTTTCCCCTAGTCAGTTAAGGGTTCCTGTGCTCCGGATCTGTTCACGAAAATGAACCATTTTAAATTTCCTGAAGGATATCAATGAGTTAATAAAACAAGAGCAATTTTGAGAAGGCAGCATTTCAATGTAGCTTATCTAATTTTATACAGAGGAGAGGGCAGGAAAGGTGTTAATTTTAGAGTAATTGGTTTAACAGGTAAAGCTCATACTGACAGCAAAAGACGATTGTGCTCAACACACAGGAAATTGTACTTGTGTCTTTATAAGGAAATTCTTCTACATCAGCAACGTACTGGCCTTAAGCATTCCTAGGGAGGAAAGTGATTCTGAGGTCAACTCATCCCCTTGAAATTGGGGGAAAAGAGGCTGAAGTCCATGTTATTATTATTCATTACAATAGATTACAGTCCCTTTTCTTCCCTCCCTTTGCACTGACTTGACACATGCCAAAGCCAATTCATTTCCTGTGCTCCCGATTCCTTAATGACCGTGCCCTTTGCCTACCAATGGCTGAAAGCAGAGAGGGAGCTGCTGCAGAAGCAGAGGCTCCATGGCTGCCCCAGGGCCTGGCCAGGGCACTTGTTTGTTACCTTTTTTGAGTTTCCTCACGGCCAGCATGCGGTGCTGTGCCGACAGCTCCCAGATGCGCAGGGTTTTGTCGTCGCTCACGGTGGCACACACGGGCAGGAGGGGATGAGCTGCCAGGCCCCACACTTCTCCTTCCATGTGGCCCTGCAGGAAAGCAGCCCAGACAGGGGGAAATAATGCATGGGGGGCTGTGTAATGTGTTCTAGCCTTGGCCTGCCCCGTTCTGCAAGTCCCAGGCAGTAAAGCCTTCACCATCTCCTCTCTCCAAAGCTTTCCACGTTCCAAAAGACCTGAACATCTGCTCTATCTCCCCTGACAAATGCCTAAAACACTCTTCCATAGTCCCCTCCACTATTTCTGCCTGTAATTCTTCCAATATTCTCCTTTCCAAACTTGAGATGAACAGGGAACAGCTACACCCCAAAAAGGACTTCAGCCTGAAATCCTAATATTGGCTAATCCTCAAATGTCCTTTTTTAGACATCTCCTTTATGTCCTTTTTGAGATCCTTGTTTGCCCAACATACACACAATACTTTGGTTTAATCTTGCCTCAGATTCTCAGTTTTCCAACTTGTTAATCACTCTTCCTGCTTTTTTCCAGCTTTCCTTCAGTTTGCATACAGTTTGCTAGCACTGCATATCAAGGTTAAATAATTTCTTACTGCTCTCAATCTGCATTAGTGAATGAGTTCAATGTTTTATAAAACACAACCTCACACATCTTGGATAGTAAGGCAGTCCTGCAGGCAAGACAAATTTGAAGGATTACTTCATGTGATCAAAATTTACTGAAAAAAAGTATACCACCAAAGAACCAGCATTTTTGTAAAAACACAGGAAATGGTTTGCTATGGGAGATCCATACAATACCTGAACTAGCAGAGTCATAGGCCCACTTTTATCAATTTCAAGTATTTCTCCATTTTTAGTTCCTACCAGGATGTGCCCATGTCCCAGGCTGATGGCTCGGATGGAGGGGTTGTCTTCTAAAAGTAAACCTGAAGAATGCAAGATTTTTATATTTTTTACTGATATTTTACTGCTTTAACACTTCCAGGGTCTGAGGGGCTCAGGAGTTCCAGCACCTCAGAATTTCTTAGAATTACAGAAATGTGAATATCCCTTTCCAGGCTTTCACACTGAGGCCTGGGGAATTTACCAGGTCCCTGCTCTCACCACAGGGAATGTGGCCAGCCAAGGACACTGGGTTATCTTTGGAGCTGCAAAACTCAAGGCTGGGCACATTTCTCCTTAAAATCATTCCACCAATGAAAACAAAGCTTGATGCAATGAAATAGAGGAGGGAATAGCAGAACAAACTATAAGTGACAAGGAATACAAGAAATACAAGAAATCTTATCTGGATCAAAGCAGAACATTCCAGCACAGAGCAAGTGCTGTGTTGCTGTTCCCTTTGGCTTCTGGTCAGATTTGACACCCAGTCCTGCCCTTTGATACCACTGTATAAAATGTGCCACCCTCCATGCACACAGTCCTTACTGAAACACACAAAACCAATACCTTTAGAACTAGCAGAGAGTGCTGCTCTTTTAATAGCATATGTCTTCAGACATCTCTCAAACATATCATCCCAAAGGGCCACAATTCCATCTTTTCCACCCGTTACAAAGCCCTGCACAGTCACAGGAGGAGAACACACACAGATGTCAGCACTCGTGGGGCAGATTCAAAAGGACATGTCCAAAGGCACAATAAAGTCTCCCTTGCTTTTTATTCATGTGTCAAACCAAAAATACTGGAGCCTGTATCTATGAGAGAAAAATTCAAGTGGACAAGATTTAGAGTTGCTTTTCTAGGGTTATAAAGATTTGGAACCATATGGAGCACACACTGCTGTAAACAGGAATGCTGGACCAGGACATTTGCCTGCATATGGAAATAAGCCATGGAAAAATATATTTTACCCCTAGAAGAGGCAGTAGTTGGCAGTAACAGCTTCTCAAGAGTTATTCCAAATTCAATTGACTTAACAGATGCTTCAACCCAAGTTCTAATAATGCATCAGGGACCAATTCTCTCATTAATTCCCTGGGTAGATTATCTCAGCCAAGTGAATGCAAAAGAGCATAAATAACTAACCAACAGAAATCTAAGTGAAGAGGATGTTCAGTGCCAAGATCAAACAGAAAAAATTATGGGAAAGCTGGGAACAATCAATTAGGGCCAGAAAGGATTGAGCCACAGGGATCTTAATTGACCTTGATATATAAAAATGTTAATAGCTAACATTCTTCTCGTCCTTTACTTCTGCAATTGAAACAATAACCTCAAAAAGGATGTTCCATTATCAACATTATCTTCAAATTGCCTTTTTTTCCTAAGCTCATTTATGTGATGCAAATATTTTGCCATAATTTCTTTTATAAATGTATTGATGCAACTGAAAGAGAATTCTTTTGATATCTGGAATAGTTAATTCAAAACCCAAAACTTTTGGATATCTAAAGTCTTGACTAAGACACAGTGATAATATTATTAAATGATTATGATTATGTTTCATATATTGGAAACTGGTAATGCACAAATGTTTTTGGGATCAGGTTGAAGAGGCAATGGAAGTTACTCCTTAACTCTCCTGTGGTTTACACAAACATGCAAATGACATTCCCGAGTGCAGTGAGAAATAAATTCTGCATTTTTAGAGCTCAGAAAGCTGTTGGTCAGGTACCAGCACATGGAACAGGGTGCTTACAAATCCAGGCCTGTCAAATAACATTGGCTTTGTGATTTCAATCACAACTCCCTCTAAAATCCATTAGTGCAACACAAGTCAAGGTGAAGGAAGGTGCCAGATACCTTGTCCAGGGCATGCATGGCAAACACAGGTCCATCATGGGCCTTCACTGTCCTCAGCAGCAGGGTCTCCTTCCAGATGTAGATGTCCCCAGTGGCAGCCCCCGAGAACACGAGCTCCTCCACGCGCCCGTACGAGACGCTCATCATGGTCTCCAGCTTCCCCACGCTCCCAAACGTGCCTCGCTTGGAGGTGAAGCCTCCCCCTGCAACAGCAGCACAAGGCTTGTTGTCTCTGGGCTCGTGGCCACAGGGCTGCAAAGGATAAATGTTTCACCCCGAGGTCTCCTGTGGCTGCCTAATAATGGAAATCCAGAAATGGGGGCACAAGGGAAAAGCACAATCAAAGGAAGTGAACCCAGCAATGCCAGCTCTGGAGAGATCAGTCTCAGGTTTGCAGACTCTATTTCCAAGCAAGAGAGAAATTTGGTGAGGAATCCTGCAGAAACAACTGCTGCAATGTCTGGCAGGATGGTTTTTGCCCACAGCAGCTTCTGCCATGCTGCTCTCTAGAGGTGACCACAACTAGAAGATGAGTTTAGCTGTCTCCTGGCATCCTGAGCACTTGGCAGCAGTTTGGCAGAATAAATGGCAGGGTTTGCTCCTCCTCTGGTTGTCAGAGAACCAAATCACCACAGCCTTGCTTTGAGTCAGAAAGCAGAAGCAGCCATAAGGCCCATGAACCAATGCTTAGACAAAAACACACATAAAGTTACAAAATATCATCTGCACTAGTAGCCTTGTGTCAAGGCACTGTGGGCTTCACAGCTGGCACCACACTGAGTCCCACTCCATTGAGCAAATCTGAATTTAAAACCCAGCATTTTTATTGCAAAGAGACTATTCTTGGAATAAGATGCTGCTTAATCCACATTCCCATTATGGAATTTGGCAAACACCAATGCAAGTCTATGTAATCACTGCAAAAATAACCTGAAGATTGAAAAAAAGCAGAAAAAATAATTTTTAATCTCAGAGCACCTGAGCCACTTGAACGTTTAAAGCATGGTATGAAGTGCAGGAAGCTCTTGAAATGATCTAATTTTGAGTTGTCTTGAGTGCTTGTATCATGTGTATACAACTAAAAAGTCATGAAGAGTGAAAAATCCAGTCCTGAATAAAAAATATCCTCAACCAGAATCTGATTTTCTGGGAGCCAAGGATGCTTGCTTAGGAGAATTCCTTAATATTATGACTAGAATTTAAACAGAATTAGCTGGGAATTCTTTCCAAGAAGGAAGGAATATTCTGACATTTGCTGACTCAGAGGTGGGTTTTCACCCCTTTAATATTTTGGTAACTGTGGAAAAGTGCTTAACAAATAAAAAAAATTCTCAAACTGAGACCATGATGTTCCTGTATTAAAAATATTCACAAAATCAAATGTAAAATATTCTATACAGTACCTGTTTGCTGCCAAAATTTGATGTGCTTCATCCCAACTGTGACTAGTCTGTCCACATGATGTGGATTACACTTCACTACAAATATTTTATCTTTATGGCCCCTGCAATAAAGGTAGACACTTTAAAAGCTTGGCAAGAGATGCCTTAACATTTCAAACCAATTAAATCATTGATATAAATCATTTCCCCATCTAACAAAAAGTAGAGAGCCATATTTCTATCTGCAAGGGTTTAGTTCTGGGAGTTTGGCCCATGGAGCTGGCAGGAGCAATCTGAGCATACAGCATGTGAAGATACAGAAATGTGGGGAATAAAAATCCTCTCCCACTGAGTTTCAGTTCATTTAAGTCATAACACAGGAACAGGCAACAAAGGTCAAGGCAATTAAGAGAAGACATAAAGGTCAACATAAGTGTTTAAATGGATGAGAACTCAATAAATATTAAAAGATACTCTGACAGGAAAAATGAGGAAGTCTTTAATCTGTGGGCTTCAAGATGGAAAATAAAGACACAAATTATAAAATTATAGTGTAGGAAGCAGTTCACACAGCAGCACTCACATTCACCTCCAAGTTTAGTTCTTGGCTAATTCAAGTTATGCTTGTTGATGAATTTATGGGAATTTACAAGCTTGGCTCTTATCATAGCAAAAAATATTCCCAGGTATAAAGCATCAATTATATCTATATCAGTGCTTTATAACCCCCTCAGAGGCAGGCACCACAAGCTTTTCACTCCATATCTGCAGGTTTTTTGCTAGGATTAAGTCACTTTTTCCTGACAGGCTCAGCAGATCTGGAAAACCACGTGGTTCTGAAACCCCTCTCAGGGTCAGGATTTCCTTTTAGTGCATCAGTCTGGATGCAAACCAGTCCTGGCCACCTTTGACACCTGCAGCACATCACCCTGCAGTGCAGAGGTGTTCCAATTCACTCAATAAGGATTTTAATGAAATTAAACTGGAGCTAGGGGAGCCAGGACAGGAAACAAGCTGCATCATTTGGCTCTGAAAAGTCATGCTGAAATAAATTAGCCTAGAAAGATTAGGCAAAAAGAACATTCACAAAAATTAAAAATAACTGCAGAATAAACATAATTACTGTGAATGGACACCCATTTTTCAGGTTTATATGGGTCCATATGATTGTAAGGAGATGTTCTTTTATTCTTGTGTGCAAAGACCACATGAGGGCTTTTGTCTCTCTCTCTCTGTCCCCCTGTGCTCACCAGAACAGGGAACTTGCCTTTAGGCACTGCCAAAATTTAAACAATGGTTTAAGCTGGAACGTTTCAGAAGATGCATTCATTTTTCCACTCTCTGTGAGGACCCTGCATGTTTTCAAGACAACAGATTAGCAATAACAGATCCACTGGGTACATGGAGAAAAGAACCCGAGTGCTCCATGTTTAATCTGTGCTGGGAGCACCAGCAGCCAGGTAGTGACACAGCTCATCATTATCTTGTTTTTAAAAGCTTAAAGGTCAGCATGGGAATATATAAAGTATCTCTTTGCTTGCAAGTGAAGCACAATCTGTCTGGGGACAGCAGAACTGGGATTGCAAAGCCCAGGAAAATGTCACGTTTTACAACACAGCCAGGGCTGTTGCTAAGCAAAGGCTCCAGCACAGATTTTAGACAGGATTTAAACCCTCACTGCCTAATAAACTGCAAGTCTGAGATGAAATTGTATAGTTAACAGACTGTGGTAAACACACATGGGGTAAAACACTGATTCCTTCAGTAATGGTATACTACTAACAGAGAGTGCTGCCACCAAAAAAATCTCATTTTTTCTGCAACATGTCACCATATAGTAATTAAAGTAAATTACCTTTCAGAGGCACCTTTTTGCAGCTATACTAACAATTTCTACTGAGCAATGCTACATTACATGATTGCAGAGAGCATATGGGATTCTCTCCTTGCCTTTCTGTTACATTCATCCACACTCACAGGAATTCTGCTCAATTTTAGGGATCAGGGGAACATTTGCTTTGTCCAAGGCTGAGACAGAAACCAGCTTCTCAGTTTAATTCTCCTACAATGAATGACTATTTTTGCAATCCAAAATTTGAGTATAAAATAGCAAACATGTAACTTTAATCCAATTCTCTTCACATCACTGGTCCCTTCAAGCAATTGCAAAGGATTCTTCACTGTCGGGTCATTGGCTGAGCTTTCAGCTGGCAATTGAAAGAGCAAATAGCTCAGAAAAAGCTGGCTCAGAAGAAAGGCAGGAGCAGCAGTGCTTGAAAAAAAAATATATATAGATTAGAGGGAACTCTTTTTTCTTTTTAGAAAGTAATCTGGTTATTGATGGAACTCAGCACATCATCGAACACATAAAGGAAATGACACCTCTGGTGACTTCAGCCCTGAGCCAGGACATAAAACTGGGAGAAAATCTTAAACTTCACTCGAAAAGCCTGAAACAAACTGCAGTGCTAATGTGGTTCTCCCAATAGAGAGATTAAGGAAGCCCTGACAGAAACAGTTCAGTGATTTCCAAACTCTGGGCTGTGCACCCCCAGGTTTTAATCTTCTCTGAGGCACCATCCTGTTTTCAGAGGGGAGTTCTGCTTTATTTCGTTGTTCATAGGAAAAATGTGAGTGATGCTATTCAGAAAAAAGTAATCAGAGGGGACATTTTAAGCTGTGGGTATCCTCACCTGGTTGTTGCCAGCTTTTCTCCCTTTTTCCAGTCCCAGAACACAATGGCATGGTTATCATCCAGCCCAACAGATGCCAAACATTTCCCATCAGCTGTACAGAAGCAATTCTGAGTGTTAAAGGTGCTAAGGTTTAGCTGGAAATGTAACAGGCAATGAACACAACAATCACATTGCAAACGGAATTTCTAATGATGTCTCAGAAATGAAGCAAAGAAACCCCCAAACTAATAGTTCAAGAAATTTGAATTCAGATCTTTCACAAAGGCAGACACAAAACATTCCTCCGTGTAAATACAAGGAAAATAGGGAGGATCAAACAAGGCAATTAAATTCAATTTCAAAAAGCTTAAGCACTCTAAATTCACGTTGCATTTTATTTGAAATATTTCTGCTCAGATGATGCTTCTTTTCTTTGCTTGAAATGGTGCAGAGATTTACTAGTGTATGAAATGTTCATAGGCAGGGTGATGAAACTATAAATACGATGTAAAATTTTAAGGCTAAAAATAACTGCTGGCTATCTTCACTTTCACTGCAGGAAAGACACAGCAGTACTGATAATGAGAGGAAGGAAAACCAGAAGAGAAAATCATCCATAATTCAACGGTACCCAGGCACCCCTGCACGTGTATGAAATAATGCAAACTGCAACCATCTCTAACAAAGTTTTAGAGACAAACTTCTCTCCTGAACTCTAAAACGTTTCTAAAACTAAGCCATGATTGTTGCAGTTTATGATAAGACAATTGAACTTTATAGGGTGTAGGAGGAGCTGATCACCTGCTTGGTTTTTTTAACTGCAGAAAAGTCAGAGTTGGAAGAAGCAGAGCTGGGCAGAGACTGAACAAGAGCACTGATCTGGGAATGTGCTTCTCAGAGAAATGAATGCTGGGAAGGACTCTGGGCTTGGGCATATCTGACTTCAAGAAGAAAAGGAGAGTCACTGGTATAAATTACTCCATCAGAACTGCTGCACAGCTCACAGGGCTGAATAAGACCTCACAGACTTTAATGACTGACTTCTACTAGAAGCAAGTCAAGGAGGAGAAGGGGAATTTAAGAATCAGGAAGGAAGAAACTGGACCAACTGGAAGAAGCAGAATAAGGTAGGAAGAAATGAAGTTAAAATACAGGACAAGAAACCAAAACTGAGTTTATTAAAAAAATCCCCAAACAACGCAATTTAAACTTTATTCACTTGAAACAGGATGTTTATGCACTAATATGGACTATACCTTCCAAACATTATCCCAAGGTATAAATGTTAAATTAGCCACCAGAGGGCAGAACCAATCGTTGCAGGAATGAAATTATCCTTGGAATCACAGTGTCACGAGAAGCGTTGTACCAGGAGGATCCAGCTTGCAGAAATGGGCAGCAGTTGATATTTTAGAGAGGAAGTGAGGGCAGAGAGAACTGGGGGAAAAGAGTCAGCTGCTGCATCAAGTACAGCCAGAAAAGGTTGGGAGCTCCAGATTTCTTTCTTTAAGCTCCAAGTAGTGTGATCTGAACCTAATTTTGAAATCTCTGTTATTAAGGCAATGCAAATCCCCTGCACAGGGCAGGGCAGCCTCTGATCCTGCAGGGAGGTGCACATTTGCTCAGCTCTCTGTCCCTGTCTCTGCCAAGAATTCCAACTAAAGCTGGGTAGGAAAGCAGTGTGTGCATTATTCCTGGGACCAGGTCCTAAAGCAGCACTGTAATGTTGGGTGGTTGCTACTTTTCAAAAGACATTCGGGATTTATTGAGACATTTATGCCCATGGAATATTTGGCCAGTTTATTCTTTACATGGATTCTAAGATCGAGAATATTCCTACTTGGACAGGAATTTACTTGGTATTAAAAATGTAAGCCACAAAGTATTTTCAAATATAGGAAGGCTTGTTCAATTAAGGATCTTAACATGAAGTTTTCTGACATCTATGCACACTATCTAATATCAGTTAAATCATCCTTATCCATTTTCCCTCCTTCTGGCCCTTTATCTCCTTTCAGAGTGAGCTTACACACACAGTGGGTCAGCAATTTCACATTTGAATTCCAGCTCTTGGATGAACACCAGGGCTCCTCTCCTGATCATGGAATATGACTGAGTTCCACAGATTTATCTTTCTGCAAGTCAAACTTCTTTCGTATAGTCTTGTCTTACAATTGTGATCTACATCCTAATGAATTCTTACCACATTTCTGGAGAGCAGAATATGAAATCAGCTATGTTTAATTGAAGAAAAAATTCAGATCAAGTAGAGGATAGTTCAGAAAAAGCAATCTATTTTTTTAATAGAAGGGGGGAGAAGGAATTTTCAAGCCCTTTTATAAAGAAACAGAAGTATTTAAGTCCCCACCATATGGATGATATTCTTCAGTGCTGCACACAGGAATTATCCCTTAAAAACTGAGCCAGCTTAGGGCAGCCAGCTGGGAAAGACAAGTGGGAGAGACAGCAGACAACTGTTTGTCATATTTACTCTTTCTGTAAACTCAGTGAAAAACGTGGCAATTGTTAGCAAATGTGAAGAACTGGATGAGCCCAGAAGTGACATTTCCAACTCATTTATATGCTTTGAGTCACCATCCTGTCTGCTTTAAAATTCTCATACCACCATGTAGACAGCGACCAGAATTCCAGCTGCACACTTGGAATTATCCACCAGACACCACCAAAATCAATCATTGACTGAGTGACCAAAGGCCCATGACTGACTTCACTACACACACTATTTTTATCCCTAGTTAGCAAGCTTCCATGTAAAACTGGTACTGGCTGTAATTTTACACATCTTTGAATTAGCATTTCATCACAAGGACTGCTTTTAAATTAATCATTTAGATAAACAGCCTGTGGCTTACCTGAGAAATCCAGTGCACACACTCCTCTCTGGTGCTGGCCTTTGAGCAATGACAAACATTTCAGGGTCTGGGTGTCCCAAACATGGATGGCAGCATCTCTTCCAACCTAAGTCAGAGGGTTAATTGGGATCTCTGCCCACAGAAGTTCAAAGCACACCAATAACAGTAATTAGCATTATCATATCTTTAAAACACTACCTTGTCATGAGCCCTATTTTACCTTTTCCAAGATTTATTTTGTCTTTCAGAGAAGTATCAGTGGATATAACGATCACTATTCATCAGAATATTCATGGTATCATTTACCCTGATGTCTCAATGTATATGTATCCACTGAATACATCATATTCAGTACCAGACATCAGGAAAGTGCCCAACAGCTTTTGTCTGAGCAAGGCTGTTGAAAGCTCCTACAGTACAAAAATCCTGCAACTGAGTAATGAAAGTCCAAAACCCTCTAGGAAAGAGAGAAAATACAGCTCCTGTGTTTTACAGCAGAGATCAAAAGTAAATACAAGATTTTTGAAGGCCACAGCACAAGACTGGCAGTGTTTGTTATACAGCAACAGTTTCATAATCACCTTCAACAGTAACAGCAGGGAATAGGAAACAACACTGAGTTCGCCTGGATTCAGGAGGAAACACTACATTTAAGGAAGAAGAGAATGGAATTGCTGTGACTGCGAAGTCCCCACCTGCCCAGTGGCCACGTAGTCCTTGATGGGGTGGATGCTGAGGCTGAGGATGTCGTCGTCGTGGCCGAGGTAGAGGCGCTGCGAGTGCTGCTGCCGGTTGTAGACGACGGCCACGGCGGCGATGTGATAAACCACCTCTCCTGCCTGCGTGTAGAACAGGTTGTTCCTGCAGTCATAGCCCCTGTACCTGCAGCAAACACCAAACACCTCGTGGCTGCCCCACAGCTGCTCGGGAAGTCTGGGTTACAAATCGTTTGTGGGTTAAAGGAAAGGAGTCCTGCGGTGACAGCTCGAGCTCAGGATTATCACAGAGTGCTGCCCCCAAGAGCAGGAGTTCAGGAATCTTCTCAAAGGTTACTCTGCACTCAATTCCTAAATCAGCACTGATTTCACAAAAAGGCTGCATCATTTACATAGAATTGTGTCCAGGTAAGCCTTACAAGGAATTGGATTGGAACAGAAATCTACCAGGCATTTTAACACATCACAGCTATCACAAGCAAGTAACAGAGAATCTTTGCTCCAGGAAACATCAGGTATAGTGAGCAACAAGTACAAAATGTAATTTCATAAAACTCAACACTGATGTATCATTTATCAGTGTTTTAAGCTTCCCTTGTTCCTTAACAAAGAATCATGGAATGGGCTGGGCTGGAAGGGACCTTATGGATCACCCAGTGTCACCCCCTGCCACAGGCAGGGACATCTCCCACTGCACCAGGTAGCTCAGAGCTCCATCCAGCCTGAAATACAACTGCAAACAGAAAATCTGTGTCTCATATTCTAAGAATTACCACACTAACAATGAGAAACAAATTAATTGTGGGTGAGCACCAAAAAAATGCTTTGCTTATGCTCTGATATGAATTGTTAGAACACCCCAGCAACGTTCATCAGTCAGAAATAGCAAATATTATCTGATATTACTCTACCCATGTATAAACTGCAGCTTCAAGCTGTCCTCGGGCGCTCGCTCTCTCTTTAGGAAGGGCACAGAATGGTTTTTCTCTTTACTTTGCTGTTTCAGCTGAGGTAGGTCTTCTTTGTAAACCTAAAGGAGAATTGCTAAAGTTAAATGCACATCTCTGGTTTTCTAAATATTTGTGTATGTGGGTGAAAGTGACTTTAAGCATGAAATGTAATGTATGCTAATGTGATGTTCAGTGGTTACACTGCAGAGCCAGGTACTGCTGTTCCCAGCCTTCAGAGGATAATAAATGTTTTTGGACAACAAATTCCCCTGGCCTGAGTGGCCCAGAACAGCAATTTGGAGCAGCAGCAGCAGAATGTATTTTTTCTAGAAGATTCCAGGGTCACTTAGTGAAAAGGAATAGAAATGGTGACTGGGAGTCCCCAGGTGTTTTTCCTTTAACAAAATGCCAAATGTAGCTTCTGCTTGGGGCTGTCTCACACTTCCTGCATGAGATGCTATTTTAAGTTGCTTCTGTTTTCTATGCATTAACCTGCCTGGAATATTGCTATTTAACTGGCTACAATGATATTGTCACTTGTAGTTTTGAAACCCAGACGTCCTTTTTGACACACAGACAGCATGGAGGAGGATGATGACTGATTTGAATGCAGATGGAAAATCAAAAGGAGGAGGAGGATGGGACTAGCACTCTGGTGAAACTGGGAGTGAATGAGAGGGAAGGGAGAGAATTTGACAAAATCTGTTTCATTTGTCAATCATGATCGATCTCCGTAATAAATAGGTGAAAGAAGCTGTTGGCAGAGGGATCTATGCAATTTATTGTAGGCTGGAAAGTGAGGTGAAAAAATAAAAGATGCCCTTGCCTATAGCCTGCAATGTTAGAGATGAACTTCCCACACTGCAGAAAGCAGCCCCATGCCAGCCATTAAATCCCTCAGATCAACGTGAACTTACTCTGGGATTTTCCCCCTTAGTGCAAGATCTCAGTCCTGCTCTGAGGAATTCCTGACCTGTCCCTATTGCAGCTAGAGGTCACTGGACAAGGGGACAGGGAATACTCAGCTCCTGGAGTCAGGTTCCAGTGGCTTGTAAACAGAACTCAAATCAGAGGGCTTCGGGTTGGAAGGGACCTCAAAGATCACCTAGTTCCAACCCCCAAAACACTTTCAAATTCTTTCCTCCAAACCCTTTCAAATTCTCATCTCCAGCTAAGGGTTTATGTATATTGGTTGCATAATCAGCTGAATACCATCAAAATAACTGAGAGCAGCCTGTGAGTCAGCAGCAAACTTCTCCTCCTTGCTGAATAGAGATGGGAACTTGCCAGGTAATTGGCCCTGAGGGTTATTTCACACTCACCTGGCGATCGTAGTTGATTTGAGCTTCCTGCTCAATGTCAGAATCCAGCTCTGGCACATCGGATAAATCTGAATCTGATTCCTCACTGTAGGAATCAACACCACCCTCTGCTTTAAAAACAATGAAAAATCAATATATCGAACACATACAACCATGAGAAAACAGTATGTGATGTTTTATATCATTTAGACAATGGGCAAGGCAGTATTCAAGAAGTTTGGAAGCTCAGGCAGCTTGTAGAAGTCACGGGGACTGACTGAACGTGTCAGGCTTCATTTCTGTCTCTCCTGTTTCCCTGCCTGGAGCAGGAAGGTGGCAGAGAGAAGCAAAATCACTGAGCAGTTACTGGTACAGTTCCAGCATCAGAGAATTCTGCTTTCAAAACAGGGTCTGGAGAGCAGACACACAGAAATGGCAAATAAAAGCTTTCACTGATCACTCTTTGTGCTTAAAAAATTTGCTGTAATGTAGATATTTTACCAAATTGTGCGTGCACAGAGTGAAATTTTGCCCTTCTGCTGCAGGGAATCCAAATTTTAGCAACCACCATGACACAGCTCATATGGCTTTGGTAGGATACTATAAGGATCATGACTACAACAAGAGAATATCTGAAGTACACCTACTGCATAAATATGAGAAATTTGTTGTGAGATATGTGAGATTGCACTGAAAAATAAAATTAAACAATTAAACATTTAGTGTGACTTCTGAATGCAAGTTAGATGGCTGAGGTTGAAAATTTAATTATCCATTCCCTCTAAATGTCTTCTTTCACACACTTTGAGGAATGCTGCTTATGTATTCCCAAACACAAATATTGCAGACTGCAGCAGCTTTTAATGTGCCCCAAACCAAGGCTTGTCTTTGAAAGCTTCAATGTCCCAAACATGCTGAGTATATGCAATTCCAAAGAATTATGATTTTTTTTTCCCCTGTTAATTCAATAAAAGCTCTTCCAGCAGTGCTGCAGTCTGTGCTGATTTAATTTAATAAATTCTTGAACAGAGATGGTATTTACCTTGTGGAGAGGCTTCCAGGATGCCATTGGTTATCCCTTCTGGAACAAATCTCCACTGAAAAACAGAGTGATCAGCACCTCCTGTGCTCAAAACCCACTGGAAATCATGGGACCAGCGCACATTGGTGACATGGGCTGAGTGGCCAACGTATTTCCTGAATTTAGCTCCTGAAAACAGCAAGAGAACTGCTGGTATGTAAGGGGGGAAAAAAATAACCTTGTAACTAATGAGGTTAGGTTCCTAACAGAAACATGCACTTGTGAAATCTGAAAACCAAAAAACACTCAAATGCCTCATTTGATATGCTGATACAATAGTAATTATGAGATGAAAATAAGTGGCATAAAATAAAATGAACAATATCTGCAGTTGTCAGAAAAGTACTTCAATCTTGGCAGGAAGCACCAGAAACACACAAGGTTTAATTTTCACCTTTCTGGCAATGAGTGCCAGAGTGAACTCAACACATGCATTACATTTTTCCTAAAACACAAATTTTGAAAATACACTGAGATGTGATACCAAATTAAACACTGAAGCTCACAGAAAAGCAAAAGGTTGTTTGGATTGTTGGCTCTGTGCTTGGTACAGTGCAAATCCTGAGGAAGCAGCCACACATTCTGAACACAACTACACAGAGAGGGTGAAAGTCGGGTCTCTATATCCATTAATACTCATAGGAATTGTGCACACACTAATTTGAATTTTACATCAGAATGAAAAGCCATCATTAGAAAATACACTGATATGGTGTTGAGGTAAATCCTGCATTTTTCAGCCATAAATAATTCCAGCTTACCTTTCTTTAGGCACGGAAATCTGAATAATTTCACCAGCCCAAAGTCATCACCAGTCACTAGCACAGAGCTGCTGTAATTCCCATCCACAGAGTTGACATCTGTGATGTTTGTGTATTTTGGCCAAATTCCACTCACTTCAGATCCTATCACACACGTCCACGAGGCCCAGTGAATTCCTTTGATCTCATCTTTGCTCGTTAGATGCTTCCCAGCTGAAAATGTGCAGGTGAATGACCAATTTCATCATTTGCTTTTTAGAAACTCTGTTTCTTTTCATCACATTTATCTGTGTATTCTAGTTGTGATTAATTTTTAAGCTCAATTAAGAAGAGTCACTACCTTCTTTAAGTTACTATAATCTCTCATTTGTGGTGTTTGAGGGCATCACACATCTGAGGAGTTCTAATGCAGCTGCATTAGAAATAATTAGAATACTAATGAGAATTAGTAAGATAATTGGGATTACCATGCTAAAAAATATATGAAAGTGGAAAAACTTCATAATACCAAATCTTCCAGAGAAATGCCTTCAGTAGAAAGTACTGTGAATAACATGAGTTCCTAGAACACTTTCAAGTGCAAGAAGGTTAATAATACACAATTTTAAATCATGCTCACGAGATCTAAACAGTAGATTTGATGGCAGGAGTTTTTCATCCACATTATCTTAAGTCCCCGAAATGTGAGTATTTGTCCAGTCAGCCATTCTGTGGTACTTTTAACTTACAGGGGCT
The DNA here is from genome assembly GCA_037013685.1 of Acridotheres tristis. Lineage (NCBI taxonomy): Eukaryota > Metazoa > Chordata > Aves > Passeriformes > Sturnidae > Acridotheres > Acridotheres tristis. The sequence continues at coordinate 1,291,985 of CM072887.1, read as the reverse complement.
GTTTTAGAGTTGATTGAAGGCTGCCAAACTAGCCCAAAAGAGCCCAAAATTTTATTTCTAAAGCTCTCTTCTGCAAAAGCTTCCTCATTAGAAAGCATTCTCAAATAAGAGAGAGAATAAGTCAATTAGCTATTAGTGTTGTTTTTATTAACCAGCTTTTACATTGAGAACCTCAGCAATTGGAGTTGACTCAGTTTTCCTATTTTTAGTAACATTTTTAAAAACATTCCGGTTACTAACAGGAATCACTTATCAAGGAAGGACAACAGGGACAGAGGGGCTTTGGTAGTTATCTGAGAGTGAGTCAACCTGCAAATGTTGCTATGAAAAAATGTGTAATTTACACAGCAGGGACAGCTTCTCCTTAAAGCTGAGGATATTCAGTGAGTACTGATGTAAAAACTGAGCAGTGGGCATTTCTCTAAGTTCCAGCCAGGAAACTCCACTTTCACCTCAATATTTTTATCATATTTGTGGTGCTCTCTTCAAACCTAAACCAAAATGTAATTGTTTGTAACACAAGCCCCTTGTAAACTTACAGGGCATCTTGTAGAAGAGCCTCTCTCCAGCACCATCGTTGGTCTGCAGGAACTTGCTGTCCACAGACCAGTCGATGTGAGTGATGAAACTGGAGGATTTGTTGCATTCCCCGATTTTTTTGTATCTCTGGGCCACAGCATAGATGTCCACGGGCCCATCATTGGAGCCCACGGCCAGGTAGGAGCCATCTGGGGAGAACTTCATCTCATGGATCACCTCCTTGCGGTCCTTGATGTGAACCACCTCAGTCATGTCCCTGCACGAGCCAGAGGGGACAAGGACAACTGCAAACCCAGGAATTTGCAACCCACAGATAAGAAGATAGAGGCACTGAATCATTTGTACAACAAAAACTAGATTTCACTTTAAAGTTCTGGGGTTTTTTTGTGGATAACTTCCTATTCTTTCCATTGATTCTAAGCATTTTTAAAGCAATAGATAGAAACCACACTGCCTGTCCACAATGCTCTTCATCCTCTTCACCTGCTCTAATGAGGTATTGCTAGCAACTAGCAGTACTAGCTAGCACTCCAACCCAAATTTATTGAGATACATTTTGTAAGTACATCTTTTAAATCCTGACACACAGCACTGTTAAAAGCAGGGTCCTGAAAGGAGAAGCGTTCCTAACCCAAGACACAGATTTCTAGGAGGCATCAGGCAAATTAACAAGGACAAGATTACTGGGAGACAAAGAAGATTAACTTCTTTAGGAAAATAGTCATTGGTACGGCTTTTAAATTCATATGAACAGCTCACTTAAGTTTTGTTAAAGTCATTAAAGCAGAGCATTACAGGGGTTTGCCCAGGCTCTTCCCTCCTATCAGCTTGGAGTTTCAAGTATTTTAAGTATATGCTTGGCAAACATATGGAGAACAGCAGGAGGGGGTAAACTCTTCCAGGTATCAATTAAAACAGCTTTTGTGTTTTGAAATCACACTGGGGGTTTGGCTGTTTCAGTCTATGGCAAATTTAAGGCATTACCTGCTTTTGTGTGCCCTCCATAACAACATTTCAGACAGAAAATGCTTAAGATGCAAAAAAAAAAAAAAGGGCTTTCCTCTAACACAAAAAGTAGAATTCAGGTTTATCTTGAAAATTCTTTAAAATGTCTTTTGATCACCAATTACTTTGCCCAGTATGTGTATGGCAGGAAATAAATCATCGGTGAAGAAGATCCCTCTCCAAACTATGTTCTCTCTGTTATGCACATTTCTTCTCACTGAATACCTGTACAACTTCACACTACAGGAAAAGAGCCAAACTTGAAAATCTTAAATTTTAACAACGTTATTCCTAAGAGCTAATATTTTGAAATTAATTAAAGCGTAGATTTTCTCCTCTTTGCCAAGCTACCACCTCTTAAAAAGGGATATGGATGCTTCTGCAATTATGAGTTCTTTTTCTTCTGCTAAGACAGCCAGTGGTTTCTGATCTCACCTGACTCTGAGGACAATGAAGGAGCCATCCTTCATGCCAAGTGCCAGCTGGGATCCGTCAGGACTGAAGGACACGCTCCGCACGGCCTCCTCCATATTGCAGCGAGCGATCAAGGCATGGTCAGCAAGGCTCCACAACCTGCCCCAAAGGGAAGGGAAAGCACCAGGGGGCTTTTCCTGACTGCCCAGCATTTGGGTATCCTCCACAGGAACCCCAAAGGTCTGACTCAGCTTAAGGAAAATCACTTGCATACACCCCTTGTGTTCATGTTGTGTAAAGGACTGAGTTCCTTTCAGCCTGAGCACAACTGTGGTAGAAGAAAACAGAGTGAAGCTCAATTACATCAGCATTTGGTATTATTTCTAAACTTCACTTAGCTGATTGAATTCCCCAAAACGAATAATAAAAATGCAGCTTCTGTAGAAAGGAAAGGTCAATGCAGCTCAGAGTGAAATTTTCACTGAAAGCAACACTCAGAGAATATCAACATTCCAACCACAGGGAAGATTTTCTTGCCCTAACTCTGAATGAGCTAGAAGACAATAAAAAACAACTGATTCCCTCATTCACATCAGTGCAATTAAGAAGAATCAACCAGTAAATTATGTCCTAAGATAAAGGCAAATAACACCTCTGCATTTTTCTAAAGGAAAGGAGGGAGCTTCCCAAATCACTACAGGTTGACCCATCAGATCTCAGTAGTCTGCAAGACTTAGGAATTTAAAGAGCAATTGAAATAATGGGGAAAATGCATAGGAGACCTCTCTCAGGGTAGAGAAATTAAGGTAACAATACCCAGCCATCTTTGTTTTGAGGATAGAGTCATAAATGTAATGTACTGATTACATCTTCAGTAAAATATGTGAATTAAGAGTCAGTAGATGTGATTATGTGCTAAAGTGGAGAAAAGTAGAATTTGTGCAAGAACTGTAATGTGACATTGGACCAAGTTGTGGAGCAAAGTTGGACAGAAAGGAACAGCCAGGCTGGGTGGGAGTTACTACTGAGAGTTACAGTAAAAGCTCTGGAACAATAACAATTCCTATTTTCACTGAAGGCACTGGCACCAAGGACATGGATGCCACTGAGCTTGGCTCTGCACAGGGAGCTGGGAGGCTCCAAAGGAGAAGTTCTGTTGCTGGCACTGGAATAAACAGCATAAACCTGGATGGAGCCTGAAAAGAATGAGGAAGATAAATGAACGTGGGACATCAAAGCTGTTTTCACAGACAAACCAGAAGTAGGATCAAGAATCTTGCAGCCTCACAAGGCAGAAGCTGTGAACCCAGCATGACAAGGAATGAGCCAGGATGGCTTTGGAAAGATTCTGAAGAAAACACCAGGATACAACTGTTGGTCTAAGATGTTGCTTCCACATAAATCAGTTTGTCCGATACTCTGGAAGCCTAATTGCAAAGCATGACAGTCTATTTAATAAATGCAATAAATAATTCTCTATGCCTTCAGAGAATGATAATTTCCCCTCGTTCCTGTGATAAGAAACAGGGAACAGGCAGCTTTCCTAGTTGAGATGGTTTGCTTTGGAAATTTCAGATGTTAGAAAGCTACATTTGGCTAGAGCCTTCTCTCAGCTGGGTTAGGGAAAAATACAGTAACCTCCCTTCTCATTTAGACATCCCAGACACAAGAATATCATCTGACTCACTCAATACTTATATTTCTAAAGCATTTTACATTTATATTATATACCCACTCTTTGAAAAACTGTGGTAATCAAATACTAAGAAAAATTACCCAGTGAAGGGCAATACAGAAACATCCCTGTTGGTGCAACTTTAGTAGTATGGAAAAATTGTAGGAAAATCCTTTGGTGTACTTTTTTATTTTAATCTATCTCAATTTATACATTTCAACAGAACTCCTCACATGAAGCCATAGTCTATCAAAAAATCCCACTTGCATTCAAATCCAACCTGCTCTCATGCCCAAACAGCTCAAAGGTGTGTGATGCTGGACAGTAAAACCCCTGCACATTTGAGGGAATGGCACATCCAAAGGCATCAGGGATATCACGGCTGCTCCAAAGTAAGAGTGATAAGAGCAGCACTAATCAAGGTTTGATGTGCACAGAGACCCTGCAGTGCTTCCTGGAGGGGTGAGCTGGGTCAGGCTCTGAATCAGCAGCACCTTCTCCAGCTCCAGGAGCTGAATGACTGCTCACCAAGGGATGAGCCCAAGACAAGAAATCCCATCTTAGTGGGATTACTGGCTTGAGGACAGTGCAATGCTAATCCCAGCTTTGCAGCCCTTCTTCCAGAGCTGCCCTGCATCCTGCCAGGACTCTTGTGCCTATCTGTAACACTGGGCAGGCAAAGCCCAGCAGGAGAGACCATTCATGCATTGCAGAAACTGAAAGAAATAATCCTCCTGTAGTAAGCAGGGAGAAAACAGGACTGTAGAGAACATCTGGCAGTTCTGTGGGTTTCACACTTGGATTTTAATTGGGGTTAGAAAGAGATGAGGGATGGCAGGGGTAGGAAACCAGTACAAGTGGAAAGATTGAAAGGGAAGAAAAAAGAAATCTGAACTGAGCAGCAAGCCTCAAGGCAGAGGTGAATCACAATGTGCCATCTGAAGGAGTAGTAATCAGAAGCTGGGTGTATGGTAGGAGATGGATTTTTGGCACTCAGGAAAATCCCTGTCTCTTTAATCACAGGTAAATAGTCAGTTCCAGTGGGCAGAGTCCATGCTCAGGTGAGAATACACAGCAGCTCTGTGGGTGTGGACTCAAGGAGAGTCTGAGCTGCACCTCCAAACTCTATACTCAAGTCTTACTAAGCACAGTAAAATGCCTTTTTTACCCCAGAGGCTTATCAATATGCCAGATTTTAACACAGACAGGAAAAGGAGCATCCTTGGCTTTGTGACAATGTCCACAAATATTTGGACAATATTTAATGACTCTACTACAAAGCCTCAAGACACAAGTGGTGTAACTAAACAGGATCACAGAATGTCCTGAGTTAGAAGGGATCCATCAAGATCATCAGTGCAGCTCCTGGTCCTGCACAGACAGCCCAACAATCCCATCCTGTGCATCCCTGGGAGTGGTGTCCAAACTCTCCTGGAGCTCTGGCAGCCTCGTGGCTGTGCCCATTCCCTGGGGAGCCTGGGCAGTGCCCGACCACTCTGGGAAAGAACCTTTTCCTAAAGTCCATCCTAAACCTCTCCTAACTCAGCTCCAGCTGTTCCCTTGGGTCTTGTCACTGGTCACAGAGAGAAGTGATCAGTGTCTGCTCCTCCTCTGCTCCTTATGACATTGGTGGATTTTCATTAATCTCATTTTCTGGCATTTTAACTGAACTGGTTTTAGAACAGATTTCCTAAACACTCAAGGCTGAGGCAGACACCTTCTGAGTAAAACACTGGACAGAAAGGCATTTAGGCTTTAACCTTACCAGAAGAGAAGAGGTGACCATCCCCCATTTAGATCCCCTGTGCACAGCAGGAATAAATCAACAATACAAGCAGAAGACATAAATCCGGCACGTTTTGAACATAAATTCTGATTATTTTTACATGATGTGTGATATGAAAAGTGAAGAGAATAAACAGCTGCTAAGAAAAATATGGGGGGAAGCTGTTATCTTAAGAGTATTAACATAAGGCCAGCGAGTCAATGCATTACAAATCAATGCATTACAAATCAGTGCGTGTGAAGCGATCCAAGAGAGCGGGTGCAGCCTTACCGCACGGAGCGATCGTCGCTGCCCGTGACCGCCAGAGGCTTCTTGGGATGCACGGCCAGGGCCCAGAGCTCCCCCTCGCAGTGGCCCTGCATGATCAGCATGGGCTTGTCCCTCTCCCTCACGAGCACCTCGAAGATCTCGCTGTCCTGCGTCCCTGCCAGGAGCCTGTCGGCTTTCCAGCACACGCTGCGGATGGACAGCCCTGCGGGCACACGGGAGCTGCCCTTAGTGCCAGCCCTGCCCACCGCTGGGAATTCCAGAGCTCATTCCCAGCCCACGTCTCGGGCACTGGGGTCACACAGGACATCCCAGCTCATTCAAAGCTCAACGCAGTTCTGCCAGATTTTCTCCATTTAGCACATTGAGAAAGATCAATCCAGGGAAAACAGGCTTGCTGCACACCTTGGGAATTTAAAAACCAGCTCCATTTCACAGGATTTAAAGATCTAAATTCTGTATTAGCCAAAGGGTTCCTGTGACTGAAGTAGGTTTATTCCTTTTTCCGGTGCTTTACTTTTTTGCACATTCAAATAAAATTTTAATGGTGAATTTAAATGGTTTGTGCCCTTTTACCATGCTTCTCCACTTTAATCAAAATGGATTATTTAAAAAACACACCCTTCCTCCCCAAACCAATGGAATTTTGCTTTGTATAACTTTAAGAGAGCTTGATCTTATTCCACAAATCTGATCCTAACTTTGGAGCTGGAATTTTACTGACCACAAGCCTAAAAACAACCTCTCAGCAGGCTGAGCAATTTAGTAGCACTCTCTGGTCAATTGCTTGCCAAGTTTTGTATTTTCTGTTCCAGTACAAAACAAGTTTGGACCATAGTTCTAGAAGCTGTGAGATGTGAATGAATAAAAAAATCCATTTGTCATGTAGTCAAGGTCACCCACAACATTATTTTCACATATTTTTGGACCCAAACGCATAATTCAGTGAACTACTGGCCACATAAATAAAATATTCTCATCTTCTGAGACAGTTAAATTAATCCTAATTTATTTTCCTGTCCACTTCCAACAGCTTTTAATTTTTATAATGCCATTTTATGACTTAGCTGAATTAATACTGAAGTTCTGACTTTCATCCTCCTCTTGGAACACACCAATGACCACACAATGGAATTCAGATTGGAATTCAGTGGAAGATGACATGGTTAAGATTTAGAATACAAACACACTTTGGATGTGGGAAAGGCAATGTTCTCTGTGAACATACTGAGAACATAAAGATTATCTGCTCTCAGGTTTAACAGACAATGCTTTTGCAAAATGCTTGGGAAAAATAACTGGAAGGGAGGGACAGAAGGTCCCAGGTAAGCATTAAGTCTCCACAACTGCCCGAGGCTACAGATGTGCTTAAATTAATCAGGGCCAATGCCAAGTGAAAATAGAACCCCACTTCCAGAGGTTGGGAGTCAGAGTTTTCACTTGCCCAGATCTTTGGCTTTTTGGTTATTTGTTCTACTGTTTTCTAGAAATTAGTTAAACATTACGATTCAGGCTGCAAAAAACTACATCAAGGCAGGAGTGCAGAGCACAGGCACTGCTGCTTGGGTGGCTTGGACAACTTTTTGAGGGCTAAATTCCATGAGTGAACACTACACCCTTGATAAAGTGTGCATGGTGATCTGTGAGACTGTAAGTGCTTCAAATCATAAAATAAAGTGATGACTGAGCTCACAGGAAGCACGATTAGATTCAACAAATGTGATTATCACCAACTTAATAACATTCTCTCCAACAAATCTGCCAAGTGCTACCATTCCAAGTGCATGAGTGGAGTGCTCAGATGGCCAGCATCTCTGAGTATCAGGCTCCAGAAATCTCAATTAGTTAAAGGAATTGCAATTAATTAATTAATTAATTAAGGATTGGCTAACTTCATTCTCCCATCTTAAGGTGTTTAATCAGTTCTCACTTATCTTCTTGCATTTGCATGGTGGGGAGCAGAGATTTCATCCCTGTGTTTATACCATGAACCATGGAACATCCCACAGGTTACAGAATTGTCAGAGAGGGAAGGGAACACAGATCCAAAAATAAATACAGTCATTAACTAAAAAAATCAGCAGTATGCAGAGACATCGATGCTTCACATTAAATGCTGTCACAATCCATTATCCAGATGTGTGAAAAGCCATTAAAGGAAGAGCTCATTACCTTTGTATCCTTGCTCAGTCTCCCTGAGATCAATTTTAGTAATTGGTTTGAACTCGGTGTCCCACAGCCGAATGCAGCCATCTCTCCCTCCAGTGGCAAAGCCTTCTTCACAAGCATACATACTAAAAATTCCAGCCTGCCAACCAACAGCAGCCCAAGTTTGAAAGGTCTTTACAACCCATTTAGACACACAGAGCAAACGTTTTCAAACAGACTCCTGTTAAAGGCCAAAAACTGCTGGGCACAGAAGCGTTGCCCATCCAGAAAGCAAACCAGGGAACACAGCTTTTATTTCAAGTGCTCCACTCGAGTGGTTTGTGTAGAAACCTTAGTGCAAACAGCAGTGATGCAGCCTACCTGCAGAACCTCAAATGTAGGTCTGGTAATATTATGACAAGGACAATAGAATAACTAATGGAGCACTTAAAATAAAGAGTTACCCGTGATAAACAAAACCAAGCAAGCAAGCAATACAAATATTCTTACAGGAGCAGAGGTGACTGAGACATTCTCTCATGAATTCAGTTCAGACATCGTTTGGAATCTGACAGGAACTGAAAGAGTGTCAATTCATTCTCTTGGTTGAAAACAAGTTTCTATTACAGTTTGAACTTCTCCTTGGTTTCAAAATGCCTCATGATTAATGGCTGTGTTGAACTACCTTGGAATAGTTCAAGGACTGACTGCTGAGTCAGTATTCTATCAGGAAAACCTTGGTTAGGAGGCAAGCTGAACTGCAGGGATATAAATACAATGGAGAGAAGACCTCCATTTTCAAAGTGGCCTTGTGCAACGTCTTCATAAATTAATTTTTCCAATTATTAATTACATGGAGGTTGCATGTTAGCCATGGCAAACCCCATAATTTACCACATTATGTATAAAGAGGTTGTATTTAATCATTCTGATGAATCTAACTAAAATTCTGCTAATATACTACAGGGGGTTATTGCTTGCCAAAGACATTCCTGTGTTATTGCAGCTGCAGTTTCACAGTATTCCTCAGGTAAAATGCCCCACTGACTCCAGCCTCTCTGCTTTCATAAATTAGGGATTACTTTTGTAAATAATCAATATTTAGATCTCATTTGAAGACGTACTATGAATCCTGATGAAATGTCACTATAACTAATTTTGGGAGACCAGAAAAAAACCCACATTATTTTGCAATGCTCTTTCTAGAAGAAAACCACAGTGACAAGTGTTAGGTGTCATATCACTTTTCTAATGAAAATTGTCTTGTTTCCTTTTGTTCCAAAAACCCCACATCAGAATGCCATTACCCACAGTCATATTCCAAATAGGAGCAGTATTCTCAAATACATTTGAAATAAAACAAGAAAGTCCTACTGTGCTTTTATTGCAGCAACAACAGAGGCAAGTTAATTGTATTGGACTGGTTAGGAATCTAACACAGTCCTGCACATCCCCCTTTCATTCTAATTAAGAGAGCTCCTGACTGACGGTGGTGGTTTGTGGGTGTGTGTTATGGAGGCAATTGAAGTAAACGCTTTGGAGCATGGCTGGAGTACAAACTCACAGATTCAACAGGTTTGCTCCACACTGAAGCTCTTCTGAGGAGTCAGTCTCCAGCGTTGGGAATTTTAGTGGCAAAATTCTATTTAAGCCTAGATAATCTGCTTATCAACTATTTTTAAGTAAACTGATCATAATCGAAGCTACTCAGTCTGTGAAACTTTAGATTTGCAGACTTTGTTTGAGGTTTGGTTACTTGGATGGAGGCTATAAATATCAGCAGTTCTGGCACTATCAGCTCAGCATCTGTTGGCAACATGTCAACAAGTACAATATTGCATCTAAGTTCTTAATTGCTGAACATCCTTCTGACCTGAAACAGAAGGAAATCTTTGTAGCTAAGCCTTCAGGAAGTTTTGAAATTCAATTCTTTGTCAAACAGACACAAAAACTCCACTTACACTGTGTGCTCCTTGAATTGTGCGCACCAAGTTGAGCCCTTTCCAAACATAGATGTCCCCATTTAAAGCCCCAGAGTAGGTGATGTCTTCTTTAGCACAGGCTAAACACAGGATTGTTTGGAGATCTCCTGTTTTACCAAATATTCCTCTCTTTGCTGTCAGGGCGTTCCCACACAACGTCCAAAACTGTGAAATGGAAATGGCAGGTCAGGAGAGGTTTCTGCAGAATTTCTGGTTTTTCACAGGAGTGTGCAGATCTCAGACACACACCCTGACAGAGCAGTGTCTGGGCAGGCACTGAGGTGATTCCTTCAGCCCTCTCAGAACACCCACTGCTCCAAAGCCTGCCCATTTACCAGGGAAAGATCCAGGCAAATGTAGTACATCTAAACCCAAACCAAATGACCAAACTGCTTGAAGGGGTGAGAGACAGTGCTGCCTCACACTACTGCCACACTGCCCTTTCTCATTCTCTCACTGTCCTTTATCAGGTTTTGCTGGGAAATGCTGTCCAGACAAGTGCAGGTTTTCAAACCCTACAAAATCCTATTTTTCTCGTCTGCAAAACACAGCTGAAGTGATAAAATACTTTATCTTACACAAGCTGCATGCTGGAGCAGACACTTCTGCCCTTCTCCAGAGTTCTGTCCCTCAAATACAGTCACAGTTAGTGAGAAACCATCTGCTCCATGGGGACTGCACACGCTGGTACGTGAGACAGCTCCCTGACTCCCAGAGTAACAGGTTCCCAAGTGTGGAAAGGAGACTTGCTCAGCTGCCACACAAAAGTCATTAACATTCTGCAAAATGGAATCTAAGACTCACTGAGGAGAAGAGTGAAGAAAACAAAGTTTGTCTCAGAAGGTTGTTTTTGGAGGTGAGCTAGAAATATCAGATTACTTGTTTTTGAATAAAAGTGCTTTTTAAAATTTAAATAAATATCATTTATCAAGCAGAGACCACAGTTTGTGTATTCAGCTCTCCCTCAAGGACCAGACCTTCTAGGGAAGGCAGACTAAAGAGAATATCAATGAGAGATGTGCAAGAGAAGTGCTGAAATCTCAGCAGCAGGATGTTCTGGACAGGTGCAGATAGAGAACAGCAAATCTCTGGGGTGCAGCACAGCACAGTGTGTCAGAGGAACTATCTCTGCTTTGTCATCTGGCAGAGACTGGACAGGAATAGTGATGTGTCTGGCAGGGATTCATCACGTCCCTCTATTCTCACTTAATTTGCCTACAGCCAAATTTTTAGCGTTTTTTTTAAAAATTCATTATTCCAGAAAATCCTTGGATCAAGGTTTTTTATTTCAGCTCTTTCTCTGTTGTTAATTCAATTAAACTTTCCCTTTGCCTCTTAACATCAGCCAATTCAGAAGGCGGAGGGAATAGTGCCCCCAGGGCTCTCATTCCTTGAGTAAAACCTCAACTCTCCTCCCTCCTGGTCAGCTGAGGAAGGGTTGCAGAGCAGGCAGCAGTGCTAGAAGGGTGGAGGGAGGATCCTGAGCTCCGTGAGAGATTCCTTAGCTCCTGGGCTTTACCTCAGCTTCTAATCCCTGCTCAGCCAAATGAGCCAGCAGAACTGGACTGCCAAAGGAATAAACAGCACAATTCCCAAGCATCAGTCTCAATTCCCACAGCGATCCAATTCCTTTAGAGCTGTTATCACATTCCCACAACCTTGTACCAAACAGCAAGTTCAGGCTGCTGCTGCAGCACCACGGGAGGGGAACACACAGTCATTTCCCCTCCATGCTGCTTTTTTCCTGGTTTTTGGCATTTCTTTATCTCCATGTATTTACAGTGCCTGGTATTCTCTGTGTTCAGGGTGATCATGGCCATTTTAAACAGAAGACAGGTGCCAAACAAACACAGGTTTTGGAAAACTGCTTGCAGAACACAACAGATGGTATCACTGCTGCCAAAACCACCCACAGCTTGAAGCAGTGGTGGTTTAAGGGCACGAGCTTCTCAGGAAACAGAATCAGAGATATTAACTGATTTCCTAAACTTCTAGTTAAAGCTCTTCCCACCCCAGTCATGTGAAATAATTGCCATCTGTTAGGAATGTTTTTGAGGAGACAGGAGAAAAATAGAAACCTGAAGGGGATATTAGCAGACAAGGATTTGTTTCTAAGCTTTCCACAGGCATGAGAAGTTTTTATCTTGAACATCTAATACATATCCAGGTTTCTATTCCAAACACTTCCATAAAGGGTGACTCAGAGGGAGCTAACAGTGGGGCACCAGAGTTTTGTCTGTGCAGGCCCTACACACTTCTCAGTGGTGTTACATGAGAAGCTCAGTGCAGGTCATTCTGTTCACATTTTTTACTTTGGTTCCTCCTCCAGCTGCACAGTGACCCTTTGTGATGCTGGATGAGGGAAACACCTAAAGGCTGAGACCATCAGGGTGGAATGGAGAGGGCAGAAGACCCAGAATTACATCATTATGAAAATTACACTAAAGGATCTTCCTGACTTTCTTGTTCAGGTAATCTGCAGCTCAGGCACTGCTGAATGTCTGAACTGGCTTCAAACAAAACATTCTGCAGAATGTTCACAGCATAAAGAAAGACAAATATAATCTGTCCTATATTTCAAGTCCTCATCAAGTAAGAACACAGATTTTTATTTTGTGCAATTACTTTTTCCAAGTAAACAATGAAAGCTCTTTACCTTTATGTGTTTTACTCCACAGCTGACAATTCTGTTTGGCTGGTATTGATCCCAGGAAATATCAAATATCTGTTAAGAAATATATTAGGCTGATATTTTAACCTATACAGTTAATGGCATCTAGGTTCAGCTTGCTTTTACCAGTGCTTAACCATAATTTCTCTTGGAACATACTACAAAAAATGAAGGAACACTCTACAGGTAAATGTGGAACTCTTTGTAATCAAAGGTCAAAGCAAACACAGAGGGTTCCTCACACAGTTCTGCCACCACACTGCCAATCCATTCCAACTCCAAGATATCACTGAATAAACAATATTTACATAGGCATTCTTTGCTACTCCCTCTTCTGTGCAGAAGCTCCTTTTTCTGGTTGGGAAAGTCTACTGGGACTAAGATTTTAGTACTTCTAGCCTGTCCTGGAGAATTCTGATAATTCAGAACCTCATCTTGCACTTACTGAGGTCAGTAGCAAAACTTGCAAAGAGGCAAAACATGTTATAATATGGTAATACATATACAAGTCAAAATGTGTCCATAATTTATTTTAACATATGCATTCTCGTGCTTATATATGTCAGGAAGGTATTTTGCTTATGGTAAAACATTTCCTAATCCTGAATAACATTCTAAACTTAAACCTGGTCAGTTCTCATCTTTATTTAAGTTATGATCCTTTACCTGAACCTAACAGATATAAAGGAAATATTTATCTCAATCAAGTTTCTTCTACAGGTAACTGTCTTAAGGAAAACTGAAAGAGATATAACTAAATTTACCTTCAGGATAAATTGTCTTTTTGACAGTCAGAGACAAGATCATCTTTGGCCACTGAGTTCCCATTTCACATCTGTCTCAAAGATCACCCTACTCAGTGTGTAGGTACAACATATTTCCTCCCTAGGCTTACTGACAGTGCCTTGTGCTGGGTCTGGCACAATGAGAAGGAATTCTCAAGGTAGAATAACCAAAATTACCTTTGCATTAACCTAATTGAAATAAAAATTATTTTTGAAACATGCATGCAGCTCCCAGCCAAAACCCAGGAACGCTTCCATACAATTACCCTGTCAGAATGGCCTGTAGCTGTTGCCAGGAGCTTTCCTCTCTTCCAGTCCCAAATACACACTGTGTTTTTGGCATCCAGTCCCACGGAGGCCAAACGCTGAGGAAAAACAACAGCAATCCAGTTAGCAGGAAATCAACCCCAAATCCCTTTGCTGGAGTTCCCAGGATTATGTACACAAATGGATTTTCCCACATGTCACCTGGATTTGAAGCACGTTGCAAAGGCAAAGACATTCACACTCAACATTTACTCACTGGGGAGAGCACTGAAATGTCTCATCTTCTCTGAAAGGTCAGGTTATTGATTCCAGGCTACCAATGTTCCAGGTGAAATTCATACCCTGAAATGTCTGAGGTGCTTGTTTCAGGTGCACATCTCTTTAGCATTTTGATTTATTATTCTGATAATAAAAGTGAAAGGGAAATAAAAGCTGTCACTATTTCCAGCAACTGCTTTGCTCATTATGTTCATTTTGTTGAGCTTTAGAACCAGAACTGGATGTACTTTTAATAATTGCCTTTTTCATAGCTTAGTGTATCATATTACAAGTTAAAATAACTGAAATAATTAACTAATAACCAAGCTAAATTAAAGTATTATTGGTCATTAATTAAAAGACTTTTAATGCTCTTCCATCTCAATAATAGAGGAAATAAAAAGAACGGAATAAAATGGAGGAGGAAATCTGGAAGGGAAAAACAGAGTGCATCCATCTGTGACATGCCCAGAAGATCAGCTATTCCTGTGGAAGTTATAGGTCTCTTCCCTTCCACTGACTGTCCTAATTTTGTCCAACTTTACATGAACTCCATAAAAATTGGCTCGAATTTTGAGTAAGCAAATTGTTTAAAATCTGGACCTGTCTGTGATAACACAAAAGGACTGAGCCAGCAAAGAAAACAAGTGTCATAACCACACACTCCTCTAAAATGCTATATTAGGAAAAATATTAAATGCAATAAAGCTCTCAACAACTGAATAACAGAGAGAGGAAATGAGTGTTCATAAAGGAACAGAAGGCTCCAGTTTTCATTCTGTAGCAATAATTCAGAGAGCAGGTACTCGAGGCCTTTTCATCCCATTCCTGAGTGGAAATACTGAGTGCACATCTTCCCTCCTGGGAGAGCCCCCTGACAGCCTCTGTGTTACCATTCACACACCCTCTACTGTCTTAACAGCTACAGTTTCTTGATTTAGAGGAATTAAATAGATGTTTTGGGACTTCGGTTTAATGAGAGATGACAACAGGCATTACCTCAATGCAAAACCTGCAGGACTCAACCATTGTGCCACGAGAAAACGCACCAAGCCACGTGGTATTAATGAAAACAACAACAAAATAAAAACCCTCCAAAAAACCCCAACTCAACACCCCTCAGCACCACCACCAGAAAATACTATTTACAGACTTATACTACAAGTTCCTCCCAGTCCAGTCTCCTTCCAGGGGGATAAAAACACAAAGAGAGGAAATGAGCTGTTCCTAGGGGAACATGAGGTTTTCATGGGGCAATCTGGATATGTTCTCAGATATTGCTGGGGAGAACAAGGTTCCCTTGGAGGGTTCACCCTACGGGGGGGCAGAACTCTGTCAATGGGCTCTGACTCATAACAGAGTTGTGAAGGGGGAGTTAAAGAAGTTTGTACAGTGGAATAAAGAAATAAAATTATAGTTTTTGCAGGAAGTCACAATGTGAAAGGATTTCTGTGCTTTAACATCACTCCCAGTGTCAACAGAAGTCGGGGTGCTGGAGCTGGTCAGGGTCAGTGTTACAGCACTCCCAGCTGCAGGGCCACTGAGAAACTCCTGTGGCCCAATGGCACTGAGGACACAGAACAATCCAGCACAGGAGCCCTGCACCCACCAGCAGCCCAGCAGTGGGAAACAGGAAATCAGACCTTAGGGAATGGCACCTATTCCATATGTGCAAACAATGCCTAGACATGGTTTCCTAAAGGTTCCTGTTTCCAAGCACTATTAATGCCTCCCCCTCAGGGTACTTTGGCAACAACCATGAGGAAGAGTTAGGGCCAAGAGAACATCTTCCACCCAGGGAGTGCAGGACAATCTGCAATTATACTCCCTTGATTTTGGAAAGCAATTTAATTCAATGTTACAATTGTTGTAACACTTTGTGCTGGAAAATGAAGTATTGAGACTTGCCTAGAAGAGACAGTCTCAAGCAAAGGGGGACTTGACAGACACCATGGAGAACATAAATGTTCACTTCCCTTGAAATTGCAAAATTGAGCATAACTACTAAGTAGGAAATTAGATAAAAACATAAAAGACACATGGGATACTAAAGGTAGCTGGAGTCAGTGGATAAACAGATCCTGAGGAAGCTGAGTGGGGTTTGTGGGAGTTATGTGACAAGAAACACCAGTGTATGCCCTGAGACTTTCAAAGCAAGGTCATTACAATGCTGGGGGCTGTCAGTGAGTACAACCAGCAGAGACCCCTTTAGGACCACAAAAGGAGTTCCAGGAAGGGGCAGAGGCATGGGAATTGGTTCTAGGGAAAGCAGTGTTTATGTATTAGCTGGGAAGTACACTGTAACATGCCTGATGAGGAGGGAATAAATGACCTGGTGTAAAGTTTCACAATACACATTTGATTAGAGAAAAAAATCACTCCTCCAGCTGTGTCCAATGCCGGAATAAGGAATAGCCGTTTTCTAAAACTTCAAATTGTTCCAGAAAGTTTATTCCTTAGCTGACTTCAGTACCAGCAGGGAAAGCACTACAGGAAACTAAGTAGGACTTTATATTTTATTTTAACCTTGGCCTGCTGAAGGGGTCTCCCACCAGCAGAAAAGTGATAAATGCTGAATTTCCTTTTCGGTTGAAACACACTTTTAGTTCTCCTTCTGGAAGGGAATTCGACAGAACTCTATGCAGAGAATTCACAGAACTACCAGAAGAAATTATCTGCCAAGTAGTTTAGGCACATAATTAAACAATGAATTTTAAATCCACACAGACTTGGAAGAGTTTCCTAAAGACAGCTAGTGCTGCATTTTTAACTTTTCATTAGGTGTGTATACATTATGGCAGTGCCCTTCCCATTGCAATAAAAATTCCTTTAGAAGGCACAGAAAAAGGGTTAATCTGAAATAACTCAGAGCCGAAATTGAACTGCATGGTGTTGATTTAGTTCAGTATGAGACATCTGCTTTGTAGGTAATTCTTTGAAGGGAAGATGTTAGTTCTTTTAAGGAGAAACTGTAGTTCACTCTTAACTGAAGGGAAGACATTTTAATTACAGGCAAAATGACAGCTCCTCATTAAACATTTGAACAAAGAGCAGTTTCCCTCCTGCCAAATGGCAGCTCCTGCTCAGACAGAAACAGCCCAAACTAGAATATATATTTTTTAAATAGCAACACTTTAAGAAATTCATCTCCCATCAGGACTGTATTAATCACAGGTAACCCAAAAGGGGAAAGTTACTCCGACTCTATTTGTCTCCAAAAGATGTATTGAAGGTCCATAAAATGAAGGAAGGCTTGAAGCTCTCCCCTGTGTATTGGTGACCTCCATGTATTACAAAATGCAGAGCAGTGTGCACAGGGTTTGCTGTATTCCCCACGCTGTGGAACACGAGGCCAGGGAAGCACTGCAGGAGAACAATTGCGATGTCTCCGTGCGGGGTCAGCTCCAGTCCCACCACGAGGAAAAATTCCCCACTCCTTCATCCAAAAGGAACAGAGATCCTGGAGTTTCTGGCTCAACAAGAGCAAATTAACTTGGCTCAGAGAGAGGTGTGGTGGCCCTGTTTGAGACCTCACACACGGAGCAGCACTCGCACAGGAACTGAGCTGAATCCATAGAGATCCACTCTGGGAACGCAGCAGAGTCACCTGGGCTTTGCCTCTGCCTACTTTTATTTAGGAAATGCACAGCTGGCAGAGTTAGCAATGAAAAGACTACAGCTGTTATTGCATCTGCACCATTCCTGATTGTTGCATTGAATTGTGTTGTGGGGCTGAATACAGATCTTCCCTGGCTTTTGACAGCCTTTGGCTATAAAAGAAGGAAAGCTTTGCACTGGGAGGTGCAAGCAGTGTCTGCAGAGTCTGTTTTGCCCTGTCACAGACACCAGCTCCCTTGGGAATGCTGACTAAACAAAGCAGAACTGAGCTCCAAATACTCAGACTTCCTGCCATGCCCTTTAATTCTGGCTCAGCACAGCAGCTTTTCTTGCAAAGCCAGGAAGAGCAGCAAAAAGCCAAGATGCATTATCCATATTCATGGTTCTCCAGATATAAAAGTGCTCAATGCAAATTTTTATTTCCAGAATAAATTGCAGTTTCTCCAGCACTTCCAGAAAGGGAACTGCCACTGTTCTGCAAGGTCAACGTGGCAGTGAGTTTGGGTTTTAATTACAGCAAGCACTCATCAGGGTCTTCATGAAAGCCTCCAGCTCAAACACCCTCCAGGTTCATGAGTTGAGTTCCCATGAAGTGCTTAAATAGCTTTAAAAAAAAGTTTAATCGCCAATCTTATAAAGTTAAAAATGAAGGGAAAAAATGAAAAGCATTTGTTTCTGAATGAACAGTATCTTAAAGAAACATTACCTCATTGAAAATTTTATTCTGTTCATTAGAGAGTTTTCTAATCTGAGGTTTTTGGTATCAGCTAGTCTAAGCATTCCTAAAAATACTTTAGCAAGTATTATATCAGGAAACTCACCAGGACATAATTGTCATCAATAATGACAAAATTGCACAGCCAGATATTTATTTATAAAGCTCTGTGAAATATTTCTCAGGTATATGTAAATTTTAGGTCTATTTGCCTGAAGTTTTTAACACTGCCCGAGAGAAAAAAATAATTGTGTTTAGTTGGGAACAGCCCACCACTTAGTTATATTTTATTTCAAGATATCATCTAGAATAATCACATTGTAGAAAGCCACACTGTGCGTCCTAATGCCATAATTCAATTAAACTGCCAATGCACCCCAGCCAAGGAGACTCTCCCAGCAGTGAGATTAGTGCAGTTCTTGTGCCAGAAAAGCTGCAGGGCTCTGAGGGCTTTGCCAGGAACTGATTTCTTTGGACAGCAGGTGACAAGTACGTGGTGAAGCCACCGCAGTTAAGCCACAGACGGGCATTTCTGCTCTGGATACCTGTCCAACACCTCCACCCCACTCGGATGCCAGGCTGTGATTTCCATCCCAGAAGCACTCCTGCGCAAGGCTGCCTTTGCAGTCCTGCTACTGCCATTGCAATTACAACACAAAGCGCGGCCTTGAACGGCAATCGCGATTCCCCTGGAACAGGAGCTCCAGCCCTGCAGCTGCTGAAACACAAACCATTCACGGCGCATCTCTCAGCGCACCAGAAATGCAGCTGCGTTCAGAGGAGGAGCTGTACTGACCTGGCCGTCCGAGTCGAAGGCCAGGCAGGCGACTCCGTGCGTGTGCGCATCCTTCAGGACAGACACGGTCTGGACACGGTAGGAATCCCAGATGCAAATGTAGGGATCCTTCCCGACCTGCCCTGTGGCTACCAGCGTTTTATCCGGGTGAACTGCGAGGCTGCAAACAACACACTTCAAGTTATAACACACTTTGGGAATGATCACAGCAGTTGTCTTCAAAACTCAATCGATTCCAGGATTTACTTAAAATGTTTTGCTGAGACTGACATGGTGAGAGCAGAATATAATTTATCACGTAATAACATTTTAACTAGAAAAAACATAACCAGAGAATTTTAAAATATTTTTGATTGATAAACTCATTGAACACAGACGTGGATCTTAGCCTTTCACGAGTTCATAATTATTCCTCTTTTGCACAACAGTTCAAATATTCTGAAATATGGACCAGAGGCTGAATAACGGATATTGTTCACTATGAGAAATACACACAAGAAATCCTCTCATCTTTATATGTTTAAACACAGCAATCTCAGAGGAGACACAAATTAATTGTCTCACCAGAATCAAACCATACATTTCTGTTCACAACCCTTCAGATATGAAAATAAAGTAAAACCCTCTGCAAAGTCATATGAATACAAAGGCAGTTTTACACAGTTACCCAGGAAACAAGTTTGAACAATGGCTGAGTACGTGAGCTACACATGGTGTAAGGAAAAACATCCTATTAATAAACTGGCACTCACCAGGTGGCTGAGGGGAGCTGAATACTTCTGCTATCCCAGGAACAGATAAAACTAATTATTAAGAAAAATTAATCAAAAAGCTTAAGAAAGTTTCATAAACATAAGCATTTCATGGAAAAAGAACAATTTTAGCACAATTTAACTGTTTTATCTCCCCTGCCCATTCCTCCCTTTCTCCCCAGGCACAAGTTGTACATTATATTGTGTGTCAGCTAATTCACACCTCAGTTCTACACCTATACAGGCAATAAAAAGTGACACCACAAGCTAAAGGTGTGATAGCTGTAATTGAGTTAGAATACTTTTCTGCAAGAACCAGAAGGAAAGGATTAATTGGGCTAACCTCCCTCACTGCTAGAGAAGAACTTAATTACATGTGCCACCATTTAGCACAGAGCAGTTCTCACACATCAGAGCCTCCTCTTGGGTTAAGTGCACAAACACATTTCCTAAACATCAACACGTCTGTACTGAATGTCTGGTATTTGTTTTATCTTTTTTGATGCATGAAGTCAGCCAGTGGGGGAACTAAAATTAGGGAATAATATCAATTTTTGGCACCTAGATTAGCAGTCTGATTTCCCAGCCCCGCTGAGGACATTCATCTCCTGCCACCAGCCTTTCTAATGCACTCCCCCTGCCCACGTTCAGTCTGGCTGTTAGATAACCAAGGGATTATTTTTGGCAGACAGAGCAGTGGGTTAGAGGAAGAAAACGAAGGCAAATTTCAAGAATAGCTCTTGCTGTTTGTTACCTGTATATGAGTATATGTTTGATGTGTGTTCAACTGTAAGAACTGTAAGTGTACCTATACAGTATCTCTGTTACAGAGGTCACGTGCTGTCTTCAGGGTGTAAGACTTCCATGCCCTTCCCTGCCTCCTTCAATGGGTATCAACTTCACTGGCTGTGTTTTGAGCTGTAAAAGCACATTTTCTAAGCAAACATCCCATAACTGGACCATTTGTAATGAAACCACGTCACTATTTGCACCACTGGGAAACAATGAAATACTGTTATGTTATATGGAAATATGATTAGAAGAGATAAGGCATTCAAACAGCAGCAGTTTATGGTATAGAAAACACACTGTTACAGGAGTAATTCCTATTCATTCTACAGGTAGGACAAGATTTAATCAGGGTGGGCAGAAAAAATTTCCCACGAAAATTCATGTCTCTTTTCCAGGTTTGAGGGAAAAGGACACGAACTCCCTCTTGCTGAGGAGCTGGGATGCAGACAAGGGATCAGAGCAGCAGCAGCAGCTGTTGGTGCTGCCCACTGGCCCTGGCGGCCGCTTGCCCACAAGAACTTCTCTCTGTGGGAACAGCAACAGGAGCGGCTGCACGCACAGGGAAAGAGGCAGAGATCAACTGCTTGGGGAGAGCCCATTCCCTTCCTTCCAGGGAAGGCAGAGAAAGCAGTGGGATTCCTGGCTAAATGCACTTGTGTAAATTCCAAAAGCACCTGGATGTGTCTGCAAAAAACCTCTTTAATCCAAGTGCCTTCAAAGACACTCCTTTTACACAAACAATCCATTGAGGATGAACCAGTAAGGCTCAGGTAATATTTTAACATTATACCTCATTAATAAAAAGGTCTGCTAGGAAGATCTTTCAGTTCCTTCCCTTCAAAGATCAACAAGCCTGAATCTAAGCATCCAAGGCTGGAACGGTGTTAATTCAGGATAATTAAAGATGCCAGACACGTGTTCCAGCAGGGTCTGATGAAATGCTCTATAAAAGTCATTAGTGGATCCATCTGGTCTGGGGGCCCTGCCAGATGGGAAGCTCGTACTACCCCCACAGTTTCTGTTGCAATAATATCCTGCTCCAAGATTATTTTTTAATAACACATTAGAATGCTGATGGACTAAAAGTATTTGTTTCTTGTATACATTGTATTTCTGTCTATATTGCTATTCTCTAACAGGTTCCATACACTTGTAAACAAAGTAGAGATCTGAAGTTCCAAGACAGAACAAAGTACAAAAGTTTAGCTGTGGCTCGAGCCTCAAAAGCAGTTACAGAGAAGGTAGAGGTGGCCTTTTCACATGGATGCACAGGGAGAGGACAAAGGCAGGAGACACAGCTGCTTTGTGGGAAGCATTGTCTGGATACAAGGAAAACATCCTTCACTAGAAAAACGAAAGATCTAAAGAATAATTGCCTAGAGAAGTGGTAGAACTCCCCTCACTGCAAACGGTTCAGGACTTCATTGGCTTGACAAGACCCCAAATAACCAAATCTAAGGCTGTGCTCTCAAGACAAAGTTGGATCGGATGATCTTTGGAGGCTCCTGCAAAACCAGAGTTTTCTATGGCTCCAAATACTGCAATCCATCAAGAAAGTCTAAAGTAATCAAAGTAAGAATGCATTTTGGCTCACAGCAGTTAACTTGCATTAGATAATTGCTCCCTGATGCAGCAAAAAGCAAGCACTTCTGTTATCTTTAATACAGGCACACAGAATTGATGGAGACCTTGAAATGGGGGTATCAGATAAGAGACAGAGGTTTAAATCTCACTAATGTGGGTCTTTAAAAATCTGTCACTGCACTATCCTATTTATCAGATAAGCAAAACACTTTTCCACTGCAGCAGAGAAAAACTGAACATTTGCTTTTGTAGTTTTGGTGCACAATTTATGTTTTCTATTTCAAATGCTGTATTAATTTGAATCTTTTTATAACCATCCTATCAACAATTCCTTGTTCATACAAACCAAAGCTGGTTTCCAGAACATCCCACCTGACAAAAAAGAAGTTGCTTGTTGAAAATGAAACAAACACCTGCAGTTCTGAATGAAATCACTGTCTCAGGTGGACTGTCACCAACTCTTGACAATATAACTCATCCTTCTTTTGCACTTTAAAGCAGTGTGCAAATTGGTGTTAATCTAAAATAACTCTAGATAATGAAACACTGATCAATTAATCTCTACTTCAAATCCATCCAGTTTTACATTTGGAATAACATTTTCTGTTTAGATAAACCTTTACAGAATTCTGCAGTTTTCTGTAACAGTGCTAGATCGTGCTAATTGAGACTTGGGGAGAGGCAGATACTGTCTGTATTCTATCCACTCTCTTCAGGAAGTCTCTTTTCACAATGAAAGAATTGATATTTCTTGTTAAAAACCATCTACAAACCCCACAGTTTAGCAGAACAGAGAACACAGTAGGTCTTTCTTCAGAATTTAGGTCAAACTTGTGAAGTACTCAAGGCACTGACTCTGCTGTACTTGAACAATGGACATATCAGAGTCCTAAGAAAAATTGTTGTCTTTCTCTGGAGCGAAAAAAAATCTCTGAAGAAACAATATTTCCAAGAAGCTCCAAGCCTGTCCCAAAATAGCCACAATGTGCCAGCAGGTATTTTCTCCTTTGTTGTCTCCTCCTGCTCCTGGCAGGACACTTCCAGGCTCCTGGCAGGCCAGCAGCTCATGGGAACACCAGGGAGCCTCTGCATTTTACTGCTCACACAGTGCTAAGGACAGAGCTGTCCTCACATGGCAGCAAAGAACACAAAACACTCACTCAGCAATTCCCCATTTCACAGTGCAAAGTGAGTTTCTTTCCTCAGTTGTGGGGTCAAAAGGGAACTCACTGTACAGAGTTATTTCAGTAGCAAAATAAGGCAGGATGCAGCCTGATCCCTGTTTCTGAACACAACACAAAACATCATCAATCCCCACTGAAAAGAATAATGGAACAAAGACCAGCAGTTAAACAGAAGCAAATGCAGGGGCCTTCAGGAGCAAGGGAATATCAGAAAAGGAAGAGAAGCCAGAAAAGGGAAGAGGAACAAGGCAACAACAAAACAACTGGCACAAACCCCTCCAGATCTGTAAAAATGGAGAAAGCAATGAAAAGAAAACTGCAGGAATCTGACAGGCTAATCCTACATCTAATCTCCCCCCAGATGAGTTCTGAAACACCAACACCACAACCATGTTTCGAGGACAGGCCAACCCTTGATAATACCTTGATTGTGCACGAGCAACGATCACAGCTCCCAACCTTTGGCTCCTCCAGCACAAGCCTGAGCCCTGTAGAGTAGCATGGAGCCGGGCAGGCAGATCCCACACCACCATAACCAATTTTATTTATTTAACCAATTTACAGGGCAGGTGAGGGAGGCTTTGGGAGGGCACTGCAGGCATGTGGAACAAATGGGAGAACATAGAGAACAGATCTGTTAGCCCTGAGACACAGACTCTCTGTGTGCACATATTTGCATGTATAATACAGTTGATACACACACTCATACAAGCAAATTGCTTTTTTTACACATCTGAACATATAGCTCTAAGGACACTTTTAAATATACTAAATATTGCCACATGCTTCTTGCAAACAACTCAACTACAGAGCATATTTATCCTGACAAAATTAAAACATAAATGTTGATAAAAATCCTGCAATGGCAACATTTTAATTTACTGGCTGATTGCTGTATAGCAATATCTTCTTTATATATAACAGAGAACAGGATATGTGTACAGAATGATGGGCTTTTAAAAAAATCATTTAGGCATTTTTTTGGTCCAAGCTCTTACTAGCTGTTCCATTGCTGCTTTTCCCCTCCATGCTCCCTGTGTAGGAAGATTGGTGACAAAGACACAGGTTCCAGCATTTACTCATCACTCTGCACCAGCTTCCTACTCCCAAGAAGCCAGGCTGCCTCTGAGCCACAATTCCGGAATTCAGTGTCCTGTCCCAGACAGCTCCCATCTGCTCCTCTGAGGAAGCCAACACCCCCAGACCAAATGAAGTCAGAGCAGACCGTGACTGGAATCTCTGTGTTGGGCTGGGCCACAAACTGAATCATTTATGAAGTGGATGTGCAGCTCAGACCTAATAAAGGAAACATATATAGGGTAACAGCTGCTGTTCAGCTCCAGCACACTTCCAGTGCACCGAGAATCCAAGGGGCATCCTCACAGGGGTTCTATCTGACTGTTTGCCAGAACTCACCTGAGGTAGAGTGGTGACAGCAGCACACAAAGTTATAACCATTCCTGCCACTCTTTATCCTTAGAAAACTCCTGCTGACCTGCTCCTTATGACAGTGTTTGTTATTCAATCCCATGCAGTTATTTCCACCACATGTCAATGAAGTTTGTTCAGCTGCCCAAGGCTTATTAGAACTCTTGACACATCAGGTCCAAAAGGCCTGAGCATGGCAGAACATGGAATTTCTCATGGCACCATGGAGCTACAGAGGGATCAGAGTCAGGCCAGATTCAAAAGGTAAATGGCTTTTGAACATGTAATTGAAATTTCCCCAATAACAGAAGGCGAAAGAAGCAAGAAGGAAAAAAAAAACCCAAAACCTCTTAAAATGCAATGCTTGGAGCAAAAGCGTTGTACACTTTAAGACCAGCTCTGATTTACACTCATAGGCATCTGTACACAGAGAAATACTGGGCAGGTTCCCAAATGAAAAGGGAACAGCACCACAGGACAGTCCTGCAGCACTGGGGCTCCTCCACACACACGGCTGCAGCTCTCTAATGACTTATTTCCTTGGACAAATTTATTTTGTGGATATTTTGCAACTCTCGAGCTTCTCCCAGTGAAAAGCAATCCTAGGAGATTTTATCCAAAGCCCACATTGTGACACTGAAAAGTAAAGAACAACAACAACTGCTGATGTCCTCATGAATTGTGGGTTTTAAGTAACAACGGATCAGGAAAAACACCCAGTATTTCTTATGAGCCACACTAGCCCACAGAGACCCTGCTGTGTGACTCTGACAGTCAACCACCATATTCCAGTTATCCCATGCATTCTCAGAGTTCCCATCTGAGTCTAATGATACTTACATTCATGATGGTGAACCAAACAGTCCTGTTGATGGCCAAAACTGCCATCAAATAAATACCCAAAACAGAGACGCACAACACCCTTCTCAATACAAGCACTGTGATTTGATGCAATTAGTAAAATGGACCTGAAACTATCAGTTGTAAAGAAAAACATGCTAGAATTGGAGACTAAAAAGGCAGGGTTGGGAAAGAGCAAGAACTGTACTTAGTTCAGCATTGTATTTGCCCCTACCCTATTCTATGCTCATGACACTTTATAGACAATGCAACACATTCTGTAATAAAATACACCAGCTTAATATAAATAAATAATAATAAATAAAAAATGTAATAAAATAAACCAGCAAGTAGATATTGGTCTATGATGCCGAGATAAAAGCAGCAACTTAAATGCTATCAGTGATTTCTCATACATGGAAAGCTAATGAAACACTGGTGTAAGTCTAGTACTGCTCAACAGGAACCAGCCGAACTTTTGTGTTTATCTGGCATAAAGGATTTGAAGGCCAGTCTGAACACTGTGATAGAAAATATAAAATTCATACATCAGATAAAGCCTGAAAGTGAAGAAATCACCATCACATGCTGGAGCCTCCTTTATCTCCTGTGTCCACCTTGTTCCAGGCTGACTGTGGAACACCAGAACCAAATGCCAACCAAAGCAGGCACACAAACGATGTACAGCTGCTGGCAATCCAACCCTTGATTTTTCCCATTTCATCTCACTCGAGGGATGAAACAACTGCACGTGGCCTGGGTTTATCTGTGCCTTTCCCCCAAAGGCAGAGATGTGATAACAATTCAGGCAAAGATGAAGCTGACAGCTCTACAACTGGTGGTCACAGTGAACAGCAAATCTGAGCACTAATTAATTGCCCACATGCACCAATTAATTAACTGCCCGCAGCACGACGAGGGGTGCAGATGGCTCCCCGTGCTTGGCAGCACAGCAGGAGGTGTTCCCAGGGGGAATTCTCCCGTTCCCTCCAGAGGCTGACTCAGGCACAATTGCTTTGGCATTTCCTGGATCTACTCTGCGTTTTGTAGAGCCAACAGTCAGCACTGAAAATGGGTAAAACTATGTAGATCACAGTCTGAATCAAAACGTTTGCAGGAAAGCTAAAAAAGAAGAGAGGGAAAATGGGAAGAAAATTTTGGAAACAGGACAGACAAAAGACAGAGCTGATAAAAAGAGGAATCATGGGGGAGCTGCAAAATGAATATAGAAGACGTGATAAAAATAACCAAAAAGCCCAGAGAACAGCCAAGGAGAAATGGGAAATACTGCAGAGAACAAGGAAAAAAAACAGCCATTGTCACAACCTTCCTGGATCACTCCCACCTTCATTTTTAGTTTAAGGGATTTTATCTCATTCTGTTGAAAATCCCCATATATATTCACATCTATAACAAATTGTGTGGTCTAACAAAACTCCCAGGCGGTTGTTAATAAATTCACACTGGGATAATAATACTGTTTGCATAGGTTTTCCCTCACCTGATTATCAGAAGTAAGGATTTTAAGCCTAGGGGAAGTGTTCTTACTTCAAGGAGAGCAAACACACAGCTGCATCCTATTTGGGGGTTACACCTGCATCCTATCTGGGCCTTCTTCTCATGGCTATACTCCCCTACAACATTTAAGGTTTTGGCACTTCAATGGCAAGGAGAAGAGGAAGGGTTTTATTCCATAATATATCAAACCAACACACACTGAGCTGCATTTCATGGGTCAGAAGCAGATCATATTCTTTATACACTGAATGTCAACAGGAATGATAAATGTGGCAATATTAGATGTGACTGGTAAAAAATGTTCATTTTTTGACTCCCCAGGGTAGGGGGATTTTTCAGTGCTACTAAGAATGCTTTTTTTTCTTGTTACCTCACAAGACCCAACAACTGTTCTCAGGAAAAATATCTATTTTAGAGGTTGAAAATCAGCAGAAACAGGACAGAAATAGAAAGTTCTTACACAATCATATGGAAATCCTGCTCCTTGTTTGGCCATGCTGAAGTGAGTAACAGCAAACATCATTGGGGGCAGAAACCACTGCAGAGCAACGAGGACCCACATATGTGACACCAGGGTGGGTCTGCTCTCTAAACCTCAGTCACAACGGAGCAGCAGCAAAGTCAGGAGTTATCACTTCTATAAACACTCAGCCCAGGCTTCTACAATTCTGCTCCACCAGTTAATTATACAGAACACAAATACAAACACTACTCCCAAAAATTCAAACACTCTTTATAACAAATACTTCTTATAAATCCATTTTCTTTTTTTCTAACAATTCAGACAGGAAAGGTTGCTCTACAATTATCCACAAAACAGTTTTGTTTTTTTGAGAAGGGCACTTACTAAAATAAGTGTGACTTTCGTTACCTTGCTTTACATTGTCTGACGACTCTAAGTATAAAGTGTCTCTTTTGTGTGAGACCGATTAAACAAAACCTCTACTAAACTTCCCAGATAACAGAATTTCCCTGGTTTCCCAGAGCCTATTCCTGTTATTAAACAAAAAGCAGCTAAATACCATTGCTTTTAGAGGCAACACACAGAACAAATGAAGGTTAAAACCAACACTTTGATTTCCCCATACTCTGCTGATGATAGTTATGCAGCACCATGGTAAAACCAACAAATACCAATGCTCTGCACGCAAAGCCCAGAAAGATAAACAGGAAAACACCAAAGCAACACACTCAGAATTGAATACTGATTAGAACTTCTCCCTGCTTCCCTTTTAGCCTTCTCTCCTTTCCACCACAGGCTTTGCCAGTTCGGTTTTTTGTTATTTGCTTGTTTCAAAGAGCACAAATAAGTGAAAGAAGCACTTACCGAGGCTCCGGAGCAGCTTTGGGGAGGGCAGTTTAACAACTGAAGCCTTTGTTTAACCTCCTGCCTTCCAGCTGCCCCAGGTTCGTTACAAATGAGGGCGTGGCAAGCCCAGGTGCCGGGACTTCCATTGGTCACTGCTTGGGTCAGTTCAGTTACTCCCAAATTCTGCTGATTGAATTCAGGCGAGAGCAATCTGTGCTTAACAGGTGGCAGACAACGGAAAATTCTCGCAGGACAGAGCTGCTTTTTATCACAACAAGAGCAAAGACTCGAGTCCACATCAATTTGATACCCCAAAAGTCATCCTCCAGCCAAGGTCTTTTCCCCAGTGGAATCTCTGATGTCTAAGAGATGTTAATCTAAACATCTCGTGGATCTGAGGTGTTTGCTTGGCTGAGTGGAGGTTTCTAAATGCTCGCTTTGAAGCTTTACACTGCAAGAAAATCCTTATTAGTCACAAGAAAGCAAAGGACACTTTGAATGGGAGTTTGGCTCATGGCACTGCTGCAGATGTTTGAAATGTGTCCAAAACTCAGCTGCTCACACTGAAGGATGGTGTACACTTGTGAAAATACATCTCAGTGCTCTCAACTTACATGTCTTAGAAAAATCACCATCAAGATACATCTTCCTTCACTCAGCACATACAAATATTGTTGAGTTTATCTTTACAGAAATTACTAAAATAGTGGGAAACTGTTACCTTTTATGTAAAAGCCCAAAAATCTGTGAATTAAAGAAGCTGCACCTGTATCTAGTGAAAAGGAGAAATTCACCTTGGTCATTTTTAGAAGGTAATTGTATATAGGAATTATAGTCAGGAAAAGGGTTTATTTTAATTTTTTGATGTTTCTTGGCTCATTGATTATTTTTATGTGTAAAACAATAATTCCATGATGCTTAATTGCCAAATCAGCTTTGTATAGTCACTTAAAAATGTTTTGATTTTTTTAAAGTTTTAATTTATTTTTAACCTTAGTATTTTCCTGTGATGTTATTGAATATTTTCTCTAATTCATGTACAGCCATGTTTTGTAAATACTTTATCTGCTTTTATTAAAAAAAAAAAAAAAAAGAAAAGAATTGAACTAAGGAGAAAAGAAGGGAATGACTTTATTAGTTACTTAGAAAATGAAGCTCACCCCAGTCTGGAGGGCCCTACAAAAGAATGCCTGAAGAGTTAGAAAGTCCATTTTATTATTCCATCAATCCACTTTCTCATGAAGTAAAAGAAAGAAGCAGCTTCAAATGTAAACATTAATAATAATTACACAAGCCTAAGTAAGATATTCCTTTGCCTTCTGGAATCTCACATGGGCTGTGCAAGCTCCAAAGATGTATTTTTCCAGCCTCATGTGGATATGAGCAGTGCTTTCAGATGGGAAGCTGTAATTCAGCAAGACTAGAAAACCAAATTGCTTCTTAGACTTCTACAGTAGAAAATCTTACTCTAGAGTCCAACCACCAGGAGTTAATACCAACATGCCAAGTGCATCAGGCATCCCCTGTCTCTGCTACAACTGCTGGAGGGAAATAAATCAAAATGCTGTTTTCCCCTGAGCTGTTCCTACAATCCTAATGTTTTAAGTGCATATTAAAATGTAGGATTTGAACACAATAAATTCAGCTAACTCAAGTTACTGCTTCCCCAGGGTCTGTGGGACACACCTCAGGGTATTCCTATTAGAATTTTGTACTGCAAACCAGCTTCTGAGCTGATTTGGGGATTCAGACCTTTTGCTGTGCTCCCAATACAGGCAAACAGATCAAATGGGAAGCTGACTTAATTTAGGTAATGGTGGGTTGGAGGAATTCCCAGCCTTGCCATAGAAGGGAGAATAAAACTGAGGAGAGTTCCATGGCAGTGGTACCTAAGTTTGCTGGTTTAAATTATCTATATTCCAGGCTGCAGCTCAGCTGAAAATACAGCTGTCAGTATTTTCTGATCAGATTTGTATTTCTGAAAGCAAAAGATTAATAGAGATGACTGATGTGGGATGCATTATCCACATTCTGCTCTCTCTTGCAAAAATATCAGACGAGTTGAGAAACAACCAGAATTTTAATGCATGTTAATTTGAGCCATGCCTTTTGCATACATTTGCTTTTATTTTTGTATTCTGCAGGCAGCTGGAATAAGCAAAAAAAAGATCTGTAATCATCTCAGAATCAGAACAAGAAATTGAAAGCCAAAGCTTTGTTCTATATTCATTATTTAAATACTAAAATAGTAAAATTATGTGCTTTGACTTTCATGATCTTATAACAAAGCCATAAACATATTTAGAAATGTTTGCACTTTTACTTTGGAAATAAAATTCATAACCTGATTGGAACACACCTTAAATAATATTGTTTTGTTTAACACGGTATTAGACAATTGTAACTATTTCATTTAATTAGAAAATGACTGAAATTATTGCACTTCAGTGCAATAACATTCAAGGTATCTTATTTGGCTGAAAACAGGGCTCACTGGATGGGGTTTTTAACTTTTTCTGAACTATCCAGGATGTCACCTCTTATCAGTGTTTTATTAAAAAATATATTAAACTATATATTTTTTCTAAACTATCCAGGTTCAACATGTTGTCATCCCTTACCAGTGTTTTACAACCTCCAGGTACAGCTCAAAAAACCCCCATAACACCTGGAGATTGCCATCTATATTCCAACAGCTCTTCATTTTAAAACCTCCTTCACTTTGAGATGTAGGTTTAGGAAGAGGAGCCTTTGTAGGTTTCCATTTAATGCCTTTACAGGTAATACACACATTTGAGTCCCAGTTCCTCCCAGGCAGATGGAAACAGCTTGTTCCATAGAAAAGTTGGTCTCTCTTAGGTTTCAGGTGAGTGTTTTGGGAACAATCCAGCCCCTTCTTCAGAACAAACACCTCTACTGGTGAATTGAATTGTCCTCAACCACCTAGGGGAGGAGCCACAACATAAATATGGATTTTTACACCGGAGGGTGAGAATGGAACAAGCAAACAAACCAAAAAGGATGCAGGAACAGAATGAAGAGGAAAGAAGACAGCAAGGAAACTTCCCATCTATTAGTCTGAGACTGTCTCAGAGTTTGAGAGACTGAGGCAGCCTTCGGGGGTGACTGTGGGGTCAGGATGAAGAGCAGATTCCAGCAGCTGAGTGGGAGTTTAATTGATAACTCTGAAGTCATCTCCCTGAAGGCTGGTGAGAAGCACTCACTTTATTCACTCTGTCAGCTGGGCCTTCTTGTTACAACAATGTAAGAAATATAAATAAAATAAATTTGAGAAAAAAAGGAAAAAATATTCAATCAAATGAAGCATAATCTAAAATATAAATGAGGATTCTAATCAAGAAAAATAAAGTTTATGATCAGAATGTATGCTATGCTGCCAAATTTTTCTATGAACCAAATTCCACAGGGCTCTTGCTGGTTTCTGGAAGAGCTGATGAAAACCACATGCTTACATTTTCAAGGTGGGATAGGTGGAATGTGTTGGCATGCTGTATGAACAGCCAGGTCTGGGAAGCCCCACATCCAGGAGCAATTCAAGGATGAAACAGGAGACCAAGCTCCTCTATGGGACGAGTTCAATGGGAACTTCCCCATCTGGGGAGGAGGATGCCAGAGGTACCAGTGGAGCACTTCTACCTCACTGACTGCAGGGAGCCAGGAGAAAAACTGAAATCCAACGTGTTAGAAACAGTATGCTAACATTCCCACAGGAATAACCAGCGCAGGACATAACTGAAAATGACATTTGGAATGCCACGGTCTGTCTTCAGAAGAGAGAAATGAAGAGCTAAAAATCCCCAGGACCTCCTGAGCAGAATGCAATGTCTGATGCCTTAAATTCATGCTGACATACAGTGAAACTCTTCTGTTTTAACATATTTGGGCATGCTGTCCTAAAGCCACAGCCCAAGCCCCAGAGAACAAACCATGGTGGCGGAAATTGATTTTTTTGGTGACTCTCACCTTTTTTTTTCTTTTTAAAATTTCTGTCACATACTAGAGGGAAAAACCCCTCCTGTCACAATGACAGAGATTTCTTTTTTTTTACTGGAAACATTTCCTAGGAGCCTAAATTTCTGCCAGCACTCAGAAAAAGCTTAGATGTGACAATATTGAATAACTCTACCCAGTCCCAACTGCTTAGCAATTCCAGGTTTAAGTGCAGTCCCTTCACAAATGGAATGAAGGGACACTACTCCCCACTGCTTTTTCCAGCACAGAGAAGAGGGAAGTGAAAGGGGTGTGTGATGACATTTAGTCAACAACTTATTTGAAAAGCAAAAATATCAAATTTTTGTATTTATGCATTATATAATACCATATAATTATATAATAATATTGTGTGTGTGTGTGTGTGTGTGTGTGTGTGTGTGTGTGTGTGTGTGTAGATATATATTCACTCACTATTTTTATATATTTGTATGTGTACATGTTTAAAAACCTGGAACACAATCCTGACAATGGCTGAGGTGGATCACAGAAACTCCAGATCCGTTGATAGCAGCCAGTGACAGCTGCAGCAGATGTTCAGTTTTGAGGGGCTCAGGCTGATAAAATTGTTATATCTGATAGGGAAGAAGAAAACAGAAAAAAAATGTGTGCAGTGCACTCAACTGTCATCCTGTATAAAGTAACTCCTACCAAACTGAATGACAAGGTAAAAGAATATTTATCCTAGGCAGTGGGGAGCCCCACAGACTGAAAAACAAAAATAACAGACACCATGGGGAAAATGTGAAATGCAATACAGTTAAATAACTATTGAATACAGCACGAAAAAGGACATTCTGAAGGGCTGACTTACTGAACAGCAGTGTATCCATACCTCATTTAGTCTGTCCTCTCTTGAAACACAAAATACATGGTTATTCCCAATTTAAATTATCTTATGACCCTTCACTAGGTCCAATAGGCAACAAAATTACAATTATGAAGTTATACTGATGTAGACACAAGTGCCAAAATATTCCTTGCTCAGACAAATGCATGCTGCTTTCTCAGCTCCCTTACAGGAAAATCTTGTTTTATCTCACATAAGGCCAGCTCTCAGGGAACAAGACTCTCTGTTCAGATTTACAATATTCTTAAAATAGGCATTTACAAAAATAAATAGCTGTCACCCATCTCCCATGCAGATCTAAGATTTCCTCACATGCCTAGTCACACTCTTGTAGCCAGCAGGCTCTGGGAAGTTAAAGATCCACAGCCTGGCTCCCATCAAAGCATGCAAACAAGCCTTGGAAATTCAAGTATTTTCTAGAAATTTTAGACATGGAAGATGAGTTTACTTCCAAGCTTTTAAAATGATCCACCTGTGTAACAGAGCAATTCATATGTTCTCACATAAGGCAGTGCCCACAGAGCCATCACCATGGCTGGAAAGCAAATTATGTCTGTGCTAACTCCACAGAAAGGCAAGACAAATAGCAGAAAGTGAAGACAGAGGCTGGGAATTTAGCAAGTTCTCTCAGTCACATAACTTTCTTTCTGTGCTGGCTACAAAACGGATAGTTGGGAAAAATATGAAGGGACAAGGTTCAGAACCTCTATTTAGTGTTATTTTAGGCAACAAACCTGGTAGAGATTTGAGGAAAGCTGCCCCTGCACGTGGCATAAGCTCAGAATACAGGACCCTCCCTATTATTCAAAACTTATAATGCAATATAAAATTATTAATTATCCAAGCAGTTATTAATTTCACCTGTGTTTTAATGGATGTGCAGCCAGTCACAGACACAAATAGGAAAGAGCAGTGAAGTTACAACACCACCAAAATCCATGACAGCCTGTATTTAAGGGAGATTACCATGATCCAAAGAATGCCTTTCAGACTTCTGCTTTGTGAGACCAGTATCACGAGTTATATCAACAAACATGGAATTGTGCCTTTCTGTGTTTTTATGTAAGCACTGTGACTCATTTTCTTGCCTATTACTATTATTTTTCTCTTGGTTTTGTAGCCAACTTTTCAGAGCAGAGACGGGGAACCTGGAGTTGTGCTTTCAGTGGAACCTGGGAGAGCCGGGCTCATCAGAGCCCTTTTTGCTGTATTTTAGGCTCAGTGCTGCAGTGGAGGCTGGAGAGTTTTGTGCCATTATGTAACTGCCTGGCAGCATGTAGCTTCAGGCAGTTATAATCTGGTTTACTGCTTGTCATTTGCTAATACTTGGGGTTTTTCTCTAGCTTATGGTATCAGGGATGTTACCGGGGGGTCCCGGCAGGAGGGAGAGCAGGCTTGCAGCCCCAGCCGAACTCGTGAGGAGGATACAGCACACACATCTCCCTGCTCACCCCACCCCCTGTGCGTGCTCCTGCCTCAGCTCGCAGAGCGGTGCCGGTGCTCGCCGCACGGAGGGTGGGCTGTGCCCGTGGCTCCCGTGGCACCGGAGGCTGCAGCTGAGCGGGATCTCGGAGCACGAGCCCAGGGTAAGATGCGGGCGGCGCTGCTCCCATAAAATCTGCTAATCGAGTGCGTTCAGCGGGGCTGGGCACAATTCCAGATTTAACCATGGCACGGCACGCAGCCAGGAGTGGGAAATAGCAACACACTTGGTCGTGTGCAGGGACACAGAAACAGGTCTCTGCAGCGCTGGTTGGAATCCTCGTTTCTTTCAGAGCTTTAAACATGACAAGTTATTTAAGAAGGCTTCATATGTCCTCGATAACAGTTCTGATATCTACTTGCTTTTCTATTCTCTTACAGTTTTCCTGAGCAAAATATCCTTTTTCCTTCATTCTCTTCAGCCGTGCCAGGTAAGACAAAAAGATAAATCGCACCTAATTCTTCAGTAGAAACCTACGGTAAGAATTACAATGGACAAGCTCTACCTGGAGCCAGTACGAGGCCGCCTTCAGGTGTCTGCACTCTGCTCATTCTGCAAACAAAACTAAAACGGTATTTTTCATGCTGGGTTTTATTTCTCTCTCCATGAAATCAATCTCCTTCAAGGAGAAAAAAAAAATAAATCGGAAAATCTGATAGAAGCCATGGGAAAACTAAATATGAAAATAAAATCAACAAAAAACACGAAGCCCTCAAAACTCTACGTCCTTGGCTAAATTCTATTTCAAAGGAAGAAATTACTTCATATCTATTTTCCTATGATTGCAATTACTTATAGAATATATTTTTCCACTATTAGTGTTCAAGCTATTAGTGTTCTGCCAAGGAGGACCTGAATTTATGAAAAGTGATTTTTAAAAGGATATAAGGATAACTTTAAAGGATAAAAGAAGAATTTTGAATAATCTGAATTGTCCTTTCCAGAGATGAGATAACACAGAAGAGAGATAAGCCTAAAACAGGTGTGTAGATTCCTTCAAAAAGTGTTCTTCCTCCACTTAATGGAAGAGAAGTAATAGGAATTAGCTGTCTGAATTTATTCTTTGCCAAAATTTTCTGTCACAATATGAAATGTCAAATTTTAATTTGAAATTAATTTGAAATATTTATTTGGAGATCTGTGATACAATTGTGTCACAAACTCTGTATTCCAAAGATTCCCATACCCAAAAGAAGGCCCCCAAAATTTTGAGTGCATTCTCAATGGCATGACCTGTAATATAGAAACCAACTGATTAAAGGATGCAGTGTGGGAAATAAGAGGAGGAGGAAAATGCCACAGACAAAAGGAAACAAAAGTAAAGTAGCCTTTCTTTAACACCATTATTTAACAACATTAAACAATCAAAATCTCATCGAGTCTCAAAGAAGAGAATAGAATGCATATGGAAGGTAACAGTGCTCTGTTGTGCATCTTCTGCAAATGCTCCGTGAATTATTACTTATTGACACAATTAATTAAACCTGCCAGGCCCACGGAGTTACATTAACCCAACGTGCAGCTAAGTGAATACACATTTATAGGAATACAGCAGCACTCCTGCCTGGATTTCAGTGGGCTACTTGTCCTAAGCATCCTTTGTAAAATTCTCTTTTCTGTAACCCCATAGCCCGGGTGCAACTCTTTAAAATCTAGTTCCAGTATTAAGATGTAAAAAGGCCACCCAAGGCAGAACCCGGGGCATGTCTGGAATGTCTGGAAACAGTAACTCTGGCTTAGCCCCTGAGCTGTACCAAACCTCGTTTGTACAGCCAGCCAAGCAGGGCAGGTGACAGCAGAGGGACACAGGTGATAGCAGAGGGACAGCTCACTGCAAGGCCACAGCCACACACCAAACCACCAAGAGAACTCCCTGGGGGAGAGGCAGGTACATTATTCCTCTCTTGGCAAGGAGGGACTGCATGATAAAGAATGCAGCACCAAAATGCCCATCCCAAAGCACCTTGACATCCCCGACAGAACCACACAAACCTCGTCAGTCTGACAAGCAAAAGCTTTAAAAAAACTCTTTCAACTAAAGACAGCTTTCATGAAGACTCAATATAATGTCCTTTTAGACACTTGTGGCCACCCCCAGATGCCACATATTTTAAAAAAACCCAAACAAACCCCTTGTGGAAGTGAAAGGCCAGCACACGTGCAACAATCACTGCATCTGCACAAGACCTTGGATCAGGAACACAACTGTATACTAGGAACTTGTTTTACAGCCATTAAGAAAGAGCAGTTTCACTGAACAGCATTTCGATTTTTTTTTTTTTTTAAATAAATAATTTCTAAACAGATGAGAATCCCTCAGAATCCTAGAGGGATCAGGAACCTGCTACTGCTAAAATTTCATTTAAATGCAGCCACACTTGTAGATGTTCAGCACCGGTGTGACCAGGGCCAGAGAGTAGGTCCCAGTGCTGTCATCTCTGATCTGCTGCCAGAGAGAAGCTCAGAGAAAGCTCAGCTTTGACTTAATCATAGATTCCAGCACTGGGAGAAGCCAAAAGGTCCTTTAAGTATCTTATAAATAGTGCTCAAACTAGAGAGATGAAAGGAAAAGTTAAAGAAATTTACATTTAGAACTTTTTCTGGTCAGACAGCAGCCCACGGCGACTAGGCCCCAGTTAAAGAGCTCAGGATACAGAGCAGGGGGCATGGTCTGCCTAGTCAGGGTGAAAGCAAAAGGGCTACAGCCTTAACTGCAAGTAAAAAACTGAGGGTGTATTTTATTGTCTTTTTTACTACAGTTAATTTCTAAAATAAAGAACATCTCTTTAAGAAAACCCAGAAAATTCTTCTTCAAAGGTAGGGCTCATCTTGCCCCAAACTGTTATTTTGCAATTAATATTTGCAAGTAGGAGGTTACTACCACAGTAAATGACACTTGCAGTATTTATATGGAAGACAGTTTCTGAGGACGAGGAAGCAGATGTTTGGCATGAATAGATGCCCAATTTTCATGTGGAGGCATCAATATTAGTATGACTGCATACAAACTGCAGTGCCAGTCAGCAATTTTCATGTAGGGTTATGCCTTGAACATTCCAATCTGCTAAAATAATAGAGGCACTCAGAATTCCCTACAAAAAATCCAGTAAAATCTTTTGTAACCAGGAGTGTTAGGCAGCCAGAATAACAGGGTTGCTGTATCACCCTGAGAGTAGCCTTTATTTTACGTTCTGTTCTAATTAGCATCATTTGAGTGTATTTCCATCCATCTGTCACAGAAGAAAGAACAGACTTCAGTGCCAGCACCCCCAGAAGATCCAGCAGTAAGGTTAAACACACCAAAGTTCATTGTGCTGCTGCAATGCTTAAAGAAGTTTGACATAAACATACACTGAGCCTTAAGATCAGGCCTCCCTGAAGCTTTAGAGGTCTGCTCCCAGGCCTTTATAAATACCACCTCTAAAGGGGAATTTAAATTCAACGTGTCTCTTGGACAGCCAATGCAGACAACTAAATGTTCCTGGAATAGAAATGCACTTCATGAAAAACAAGCTGATGTTCCAAAGAACAGTCTTTAGATGGGCAGAAAAAGAGGCATTTTTGCTCTTTACCAAGGTTCCCAAAAACCTGAGCAGTTGGCAAGTCAGCAGAAGACCTTTTTACAGACCTCAAATCCCTTCCTACTTTCACACAGAAGCATTCCAGTACTTAGAGCTGTAGATTTTTATATTTTTTTTTCAATTTTAAATAAGTTTACTCATATGAAAACATTTTCTGTGAGTTTTCCTCCTGGTAAAGAGTGATTACACACAACTACCTGACCATCATGACTCCTGGCCATCTGAAATTAAGTTGAAATAAAACAAGTTTAAAAATTGCAGAGACTTAACACATAGGAAATGTAAAAAAATGTATTTAAAAATTAGGTTTAGACTGCTCTGGTTAAAGGCTGTGGTTAAATCATGACCACTCTCATCAACATATAGTGACAAATGCCTGCTGAGTTTCTCTCCACTTTTAACTGATCTAAGTATTTCTAAATTACTTTCAATAAGATACTGTAACTGAATATTACAACACATCTGATGCATTAATACAGATATTTAAGAAACCAATTCCTAGCAGCTCACACCCTGATAAAGGCTTCAAATCTAAGTGCAGCACAGCACTCGAGTAGAGGCAAAAGAGGCCACTGGACCTTCATGGAATAAACAGCACTTTCCCCAGGTTTTCCAGCACTGAAAGCAAGGGAGGCAACAAGGTGATTAGAGGAGTTTTTATGGGGAATTAATTTATTTCATACAAGACTCGTTTAACAACTTGCTGCCTCAAAACAGTTCCCAAAACCCTGCTTCACCCCAGGTGTGCCAGGTCTGTCCAGTTTGGATGGCTTGTGGTGTAGCATCCACATAAGAAACAGGGCTGGAATTTCCGTTGACAAAAATCTCTCCTGTGCTTTCTTTTAGGTCACTGAATCTCAGCAGTCCTGTGGGGCCACCTCGGGTGTCTGAAGTCCAGGGTTAGCCCAAGCTGCAGCTCCCAAGCACTGATGATAAACAATAACCACAGGAACCAACTGCTGTCACCATTCAAATGGTGGCAACTGGACAGAAATTTAAAGTATTTTAGATCCCTTCAAATAAGCATAACCCTCTAAACAGA
The DNA here is from genome assembly GCA_037013685.1 of Acridotheres tristis. NCBI lineage: Eukaryota > Metazoa > Chordata > Aves > Passeriformes > Sturnidae > Acridotheres > Acridotheres tristis. The sequence goes on along the minus strand of CM072887.1, from coordinate 1,252,684 downwards.
AATATTATAACACTTAATTTTAAATAAAAAATATTAAAGTACAATTTATATCTTCTGTCTCCGAGGTTTTGACTTGCATAGCTCTGCCATCAATTTCCTAAATCCAAAATAATATTTACTGTGGTCAGCAATACACAACATTGCTTGAAGCATATGACTCCTTTTTTCCCCACAGAAGCGAGACAAGAAAACCACATCCTGACACATCTCCTGTCTCCTGAAACGACCCTTGGAGAGCAAGCCAGGCCTCCAGTGGCTCCTGCAGCCCATAAATCCCATCCCCACTGGCACAGCCAGGTTTTAATCTCAATCTGTCAGCACAGGGGCAGCCCCCAGCACACTCAGAGCAATATTCTGATAAATCCGATGCTGCTGGTACACTGTGAGCAGCCTTACATAAACAACAGCTCTGGAATCCGTGGATAACAGGAGGGCTTTGCAGGTACTACAGGGACCTGGGAGAGAGAGCAGGCTTGCTGCCTCACCAGAGACTGGCACGGAGGCAGTCAGGATAAAAACCAGCTTTTGTAAGTGCAGAACATACAAAATATCAGATTCCACAAGTAACCGGGGTGTATGACCATGTTACATATTCAGGACAACTGTTCAGTACTGCAGAAATTCTCAGAACCCCAAAACAGGGAGAAATAACACTACACCAGAGGAAAAATTTCTCAGGGTTAGGAATCTCTGTTAACAAATGACTTCTGCAGAAATAGATAAAATCGGTGGTATTTTAAGTGATAGTGAGAAGTATCTCAGCTGGTTATATTTTTATTTTTGCTGTTTGCAGTGGCTTTTACGTGCACAAATTGCAGAAAAGATACAGGAAATAATTATCTCCATTTAACACTTAATTGAGAGAAAACCAAGGATTGATCTAACTGATCACTGTTCTACAAGTAATGCAAAACATAAAAGTAAGAAAACCTGTTCTTCTGAAAGTTTTCAATTACTGTCAAAGCCAAGGCCTGGAGGTTACACACAAACTCCTCTGCTTTAAAGCAGGGCTCACTTAAAGTTTAAATCGGTGGTTCAGGACCTCATCCCCTCCTGAAGGAGGAAAGGTTGGAATCACAGCACCTGGTGGTGGTTTCACACAGAAAACAGGACAATTCTGAGCTCCCTTGTTCCTGCTCAGAGCACCGACCTTATTAGCTGAGTACAGAACATTCAGTTCTTGTACAGGCAGAACTCACCTTTAAAATGTGAATCTTGGGAAAAAATGGCATTTCTCCAATACAATACAATTTAGCCCAAAGCATTGTGGTCTGCTTTAGCCCAAACTAAATTATGTCCAGCTGTATTATTTTGATGCAAAACAAGAGACAGAGCTATTAATCTTGGAGAACATGTTGAACATACAGACCTGCTCTTTTCACCAAGGTCAAATATCCCCTTTCATGGCTTCAATAAACACTTCAAAGTAACACATGGTATTACTTCTGAGAATCATGGGTTTATCATCTTTTTTTTCAACAAAACAGCATTCACAAAACCACAAGAAAATTCACAGAAGGAGATAACAGCAGTCTTTGGAAGCAGAAGATCTTCTCACCTGAAGGTCTCCCAGTCTCAGTGATTCATGGTATTTTCCAAAATCCAAGTTTTCTTTTTTTAAACAGTGTTTCAAACCTCTTTAGAAATCACAACCTGTTGGACCTGCTGTTTAGAGGCTGGTATCAAGCAAGTAAATACCAACTAACTCAGAAAAACTGGATAAGTACATTCACCCCATCCATCCAAATGGATGAGAGCTCTGAAGCTTAAAATATAATAATTAAATTTATTTTATTGAATATTAACTAATTTATCAGTCATATCAGCAATGACCACACAAGGCATCATCTACTTCCAAGTACTTACAGTGATGGGATATTACGTCAGCAGGGACTGCACAGTGCACCAGTGGCAAAGGAGGCAGCGACCCATGCTGTGGTGCAAACAACAGAATATTCCAGCAGCATCCTGGATATCCTGTCCTTCCTTAAGCTCCATGTGGTGACAGCAACAGCTCTTGGCTGCTAAGAGCTGATAGGAACTGTTGCTTGGCTTCTGGACCCAAATGTTTCATCCTTTGTGGAAACTACGGTTTTCCACCAGAATTCTGGTGGTGTTGCAGATCAGAAACAAAACCCATCTTTCCAAAGCAGGAGTTGGACATTCAGCAAGTCCCTTAAGACACAATTACTTTGAACATATGGTTCTAGTTTCCTTTAAAGGGAACAATAGGCAGAAGCAGTGTCCAAGTACAAATATGAGACATTCATTCTTTCTATCCCAGCTGTACCTTCTAAATGTGACACTGCCAAAAGCAGACCCTTAATGGGACAGGTCTTAAAGGGTGCAGAATCTGTACAAGACATTTGGTTTGGGGAGGGAGGTGCTGTCAGGTATTTTAATGATGATTCAAACATAAGCACAGAAGTACACAACTCTACATGGATTACGCTTCCTATTCCAAAGAGTATCACATTTTATGTCCATACAACAAACTTTTAATGTAATGATCCTGCAGATGTCTCTAAAATACCGACTCTTCTCTGAGCAGCCCAGTGTTTATTTTCAGCAGCCTTTTGGAGCTGCTAATACCTTTGGAACCAAAATAAACTTTGATGCTCATGCACTGTACTTGATGAAATGCTGCTGCTTTAACACATCCTAGAGAGGGAGAGAAGGACGCTACGAGGATACACAGCAGCCAAAAGCTCTTCCTGGGAAAAGTGGATGGCTTTCTTCAAACAAGGATTACAATTGTGTGGTTTGGTTACAGAGTGTCAAAACTGTGGCTTCAGCAGATGCTTCCACAGCACTCCCACACCATGAGTCACCTGGGACTGTTCTGGTTTCACATCATCCAGGAAACGCTTCATTCATGCTGAATTGGGTGAACAGGGAGGGCAGCAGATAGCTGTGCACAGAGGAGTGGCATCACCAGGCAACATCCTTCATGAGGATATTCTAGGCTCAGATTTCTCTCATCAAGTAGTAGCTACATTAATTTGCTATTTTACTGATGTAAATTTCTGTATTCTGGACAGATTTTTTAAAGACTACCTTGAACACTATAACTGCATTTTTATTTTAGGGGGTGCAGGGAAAAAAAATCAGCATTTTTGTAGGACAAAAACATCAATTAAATCCACTTCTTGGGCAGAATTTGAGAGAAAGAAACAATGAATTGGACAGATGAGGAGCAAGACCTGTCCTTCTGTAGCCATCTTGCACCAGATGCTTGGGATTTTTTTGCCTGGAGTGCAAAGAGCTGAACTTGATTTTGATTTACGTGTTCTGGATGATATTAAAACCAGATTAGTTGGAGCTACGTGTCAGATTTATGGCACTCTCGTGCTGGGGTTTGCTGAGCGTGAGGAGAGCTACACCTGCCTTCTGTACGAGGTCAGAATTGATGAGCTGGGGTCCCAGCTCTGGAAACGTCAAGGTACTGGAGCCACGATTTTGCAGCACTGTTGCACTGAGATATTTCCAGTGCTGAATTGAAGTGCTTTGCTTTTGGTGCAGTGCTATAGAAAAACTTAACCTTCCCTCCCTTATTATTGCAACATTTTCAAGCTTTGCTATAGAATAATGATAACCAACAGTATCGAGAGATTCAGCTCTCGCAGAGATAAATCTGAGCTGCTCTAAAACGGCAGGTACAAGCCGAGCTGGAAGAGGCGAGGAGGGGGTATTTCTGCCAGCACTACATTCTCCTCCCTTCCCTTTAAACCCCACCCCACCCCACCACCAGAGAAGTCAGCCCCCTTACCTGATAATATCATCGTTGTGCCCGAGGAAGAATTTCTGGCTGTGCTCCCTGGTGTTGTAAACCACGCCGACTCCAGCCACGAAGTACACCACCTCTTTCCCTGCCGTGTAGTACAGGTTGTTGCGGCACTGGTGGCCCCGGTAGCCGTACACCCACTCCAGCCGGAGCTGGCAGCGCGGAGCCGTCCGATCCGCCATGATAACCAGCCCCCTGCCCACCGGCACACACAGCCGAGCGCCGGCCCGCCTTCCCCCGGCGCGTTCTCCCCTTGCCAACGGCGGCGATCCCCGCCCGCCTGCCGGAGCCTCAGGTGTCCCTTCCGCGCGGGGCTGGGGCTGGGGCTGGGGCTGAGGCTGGGGATGGGCAGCGCATCCGCGGATCCGGGATGCCGCCGCCGCCGCCGCGCTACCGCCGCGTCGCCACCATCATCTGCTGTCGCCGCTGCCCAGGACGAGCCGCCGCCGCTCCGTGACCCGGGCAACTTCTCGGGGCCACAAAAACACACCTACATTAGCAGCAGACACGGCTTTTTTCCTTCCCGAAGGCAAAGTAACTTCTGTGCGTCACCAGCACCACCTGCCAAAGTCTCCCCGCTGCGTCTCCCGTGTTGCACCTTCTTGGCTTCCTGCACAAAGCTTCCTGGGCGCTTCTCTTTTTAACATAGCTACCCTCGGGACCAGAGCTGGAAGAGCAGAAAACACAAAACCCGTGCGCTAGAACCGCAGAACGCACGTGTGTTTAAAATGCAAAAGGATTGCCTGGACGGGGGAGCTCTGCCTGGACGGGGGAGCTCTCGTTCCATGAGGGGAGCTCTCATTCCATGAGGGGAGCTCTCATTCCATGAGGGGAGCCCTGCCTGGATGAGGGGAGCCCTGCCTGGATGAGGGGAGCCCTGCTTGGATGGGGGAACTCTTCTTGGATGGGAGAACTGTTATTGGATGGGTGCTGTGGTCTGGGGGCTTCTGAGGCTTTTCAGCAGGGCTCCAAGTCCTCGTACAAATCCTCTCTTTCAATATCATCTCTCATACAAAATCCAGCATAAGTACGGGAATATTAGCCCGCCTTTCCTCACCCCCAGCAACCAAAAACTTTCTCCTTTTGCATTCTTTCCTAAAACAGAATTCATATCACCATTATCTGTCGAGCTTGGCTGCTGCGTGTTGTTGGTGATAAGACATTCACTGCTTTTATAGCATCACTGTACAGGAGCCCAAACCCAGCCCTCCAGAAACTCACTCCAGAAGGCCACAACCGCAGGGAGGAGGATGCAGAGGAGCAGAACCAAACACCCATTCACAGTGCACAGCGCCAGACGAACGGGAAGAGGGAATCCCGAGGCTGACGACCCCTGTACCTTTTCCCCATACAACACGCCTCACACCGACCGAGCTGAAGAGCGGCGTGCCGGCCCCGCTCGCACACGGGATCACAGCGCCAGCAGCACTCCAGGACACGGCAGCGGGACACCTGCCCTCGGAGAATGCGAGCCCCGGAGCCTTGGGAGCCGCCTCCGGCAGGAGGGCCGGCCCCGGGACGCGGGGGGACGGCCGGAGCCCTCACGACGGCAGCCCTGAGGCGGGGCCGCCTTCCCGCCTCACGGGGCGCGCGAGCGGCGGCGCGCGGGCAGCGGCGCGCGGCCCTTCCCTCCTGAGGGGGCGCGCGGGCAGCGGCGCGCGGCCCTTCCCTCCTGAGGGGGCGCGCGGACAGCGGCGCGCGGCCTTTCCCTCCTGAGGGGGCGCGCGGGCAGCGGCGCGCGGCCAGCGGCGCGCGGCCTTTCCCTCCTGAGGGGGCGCGCGGCCAGCGGCGCGCGGCCTTTCCCTCCTGAGGGGGCGCGCGGCCCTCCCCGCCCTTCCCTCCTGAGGGGGCCCGGCCCTGAGGGGACCGCGGAGCCCTCAGAGACTGCCCTGCCCCGCCCCGCAAGGCACACACAGATTTAAGCAAATAAAAAAACCAAACAAATACCTTTCTGCTTTCCCCAGTTAAGCAAACAACCCCATCCCATCTTTCTGCTTTCCCCAATGTTCAATGGTCTTCAAAAGTCTCGCAAAATACAATCGAATTCGCACTCACGTTTTTTAACTCCTTCCCCAGCAGCCGCTCGCCATAAGCACTTTTTTTTATAACAGAATCGTGGAATATGTTGAGTTGGGAGGGATCCACAAGGACCATTCAGTCCGTGTGTCCCTGCACAGAGCTCCCAACAATCCCACCCTGGCAGCGTTGTCCAAGCGCTCCTGGAGCTCTGGCAGCCGTGCCCGTCCCCTGGGCAGTGCCCGACACTTCTGAGGGAAGAACCTTTCCCAAAATCCAACCTGAGCCCGGCTCCAGCCGTTCCCTCGGTCCCGTCCTGCCCACGGGAATGAAGAGATCGATACCGGCCCCTCCACTGCCCCTCACGAATTCTTGATCCTTTCCCACTCTGGTATTATTCCATGGAATAATTTCCATGTGATCACAGCTACCTTTTTACGATATTTTTTTTTGTTGTTAATTATCTAGTTTACGAAATAAAATTAATCAATATGACAGATAGGCTCTTCACCTATCCAACCAGGACAAATAAAAACTAGTTTCAAGCCTCTGCTGCCGTGGCTGTCACATCTCTGTGAGCGACAGCAGTCAAGCTGAATTATCTATTTAACTCTTTAGGAAAACTTATATCCTGCGTTTTGGGAAAAAAAAATTATATTTTTTAATCATTATTTTAGCAATTAAGTACGCTAGTTATGAACAAACACCCCTTAAAAACCTCAAAGAAAAACCCTACACATGTGGAGCAATACAAGATCAGTTTCATTAATTTTTTCTATAATCTGTACTCTCAAGAATTTGGTAAATTTTTGATGGTGATTAAATTAATTCAATTAATTTAAGCATGAGGTTTTGTGTATTTTTTTTTTTTTAATTAAACCAAAAAACCCAAAACATTATTACTTTCCTATTAGGAGCTGTCATGTCGCTGAGAATGTTCCTCAATGCTGCAGCCTGCTGTTCACTGTCAGCACAACGTAAATATCCTGGATGCTCTCATGGGCTGGTTTTGGGGTGTTAATTCCAGGTTCTGGAGCCCTCAGCACCACAAAGAGAATGGAAGGAACAACACAAACCAAGACAAAGTGTGAACCTAAGATAAAAAAGGGCATTTCTGTTAAAAAAAAAGAGTAGTCTGGATATACTTCCAATTTCACATAACTGTAAAAATGAACGTTTTAAAATGTACTGAGGAACTTAATTAAAAGAGACATAAAAATTGCCAATAGCAGCAGCATTTTTTTCTCCTCGTTGTGTCAAGGAGCCCATTGGCCAGGAACACATATCCAGTGACTTTACTATTTTGGGGGATTTTTTTCATATGAAATGTAAAACCAACCAATGTAGCATCTTGGATGAGTAGTACCTGAGTGACAATCACCACTCTGCCAAAAGGACCATTTTCTGCTGCTGTAGGATTTTTTAGGGGCTTTGGGGTTGGTTTTTTGGGGTTTGTTGGGGGCTTTTCTTTTTTGTTTGTTTTGTTTTTTGTTTGTTTGCTTGTTTGTTTTTGGTTTTGTTGTTTTTTTTTTTTTGGTTTAGTTTGCTTCTTTAAAGCAGGCCTTGTATAGAAGATGCCAGAAAGCACTACATCTCAAATGAACTCCAATCCTCTGTGATACACCCTGCCCACTCTGTACATATCCAAGAGCTGTGATTAACAATGAACACTGAGGTTTTCCCTCCCAGAAACATCTGTGTTATGTCCTAGATCTCTGCTCCACAAAATAGCCTTTATAACTCATATTTTTATGGATGAATGTACAGCAGATGCACAGAGATGGCATATTAATTGGTATTTCAAAATTGGTACCTCTTATTTGAGCTGCAAATGCTTTTTAAAATTATATAAAATCCCTAAGGACTCAGGGGAAGGATTAGAAGCAGGAGCTGTGATCTAGTTCTGTTTATTTGTTGCCTGGCATTACATTAATCCAATCCTGACTGATGCCTCTCGGTGATTTTACAATTTAACTACAAAACCATAACAAGGGAATTGGTTCTAAGCTATTATTCCTCGTGGGCAGAAATACTGATTTGCATTAATGAAACGCTTGGATCTGGCCAGAAACAGCCTTAGGAAAAAAGGGAAAAAGAAAAAATGGAGCCTTTTCCATCCTCACGCCTGTTTTGGAGTGACCTGGCAGACCAGGCTCTCTCCAGAACCAGCCTGGAGGGAAAGTCCTGCCCAGCCATGACAGATTGGTTCTGCTGCTGTCCCAGAGCTGTGCAGGACAGCCAGGAAAAGCAGATGGATCAAACCTACCCGTCATAACCTCCACACTCAGACACACTGGGGCCGCCCAGACCCCCTGTCACGGGATACTGCCTGCCTCCATCCAGCCTGGGGGGGGCTGCCTTTCTGCCATCTCTTCATGGAACCTCAGTGCCCAATTTAAAATCACTGCAGAAAGCTTGATCTTCCCACAGAACCTCCTTTTTTCCTGCCACAGCAAGGATGCTGGAGTTCCTCACCTTCCTGTATCCCGGCTGCCATTCTTGACTCAACTTCCCTCCTACGATAACTCCGCTGAGCCGTGTCTAAATCTTACCACGAGTTTACGTAACTCCTTAGAAATCTGACTTGGTTAGTGAAGATAACTTTGATCCGAGCTCTCCGTTCTCTCGAGCGCACCAATAACCTGCGGTGGCAGCGGCTGCCGCAGCTCAGCATCTCCCTGGAAGCAGTGACCTCTCATGGACGATGCTGGCACTCTGTGAGCAAGGGACAGTTCTGTCTCAGCTGGCGCGGGAGAAGAGCAGCACTAGCAACAACAGACTTGTAAAAAATTCGTGTAAGGCCCAGATAACTTCTGCTGTTACAACGTAATGAGCCTCCCCAGCGTCTCCTCTTTCTCAGAGAAAGAGTATTGTGCGACATTCCTTACTTTAGAATATAAAGTAAATGATGAAAAATGTGTATTCACACTGCACTGTAGCTGTGTGTTCACTGCCACCAGGCTGATCACCTGGAGGGTGGTGCTGAGCAGGGGAGGATCCGGCAGGCACAAAATAATTTCCTTTCATTCCATGAGGTGCTCGATTGTCCCTGGCCGTGTGTCCCGGGGCTGCCCCGGGGGCGAGGCCCCGGCAGCTCGGGCTGCGGGCGGGCTGTGCTGCATTATGACACACTGCGGATGTGCCCACGTGGGGCTCGGGCGGCTCCGGGCGGCAGCCGAGCCACCGCTGCACTTCCTTCCAGAGCACGGCACCTGCTCCACGCTCTCCGGACACACCAGACCCACCTGCCGAGGCACTGCCACCCCTGCACCTCCTTCCTACACCTGCCCCAGACACACCACAGCCACCTGCTGAACGGGTGGCTTCCACTGGGCAGTCCACGGACAGGGCTGAGGTGTTCCGTGTCCACTTCTTCTAGTAATTTCATTCTTAGCACTAATCAGGGATTTAGCACAGCCTGATCTTCTGATTGTGTTTTTTAAATGAAAAGGAACTAATGTTTGTTCCAGCTCATTGGGATTTAAGTTTCTGTATTTCTTCAGCCACCTGTGATTAGCCAAGTTAGCCAAAAGAAAAAAACAGAAAACCCCCAAAAACCCAAAACAGTCACCAAAAGTATCAAAACTCTCTTACCTGCAAGTTATTTATTGCAAAGTTAGATTCTGAAAGACTGTACCCATTTGAAGTATGAGAACTCAACCATAAGAAAGGAGACCATGGTGAAGGGAAAAAAACATCTAAACCAATATTTCACCAGGACAGAGATTAATAATTCCTTTCTTTTCCTTTACCATTAATCTTTCCCATACAAAGTACAGCCCTACCACAGAGCATATTCCCCATGCAGAACAGATGGACTAACAGATTACTGGCATTAATCTAAAAGAAAACCCTCCCACCAACACATAGTAAATTCTGATGGCTAAGGAGTTCTGGGTTTTTCCCCCACATTGTACTGAATTTGCCTGGATATGGGAAGGACCCTCTGACATCTTCCCTCAGCTTAGAATGTGATGTGAGGGTCCCTCCAAGATGGAAAAAAGGAGACTGACCTGACTACAGGACAACCCCTCTTCTTACCAATGACAAGCAACACAGCTGGGAAGCAGTCTGCCTTAATTAATTTTCTATGAAAATTTCAAGGTTCGGGTTCTGTGTGACTTTTGCAATGCATCTCCAGAGGAGCTATCACAGCTTAGGTACAAAACAGCTGCAGTAATGTAGAAATGTTAGAAATCCTCACCCCTCAGTGCGGCTCCATGAGGAACAGAGCATTCCACGTGTCAGCGGTGCAGCCAAGGTCACTGGTGCAATTCAGAATGTGTCACGGCCACCTCTGAGCAGGCGACACCGGTGGCAGTGCCAGCCTGCCCCATTTCCATCACCCACCTTTGCAGTTTGCTCTTCCCCTGGTATTTGGCAGCACAGTCCCTCCCTTCACATGAGACTCCCGCACTCCTGTCCCTCCTGGCCTGGCACACGGGTGTGTGCACTGACCTGACTTCTCTGACTTGGCTCTGTCCGGGGAGGCTCCTCCTGGCCTCTCTCTGCAGGGAACTGCTCCCTGGGGCTCCAAGGCTTACTGGCATTCGCTCCTGCTCCTCAGCAACTTCCAATCAGTCCCTAAGCAGAAAGGATTTTTATTCGAGTCATTCTTGGGAACAACCTCCAGTAAGGAGTGAGACAAACAAGAAAACAACTCTAAAGGCAATGTTCAACCAAATCACTACAGAACCACACACCACAGGCTGTCGAGATCCATCTGCCTGACTGCTCATTGCAACAGCTCAGCTGAAGTGACACATATGTAAGGCATCAACATCTCTGTGTGCATTAATCGACCCAGAAAATTGATTCATAGTCTCTGATAAGGCTAAACTTCAGCTTTTTCTAGTGTATTACATTTTACATTTACAATACAAACAGTGTTACCTACATTTTACTAATGATTAGACTGAACAATATAACATGACAGAGTAAAAAACTTGTGTACATGAATACTCCATTGTTTAATAAACAAAAGCTTTGGAAAACAAGAAAAACCCAGAGAACACTGTACACTCCATGAAAATAATTTAAGACACTGTATTGGTCACATGTTCAGGAAATTGTCACTTGGAAACACGTGAGTTTGCAGTTAATCTGCTTTCTACCAAAATTAATATTTGAGCTGATTTTAACAATCTCAGTACATTAAATTCCTTACATTTCATTTACTTTAAAACATATTGAAGCTCCTTAGAGCTATTCCTACTAGATGGTTCTCTAGGTGGCATCCAAAGTGAGGAAAGGATGTAAGCACTTCAGCAAGAGGTGGGTAGAAAGTTGGAGACCAGTGCTTACTCAAAATTATGTCCTTTTGCTGCCACGTGGAACATGGAGCTTTACCTCCATTGGGTCAATGTTCGGGGAACTCCACTGCCCCAGACTCTGATGAGCTTACTCCCATCCACTCTGCTGGTTTCACTTCCCACAAAAAGTATCTATATCAGAATATTTTTCAAAATATTCATTTAATTCCTTTTCTCTTTATTTTTGGCACTTAATTTGGGAGGCAGGGTAAAAGGGAGGGCAGGTGGGAAGTGAAGGGAAAGAAAAGTGGAAAGAGAGAAAACAACTATTCCAGAATGAACTTTTGCACAAAAGAATGGAATTACATTTGAAGACATCAGTTTCAGTGCACAGGAGAGATGACATTTTAAAATAACTTTATTTTTTAACCTCTTTCAAAATTATGATTTAACATTGTCAGAAATGAAATAAGAAACTTACCCAGCATATTTAGTTTTAAAAGCATTTAATGACATCGCATATATTTAACAGATAGGGTAAAAGTCTAGAGGTACAGTTCGATACAACTGAAAGCCAGTTCCAGTACTACTCTTGACTACAGGCCCAGTCATTGAAAGTTCATTCCTATTAAATGTAATTTTTGATTGTGCAGTAAGATGAAAATTTTTCATTACAATAGTTACAGTGACAGAAATGCACACTATGTATCAAAGAGCAAGGTAATGTAGCAAAATTATAACACACAGTGCTGCAGCTGACAAGCAAGTAACCATTTGAGTAACATTACTTTTCCAGTAAATGCTTCAGTTCCACTTTTACACTTATTGATGATTTTAAAGGGTTTATTATACACCTAGTCTTATTATACTTTGTACTAGAATTATCTGAAACATACAATATAATGTATTTCGGCAAAAAAAAAAAAAAAAATTAATAAAAAAAAGAGAGAAATTTGAAATTACAGCTTATTTTAAAACTGTACCAGCCTGTTAATCCGTCTTGAACACCAACATTCTTATCTGTCGTACTCGATGCGGGGACGCTTGGGGTGGTGTTAAACCAACGTTGGGCTGTGAGTCAACGCATACCTGCACTCTGTTACAGCAAAGAGAACACACTACTGTCTTAATTCCTGTTAGAATGGCAAGGGAAGCCTCTGCTAGTCAGGACTCAGCATAACAACCTTAACTGGAAGTGAATGCCTTGGAGAATTTGTACATTGGTTTCTCATGTGCACAGTAGATTCGAAAGCACCGCTGCCTTGCATACCAATAGCACTAGGAATGGGTTATTTTCCAAGACAGCCTCACAAAATTGAGGAACAGTTTAAATATTAAGATCTAATCTACATTAACTTCATTTAAAAAAAAAAAAACAACAAAAAAACAAAACCAAAAACAAACAAAAACAAACCCCCAAAACCTGGTCCTCCCTCTCCTACAGAAGCTGCCCAATGCACCTCATACGTTTGTAACTTTAGATTCTTTTTTTTTTTGTTGGCTTTTTTTATTTTAAAACGCTCTATAAATAAAAAAATGTCAATCACATTGAGGAACATGAGGCACAGAGAGTAACGTATTGGTTCTGAGCTCGCATGCTGGAATTCCACTGGAACGGTCAGAGAAGTGCAGAGTGTGGAGATGGAATTCACTTCTTTTTACCAAAAAGGCTGAATCTTTTCTCTTTGTCTTTCTCTTTGTCTTTCTCCCGCTTGCCAGGGCTGGACTCGCTGGTTATTGTGACGCTGGCAGGCAGGGTCTGGGCACGGCTGGAGGCTGGAGTGCTCTGGGTGGTCGGGGACACTTCGATTTTGTCTGAAGAGATCGCTGATGTGATGGCCTGAATCCACGTGTTCATCTCCTCCTTCAAGAAGCCCCAAAGGCACAAAACTGTTACAACCAGCACACCCCTCTGACTCCTCCCGCGACAGTGCGGAGAGGGAACGGACACGGGTGGAAATGCAAGGAAAAGCAGCCCCAACTCATCCCCTCTGGCTGTGCACCTCCAGAGACCCCTCCTAGAGGCTGAGCAGCCCTGGGCTATGCATCACCCACACACAGAGTGCACACCAGCTCCTAGCAGCTGCTTCTCCCCGTGGCACATCAGCACAGACATCACAGTAACAAACCGTAAGAAAACCACACTTACATCGTCTTTGGCTTGGAAGAGGTATTCGTTGCCATCGGTCAATCTGGAAAGGAAACACCATCACAAATTTAGCTCAGTGGTGGTCACACTGCTTCAACTCCTGCTTGTTTGGCTCCAGCACATGAGCAGCCCGAGGCACACAGGACTGCATGGGACAGTGCCCACATGCCAAATGCCCCCAGTCAACTCCTGTTGCAGCCATACATGTGGTAGCTCTGGGCTCTGGACATGCTCAGGGTGGTGCTCCTGTTCCTGTGTGGCTGCTGGCTCAGTATTTGCTCTTTCAGGTACATCTTTTCTCCTTTGCAAAACACATTATCAAAGTTTACTCAATACTTTCAAAAGAAAAAATCACAGGCAGCACCCGGAGTTTCCATGGCTCCTGTGAAAATCCCGCAGAATTCTGCAGCTGCTCTGCTCTTGTAGCTATGGTGGTGCTGGCTCGAGGTCCTACTCTGAGTATTAGTGATGAGCAGCTGCCTCTCCTCACAGTGAAGGCCAGAGTCTCCCTTCTGTTTGATTCCTGTGCTGATTTTACTCAGGTGGTTTAACTGGGATACATTTAACAATGGATGTGATGATACAAAGAAATGAAAACAACCGAATATCACCAGAAGAAGTGGGAGGCAGGGGCAGCAGAAGCTCTGCAGCAGGCTTCCCCATCTTTCCCAACAAAAAGCAAGCATTTTAACAACTCTTTATGAAATGAAATTAGTGATTAAACAGTAAAATGAAAGTGCTTGAGTAAAGGAAATATCTACACGCAAGTAACCGAGGGGCCTGGTGCAGGTGATGGAGCACTGGGAAAAAAGGGCAGTTGGTTTTTCTGCCTAACTTGGCATTTGGAACAGCATATACTTCCATTAGCAATTCAGAGAGGTTTAAAATAGTCTAGAGGATGAATCACATAGCTGCAGGCCTGTCTTCAAGAAAGGTACATTTCCCTAAATATTTGCTATATATTTCCACATATATTTTCTATAAAGAAAATTTTCCCCAGACAGGGATTCTATGATCTTTAGAGGATTCCTGTACCAATATAAAATTACACCACCACCACCCCTGCTCCACCAAAAAAACAACCCAAAACACCTGTCTTGGAATACATAACTGAATCAGTTCATAAAGTAAGTCTTCTTTGACAGGATTACCTTGCAGCTGTGCAATGGTAAATATTTTTTAACTGTTGGCACTAGAAGATTGTTCAGTAAACCAGAGTTTCCCAAGGAAAAGCCTTTTTTTAACCTTTGAGCAACAGATCTTTCACATATTTGAGTGAAATGGTCTGTAACTATATGTTCCAGACCTGAAAATGTGAGATGTCTTCAGTAGTCTCCTAAATTCATACTGAAAAAATTAAACAAGAGCTTTGATTTGGAAAAGAGCAGAACCACGATCACTACTCTCCACTGTGAAATGCAGGCCCCTAACTCTAAGCACACAGACCTGGTCTTGTCCCAGCTGAAAGTGCTCTGATTATTGTAACACTGCTCTGTGCTTGCTGACTCTGATGAACAGACTACAAGTCAGTGCTGGGAAGGGCTTGCTCAGAAAAGCAGGAGCTCAAAGCAGGAGCTGCAGTTAACGTTCCTGGTCAGTTCCTGGGCTGGGTTTCCCAGTGAACACACCCACCGTGGCTTTCCCCAAGGGCAGAACCCTGGCCCAGGTTTACCTGAGCTTGAACACATGCTTCTTCTTTTTGTAATCGACTGCTACTTCACACACTGCGTCCTTCAAGCTGACGGGGATCTCGTTGTGGTAAGGGATGCCAGAAGCAGCAGCTTTCGAGTCCTTGTAGAAGCCCATCTCTTGGTTGTTGATGACACAGTACACATTATGCCATGACCTTTGAGACATGGGAAACAACAAGAGCAGTTATAAATCCAATGCTCTCACCTGCACAGCTAGAGAAACCAAATGTAATTACCTCTGTAAGTTAATGGAGATTGGTTCAGTGTGAGAATGTGAATACAGCTTATGCTGTGCCATGAACTGCAGACAGGGAATTCTTTCATGGAAGCACAGCTTCAAGACAAAAGCCGAAGGGAACCGAGATTCCCAGAGCTCTCTGTGACAGCACATCAGCCTGTCCTCACAGTGGGAGGACTGTTTGGCAGACTGGGTACTTTGCATTCTTGAGACAGAAAATGATTGCCCTTTTAATGACAGTGCTCTGTTGTAGAAGATTCCTTCTCACTGTGCTGCAAACTGATGAATGGAATGGACTGTGTGTGAAATCCTTGATTGACACAAATACTCTTAGTGGCATCTCCACCTCATTCTCTAATAGAACTGTGAAAAATTAACAATTACTGGAAACAAGAATATATAGACATTAGTACTGGTGGCTGTAACTGCCTCAAAGGTGTTGTCTGGTGTGAACAACTCCAGTGGCACAAAAATTCTGATACCGCTGTACTCACTTGAGATCTTGGCTCTGCCAAATGCTTTGGCTCCTACCAAACCCCACAGATGTTGCTGCAGCTCAGTGCTTGCTGTGAACATTTCCCTTGTCAGCCAAATCATAAATCAGGTTTTGAGAGCTCTCTCAGTCATGAAGGACCCCATTCGGCTTTTTCAGTGCTGACAAATCTCAAAGTTCTGCCTGTTTGAGACCTGCAGGACATTCCTTGGGAATGGAATTGACTATGGCACACCAATCGTCTTCTGCTCATGATGAACAGATTACAGAGTGGGTGGAAAGTGGTAACGTGCCAATAGAAAATGTCAGAAGAATATGAACATTTCTAGTCTCACACCTACGTGGTTTTCTTTTCTTGTAGTAACATACAACTTGAGAGATCTGGAATCAAATCCCACTACTGCCACAAATCCATCATGTGGAGTGGGAAAGCTGTGGTATCCCTCTGCCTCAGTTTTCCACCTGACAAATGTGGCTAATATCTTCAGGCTGCACTTCCCCACATGCTGCCCCAGCCCTGCAGCCACAGGAGCCTGGGAGGTCTCTGGGAGCAGGCTGGAGATGGTTGTGTGCCATCCTGGGCAGAGGCCTGGGCTGGCCTGCCTGTGTTACACATAGAGCACTGTACCTGCTGGAGGCTTTCTTGCTGTGTGTCTCCCACTCGTGCTTGCGGTGTAAGAAGCCCTCCATCTGGGCCGAGGGGATCTCCTGGGTTTTGGCTGGGAGGGTAGCAGCAGTCTGGGCCTGAACGCCGCTCTTGGCTTTGCGGTCTGACGTCGGGGAAGGAACGGGACTGGACTCTTTGGAACTCGTCCTCTGCTCTGCAGCTCCATTGACCATTTCGTTGGTTTCTGCAGTTTCTGCCACCTGGGAACAGTGGAGAGCACGTTCAGCCAGAAGCCCCAGCACCGAGGCATTCTGCAGTTAATCTGTCTCCCTGCACAACGTGGCTGTGTATAAACTTTGCCTGGACAATGACACAGGCCAGTAAGTTCTTTCTTGCACTCCATGGAGACACAGGAGGCCAAGGAAATTAGAAGGTAGGAATGGATTAGTACCCATTTTATAGGTGGAGAGATGGGAAAATAAAAGCAGCTGAACATCAGTGTGAATTTTACTGTGCTTTGCTCTGCTGGTCAATTCTTTTATATATTGTTATTCCTAGAACGAGAGCATTCAAGTCTGTTGCTAAGTACTCAAATGTTTGGAACAGTAACAATCACACTTTCTGCAAACCTAGAAGAACAGTAGAAGTTATACACATCAGCCACCTTAAGTACATTTATGGCATTACTGGGGCATTAAAGGTCCATAAAAGGTATTAACTATGAGTCAGCAGAGAAAGATGTCACAATCGCCCAGGAGCATTTACAAAAATGTGTGCAATTGATTTGTTTCTGTAAAAGCTCCTTTCCCGCTTTCCCCGTTCCCCTAGTGACACAACAAAATCAAAACATGCAGAAATTAGAAAGATTACACCATGCATCTCCACCATCCCAGTTAGGATATTGGATCGTAAAGACAAGGGGAATGAGGTCACGTGTCAATTGATCGAGGTCTGGTTCAGACTGGCGTTATTAGGTGGATTGGATTTTGGTTAAAGGAACTGAAAACCACCACAGTCACACAGCATCACACAGCTATTTACCCCCAAACAAAGACAGAACCAAGGCCTTGCCCATCACTTGCTTTGTTGGTCGCGTTGCCTGGTGCACTGGGATCGATAGCCTAGAGAGCAGCCGTGTTTCCAGCAGCTCTCACTGGTCAAGCTGGCGACGTCTTCAGGAGCCATTCATCCAAAAATCATTTAAATTGGAATCCTAATGGCTATAAGCTTTTGAAATGCAGCTTGGTCCCAGTTTGTTTTTTTTCTCTTGTACCATTACTTTGACGTGTAGAGCCGTTGGTAGCAGCTCAGGAGTTACACAACCAGTGTGTAGTATTATTATTAGCACGTTACTAAAGCTCAGTGCTGCTAATGCTCTAGTAGATTACAAACATTCTGGACTGGTTTTATGCAGACAAGCAGGTTTTTGTGAATGGCACAATAATTAGACATTCCCACTTCTGCACATGGCCTGGACAAATCAAAAGCAGCCGAATTATTATGCAACAAACTCAATTTTGCCACCACTTGCTAGAGCTTCTTATACCTGCCCAGTATCCATTATTGTGCCTCACACCTTTTACCTCACCATTGGCCTACAAAGATCTGAGTGTCAGCTCGCTCTGTACATGGGAAGGATTGGTTAACTGCCTTTAGCAACCTAAACCTCCAGAGTACAGACACTACACCCTCAAACAGGGAGAGAACCACAGCTCACATTGCACTTCAGTCAGATCTGGTTTACCCTGTCCCTAAAGACACATAGCCTTACACTGCTCCTTCACAATTAGGATCAATCTAAGCCATCAACCCTCACTACTTGTACCCAAATCTCATAGTACAACAAAAATGTAGCATTAAAGCAGGGGAAGGGGTAAACAGATGAGGCTGAAGATTATCCAAACACTGCCAGAACACAGGTAGTGGGATGAACAACCCCTGAATCACCATCCATCACCAGCGCCAACCACCCGGGCTAACAGAACCCTTCAAGAACAAGGAGAGCCCTTTGCACATCTTCCTGTCCAGTGACAGCTCCTGAACCTCAAACTCTGCTTTGCTGCTGACTGGAGCCCTGTCTGAGGGACCTGACACCTCTGACCAGCACTAAGGAATCACACAGCCCACAGGAACTCATCTCCACAACTTCAATAAACTCCCCAGAAATACCTGGCCCCTGCACTGACACAGAAAGCAGTGCATTTGCTGGAACCAGCCAGATGTGAAAATAGGACTGATCTGGGGGTACCTAGAACCCCTAATCTGAGGTAAACCAGATCAGTTTCAAACCAGCAGCCACTGCACAGCTGCTCAACATATTTTATGGGAAATAATATGGAATTCAGTGCTGCAACCCTGTGGCTTTGAAAGGTAACTGCTGACTTTAATTACATCATCAGACCTGCACCTTCTACGTCAAATTCTACTGGTTGTAAAAGGGCTATGAAAAGCTTTTCTGACGCTCTTTCAGGTTTTATTTCCTTTCACGTGTTATCTACAATTAACAGAGAACAAGCAAAATAAATCATGGACAGCTCTGCAAAGGATGTGTCATGAAAACGGAGAAAAAAACAGGAGCTGGACACACTTTAATGGAAACATGCGTGGGGCATGCGGAGACAACGGCACGGAGGACAAACAGCAACAGCAAACCCCTGTTACAACACAACAGCTCTCATGTACGTGGTACAGTTCTCTCAGTGGGCCTGAGGGGTTAGTTGGAAGTGCTTTAGTGGCTACAGGCTACTCTGGAAATCTTTAAAGCAGGACTGGGACATGCAACAAGACAGGTGGTGACAATGACAGAGGTGCCCCTTTGGATTTCGCAGTGCTTGAAGCAACATCTGCTCGGTTCATCGACTCAAGGCTCTGCCCCACAGCTGAAGAACCAGATGATTTGCCTGGCTCAGATGCAAACAGATGCCAACCTCTGGGCTGTTCTGCCAAAAGGACCTTCCTAATGCCTTTAGCCAGACCCACAGCCTGCAATAAATAGGTGAAGTCCTATTCTTCTAGTGCCTAAAATTATGACCTTAATCGATGACTTACTTTTTCTTCATTGTGATAAAAGTAGAATTTTTCTGTAAGTGTACTAATACAAATTAAAAAAAATATCTATCTCATAAATTCCTTCTACAGACTACTTTTTCACCAGAATACATGTGAAGGCTCTGCAGATGGTAGAGTCTGAAGCTACAGCTATCCTGCCCTGGGAACTGGCACATTTTCGAGGCACAGGGCAGCCACCAGAGCATCCCCTTAACTTCATATGGAACTTTTAAAAGCATTAAGAAGCTATATGTTGTTATCCTGACAAAAGAAAAAAGAACAAAAACAAAAACATGCATCATGAAGTGGAAAGACAGAAGTACAGTTACTGAAGCACATCCTTTCAATCACTGCTCTCGGTTCACAAGCTCAGCCCACACAGAACAATCCAGCTGCATTACTCAGCCAGTTGTCAGAAGCCAAAACTCTGACCAACAGCAGCACATCTTGTGCCTCACTGACACAGCTCTGTACACCCAAGGTACTGCAACACAGGACTCAACAAACTGAGCTTGGAGATTCTCATGGAAGACTGAAGTGCAGATGGCAAAGATGAACATGGAAATGCATTATGTAGCATGGCAATAAAATAAAATTTTAAAAGAAGCAAACAGCTGATGTATGAGGCTGTGCTAACCAACAAGATGATTATCTGGGATGTGCTTGAAGATCACCTCACATTCCTTGCCACAACTGTAGAGAATTTACAAACATTAGAATGCACGACAGCTCACTTCAGGACTGAATGCTAAAGAAGAACCAAAAGGTTTTATTTCCAGAAAGAGAAAGGTGGAACTGCTGTGTACTGTGGAGCATTGGTAGAGTCTGTGTGCAGACTCAGACCTAACTAGGATGGGCTTCTTAAAGGCAAACTTAATGCTGAAAGGCATTTCCTGCCAGAGCCCTCAGCTGGGACTTATGTTTGCTGTGCAGCACTGTAAGAGCCCTGATATCCACAGATCCCAGCCTGCCAGGAGCCTTTCCTGCACTGAATGTGACCCCAGAGAGCCAGCTTCAGCAACAAGGAGAAGTGTCCTTTCACTCAAAGCATTAACTGAAACAAGGAGACTCTGCAGGAAGGGGGTGGGGAGGGGAGCCAGATCCAACTCCTGTATTCATTAACTCCAGAGACATTCACTGGCATTGTCATGGCTGCATGTGAGGATTCTTGGCATGCATCCTGACTCCACTGGGACACCCCTGTCAAGAAGGAGTGAGTAAGGCATGGACCATTGTGCCTGCACCTATGTAAAATGAAGAACTGGGATCTTAGATGGTGCATTTTATTTCGTTTTTAAAGGAAAGCAACACATCCTCTCCCCAAGGGGCTACACTCTACTCTCATTTACACCCCTGCCTCTCTGGGGAGAAAATCAAATTGCTGCAGTGCCAACTGGCCAGGACTGAGGCCAAACGGGGCCCCAACACAGCAAGATCACAACTCTGCATGAGGACTAAACCCCCAGATAAATCTAGATACTGGTTTTGAATGGTTTATTTCACGTTTTATTTGCCTCTGCAGTCAATGAGTCCATTCTGCATGGAATGTTATACAAACTAACCTTAAGGCTTTTATTTGCCCACAGTCACACTCCCCCCCTCCCAGCCCTTCCTGCCCAGCTCACTCATGTGGATTATCTTTGGCCTGGTACATAACTCTTGCTAATGCAGCTGATTTAATAAAGTTGCCGTGCTGAGACCTGTTAGTATAACTCGATGCGTCATACCTGTCAGGTCCTAGTGCTCTTCTTCATTAGGATGTAATCTCATTACATCTCAATTACTCATATAAAGGACGCTTTCGCTGGAAAATCTTAATACTATTAGCGACATGAAAAACTCACAGTAAATAACATGAAATAAATGTGTCACCTTAAAGCAACTGAGTGTCAGTGGGGAGATTCAAATAAACAAAGATTAAAGTGAAGCAAATATATGTCCAAGGGGCTGCTAATTAAATAAAAGTCAACTGATGGGAAGGAAGAGAAAAGCAGCAGGGAAATCTGAAGCCAAAAGATGAAACCAGTACCAGTAAACCATACTGAAAAAAGGTTTCTGTTGCTGCAAGTGATTCTGTGGCTCACAGTCCTGACCACGAGCGGTCATTGGCTGTCCGTCTGCTAATAAAGTTTTTGTAGTTTTGGTAGGTTTGGGAGCGGTAACTAACCCGTGGAGATTCCTGGTCTGAGGGCAAACCGTTTTGGGAAACCTGTTCTCCTTTTGTCCCATCCCTGTTGGAGAGAAGAAAAAGAAAAGAAATTGTGTAAGGTTCTTGGAAGTCACCCGTCTTGTTCAACAAAATGTGATTTTCTTACTGAATATTAATTTAAGAAATTCAAGCACCGTCCTGAAATCCTCAATCCTGACTGAATAAATCCAGTGTGAAGTGAGATTTAACCAGACTTTACTGACAGTTACCTTACAAATAAACCTCCCCCATCACATAAACAATTTCATAAATGTCAGTGTTCCATGCCTTAAAATCTGTAAACGATACTCATCAAAGAAAAAAGCCAAGGTTGTTGAGAAACTGCAATTCATGGCCCAGAGGACCAAAGCAGCATTCCCACTTTTGGGCCAGGGGTGCCTCAGCAGTGACAACCGGAAATGGGAGATTACAAGGAATTCAGGGGTTTGGGAGAGGTCCTGTCCCCACAAACCACCAAGAGCTCTAACAAGGGTCATGTTACAAACCCATAGAACCTCCTCTCCTTTTAGAGCACATTTTCACCCCAAGGGTTCCCCAAGGGAAGTGCAGAGTCCAGCTCACCATTGCTGCTGGGAGTCTCCGTCCTCTGCAACCTTGGGCTCCGGAGTGGGGGGCTGCCTCTTCCTCTCCTCCTCCTCCTGCTGCCGACGCACTTCCAGAAGTTCCAGCTGGGAGAGGAAACATTTTTTGTTTAAAAACACTGCTCATTTTTCATGAGGGGTGCTCTAGAAATTAACAACTCTGTGTGTTTTTCTGAAACATTATTGAAATTAAAGTGAATGGGGATAAAATTGGAAAGCATAAGTCTTTTAAAGCATTTGTGGCACTGAATTTGTCAGGGAGGGCATCAGCATCAGACCCTCTGACAGCAGCCTATCACTGGCCATGTCTATTTTCTATCTCATTCTATTAGAATGAAACCCAGACAAACAAGAAAACAGCCCAAGTTATTAAAATATTCAAAAGTGACATACATCTTCTTGTGTGCTTGCCAAACACAGAAATGTTTCCCGTCTGAATCCCTGAAATTACCCATCTCCATAAAACCAGCCTGACTTGTGAAGATGCTGAGAAACTCCAGTTCCTTTTGTCTGCAGCTGTGACACTCAGTGTGTGTGTGAAAACCCAGGCCACTTCAACTGTAGTGTCTAAAGCCAAGCTGTTCTCCAAAGATGGTAAAATGCTTTCCAAGCATTAATGACTGACATTGCAGCTGTGCTCAAATTGAGGTTTGGAGGCTTTTTTGCTTATTGTGTCTTCTTAGGGGACAATACAGCCTTGCACTGGAGCAGTCAAAACACAACAAACATCACTCTCACTGCCCCCTTACCACCACTGTCATCTCTAACCAAAAATAATCGGCCAACCAGTACAGCAGAGAGCTGGAGCAAACTGTTCAGCTCTAAAATTTCCTTCTGGGTCATCACTCCCAGGCCTGAGACAGCTCCTGCCGACTCCTGAGGTCATTTATCATCTAAGATTTTTCCTTGCAGATTGTTGAGTTCAAACGAACCAGAGAGTGTTTTTTAGTATGGTTGGAAACAGAAAACTTCAGGCTCGGTGTGGTTGGCTGAGGTCGATCAACAACCACCCAAGAAATCAGGTTGGTGATGTGGGAGTTATTCCAAGCCATCAC
This sequence comes from Acridotheres tristis, assembly GCA_037013685.1. Taxonomy (NCBI): domain Eukaryota; kingdom Metazoa; phylum Chordata; class Aves; order Passeriformes; family Sturnidae; genus Acridotheres; species Acridotheres tristis. The sequence goes on along the minus strand of CM072887.1, from coordinate 1,229,561 downwards.
AGGAGGAATGGCCAGCAGGTTCAGACACTCACCGTGGTCAGTCTCTCCAGCGCTGCAAACCTCTCGTCCCAGGTCGCTGCGGATTTCTCAAACGCTTCGTGTCTCTTGATTAATTTTTCCACCTCATCAACGCTCTGCCCTATCTCACGACTGGACAGGTAGGGCTCCTGTCCCAGCAGCCAGGCCTCAGCCACACTTGCATCTCTGGAGAACTGGTGCACCTCCAAAACTGAGCACAGAGGGCACAGGTGTCAGTGCCAGTAATGTCACAAAGAAGAGCATCATGGAGTCATCAGGCAGCTTTGGGATTTACCTAAACCCAGCTCAGGGAACAAAGTACATGCACTTGGCTAAGTGTTCCCCTTAGCTGAGTTCACTGAAAAGACAGACATTTCTCCTGTTGGCTTTGCTTTAAGGAAAAATGCAAGTTTCATTTTGCAAGTTTACTGTGGTTCTTCTGTTCTAATCTGCTGTAACCCATTAATTTCAGCATAGAAATTGGAATGTGACACCTGCAAACACAGTAGAGCTACTGCACGGAGCTCCAAATTTGATCATATGGAGCAAGACCTTTGGTGCAGATTTCTTGGTTTCAAATTTTTCATTATTTAACAACCAACAGGTGTGAACCTTGCAGCTATTCCAGCACAAACACACTTCCAAGCACTGTAACAGAAAAGTGAGGAGCTGTAGGTTTTTTTCAATGCTCAGAAAGGCACAACCAAGAAAGTAAGACATGGCCCAACCCAAAAGGAATCCAAGGGTGTCCTTACTCAGTCTCAGCCACTCCCATCTGTCTTCCCATTTGTCAATCATTTCTTTTCTCTTTTCTGTCAGCTGCAGGAGCTTTTCCTTGATCTGGATGGAGAGTAGAGAGCAGGGCTGTTACACAAGCACCAGGCAGTAGCTCCCCCCAACCCTGCATTGACAGACACTGCACGAGTTCCTCAGGAAGTGACTTCACCGTGCACACAACAGCTGCTTTTCTCTTCCAAGTATAAATAAATGTGACATTTCCATTAAAATATCACATTTGCATAGGCATTCAGTGTCTGTGAAAAGCTATAGCACCCAGAGTATTTGATAAAAGGGTATAATGGGCAAACAAATGTAAATAGTGCAATCAGGCACTGAATCTTCTGCCCTTTTCCAGAGAATAATGAAAATATGCTGCTCAGGATTGTTGCAGAAGCTCTCCCCTTCCTGAGAGGGAAGTGCCTCACAATGTTTGGTTATCCTCCCTTCCCCAGAGGGAGGCAGGAGAACCAAGAGCTAAGCCTCTATCCTCTGGCCTAGACATCTCACAAAATAAATCAAGGCTTTAAGGAGTTGGATACGGTTCTCTAAATATTTCTTGAATTTAGCTCCTACACAACAAACATTTTCCTGCTCATTGCCCTAGCAGGCCTCTCCACGGCATTGCATTTCCCTTGCAGGAAGTTCAGGCTGTCACACAGCTCAAGGAAGACACCTTCCCACCCCAGAGCCATTCTCTGCAGAATGGAATGCAGCAGCTTCTTTGCATTTTCTGGGCTGAAAATGACACTTTAAATCTCAATGTCACCTCTGTTACCGACCATGAATTGCTGGAGTGAAGTTATACCCTGATTTCCCACCAGCACATAAGTGCATCAGTCCCTGAGGTGACACTTGTCATTATTCCTGTGTGGGTGACACAGGGCAGGTTTCTCCCTCAGAAAGAACCCCCAGGAGCCCATGGCTGTCTGCAGGGAGCACGGTACCTCCTCAGATGCGTAGTGTTTCCTGGCCAGCAGAGACTTGCCAAGCTCAATGCATGTAGTGAAGCTGTCATTTCGGGCATCAATTTCTGCTTTGATCCCCTGGTGATTGTTCATGAGGAGTTCCACAGATGAAACATCCCTAAAATGACCGGAAACACAGAATTCAGATTTATCAGCTGCACACTGACCCACAATTCAGTGAGGAAAAAATGGATTCCTATTTCAAATTTCAAATTAGTGAACCAAAACCACTACATTTGCCTACGTAGTCCAGGGAGCCTTTCCTTAGGAACGGCACCATTCTGGCCTGAATCAGAGATCAAACAACCCCGGTGTGAGACCAAATCTCTTTGGGTACAATTTTCCATGGCAATTACTGCAGCAGTCACCCACATGAGCAAGTTGCTGCAGCAGCAGGCTCTGGAAGCCACTCTCAGTGACACTGAGCCCCACAGATGTTGCCCAGGTGACCTGCAGCCCTGTGTTCGGATGGAGAAGGGATGCCTTGCGTTACCTTGGCTTCTCCTGGGCCTCTATCTGCCGGATAACGTCCTCCATCCAGAGCATGAGATCCCGAACCATGCTGAAGAAGCGGAATTTGTCTCCTGTGTCCACCAGCCTCACCCTGCGGCCCTCACAGGCATCCAGCAGTGCCTTCCACGCCTCTAGGACCTCGTTTTCCCTCTTCTGGATGTCATCAGCCTTGTCCCCAGCGTAGGCAGCCTGGAGGCGTGCTGCATCCTCCTGCAGCTGCCGCACCTGCAGGGTTTGGGAGACACAGAGCCATCAGTGCGTTTGTGACTCCTGAGTCACAAGAACAGGGACATTTATCTGTTAATTCACCACTTGAGGGGTTTTCTAAAGTCACTGCAAATGGATTTGGTCTGTCCAGGCTAGAAAGCTCTGTGCTGTTAGTAAGGCAGTATTATCCCTCAGAGAACACCCTAGGGTCAAGGGACCCCCAAAATAGCAAAGATTTGTCACCGCCTGAACCCGGTGCCAAAACAAAGGGACTGTTACATACCAGGGCAAATTGGAACCATTTCCATCATCAAATTCCCTTCCTCTCAAACAAAGGCACCTGGGAACTCTGTATCCAAACCACTACTGCAGAGGTTAATTTTCAAAAAATATAGATAATGACTTCAAAGAGAAAAAATAAGAAAATGTGGAAATATTCAGAACCTTCTACTATTAGAAACCTTTTCCTTTCAAACACTGCCTTGGGATGGCAAATGCTAATTCCTGACTGCTTTGCATATTTTTCAAGTCAGGAAATATTCCATTAGCTTTTGTCTAATAATTAATTTTTTTTTAAATCAAATCAAACAGCCTTCTAGCTACAGGCACAGAGACCATGCCTCTCTCAAAATAATCCACCTCAGTGCTCTGGCTGTTTCACCCAGAAATTATCCTAAGTGCCTTCCCCACAGCTCACTGCTGTGATTACATATTCCTTCATTTAGGTCTTGATTATAATTACCTTTTTGCGAGACTGGGATTAATGTTTTATGAATGTCTCCCATTTTCTGGATAAAATCTACAGCTTCTGAAAATAAAACACCTGGAAAATCAAATGCTTACTCTATGTCCTTTGTTTTAGTGTAAATTGCAACATAACTGAGAATTGGCTGGCAGCTGGACCATAAAAGCTCTTTCCTGACCTACTGGGATAAATACAGTCAGTTGCAATTCCTCCATTCCTTCAGCAACTTGTTCCCTTCCCAAATTCTCCTTGTGGCAGCTGAATGTTGTATTTTGATTTTGAGTGTCCCCTGTGCTTTATGAGCAGCTGCCACCTTCTACTTGGCACACCTTGGCTTCAAAAGATTCAGAATTAGATCCAGTTTGGATGCTTTTAAAAATCTTAGGCTGAACTGTGGATTTCAAATCTTTTGCTCTTAGGAAGCACCAAGAAAGGCCACATCTAATTCAGAATGCCCAGGTTTGTAACCAAGTCAGAAAGCCTTTGTGTAGGTCTTTGCCTTTCAAAAAGGCAAAATAAACAGTGCCTGGCACAAAGGGTTTGACTGGGGCTTTTTGGTGTTTTTAAAGCTACAAAAACCTAAACTGACCAACCAAAAGAAAACCAAACTTCAAAAAGCCAACCAGGCTTATACATTCCTTCATATTTTGTTCTTTAAATCAATACAGAAGCTCTCTGCCTTTCTCATTTCTTCTTGAGCCAAGGACAGGAAACGGAATAACATCCAACAATTGCTGACATGTTCAGAAGCCCGTGTACTCACAGATTGCTACTTTAGATAATCAACCAAGTGCAATGTCAGAGCAGCAGACGGACAGATAAGGAAAGGAAGCAGGTGAGGTTATTCCCACAGCACTGCACGTGGGAAGCATCTGGCAGCACTCTGTCTCCCAGCCACGGAGGGACCAAGGGCAGCAGCAAACTCTGCAGCTCAGGTTCCCACACCCACAGTTCACCTGCCACACACCTGGGTGCCCAGGGCCTGGATATCGTGCTCGAATGTCGTGTGCATTCTCTGTAGTGTTTCCACCGTGTTTTGGTCTCTCCCCAGCTCCTCGGGCAGTTTCTTATGCTTGTCTTGGATACGCCCTAAGATCTCCTTGGCATCGTGGTAAAATTTGTGCAGTTCATAGGAGGCTGCGAGGATTTGTGTTCTCGTGTCAATGAGCTCCAGGAGATCGGCCCAGGCCTCATTGAGCCCGTCCTTCCACTCGGCGATGGTGGCGGCATCCGAGTGGCCGGAGTTGATGAGTTCATCGGCCATGTGGTTCACGGTGTCCACCCGCTCCTGCCCGATGTTCCCGGTGTCCCGGGCGAACTCCCGGAAGCGCTCCTGCAGCATCTGCGGGCACAGACAGAGCCTCGTGCAGGGCTGTGGCTACAGAGAGCCGAGCGAGCCGAGCCACCCTCTGTGAGTGCCACCCAGACAGGCCCCGCAGGGACTCACCGTGACGTGTTCGTAGTCCTGGCCCAGCTCGTGGGACCCTGCCACCACCTCCCTCTCTGCGATCCACTGCTCCAGGTCATCCACCTCGCGGTTGAGCTGGAACAGCCGGTGCCTCTCGTCCAGCTTGCCCCTCCTCTCCTCAGCGAGGTCCTTCAGGCCTGCATACAGCTTGTCCACCTTGGACTGGCGCATGCTGATGCGCTCGCTGGAAAACCAAACAGCACTGAGCCTGCACTGCCTTTGCAAGCACAACCAAAGGGGGAAAACTGCCAGGAACAAAAGTCACTCGGGGTATTGAATCTCAGAATGCATGCCTGCTGCAGGCAGGAATTTGACATGCTGGACCAAGGTGAGCAATAGCTGGGAAGCTTGTCTGTCCTGCACTGCAAACCCCTGGCTTTAGAGAGGGCAGCTGGAATCCAGCTCTCCATTTGCCTGGACACAGATCACACCAGAGTCTTCTCCCAAAGCTACAGGCAGGATCTGAGCTGCTGAGGCAGGGAGCAGTTCCTTTCCATTTAAACTCTGCTTCAGAGTTCAGCAGCACTCACAGATTTCTCACCCCTTAAAGCTCAGCATTTGCACAAGGGATGAATATTTCTACTTGCTGTATCTTTTGCCTCTAATTTTGTCTGAGCCATACAGTGCTGTCAAAGTGCCTTCCATCTGCCTTGTAAAGCTGATGATGTTATTCCAGCACTCAGACAGCTCAGCCAGGAAATCTGCTCTCATCAGAAGCGATCATGACCACAAGAGAGTGCTTTAGAGTTAAATAACAACCTGCCACCGGAGGCAGAGTGTGTCTGTCCTAGGCCAGTGCCACCTTCCAGACTGTGCAGGCTGAGCAGTTAAATACATCAGCCTCAGAGTGGAATCAGCCTTGCAGCTGAAGCCAGTGGAGAATCCTGTCTGCTGAGCTGCAGCTCTTACAGCAGAATGGTTCTTAAGCTTCCTGAGTTCTCCCCCAGGGAAAGCCATTTTCAAAAGATGAGATAAATTTGCCAAAAGTAAGATGTTAATGTGCCCATGTTTAAAGCATCTGATTCCAGGCTCTGATTCTGCTGGAATCTCAAAGAGAAGAGTCAGATCTTGGGGGGCACTGCAGAAGGATTAATGACTTCTCTGCTGGACATGACAGCTGGTTGGAAGAGCAGATCTGGACCTTGGCCTGAGGACTGCTGTGCCTCCGTGAAGTTCAGCAGAGTTGGCAGAGCTGCCCTGCCACTGCAGCCTGCACGGGGGACACAACTGACAGGTACTCCAGGTGTCCAGAAGCACCAGGAATCAGCAGCTCCACATACTGGCCCTGTCTCTGGCCAAATCAGGATGGTCCAACAGACACATTGGATTGAGTGAGGCTGAACTCCTCTTCCTCTCTATGAGAATCTGAGCCACTTACTCTCTGCTGTGGTCTTTGTGTGTCAGAACCACCCAAAGCAGAGACTGAATGCTAAAGAACTAAAAGAACTCATGATCCAATTAAAAAGGACAGTTAATACCTTTCTGGGTGATTATCTGCCACCAAAGTTCTGCTGGTCTTTGAAAGCTGGTGCACAGTTTCAGCATAATCTTCTACAGCTTGTTCCAAAATCTGGTGTTTCTTCAGCATGGACACTGCACTCTGCTCATCCTGTAAGGGTGACAGAAAATGACAGGAAGAATTATAAGGAGCTGCTCCCAAGTACAGCTTGAAGACAAGTCCTTCTGCCAAAGGTATAGAACAGTTGATGTCACAGCAAATGGTACCCCCAGAAAGCAAAACAACGAGTGAAAGAGATAATGTATCAACCCCTCTGGGGTGCAGAACAAAATTACATGAGCTGGGCATTGAGCATATTGAGTTTCCTCTTCTATGAAGCCTTTTATGTGTTTCCACAGTACTGGTGCAGGGCTCAGAAACATGGAACAGATTAAGACACACCACTTGTCAGGCATCTCAACGACAGTATGGGGCAAAGAAAAGAAATCCTACACAGTCCATGCCAATGGATTGTTCACCAAAGTGTCTGGACACGTTCCAATCAAAACTTCTTATGCACTGTTACAGCTAAGAAAAACAGCCCCCTACTCCTAGTGTTAACTGACATTGTCAATAAATCTTTTCAATACAATATTTTGCATAGTGAACTATTTGCAATAGATAAAAAAGAAAACAAGCCATTTTTAACTGGAGCCTGAACACCCGTGGAATGTATTCCCCTGATAGAAAGCTGAGCTTTATTTCACCAGGGCAGGAAACATGGTGCGTTTATGTCAATAACAAATATGCTCCAGCATTAACACCTCCCTGGAAAACAGGAGTTTACATTCTCTTTGGTATGGTCTGAAGCTGGGAGTCAAAGCTGGTGGTCACTGGGAGTCAAGGCTGGGGACAGTGGTAGCAGCTGACTGACCACCAGGCCCCGTTTCTCAGCCAGATGCATTGTGCTGTCATTCAAAACTAACAGAAAGCTGGACCTAACTGGACCATGCTGGCAATCCTGGCCTTGCAGTGAAGGCAGGCACAGAGCTGCCCTCTGCAGTGTGAGGATGCTTCCCTGGTTCCATACAGCACAGCCTATCCTGCACACTCTCAGAGGTGTTAGAACAGACAGAAGCCATCATCACTTGAGGCTTCAGCAGGAAGTTAAATTTGTTTATGTCACCGTTCCACAGCGCCACATTAAATTATGTCACCTGCCTCCCTCCAGCAAAGCAATTAAGGCCAAAGTAGTGTCACTGTGGAGCTGCTCACCTTGGCTTTCTCTTCTGACATCATGTAGAGCTCCTGCTCACTCATCCAGGCCTCAGCCTCAGCTGCATCGAAGTAATACTGCTGAGCCCTGTGAGACTCCTCCAGGCGCTTGTGGCGCTTCTCTGTCTCCTCGATGAGGAGGTTCCACAGCTGCTTCAAGTCTGCAAGTCTCTGCTGAATGACCTCAGCATTGGGGCTGCTCTCTGTGATAATGTTCTGACTCCTCTCGAAAATGTCATCAATACGAGGCTGGTGGCCCTGGATTTCTTTCTGAAGGGTCTACATGGGAGAAAATTGACTGATGAGACAATGCACAAATGAAAAGGAAATACAAGTCAGGGGTCTTAGCTCCAGAGGGGCAGCAAAACACACACCATCAGCTCACGTGGACAACCTGGGGCTGTGCCACCACCTGTGGTCACACCACATTGTTTTACCCCAAACATTTCCTTCCCAAATTAGTCAGCACTAAGGACAAATAGCAGGTATGGAGCTCTAACAGTACCTACTTACCTGATTTTTCTTTATTAGTAGCTGCACAGTCTGGAGGTTGTGTCCATGATCAGTAGATGTAGCTATGGGCATCCTCTCTCCGACCCACAACTGAAAGAGAGAGGAGTACACGTGATTTCAAGCAACCCCAGACACAGCTGGGGCAGCAGAGAGAGGCTGGTGCACACAAGCTGCAGAAAGCAGCAGTATTCTGACATTTTCCTATTGGCTGGGGAATGGGATTTCTTTGATACTCACAATTTCATCTTCCACATCCCGGTTGAACTGGTGGATCTCTTTGGAGGCCAGCAGGTTGGCCTTTCTCTCATTCAAAGGCTCCAGCAGCTCCAGGAATTTCTTTTCTACAGTAAGGCGTTTGCCATCGACTTCATCTGTGCTCTTGCCCTCTTGGCTCAAAGCCCGTGCCTGGCTTTGCAGCTCCTCTATCTCCTTCTTACGGACATCCATTTGATTCTCCAGCATCTAAACAGAAACATGGCAAAAAGGTCCTGAAAACCAGGATGGAAGCTGTTCATACAATTAGGGAACACCAACAGCTTTTGCAGAAGGGAGAACAGATGCTGGTCAGTGAGGATTTACCATGTTAATAATTATTGTCTGATTTGTTGCTGGATGAATTTCTTGTTCTTCTTAAAGATACACGAAAGAATAGGAAGAAAGAAGAGCAGTTCTTTCTTTTCTAAACCGAAAGCCTGCCCTGCCTGTTCCTTTGAGTGCAGTATCTGCTGCCTGCCCTCTGCACCCCATGCTCTATTTACCTGCTGCTTCTTCAACAGGATGTTGACACTGGTGAGATCTTTCCCGTAGTCATCCGACTGGATTTGGCTCTCCAAACCATTCAGCCACTTATCCAGGTCTGCACAGCTCTGCGTGAAAAGCTCTGCCTTGTTTGCATCGAAGAGACGCTGAGCCTTGGTCTGGGTGGTGGATTCAAGCTCGTCCCACATTTGGTGGAGACCTGTCAGCTTCTCCTTCACCACGGCCTCAGTCTCTGGCTTCTCTGCAATGAGCTGCATTCCCTCCTGCAAGGCAAAGAGCAACCAAATGGTACCTCCTCAGGAGCACTCACAGCCCGTTAGGGCAATTATCCTGATTAATAAGCACTCAGGATTCCTCATCTGCTGGCAGCATCAGCCACTCATTTTCTATCTCCAATTATCCAGTGACTCCTTCCAGAACATCAGCTCCCAGGTTCCTCTGCTGCCTGGAAGAGGGTTTTTTAGCAATGGGAAGGTCAAGCAATGCCTCCTTTCCCTTCTCCATTGCACATATTCCCTGAAGGGAGCTCGAGGGGCCATGGCTCAGGCAGGATGGAGCAGGGAGCTGGAGCTGCACACACTGCCTTTCCTGAGGCCCCAGCTCCTGGGGCCACATCACCAGAGAACCATGAACACACAGCACAATGCTGGGAGGCTTTGGGAAATATTGTCTTTATTCTAATTATTCCTATCTATCTCTTCAGCTGGGTGCAGATGGGAATGCTGCCCCAACCCAGCACATTCCATATGAATGTTAATCCAGGGACTGCCACAACCCTGTACACAACCCTGGTCCTTTGCTGCAATCTGATTTTTCAGAGGCAAAGGAGAAGGATGTATTAGCATCACTAAAAAGGAACTTCCAGTACTAAGAGCAGCCTTCTAATTACACCATTAAAGGGTATTGCTATTTGTAGATCACAGAAAAGCCTCTAATGGGATATGGAGTGCCAAAGTGGGAGAGGAAATGAGCAATTAAGCTAACTTACACTGAACAGAAACCCACTGTCAGAGCTAAAGAGGAGACTCCTCAGTGCTCCAGAGCTGCACAGGAGAAATGGAGGGGAAAGTACAGCTCATCACAGTGTATTAAGGCTTCAAACAACTTGATACAGAGCTGTGAATCTTAATTAATCACAAAACTGGATGTTCTTTAGCTCATGCCCTAATTTTGCATGGGGAAAGGCAGCTTGGTTATAGTTCTGAATGAATGAAAGCCAGCTTAGCAGCACAGAAGAATAAACTCAGCTATTCCCCATATTCTGTTATTTCCTGGGAAGTGCTTCTACTTCATTGGCTCAAATCCCAACACTTGCCCCACTTACCCTTAGGGTATGAAATTTAGGCTATGCCTTCCTTCTGGCAGATAGGAAAGACTAGACAAAACTAAACTGGCACCTAAGCCAATGTCTGAGTGGATGACTTGGATAAAAGACTTTTAACATCAGTGAGGAATAAAATGGGTTGGATGGAGATACAATGCACCAGAATGCTCCTTTAGCCTCCTCAGCTGTGGGTGATTTGAGGACCAGTTCTGCAGAGGAGCAGATCCCATCTCTGTGCACAACCACCCTGGACAAAGATAAGATTTTTCAGATGTTCTTCACCTACCTTTTCAATCTTCTCCAGCCACTCTTTGTTGGATGCAAGCTCTGCCATGAATGCCTGATGCTTTAGCCACTTGCTGTGCAGGTTCCTCGCCTCATCATAGGACATATCCTGGGCTGTGAGCATCTTCTCATTGATCCAGAGGGAGAGCTGGAAAAGGAAATACATGGGGGTGTGAGGACACATTCCTGGTGTGAAATAATGCAAAGTGCCTCCAGATCAAGGATCAAGAGATGCCTCCACAGAAGAGTTGTGTGAGATCCAGGGACTGCTCTGACTCAGGGATTTACTCAGGGCTCAGTCAAGGATCTGCCTCTTTAACTGTTCAATTCTAACATCCATCTCCAATGCCTAAACAACTCTTGATTCCAGCAGAAAGGAATCACCTCTGTGATAAGCAAAATCAAACACACAGGTCCCACCCAGTTCAACAGCAAGAGAAACAGGGACACATGTCCTACTTATTGGTCAGATGGTTTTATGGAGATTGTTAGAGATGGTTTTATACCATTAATTCACAGCACATTTGTACCTTTTGCCCTCAGTCTTTTTCTGTATAGGTTTACATAAGTAATTTGTTTATTTATCCAATCTCCAGGAGTGTTTTGGTACTGGAGACTTTCCTTTTCCCATTATATAAAATCCAAGACTGTTTTCTGTCTGATTTTCAGCAAATACAAAGGCACTGGGGACAATTTCCATATCACCACTAGAGAAAACCAATACTTTAAGAGACAGTTGATTTGCCAAGTGCAAATGGAATGTGAAAATGATCCTAGCAGCCAACACCACATTTCCTCCCAGGGTGAGTCTGACTGCTTCATCTATCCCTGAGGTGTGGATAAAAACCACATTCAGAGGAATGTTTATAGAATTTGAAAAGGTCCATTTTCTGCATATTTAGAGCGGAAAATGTCAAAACAAATCTCAGCTTGGTTTCTAGAGCAGCACTTGGGTGAGCAAGCAGCCCAAAAAGAAGAGGAACAGAGGACTCTGCTGAGTGCTCAGGACACTGGGCAACAAATTCCATTGATCACTCATGAGCCTCTTTTTAACTAACCCTTAAAATTTCATTTCCCCTTTAAATGCACTCCTCCCCAAATAGGGAAAACTTATCAGAGCAGTCAGAGGAACTCCTCATTGGATCTTCCCATCAAGTCTAAAGAAAAATGCTCATGTTAGGGAAGAGTTCTGTAGGCAGAAGGTTACATCAGAACAGGCTACTGTGCTGCTGAACAGTCAAAGGCTACATGGAGATTAGGATACAACCCAGAATTAGTGGTTTTACTCCTGCCTTTCTGGGGAGGAGACAGCTGCTCTGCTCTGCAAATTGCACTGCTTGGCTTTCACTGTTTGCTTTTACTCAGCCACAGCATTAAGGCTTCTGGGGATTTAAAAGTGCTTCCCAAGGAGAGGTTGGATCATTCCTGTTACCAGCTGGGGGAAGGCAAGACAGGGACAACATGTGGTTCACAGCCAGGGCCTGTTGGGATAAACCCCTCAGAGCACAGAAATGCAGAGAAAGTATTTAAGGGCTCACTGCTAAAATCTGGGGTCTGCAACCACTACAGGCACTAGAAGTCAGCACCTTGAGTGTGAAAGTAGATTTTCAGAAGATAATATAGCTCCTTAAATTGCCTTAAAATGACACTTGCAGTATTTATTTCTTCAGAAGTTGTTAAGGCCAGGAGAGGGTGAGATTTCCTCCCACCCTCTGCACCTGGTACACAAGATCCTGTTCCTGCTCTTGGCTGCCACTCTGCAGTGCCAACCCAGCAGGAAGGAAGGGAAAGGCAGAGACAAACCCTTGTGAGCCTGGGGCAACAGCAAGGCAAGGGGAAAGGGCTCTGAGTGCCACTGCACTTCCCAGACTGTGCCAAGCCTGTCCTGCAGGGAGGCTCACAGGGCAAATCCTGCCAGCACACTCTGGGAGAGAAACTTCAGAGAGCAGTCTTGCCAAGAGCTTTCACCAAGTCCCTGGAGAAATGAGCCCAGACAGTGCTGGGGTTTCCAAGCACTCACAGGGAAGGTCAGCTGTAAACTCCTTGAAGGTGAGCTGAGAAAGAGCAGGAAGTCAAAGAAAACTAAATGGCAACGTTTATCACATCTCCTCCACTCAGGGTTCTCTGCTGTCACTGTTTCATTCACTCACTAAATTTATTTAATATTCATATTGGTGAGTGCAAGAAACAGCTGGAAAAGGAGCACCCCAGGACTAACGTGTGGCAGTGTTTCTGACTCCTCACAACAACAAAATCTGCTGGTTTGCCTCACCTGTGACCCCAGAGCAGGGTTTATCACTGCTGGGCTGCTGTGAGGAGCATGAGGCCACAGCACGGGGTGACAGTGACAATGTGGCTGCCCTGGGAAGGGAAGGGCTGCACAAAACACTCTGCCTTCCCTCAGCTTACACACAGATGGGAAACTGTCCCTAAGGCAGCAGTGGGCAGGAAGGCCAAAGGATCATTGCTGGGTGAGACTGGCTCCAAGCTGCTCCCTAACAATTCCCAGCTTCACAGGCAGTGCTGAGGAAAAAGCCAAGGGGGAGGCGTTGCCTTGGCTCCCTTCCACCCCACAGGACAGTGCTGCTCCATCACAAACCCCCCAGCCCAATGGAGGTGTCAGCAGACCCCACACTGACATAAATTCCAAGTTTTCTCAGGAAACAGCCCTTCAATTATCACCAAAGCTAACGTCCTCTCAAAGAGGATGGGAGAAATCCCTGACATTTGGGTAATTGTAAGTTTGTCTGTGAACCGTGCAGTCGAGACATCCATGTTTTAGTGGCTGGAGAGAAACAAGGGAGAGGAAAGGCATTCAGGCAGCCAACACTAGAGCTTTTATGCTTTCCTTTTTCTTCCAGTGATATAGGGGAAAAACCAGGTCCTAGGGAACACACCCACACTGACACTGAGGCCAGGAGAGCCCTGAGAACCAGGGGATCTTTGTACCAGAGCTGTGACAGAGGAAGGAAGAAGCTGCTGCTAATAACAGCAGAATTTTTGCTAATCTGTCATGTTTTAACTACCAAGGAAGGAGCAATTGAAGGCAAGCTCGTGGACATCTTATGCAATGCTGGGAAACAGATTGAATCCAGGCAACGAAGCAGCAAATACCACTTGCCCAGTTTATGATCAAAACCTCACAGGCAAAGCTCTTTATTATCTGCCAGTATTCCATGAAATAACCTGAAAATTACTTGATTAATTCCTTGTGCTACGAATAAGAGTATTCCAAACTTTAAAATGTTGTCTTCAGTGTAAACAGCCCTTGTAAGTGATTAGAAAATCTGGAAAGAATTTCTTTTTTTCACATGTTATAATACTTAATGATTTTAAACACATGTAAACTGTCAGGTAAATCACACATAAATGACACAGCTTAATCTTGCTCCTTTTTTATTCTTATCCTCCTATTCTTCTGACTAATGTTTGCTAGAAATCACTTGAAATCTCCTGCACCAGGCCACATACATCTGTACAGTTGTAGACAAAACTCTTTCTAAGTACACTGCTAATCCCACCATGTTCCACATGGTTATAATTTCTATCACAGCAAAAAATCTTCACTGCTTTTGACAGTTTTCTATGTCTTTAGCTTATATGACAAGATAAAATCTGGTTCATGAGAAAAGAAAAAACAAACATTCTTTTTTGCAGTGGTATGGTCAGGGAGTTTTTTGTGTTTACTCCACAGTAAATACTACTGGATGACTGAGCATTCCAGTCCTCATAAAATATGGAGTAAGAATACTCTTCTGCAGGATGCAGCTTTCAGCAATAAAAGTGAAAGGGCATGATTTACCTCTTGGCAATCCTGAAGAAACTTTTGGAGATCCCTGTTATCTTTCAGTCTCATCAGAAGTTCACTGGCTGCTTCACGGTTCTTCCTATGTCTGGTCAGAAAAAAAACAATAGAGAAAGGAAATGAAATAGGCATTTCATGAAAAACTGTCACTATTGGTTCCTGAAGCCTCTTTGGACTACAGGTGCTGGTAAGTTTGTGGTGTGTGTCCTTTGCTGCCTTTCAGAGGACATTTTGGAGTGTGTTATTTAATGGGCTCGCTGGAGCTCAGCATCTCCTTGTTTTTGTGACCCGTTAAATACACAGAGAACATTCAGAAGTCAGCAGGGTTTCACAACGTGGTATGGACAGAATTTGGCCCACTCATTTCAAGCCCCCAGGAGAGTTCAGGCTGTTGGCCAAAAAACCATAAGAAAACTGCAAATTGCACCAGCAAGATGATGTTGTGTCACTTGCAGGGTGCACCTGCTGGAATGCTCTTTGTAAAACACCTTCAGCACCTCCTTGTCCTGCTCACAGCTGAGCTGGGCCACAGAACCTCCCCAAGGCTGTGTGGTTCTGCACACAGAAGCTTCATGCACTTGGAACATATTTTTCAGAGTGTTTAAGAGCAGCCAGGGGAGAAGGAAAGGTTAATCCAGAAGCCCTAATTTGATTCATCACCATTTGTCCCTGGAAGGATGAGTCACGCTGGCAGTCCCAGAGGTTGTGGTGGGTCTTTCAAATGGAATGGGGCTGATGGCCAAGGTACCTCTGGGCATGTTTTTAAAAATGCTTCATTTGGAGTAGTTATCCCTGTCCTTCCATCCTTCCATTATTTATGAGGCAATTTGCAAGGAAGAGACAGAGTAAAGAAGATAATTTTTATTTACTGCTCATTGTGCTAGTCTCATTCCTATTGCACTGTACAGGGGTTTAAACTGAAATATTGCTGCCATTTGTAATAAGATAAATATGGATTGAAAGTTGGAAATTATTTTAGAGGGTGGCAATTTATAAGATGAGCTCAGCACATGCTGGCAAAAGCTAAATAAATCCATGTTAGTGGAGATCTCCAGAGACTCATGATACCCCAGAAGACCATAAATTACATGTTGATGACAACTGGATTATGACACCACTTTTCCTGGTCTGCAGTAAGTTACCACAGCAAGCTCTCTGGCACCAATTTAGTGACTTCAGAAACACAAGGAATACTTGGAGATACATTTTCTGTAAAAGCAAAAGGTCTATATGCAGAGGAATAAGAGAAAACCCTTTACAGGACTACAATTTGCTTCTCTTTGGCTTCAACTGCTGCCTTCAACCAACCAGGCAAGCAGCATCTCTGTAGGTGCAGTCAAGAAAATGATTTATAGATTGCATGGCAAGGAAGACATGTGGAATCATCAAAGCAAGAACCTGGAGTCCAAGCCCAGGTGAGGCTGAAGTTTTGACAAAGGAAAAGACACAAACTGTGCCTTAGGAAAAACCTCTCTAATGAGGCAAACATCCCTGGGTTTGATTCCACCCTTTCTTGGCTGCCTTTTATATGCCTGGGCAAACACACTGCATTACTCAGGTTGTTAAAATGAAGCAAAGAACTGCTTGGGTGATTTTATCAGGCTGATTTCAGAGATTTAAGGCTAGATTACATTACAGACTCATGTATTCTGGAGAGGACACGAGTTATGAAGTTTAAAGGAGAACTTTCATGGCACTTGAATAAATTTAAGATAAGTACAGAAGTTCTTATGTTGAGAAAACCCAAATTTTAAAAAACTAATAAAAATATCTCCTGTGGAGTGTTGGAAATAATGAGTAGAAGGACTTTGAAGGAAACCACGCAGGGATATCAAACAGATGATGCCATAGTATAACAAATATGATCTTTGGTGCTTAGAGCTATGTAACTGTACAAGGCTGTTTTGTTCAAGGTGACCTGGAGTGAGACTGGACAATAAGTTTTCTCTGAAGAATAGAGCTGAAGCATAACAAATAGAAGCATTTTGAGGATGGGCACTGCTGGAACAGACAGGAATTCCTGTGTTTCATCACTGACTTTTTTTATGGGAATAAAGGATTTTAAGTAGTTATTTAGTCCGTTCTCCTGTTCCAGACTAGCTGTATGTAAATATTATTAACTCCTTGTTCAAATGTCCCTAAATTCTTTTAAAAAATTCACACTTAAGGTTGTCAATGACTGCTTCTTACTAATTTGCTAGAGCAGTTTGTGGAAGAAGAATAGTTTGCTCTGGAGACTGCAGTTATTTAGAATGGTTTTGAATTTAGTATCAAACATATGACCTACACCATAAGTGTAAGATCTGTTCAGCACAACGAGGTGTCTGACACAAATTACTCCAGAATTTGCCTGGTGTCCCCAAGCTGACTCCCAGAGGCCCCTGAGAACGCTGACAGTGCTGAAAACTGACAAAACCACTTGTGGTTTAACTGTAAGCCTGTGGGTTTCAAAGCCTGTGCAGAAATAATAAATCTTACACGTGGTGTGAATGCAGTTGCCTGCTAGGAATCCTGAGATCTATGAAAAGCAGTTTTAGCTTCTTTCATTGCTCCAGCAAACAAGGCACTCTCCTTTCTGAATGGGCAAGAACAAAACTTGCTTCTGTTCTCTTTTGAGCAGAAAGTTGCACATATACAAAAGTTGATGTAAAATAGGCTCAGATCACAACTTGTGCCAGATCTGCCACTCTCTTTAGACTAAATCTCCCTTGCCTAATCAGAAGCCATGAGCAGTCACATGGAGAGGGGCAGTCCCCTAACACTCTTCCAAGAGAATATGGAGGAGGAAATGCTTCAGAGCAGCAGAAGTCACCCAAGCAGGGAGAGCTGCACAGGGAGACCAGCTTCCTCCCCAGCTGGAAAAGCTAGCTGGTGACAGCTTGATGCAAACCCACCTCCTTCTTCCCTCACCCTTACTCCATGTCTTTATGCCCATTCATTCTTGCTTGTGAACTGCACTAAAAGGTTGTGCTGATGTGTTTCTTTCCTATTGCACTTTGCTCCTCCTTGTGCCATCCCTACTGAGATGGGAACCATCCCACAGCAGGGCCTGTCTGCTGCACCAGGGCAAGTTTGGTCTCCTTAGGAACAGCTCAAAAGCACAACTGCAAAACCCACTCTGAACAATACCAGAAACTACAAAGAGCTCCCTATGGGAAGTATGGAGCCACTGCACATATTTGTGCTTGTTTGTTTTGGTCCTTTGTGAGACATCCAGGTGGAGCTCGGCTGGGAGAGCCATTTTTTATGAAAGCAAAGAGGTTTCCTCTGCTACCCCTCCCAGTGCACACAGCCCCAGGGCTTTGTTCTGGAGGCTTATCATCCCCCCAGACTCGGGGAGCAGTCACACGGATTTCCTGGATAGCAGCACACAGGATGGTGTTTGCAGCGCTCGGCAGAAATAGCTTTGGGATTGAGGAAATGCTCAGTTCCAGTAGGAACTCCAGCACACATCCCCTGGGCAGGACAGCAGGCACAGAGGAGCAGCTGCACTGGGGTGACAGCCACCAGAGCCTCTTCAGAGCACACAGCACGTGGGCTGAAGCTGTCTCCTACTCCAGCCACTTCAGACAGGGCTGCAAGATGCAGCTGGGCCATTTGCTATGATATCCTTGGATGCTTTATTTTAATATTCCAAAAGCTGCAGAAAGAGGACCAGAAGGCTGGGATCAAGCTCTCCTGCTTTACTAAGTGGATGGGAAAACTTAAGAGTAGAGGGCCCTTAGAGAGGGTAAATAAGGAAAATCACTGTCCTAGTTGCCCCCTTGATTGCTTTCACATAATCTCCTCTTCCTGGCCTTTGCGGATTCTCTCTGAGATCTAGAGCCAAGCTGGTGTGAGAGAGAGAATGGAAACATGGGGTACCCTAGGGGGTTCAGCTGTCAGAGGCCCTCAGCAAGCTCTGGGAACAGGAAGAGCTGCCTTTCCTGAAGCCATGAGCTTGGCTAAAGTGGGTGCACACACAGTGGGACATCTCTGCCCAAACATTTTCTGATCTACTTCAGTGCAGTTTCTCCTTGGAGATGAAGGCACGTGGAGAACTCTGAGCTTACCAGCTGTGGGGGGATGCAAATCTGATGGGAGGGTCATCAGTGACATTTCACAGCTCACTGCTGTGTTCTGACATCACAGTGCCTTGAAAGACTTCACTGTTATCCAAACCAAAAGCAGAAAGAACAACAGCCATCAAAACGGAACATTTGGGTTTCAAAGAAAAAGAAACTTTTAATGTTCTATAGCATCCGTGCCACAGCCAGAGAGAAAAAGCAAAGGACTTGTTCTGGGATGAAAGACACACTTGTACTAGTGCTTCCTAATCTGATCTCAGAGGGGCCAGACAAGCTGGAAGAGGTGATCAAAGCCGAGCGGGCGGGGTGGATGCAATGCCTATTACACCCTTGAAGAGCCACATTCCTTCTCCAGAACAAGGACAGGAATACGTTATTGTAATTACACCAGCTTGGGGGCAGCAGAGGAAACTGAGACTTGTGGAACCAGACACAGTCAACTGCTACAGCTCCCACCAGAGCATCAAGTCTGCTCATACTCCAAGAAGTACACAGCAACACTCAAACAGCCAAATTCTGGGTAGGGAGCTCATTACCTACCAAGCCTCTAGAAAGTGGGAGAGGTATTGTTTAACTAAGATTAGCCTGGGGCATTCTTGAAACATGACAGTTCCTATTTTTCCATGAGACAAAACAGTCTGGAACAGACATTTTCTAAGCTGTTACTTTGCCTTTGAAACCTGGTAAAAGGGCATCTCTCAGAGAACAGAATTAAAGGAGGAACAGCTACATTGTACCATCGTTCTGCCCTTACCTGTCATCAATAGAGTCCACCTTCTCCTGGATTTTATCAGAGTTAATGTTCCCATCACTAACGAGCCTCCTGCCCGTCTCCACAACTGCATTGATCTTTTCTTCATTGGCATCCATGGTGGTCATGAAATCCTCCTGCTTTTTAATAGCAGCTTCTGCTCCTTCCAAGGTAGTTGGCATCTCTGTGTGCGCCAGAACATACTCCTGGGATTAAAGAAATCAGAGAGAAAATTGTTACACTCAGGCTATGCTGCTGCTCCAACAACAGACATCTCCCCAGAACAGTCTGAAGTAAAACACAGTTAGAAAAGGGCAATTTGTCTGCTTGTGGCTCTCCTGCCAATAGACTTTATCTGTTAATTGCTTGCAGTACACAGTGCCAACCTGAAGAAATGAAGTCAGGTATATCTTGACCACTTGCCTGGTTATTAAGGAAAGCTTCTGCTTGCTTGGTATCTCTGAGAAACAGCTGGTAGGCATGAGACTGGGAAAGGAGATTTTGCCTGTTCTCCCACATTTTGTGAAGCTCATTCCAGCCGGTGTCCAAGGCCTGGAGGCGCTGGCGTAGGAACATGTACTGAGCATCAGTTTGTCCTTGTGTCACCATCTCACCCATGTCCCTCATCTTCTGATAATCTTCCTCGTAGTTGTTGATCTCATTCTTGATATTCTCATGCTGAGTGAGCAGCTTCTCAGCCTCTGTCAGGGTGTTGGGCATATCTTCGGAGGCAATGGCAGTCTGTGTTCTGGAGAGCCAGGACTGGAAGTCATCCAGATCTCTCAGGAACTGCTGCAGCTTGCTGGCCTCTCCCAGGGACTCTTCCCGGTTCTTCAGGGTGGTCTTCATTTCTTCCCACACATCATTGATCTCTGCAAGCCGTGAAAGGATGGCTTGTGCCTGGTCAGGATGCTCTGATTCCAGCTTCTCTGCCTCCTTTTGCAGGTCACTGAGCTTGGCTTCAATGGCCACCAGGTCCCGTTCCATGCCCGTCAGCTTCCTCTGCAAGGCCATCACTCCAGCCAGGTCGTTACCCAGGTCTTGTGTGGATTCAATCACTTTGGTCTTTTCCCTGATCCAGGATTTGGTTTCATTACATTCAAGATGATAGTTCTGGATACTCAGAGCAGAGAGCAGAGCATCCTTCTTCCTATCTACCAGTTCTCTGAACTGGCTCCACCTGAAATGTGTGAGGAGAGGAGAACAGAGAAACTGAGATTTGTGGGAAAAGGTTGTGGCAGCATTGCTGAGTGAGCAGCTGCTCTCACCAGCTTGGTAAACCCAGCTACTCAGGGTTTTCTCAGTCCTTCCCACACTATCAGTATTTCTAGCAAAGCAATCATTAACCCAGATATGGTGTATATTAGAATGTGACAAGTACCAGCACACTGAGTATAATTTTTCCTCAAGTGAAAAATTGGCAGCTACATCAACTTTTCACACTCCCTTGGTTTATTCTGAAGCTAAAAATGAGGTAGTTTACACAAAACTACATTGATTTCTTTTTTATCATAGCAATTATTACAGTCAATTTCCAGCTCTCAAAACAAGGTACTGACACACTCAGGGCCTGATTAAGTCAAGAGCAAAACTCCATCGGATAATCAAGTATTTGAAAGGCACAACTCTTTCCCTTTGAAGCTTTAAAGGCCTACATTGAAGATACTTCAGGTAACAGCATCAGAATATCTTAAAAAAGCCTACTTAAGAAAAACAAATGACCCCACCATACTTGTTCCAGCTGGTGTGATGTTCCTGAGCACGAGGCTTGCGCTTACCTTGTGTTGAGTTTATCTTGCTGTGCTTTGATCTTCTCCCCGGGGTGGCCACTGTGCATCAGCTGCCTGGCAATCTGGTTCACCACAGCCACACGGGATGCCTGGTTGTTCATTTCTGGCTCCAAGCTTTCAAACCTGGAGTGGGGGAAAACAAACAAACACAAGATCCCCCAGGCATTAGAGAACCTGAGCCACAGGCAAGTTGAGAAAGGTAGCTGGGGTAAAACACTCCCACCCAGTATTCCCCAAACTTCCTGGTAAAGGCACTCTCACCTGTGCTGGATCACTTCCAGGTCCTCCAGCTTCTCTGGAATCTGCATATTATTCAGCCACTTCTCCTTTTCGTCGATCCAAAGCTCACAAGCATCTGCCTCGCTGAACATCTTATAGAGAGCGAGGGTATCCTGCAGGGCCTGTTTCCGCAGCCGGGTCAGCTCAGCCACCTCTTTGTACCTCTCCTCGATTCCAGACAACCTGCCCTGCACATCTGGAGACTCGGCGTGCTCCTGTGGCAGGGCCTTGGCCTGCTCGTGAAGAGAGTCGATGGTCGGCCGGTAGCTCGCAATCTCTTCAGCCACGTCTTTGTGTTTCTTCACCAAGGACTGAGTGGAATATTCATCATGGCCAACATCATTGCTGGAGACAATCTTGAGGATGTCCAACATCCACGCGTCAATATCGTCAGCGTCAGCCTGGAACTGGTGAAGGAGAGAGGCTTCCTCCAGCCGCTTCTTCCTAATGGCAGATAACTGCTCCAGGTTAGCCCACTGCTCCCGGATATCCTTAATTCTTTCTCTGATCTTCTCAGACCCAAAGTGCTCTTCCGCGATCATGTCTTCACCTTCTTTTATCGCCTGCTGAAAGTGGCCGCTGCGGCCGCTCATCTCGTCCTCAAACGCCTTGTGCTTACTCAAGAGTCGGACCACGCTGGTTAGGTCCTTCCCGTAGTCATCAGATGACAGGATCTGCTCCTTCTCCCTGATCCAGCCTTCCTCTTCAGCCATTTCCCAGAAGAATTTCCAGAGGCGCCGGGACTCCTCGAGGCGCGCGCGGCGCTCGGCCGCGAGCTGGCAGAGCTCCTGGTAGCAGAACTCCATGTGAGCCACGCGGTCCCTGATCACCTGCGGGTCACAGGGCTTGTAACCTGCTCGGACAGAGAAGCTGGGTTACCACCTGGGCTCGCTCACTCCCATCCCACAGCTGGGCCACATGCAGAGCTCTGAGTTGCTGTGTGTTCAGCTTTACATGACAGAATCCATAGTTAGTCTAAGGAAAGTGAGCGGGAAGTGTTCAAGCTCCACCGCACAATAACAGAGATCAGAAAGTGCTATTCTTTCCAAAAGACAGAAAAAAACCCCAAAAGGCAAGATATTCATGACTGTTTCTAGTGAGACAAAATTCACTTAAGTCAGATTTATACACAGCTGCACAAAATGGATGTCATTTACTCTAGTTAACAACACTAGGTTCTAGGGAACTGCTTCCTTTTCGGATAAATTGGGATACCAACAATCTGTGTAAATGTCTGCATTAGGAACACAATATGGGGAACTGTGGTGACCTCTACAAAGCCAGGCAACTGCTGGTGAGGAGCAGGTTCCTGGACAAATGAATCATTGACAGGCTGAGTACAGAAGGAATAAAAGGAGCTGGATTCTCTCATTCTGGTGGGGAATTCAGCTGACCTATTTTGCAGAACTAATAAGGCTCGCAGATAACCTCATAGGTAATTAAGATAAAAGGGGTGTGTTGGGTGCTGGTTACCTTCTCCATCGGTGGCAAACTTCTGAGCAGAGGCATTGACCCCTCTCACTCTCTCAGCCTGAATAGCAATGTCAGCTTCCACCAGAGCGTGTTTCTGCAGCAGGTCTTCAACTCCCAACAAATGTTTGCCATAGTCTTGAGACAGCAAAAGCACCTGAACAAAAAGAGAAAGACAAGTCAAACAGGCTGAAGGCCATAAGCTGTTTGCTTCTTTGGGACTCCAGGCACTGTTATCTGTTGGTACATTAGGTCAGAGGAACTCCAGACCCATAAGGAGAGAAATTACAAATGTAGGGACATGGCTGATACAAATTTGAGCCAGTATTTTTGAAATCCCTGGCAACCATGAAGAACTTGACTGGTCTTTAATGAATTTTCAGTCTAGGATGCTGAAAGGCTGAGTTAGCTCAGCAGGGCCAAGGAGCAGACCCAGCCCAGGCGCTGTGAGCTCCTGCTGAGCCACACACAGCTTTCTGTCCTCCAACAGCATCCAAGTTCTGCTGGCTGATGGACAAATCGTGGTCCTTTCCCTCCCCAGATCCCAGGAGAACAGACAGGAAGAAATTCAAGTTTTTTAAAGCAGAGAGGTGAAGAGGTGACTTGCTCCCCATGCAAATCATGATGGAGAGAGATTATTTAATTCCCTTTCACCAAATCTGTCATCTTCATCTAAGCACTGTGACCAAAACTTCCGGGCTCTATGAGACAGACAGGAAGCTGGAGAGTAGCTTTTTATAGGAGTGAACTTGTTCTTTTTCCTTACTTGTTTTAAATCTTTATTGTTAATAAATCACAAGGAGTTTGTTCACTTCTGGGTCTGTCTACTAAACCAGAGGGGCAAAATGCATCTTAAAACTTGGCAGAAAAGGACACGTACACCTCTGAGGAATATTTGGTCTGCATTCTCAAAGGACTTCCACCCACCTTCATCTCGTCCATCCAGTCCATAATGTAGAGCATTTCCTGGAAAATCTTCTGCAGCCCAAGGTTCATCTCCAGGCGCTGTCTGCGTGCCCGGAGCAGCTCCAGGAGATACTCCCAGAGGCGGATAACGTTGTCCTTCCTCGCAGTGATGCGTTTGATGTCGTGGTAGTTTTCAGTCTCCAGCTCCTTGGCCACCGCCACCACGGCCTGGACCCGCTCCTCGTACGCCGCGATGTCCGTCTCGATGGCCTCGTGCTTCTTCGTGGCAGCCTCCACTGCTGGGAGGTCAAAGCCAAAATTGTCCTGCAAAGACAGAGGCATTCCTTCAGGAATGGCTGCTGAGGACTGAAGTCTCACTGCTCAACCTCTGTTGTCGGTTCTGACTTGGCAAAAAACACTTGTTAGCAAATCTGGGACCTCAAAATGCTCCCAAGAGTCTTCTTTCATAAAATAAGAGATGCCTCTGATAATAAAGAACCACTGATAAAATCAAAGATATTGCCTTTGGTGAAGAATCACGTGGCCATCAGGATTAGGCTGGGGCTAATATAATATTATCATCTCTAATATAAAACAATAAAATTAACTCCTAGGCTAATTTCACTGAACTCACCAAAATATTCAGATAAAGAAAATCTTGACTGTGCGTAGTTATTTTCTCAACACATCTCCTGACCACAGGCTGGTAAGTTCAAGGAAGGGAATCCCAAACATATTAAAAGAGAGGATGTACAGTACATACACATATAGAATAACTAAATACATTAAATAAATATACACATACATAGATGCAGTAAAATATGAGGTAGAGGGAAGAAAATGTTCTCCTTGCAAGAACTGCATCCTGTAATTACTCATGGGAACCATTTTAGCCACCCAGACAATTTCTGAGAGTAGCACCTGAGAAACGAGACGTTGATTTTCACTCAGCCAAGTTTCTCTCATAGCTGCCTTGCGATCGAATCTCCGTGCAAGTTGTTCCAGTTTCTCTTGTCTGATGAGCTCATTTCGCAGTGCCAGTTCTCTTTCATGTTCAGCTTTTTCCAGTCTTTCCCAGGCCTGAAGACGTGGAGGGAAAACACACAGCTTCTAAACAACACATTCTTACAAGATTATGATAAATCCCATCTCCTTTGCATGAAATCAGGGCTGAAGTCATTACAGGCAACTTTCACCAAAGTGGTTCAATTATTTATAAGCCCATAAATCTAGCTTGTACTGGCTGGCCCTACACCTCGTTTGCTAATATAAACATATGACTTAAAATCTGTTCTCAATTTAGTCAGTCATTTTCTGAACAAGTTGTTTATCTCAGATGCATTTTCTCTCATCCTTTCTTACCCCCCTTCCCAACAAAGCCTAAGGAAGCCACCTGGATTGAATGTGTAAGAAAGTGTTTGTTTAAAAAAATAAAATCTCCTGAGTGCTACTGCCGAACAAGCAGATTCTATCTTCCTCCTTTAAGAAATGGGAATTAGAGATTCATGGCCTCTCACCTCCAAAATCAACATACAATTGTTGTTTTTTACTACACTTTGGGAAAGAAAACAACTGCAGAATTCGGTTACTTCTGGTGCTTACAAGTCCTTTTTCCCCCCAAGCCAGAAGTTATACATATGCATGACGATAATATTACAAAAGTCAGAAGTCTAAGAAGCATGTTGGAAGTCAGCTAATCACCTTCCAGATCTTCTTACAGACAACAAAAATACCCTCAATTTAACACAGTCTAAATCTAAAGCCGAACAGATGTGAAACTGCCTGAAACATGACTATTTTGGCCATTCCTCCTGCAACCAGGAGAGCTGAGCAGTTTGCTGCTCCCTGGGATGAGGCCACAGACACCCACAACAGCTGCTCTGAGAATGCCAAGCACGATCAAACACAAAGGAGGAAGCTGCCAGGCTGAAGCTGTTTGTTATCCTCGAGAGAGCCTGGCAGCTCTGCTGTGCCCAGCCCTGCCCTGCCAGCTGCAGCAGCACAGAACAGGCTGCAGGACCCCAGAGGGATGCACGATGCCCAGGCAGGGCACTGGGAGGTGAAGGGGAGGGCACAGCACCTACTGCTGCTGCCTTCTGTCACTTCTGTGCAGCAGCCAGCACCACAAGGAGCAAGGCAGAGCTGGCAGCCCCAGGAGCAGAAGCTCCTATAGATGCTGAGGACACCCAGGGCCTGGCTCAGTGTAGTAAATCTGAGCTATAGGAAAAGGTCACCCCACCTCACCCATCCCTTACTGCCCCCCTTACATCAAGGCTGGACATCACAAATGCTTTTCTGTCAATTGTCTGGGAGAAAACAGCAATATCCTGAGTCACAGAAGAGGAGCTGCTCAGTTTACCTTGTTAATGTCAGAGATGAGTTTGCCCTCCCTTGGCATGTATACTTTCTGATTGTTGGCTCTCATTTTGCTTTGGATGGTAAAAAGCAGCACTTCCAGGTTTCCTTTTTCTGTAAATCTAAACAAAATTTTGCAAGAGAATTGAGTTACAATCGAACTTTCATTGCTGCTAAGGTATAATCATAGAATCATGGATTGACAGAATGGTTTGGACCTTAAAGCCCATCCAGTTCCAACCCCTGCCAAGGTAGGGTCACTTCCAGTTGATCCCAGCCCTGGTCCACTTGGTCTGGAACATTTCCAGTGATGGAGCAGCCACAACTTCTTTGGGCAACTTGTGCCAGGGTCTCCCCACCCTCACAGGGAAGCACTTCTATAAAACATGGATTATAGTCGACTACAATAAACTATAATAAAGCACTTGTTTAAAATGTTGACATGGTGAATGGTGCATCCACATACACACCTCCATCTTGTGTGAAGCTGGGAGCAATGGAAATAGCCCACACTTCCTCTGGAGCCAGTTGGGGCAGACAGCAAAAGCAACTTCACAGAAGTCAGCTGTCTGAGTGTTTGGATTTAAACCCCTCAGGGGACAGGAAAAGGCTTTTTTTATTCTAGTACGTGCACTGTCCTAGTTTACATCATCAGCACAAGAAATGGAAGTTTTATTTAAAGCCCTCTGCAGTCAATAAACTCTTCCCACTGTTTTCCCTGTGTTGTACGCCTGGGAAATAAACAAACTCCAAGGGCATTAGGGAATAGTCTGCAATTTTAGAAGTCTGGATCCTGTGTAATGTGTCAGGTTGTGATTATTATCCATTAGAACTCGGATTAGACAAAAAATAATAAACAGATTTGATATCACGATGCTAAAGGAGGCTTTCCAGTAATAAGTTGCCCAGTTTTGCTTGTATCAGTTTGAGTAAGCAGAGCTGTTTGACAAAGCCAGACACGCTTCCTCTTCATGTTGGATAAGCTGTAGGGATCTTTTAATAGCAGCATTTTGGTATTATCCTCTGCTATTAAAAGCACGAGTGGTGACATTACTGTACTACCACGGTATGCTATTACCACTCATATGATAAGACAGGCATCCCAGGGCAGGGACAGCTTCCAGGACTCCCAGATCCTGTGGGAGACACACTTTCCTCACTGCTGTTGCTTTTTTCTGCACGCTGAACAGCACAAAGCAAAAGGGCCCCAAGTGACATCAACAAGTACCGATCAGGAATATGAGAGCTGGGCTTGCTCAGGAAAATAAATTCTTAAGGCACAATTAAAGTTACTTGGATGTGTTTGTTTTTTAAAAAAATCAATGAGTGACTAAGCCAACAAGACCACTGAGCGTTGTGTTAAGCTGAGATTAAACTCACTTGGGTGGTTTCTCCACTGTGCGGTAAGTGTTGAACGCCTGCAGCTGCTGCTGCACCCCAACCAGGGAGTTGGCAAATTTGCGATTGTTGAGGATGATAATGGTTTGCTCAATCCACTCCAGCAGGTCAGAAGCCAGGGACTCGTATTTTTCTATCATTTTCTCTGTTTCAATGGCATTGTCAAGCACCTGCAACAGCAGCACAACACACATGAGTCACAAGGGCAGTGCTCCTCAGTCATTTAAATCCAGCAAGCCACATAAAAGAAACTGCTGGGAGACTTGAGTTGTGAATCAGAGTACTCACTGCTGGGATCCCTGAGGAGTGAGAGCTTGGCATTTTTCAGCATTAAATTCCCAAGATCCCACAGCAACAGGGGGGCAGAGCTGAGGCTCACATACTAAGGATTCATACTCAGCCTGCCAGCTGTAAGGACGGGGCAATGTTGCCAAAGGACAGAGAATGACTGCACATTTTAAATGAGGAATTTTTCCAGAGGAGACAGAGGGCCCAGAGGGTGAGGAGCAGTTAATGAGAAAGGAAAAGTAGCAATGATGCAAAATTAACAAGCAAAAATAAAACACCAGCCAAGTGTTTTCTAATGTGAGGCAGCTGGAAATTAACTACTCCTCAGTATCACATAGGAAAATCTAACATTCAAAACACGCTCGAAAGAAAAAAAATAAAAATTACCAGAGAGTGGACTCAAAAAATCAACACCCAAGAGGAGAAAGAAAATCAGAAATGTTTCATCTGCTTTGTAACAATATATACTTTAAACTTGCAGACCTTTCCAATACGTTTTCCTTCGACGGCCAAAGCTTTCATCTTGGAGAAGTAGTGGTAATATGTCACCACATAGGTGATGATTGACTTTTCATCAGGGTGATCAACACTGATATCTGCAAACCAAACAAGAGTTATCTCAGCATGCTGAGGCTGCAGGGGTTACACCAACAGAGCTCACAGTGCACCAAGGATGCACTGGGGAGTCAGAGATGGGTTCAGTGGCAGTTCAGCCCCTAAGGTTGGTGTCTTAATAAAAAGTAAATTGAGCAGCTTTGCACTGGTTCTGGCAGTCGTGAGGACTGGGGCTAAAGCTTGGGGTCTTTAGGCTTTACAGTCAAGTTCCAGACTTTGTCACAGCTTGTGCACAGCCAAATAATTCCTCGGGTGACAGGACTACTGTTAATTGACAACTTCAGTGCTGTGTCAGCATTTGGAGAGAGGAATTCAAACCTATATCTGTCCAGGTGAATCTGAGAGATACAGGTGGAAACAAAATATTTCCTCTCCTGCAGCAATTCTGAGGCACTGGAAAACAAGCAAGAAGAAACTTGCCCAAACACATCACTCCTGCCCTGTGACACAAAAGGCTCTTGCCCCAGCATTGGGAGCACACACACTCCCCTAGAAGCACGGACTGAAGCATTTCTGCTCCTCTGCTTCTCTTCCTTCTCAGAAGGAAGCCTCTGACTCAAATGACTTTATGGACACATGGCCAGGACAACAAACCTGTCAGATGGCAGTAAATAAACACAGGATTAAGGGCTCTTGTGCTACTGCTGCTCAGTTTGCTGCTGGAGACATCTCACATTCTCTCCCTCCCTCACTGCCTGTATCACCAGGTGAGTCAGCAGCATCCAGCTGCTCTTGGACACAAAAAGCTGCCACAGAGATGTGCTCTGACATGGAGGGGTGGGAGGAAAGAGCCCTTAAGTGCTGAAACTGCTGGAATTCTTACCCTCGGGGTCCAGGAGCTTGGTAAGACCAAGGTGCTGCTCTGCAAGGTTAAAAGCATTCTGCAGATTGTAGTGTGCATTTGATTTCTTCAGCTTGTCAAAATCAATCAGATCAGGCCTAGACAGGATGGAAAATTCTTTAGATTTCCCAAAGCACAGTGCAGCCACCCCCGAATGAACTAAAATCTCCAACCCTTAGAAAACCTGGCCAAGGTTTCACGTGCCCTGTGCATTTCCCAGCAGTGTTAAAGGAATGAAGCAATGCCCAGCACATGGCACAGCAGGACCTGGCCATGGGAGAGAACAGAGGAGAGCTTAACAGCAGGGAAGAACAAAGCTGTGGTCATGAGTCTCTCCTCATGCCCATGGACGATGCAATCCATCCGGAGAACTCTGCCTGAGCTTGCCATGAGCAGCATCCCCAGCCCTGGCAGCCTGGCACCACATCTGGCCATCCTTGGGCAGGGATTTCCTTTCCCTCCAGGCTGCTCTGGGTGTGTTTCCCCACTCCTGCTCCCGAATTCCAGACCTGGGCATGGGTTACTCACTGAGGTACAAGAACCAAACCAAACCCAAATAATCACAGGTGTAATTTCTGGCCTTGAAACCAAACACAGCCTGTTTTGACTTCTGGTGTGAGAAGCTGCTGCCCAGCCGAGCTCACAATGACCACAAGAGCTGTAAAGCTCAAAACAAGGCAAGTTGCTGTAAAACTCTCAGCAACTCCTCAACTTCCTGCTCTTCACAGATTTTTAAAACCAAGCTGCAAGGTAGCTGCAAAACCAGGGCAGCCACAGAGCCACACATACCTGTGCTTGTGGATCAGTGCATTGAACGCCATCCCATCCCTCCAGCTTGTTGTAAAGTTGTGGATATTGACGTTGGGGTACCTGCAGAACAAACACAAGGAGAGTGCAATCAGTACAGCACCCCCAGTGCAGCTCTGCACACTCTGGCACTAAAGGCCAGAGCAGGGAGACATGAAATCATGATTTCTTCAGAACAGGGTGAAAAAGAATCAGCATGTTACTATAAATACTGATGGATTATCAGATTGGTGTGTTTATTACTCAGCATTAACATCATCAATTCAGAACTTTTCTGACTTGCAAACATCAACTCACTTGTCTTGAATTCCCTCTCTCTGAATCCATTTATGAACAGGTAAGATTGCCCATTTAAAATTATTTCAACAAAAACTCAAAATGCTGTAAGAACTTTAGAGATGATCACTTAATCCACACTCACCCAGCTGTTTTCATCTGGCACCACAAAAGCAAAGCATCTTTAGCAGATTTCTTCTCTTTGTTGTCTTCAGTTTCAACGCTGATATCTTGGATCTAAAAGCAACATAGAAGATTTCAATATTTCTCTGAGACAACACATTTGGGAAAGGTGAAAGGAATGCTGGGAAAGAGGAAAATTAATGCTGTTAAATGTTTATTACTGTGCTATTTATAATGAGTTATATATTTATTATATGGATGCATTATTCTTTCTGCAAAAGGACTTTCTGGACTTTTTTAACTGAGGGCAAGGACCAATATGTACCTTGCTGGAAAACAAGAAATCTCAAGCCTTAGCTGGGACACTAAAAATAATTCCTGTGGGCACCCTTAATCCATGTCAGTGCCAGCCAGCCAGGTTATGGATAACCAGCTGATGGAGAGCAGCTCAGGGCAGCATTTCCTCATGGATCTAATATAGAGACTGGAGCTTCATATTTCTTAGTGATCTAGAAATAAAGCCATATGAATTTCCCCACAGGAAACTCCCACCACAGAGACTGATTTATCCTGACAGGTTCCCAAGCACCTCTCCCTCCCATGAGCTGGGAGCACCTGGGAGCACTCTGCTCCTAAAATGCACAGTGCAGTTTGTGACAAACAGGTGTGGAAAGCTCATCCATGCATGTGTGTGTGCACACAACTCTACCTGGAATCTCAGGATAATAGTCCAAATGAGGCCAAGTGTCAGCCTGTGATTCCCATCCACAATATCATGAGATCCCATGTTTTCCAGGTGCACTCGTTGCTCTTTCAGGAACTGGAGGGCTTTATCCACATTCTCCAGGCAATGGATGCGCATCCTTCCTTTGGTTGGTTTAGGCTACAAGGTAAAAGCAAGAATAAAAATATTTATTACTGTAGATGGGAGGAGGGAAAGTCAGAGTTTGCAAACTCTTCAGCCCAGAGCATCACTGCATTTGTTGCTCAAATTCCAGGGACAAAAACCACTCCTTGTATCTTCCAGCCCATTTTCACCAGGATAATGGAAGCAGGTGCCAAACCAATGGTGGAAAAACCAATATCCTGGATTTGAGCTGGACACATGGCTCCAACTTAATTTGCTTTTCAAAGGATTTTTCCTGCTTACTTCCCTCACGTTTCCTCTCTAGGATATTCACTCACAAGCTCAGATTTGAACTGTGAGCTAGTCAATCAATCTCCTCCAGAAGGAAGTGGCATTGCTTTTCTTTAGTCAGTAAATTGGATAAAAAGTAAGAAAATAACAGAGATTGATTACAAATTTTTCTTCATAGGAAAAAACTAATTAAAAAATCAGCTACACCAACATAGCACAATTTTATGAAGGACCAGTGCAACTGCAAAAACGCAATGACTGTGTTATCAGCATGCAGAATTCTGCTGTAAAACTGAATAAAATTAGAGGAACTTTGTTGTGCAGATAAGGATTACAGCTGCATAGCCTGTTCAGTGTTCACTGGAATGTCACCAAAGGTACTCAGCCAAAGGACTAATTGCCATCATTTCCTTGTTTTCTGCAGTGAATGTAATTAACTGGCCATGGAAATAGCTCAGGCAATATCCTTGCCCCAGCCTGCATTCAAGGGGAAGAGTTTCAGCCAGGGCCATGGTACAGTCCCTGGAAACACAGCCTGTGCTACAGGGGATGGTGGACAGGGAGCCTGTGCAGGAAGATGCCCTTTGGGACACACAAACCCTGAGGCCACCAGCTTCAGCCTCAGTCAGCCTGGGGTCTGTTCTTCTGCTGAGGCTGGGGAATGATGCAGGCTCAACCCACAGCTCCCAGCAAATGGGAGAATTTCCAGGAGACTCCCACTGCTCTGGGCTATAAAAAGCCCTCCAGAGAGGCCCAGATTGCATGTACAGCCTGTGCACACCTCATCCATCCCAAACGCTGCCATTGCAAAGAGCCACAGCTGGAGCAGGAGCAGGAGGGAGCTGCATGGATGCTGAAGTCTGCCAGAGACTCCTCACCCAGCAGGGACAATCTGGGATCCAGCCTTTAGCTGGCACCATCAATCATGAGGAGAAAAGCTGGACCTAAGGCTTGACTGAACATTGCAAAACACAACCTAGGTAGGAGGCAGTTCCAGGGCAGGAGGGAAGGTGGAGGCCTGGCTGCACCCTCAGCTCCGGCCCACGGCCCATGGCCACACCTGGAGCCCTGGAGCAGCTTCCCAGACCTGCTCACCTGCACAAGGATGTTCCCAAGGCTCAGGAACGACTGTGACTGTGGCTAATTGTCAGAGCAGTGGCAGAGCCCAACCTGTCTCCTCTGCCCGAAGCAGTACCTGCACTGCCTCTATTGCCTCAAGCTACCGAGCAGAAAAGGATTCAAAAAGCTCTTTTTGTGCTCTCAGAAGCTCCAGTGCCATGGTTACAGAGCCAGAACCATTCAGCAGAGATGTTTTATGTAGAGGAAGAGGCGCCTGAGTCTGGTTTGTGCAAGGTGTGGCTGTGCTTGCCACACTCCCCTGCATAGCCTCAGGATGAGGCATAGTGAGACATACCTTGCACATTTATTGGGCTCACACA
Source organism: Acridotheres tristis (assembly GCA_037013685.1). Classification (NCBI taxonomy): domain Eukaryota; kingdom Metazoa; phylum Chordata; class Aves; order Passeriformes; family Sturnidae; genus Acridotheres; species Acridotheres tristis. Next base: position 1,196,923 of record CM072887.1, on the reverse strand, counting down.
GATCCAGACACTGAGTGGAGGGAAAGCAAGTACCAAACCCAGAGTCTTCACACGCACATTGCAGGAAAACTGGTTCTACATCAAAACCCTTCCTCTCTTCCAAGTAAAAATGTGACAGAATTCACTACAGAAAACGTGCTCAAGTGGTTTGACCTTTAAGCATCCAGGAATTGTAAGGAATTTACTAATTCTTAATTTGGTTATGGAAGAAACTGAGCTAAACGCTCAATCTTAGGCTGAAAACAATTCCCAGCTTTATTTTTCTGTTTGGGAGAAGCTGGTTAACAGTGTGTGCAAACCAAATGACAACTGTCCTTTCATGCTGGCTGGATTCTTTCCCACTGTACTCAGTGAGAGCATTGCATGCTATCAGTTTCCTTCCAAACACTGCCGTGCAGAGGACATTATGCTGTAAGGTCTGGACTAAACTCTAGGATTAGGAATCAAACTGAGCAAGGTCAGGAAGATGCAGGTATTGCTGTTATTATTCTGAGTTTCTCCAACACACTTCCAAGGAGTGTGGGTTTTCATCAACAAAAATCACAATAAGTTTTGGAAAATGCAGAGTTTGTGCAATCAAAGTGAGAGGGCAAAGAGCAGCTCTGCTTCCCTGATTGGCATCCAAAATCCTGGACTCTGCTCCACAGGCTCCAGCTCCAGAATCTGAATCCCAGTTTCAAAAGAGAGGAAACAACTTCTGTTTGTTCCACTGCACCAGTAAACACACCATGTTTATGGAATACTCATCTATGCTAGTTTCTGCTTTCTTACCATTTGATAATCTGGTATTGATTTTAAGCCTTCTGCATAAGATCTGCCTTCAAATTTCCCTGGGGTGACATAGAGATATCATAACCTATCTAATATTGACTAAAATAAATTCCAAAAACTGAAGAACATCAGCAAGTGGATGCTGCATGGCAATCCTCCTGGAATATTTTTAGTGTGTGTAAGATCCTCCTGGAATACTTTTGGTGTGTGTAATTGTCTCAAGGTTTAGTGCATTGCGTTTACTCTTGTTTGCAGAGGAAGGTGTGGTGGAATGCACTGTTCAAACAGAGCCTGCTGTCCTCCAGCCTCAGATAAGGAAGCTACAAAAAGAATGTGTGGTGGTGCAGGCAGCTGCCAATGCCAGACACAAACAATGATGCAAGTGCAGCTCCAGGAGGCTCCTGTCCTCTCCCCACCCCACAGCTACCTGTTGGCATTTTCCAAAATCTGGATTGAAATATGGAAATGAACGGTGCAGCTGAAGTCATGGGACTGCTCTGAGCTTCCTTTTTGCTGCTGAAAGTAAAATGTTGGCAGGTAGACAGCAGGTTTAACCAGAGGTGACACAGTTGGTGTCTCAACCCTCAAATAAAGGGGCACGTTGGTCTTAACTATTCCTGTGTGAGAAACACCTGCTACCTGTGCAGTGAGCACATCAAACCCAACACATTGCTGAGGTGAGCGGTCTGGCAGAGACACAGAGGGGCTCTGAGGAAACTGCAGCTGGTGGACACCAGGATTTGTTATCCCTGCAGCTGGTGGACACCAGGATTTGTTATCCCTGCAGCTGGTGGACACCAGAATTTGTTACCCCTGCAGCTGATGAACACCAGGATTTGCTACCCCATCCATACAGGAACTTCTGTGCACTCACAACCCCCTTGCCCTCCCAGATGCTCTCTGACAGCTCCTCTCCTGCCTCCGTACACACACACTACACTGGGCCATATGTTCCACTCATTAACCAGAGTCTTAAGCCACTGAGCTCCATTAATAGGAGAGCTTGATGACAAGTGATTACCCAGCCCCCTGCAGCCTTGGGTCTTAGCTAAAGACTGGTATTTCTTTGAAAAGATTGCTCTAAATTAGGCAGTTAAGAGCATCGCCATCATTTAAGGAACTGAGGGAGAAGCTGATACCTGGCCATTTCCTGGCACCCAGTTTTCCTCTTGTGCAGCAGCATTTTCCACTACAAGGACTTTCTTACTCACCATTCCTTGTGCTGGTACCAAGGGGGTGCCTCAGCACACCCAAAGAAACAATTTGACCCATTTATTTAAACTGATTTTAGATATTCCTGTAACCAAAGCAAGCCAAGCCTTATCTGTCCAAGTAAAACCAAGTACACTCAGGGACATTCCTCAGCAGTGGGGTGTAATGAACACCACACCTCCAGCTGCTCCCAGAGTGGCATGGCCCTCTCCAATTGCTGTCCTGCACAACCCTGGCATGCTCTGGGAAGGGAGCAGGGATGTGCCAGGCCTGCACACCTGCATCAATGCAGGGTTTGTTAGCAGAGAAATGGGCCACTGCCCACAGGGGCCAGGAATGTCCCCCAGAATATCTAACTCACCTCCACCGAGGGATCTAAGAGGCTCAGGAACATTTTGTACTCTGTGCCTGCCAGATTTGGGAGCAGGGAACATGCTGGAAGCACTCAGCATGTTACCAGCAAGGAACCTTTGAAGAAGACTTCCTTTGATTCCCACTGAAGCCAGTAGAAAGGCATTTTAATGGTGTCTGGATCCAGCTGAAGCAATAGAGTTCTTTTTTTTTTTTTCTTCAATATATAAGAAGACATCTTCAGTGCTGAACCCTCAGCACTCAGATTTCCTATACTGCAGTCGAACTAAGGATTCACAAAACCCCACCCAAACCCAACCCAACTGCCCACAATGGCTATTGATAAGCACTTACAAGTCTCTCTCCTGAAAGCACTTCCAGGAGTTTGATGAGCATCCTCCCATCTCGAAGGTCAGTGTACAGGTCTGTAATCCGGCAGGACACACGAGCCAAGTGGGAATTCACCCACTTTGTGAAGGTCTTCTTCTGAACTGCCTCACGTTCATCTGTGGGGAAAACAACACAACGTTACTCAAAATAAATCCCAGCTCCTGTTTCTTTGTGAAAATGGGATGCTCAAACATGAGATTAAATCATAGGTATGGGTTGTCTTTTTGGCACAATCATTGCTGAAATTAAGTTTTTTCATTGAAAACTCACCATTCTTCACCTGCTGAGTTCACCTGCTCGGGAACACACACACAAATCCACAACACATCCCCCAAAATAACACAAGTCATTTGGGATTAAGACAAGTATGATAGATAGCAAAGACCAAAGCTTCCCACTGACTTTTTTCCCTTCTCATGACAATATTTATTTGCAGATTCAACATTTATAACCATATTTACACAATGTCAACATGAATTTTTCCATAACCACATGCCTGAGGTAGACGAGCATTTATATCAAGACACAGAAAAATAGATTCTTTCCACCTTCCCTTCCCAGAGTCTTTCACAACTGTTTATAGAGGAAAACATTGGCTGTGAGAGCTCTCTTACTGAGCACAGGCTCACTGCAGTCCACATTAATTCACAAACTCCTACCCAGCTATCTGCCAAGCCCAGAGCTCTCAGACAGAAAACATTATACATCTCTGTGGTTACAGTCTTTTGCCAAGGGCTTTGGATGAAGCCCTTCCTTGTTAGCCAAAAGTCATTTCACTGAGCTGGGAAATACTACAGACCAAATTTGTCTAAACACAGGTGCTCTGACTTGGACTCTGAAAGCCACAGTGAGACAGATGAATGGAAGTGCTCTGCTTTCCCAGGCAGACAAGATTCCAAGCCTCCCATCAGTCTCTCTAAAGCTGTTGGCATGTGCAGGAACAGGACATGAAGACAGGTTAATGCTAAACTACAGCATCTCCAGCTCTGAAAGCTCCACGAATGTTGCTTGAAACACAGAGAATATTCCAGATCTGACTGCCCAGGGCTTTGGTGGATGCTGTCCTCCCAAAGGAAGGACGTGCTCCCTTCCTGGCAGAGCAGCATGGTGGGGGCATTTCATAACCAGTCACATCTCCAGGACCTTGGGGACAGCAGTGAAAATCTGATCGTGGTGATGTGGGATGACAAAGATGCTGAGAGTGAAGAGAAGAAGACAGAAAGGTGGGGACCAAGCAAAATAAGAAAAGACAGTCATAAGAGAAATCAGATAACAGCAGTGGTGAGTGGGAAGGAAAGCAGACCTGCACTGAGTGGTGGTTTGCACAACTGTACAAACCCCACCCTAAGATTTCAGTTCCTCCCACTTATTTCTGAACTTGTCCTTCCTACCCATGTGGTTGGACATGACCAAATCTACTGCCCTGAAACTGCCTCATTTTTGACAGCTTTTACCTACCTGTAATGTGTGAAATTACAAGTGTGGCTTGGAAAAATGTCAAAGCTGGGGTTAGTGACAAAACAATGTGCTTTGGGTGAACTGACAGTTTGCTTTTTTGTGTTTGCCCTCACTCCATAGGGAGCAGAGGATCCCTGTAATAGAGGAAGAGAACAGGAAATCAGCAGGAACTGGAGCTAGTGTCTCCTAGCTTTAAATATATATTTTATTGAGCTATTTATAGCAAGTGCCTGGGAATGCTGTATCTGCATATCTGCTTGTCTAGTAATCCATGCCTTTACTTGAAGTATTTTTTGGAAAGGAGTCATAGAAGAAAAACCTTGCAATAGTTGGTGCTTTTTAAAGAAAATTCCAACAAAAATTATGTGTCCTTTCAGCAGTTTGTACAAACCCCAAAACAGCTCAGTAACTTTGTTTATTTAACCACTGTAGTCTCTACACAGAAGCACAACATTCAGTGATCCCTGTGCTTACATTCATTCCAAAGAGAAATGCCAATGTACAGAACCCTGACGAGTTGGATAGATAAAATATTATGTAAAACAAACAGAGCTATTAAATACCATTTCAAAGGCAACCATTAAAAAATATTTGGTCAAAAAATTATGATTATCAATAATCCTCCCAATGTGGGGTCACAGTGAAAGTAAAGAGTGGGAAAAGAACGTCCATGTGGGTTTAGTAAAAGGAGATGAAGAGTCAGGGCCTAATTTTGAGCAGAGGGAAGACACGGTGTGGGAAATGCAGTAACACATCAAGGCATGTTGTGAAACCTTAGGAACCATGGTATTAACTGACACCAGCTTGGGATCTTCTGGTGTTGAAAGCAAGGCAAGGAAGCCAACAGAGCAAGCAGCCCTTCTAGGACAGGGAAGACAGGTCCTTCCTGGGGACAGCATCCATGTGGCTCTGAGGCCCCTTTCCCAAAAAGTTTTCCCAGCCCAGCACTTTTGAGTGGCCCCAAAGGAGGACAAAGTGCATTTCTCAGGTAGTGGGGACTCAGGGAAAAAGCCCTGAGAAAGTCTGACTGACTTCTTGTCTTGAGCATTGCCTCAGCATCCTTAAGCACGGTGAGCTGTCAGGGAGGCAGAGGATGGGAGCCCAGCCTGGCTGGAGGCCCTCTGTGCTGGGGCAGCTGATGGTGGTGCTGTTAGGAGTGTTTTCTTTGCTCTAGAGTTCAAAGCCAGTCGCTGCCTCTCCCCTTCTGCTTTCCCGTTTCCTCAGCCTTGCTCTGGGTGGCCTCGATTTCCTGTTTACAGCGAGAGGCTGCAGGGCCCGCTTGGTTTCTCGGGCTCCCACCTCCGCCCCCGCCCCGGCTCGCTCCTGCCCGAGCTCCTCTCACCTGATCCCCACCCATCCTCTGTGGAACGGCCTCCTCCCTGCTGGCCCCACCGTGTAAAAATAGTGAGAAGGTCTCTTCTGGGACCAAAGCTTCTCAGCTTCTCACACGAGCTCCAGCAACTTCAGTGCTGGAGCTATTAATGGCTTTTCACTTTCTTTCCATCTCTCCTCTGATTCACAGCAAGCAGGGCCCAAAGCAGGGAGATCCCAGGTTGCCCGGGTGCAGCCCCATGGGAAAACCCTGTGGCACCACACAAGGGCCAGGCCCCACATGCCACTGCCAACTTTTGGGGACAACCAGCAACTTATGTCAGGCTGGAGAGACACAGGAGCTCTTTCAGGCTGCTAATGGGGCAGTCACCCAGGAAGGCCAGGCTTTATCCGCACTTGGCACAGGCGGAGCACAGCTCTAATTCCCCACTGACACTGTCAGCCAGAGAAGCCCCTGGAGGGAGAAGGCACAGCCCTTCTTACCCCGCATCACTTCACTCCTCTTGCACTCCCACAACGTGGGAAAGCAAACCAAGCCCGTTTGGAAAGTGGTGTGACTGGGGTTGGTCATGTTAAAACCTCTCCTGATTATTTCTACATGGTGTTTCACAATGACAGCAGGTTTTTGCAATGCTTTTATCAACCCTTTCTAACTGATAAAAAATTTTTCTGCTCTGGGGTTTCAGGTTAAAACGCTCACAGAATTAAAACCAAAGAATTTTGGTTGTATGTTTCAGATAAAGAAAAATACGTACAGAAATGTGGTGCTCAGAGCCCTGACAATCTGGTTAAGCAAACAACACAACTGTGACTCTCTTAATGTGCAAAAGACTCCACAGTAAGGGCCAGGTGCATCCATGAGTGGTGACTCCAGGGATTTAACATCAGCCACGGGCCCTGAGTGCTATTTACAAACCTCATGTGATGGTTTTGACAAACGTCCTTCATATTTTCAAAAACATAGTTATGGATTTTGAAGATTAATTAAAACGAGAGGATATGGGTGGAGCTCCAAGTGTCCTACAGCTTGTGAAAACATTTGTTTCCCAAGGGTAAAGAGAAATGAGCAACATGCAAAACATGCACAGCAGGAAAACGGAAGGCACTCTCAGAGCAGTATCGATAATAGAGAATCCAACTTATCTTGAAGCAACACTGGGAAGGAAATTTCCTTTCTGCGGAAGGCCCCATGACAATGCTACCACCAGACAGGAGCTTGCAAACTGCAGCACTGGGATTGCGATGCATCAAGGACTGACTTTGTTTAGGAGTTCAGTAAATAAACCAGAGCTGGTACACTGAAAGCATAAACTGAGCTGGACAGGATCACAAACAGGCATCTAACCCTTTCCTCGCTTGAGGGGAGACCATTCTTCCTCCACTAATTTGATGAGAAAAAAATCTGACCAAAACGCAGTCCACTTTCTGAAAGCCCAGAGCTCAGCTTGGAGTCCCCAGTACGGGACAGTGGGAGGGGGGTCACACACACCAACCCCTTGTCACACGCTCAGCTCCGCTGGGTGAGCTCAATAGGGCTGTGCCAGAATAATGGAGAATTTGTTTTAATAACTGCCCTGGGAAAGGCAGGGCTACAGGAGCTGGCTGAGACCAACGTGACCCTGTGTGCTCCCAATGCCAGCGGGTGTTTCAGGCCCCAGGGCAGCAGCACTGACCACAGCCATGGCAAAGGTTACCTGTGCAGCCACCTGCCTGCTAAAAACAGCTTCCAGACACCCTGATCACTTCCATACCAGTCAAATCACATTTCAACAAACCGACCTTGAATCCCTTTCAGATGGAGTGGTAAATCTGTTTGGGCCATGCTGCTGCCAGCCCTGCACAGGTAAAATGACTTTGGGTGTGTGAGAGCTCTCACCAGCCCCTGGGCAGGGACAAAAGCCTCCACACAGCAAAGGGGATGCTCTCAAAGGAGCCCAAACTGTGAAACCGGAGCACAAAAAGGAGAGCTGAAAGGAGCAACCTGGGACTGCTGCTGGGCTTTCAGCCCCTCAGGACAGCCCAGCCATCAGTGGCACCAACAGCCTCCCAGCCCAGCACAAGGGCAGCTGCTCTTGGCACTGGCACTCTTCATGGATCCCTGCAATACCTCAAGCAAGACAAATTACAGATGATTTTTAACCCTTAACTTCAAAAGCTCCATCTCCTGCAGGTTTTCCATCTTACAGTTCTATGCTGGAAGTATTATTACTTTTTTCACTGTAGCATCCAGTGTGTGCCTTACATGAGGCACCGTCACATCCACTGACAGAGATCAGCTGAATGCTGCTCTAAGCACACCACTTCTGCTGATATCCACTATCCACAGCTTCCCAGAATTTTCCAGATCATATCCTCATTTAATAGAGAAAACAGAGCTTCCTTTCACAGGGCAACGTTGCCATTGGTGTTGGTGTTCAGGGTGCAGGGTATCACCCTATGCTTTCTCACAGATGCAAGGATGTGGAGTGAAACAGCCAGTAATGTTCACAGCTTCACAAATTCCAGCTGTGCTTAGAGGTTTTTCAGTTGAGAAAGATGCATGAGGGAAGGGTAAATCAGCTAGTGGGACCAGAATGTGGTGCTCAAATAAGATTTTATCAGTAAACAGCACCAACAGATGTGCTGTGATAACCTCCACTGTTTGCTGGAGTAAGCTAAGAGCGATAGAGAACATGAAATAAGTCTAACATGGCTCCGGCCTCTGGAACTGCAGGCAGGCTTGAATGGAACAAGCTGGCCCTGAGGCACACAGAGCCCTCACTCAGAGGGTCTGACACAGCTCCTCTGGTCACCACTCCAGCAGCACCTTGACAAACAGCGCTGGTGGCTCCTGCTCCTTAGATTCCCTGTCCAAATCCCGGGCTGGGGACTGCCAGCAGCCCTGGGCTGTGCCTCAGGCTGGGCAAGGAGGCTGAGGCTGGGTCTGTGTGCTCCTCACAGCCCAGCAGGACCCCACCCGGGGCTGAGACCCCTGTGGGACTGTGGCTTGTGGGGTGTGTAGCTATGCAAAGCACTGAACTGATGCACCACTAAATATAGCCCAGAGGGGAAACTGCACCTCAGTGTATCCACTGAGGATCAGCTGAGGAGAGAAACATCTGGCTTGGGTAAACACTCCTGAAATGATGACCTTTCCACATAGTCCCACACAGGCTGGATGAGTCCTTGGGCATCAGGAAGCCCAGAGAACAATGCATAAGCATGCACAGCCAGGCATAGAGAATCTAAAAGGAAATATATGGGAATTGATCTATAGGGAAGGAAATGAAGGAAGGAGGAAAGATCACTATTAGCTATCAGTAGAGAAAAGGAAATTTTCTCTTAACATTCAAGTTTCTCTTAATATTCAGGTGTCCTATAGCAATAAACTGAGCAGTGGGTGCTGCTTTTCTCCAGCTGCAGATGACAGGTTAGGACTGGAAACTCGGATTGATAAAAATGGAAGAAACCAAGCTTAATGTAGAAAACACAAGTCCATAGTACACACATGCAGGGACAAGGGAAAAACTAGACCAAACCCTGCAGGAAGTCAAATTTACACATGACATACAGAGAACATGATACATGTGGCTCCAGTGCTTAGAAAAAGGCATCTCCTTCACTTTAATCTTGCTGACAGTTTACCAGGGAGGAATGGGAGTGGAGCAGCTGATCATTCTCATGCAAATGGGATGCATTTGTTAATGGTTATTTTATGGCACAAAGTAATCGCCGGAGTGACTTCCAATCCAAACCGGTGAGATCACACCAAAGCCTTTACGTGCTCCAGCATGACTTAAACAAGAACTTGAATGCAAATGTTAAAGATGACAAAGCAACGAGGGGATTTTGTTCGTGCTGTGTTTAGCTGGTGATTTCATTAGGAGCAAAATCTTTGCTGCTTTCCCGATTCTGCTAGGTGGAGACAACTGTGGAGAAATCAGGGGTGTGTTCAGCAATCCTTTTGCTTTTATAGGAAGCACCAGCCAGCTGCTAAATCCTATTAAATATCTACCCTTCCCTAATAAACGTTGCAGCATGTGACCACTTTCACTGCTGAAAATGCTCTGGAAAAGCAAAAAGGGAAAGCTACATAATGCAGCATGTGGAACAAACAATTCTGCTGCTTTCTCTCTTTGATGGCACTAAACCTCCCTCACACAATGACACGATGCACAGAACAATGTCCGGGAGCCAGCCAAGCATTACGGGGCGTGGAAGGGCACGTCCCTTCATTGTCTTTATTTTTACCCAGAGTTTATGGCATTTTGGTGTCAGCAACACAAAAATAAACCTTCCACAAGCCAGATGCAGATTCGTGTACAGGAATGACTATGTTCATCTGCAAAAAGTTACTGTAATGCCTCCCACAGAAAATAAATATATAAATCAGCTGGATTTAAAAGATTAAGCTAGTGGAAGAACTCAGCTTTTGATTTATAGTTTTTGTTTCAATTCAGAAGATGAAGATGACATATTTAAGCAGATTTAGAGGGGCAGGTGCCCAGCTCTGCCTGCATTGGTGATGGCTGTGATGGCCATCTTTCTTCTTGTACCTTCTTCAGGCCCTGTCAGGCCACAGTCAGGTCACTCTGAAGCTTCTTTTCCTCAGGCTGAACAATCCCAATTCTCTCAGCCTTTCCCAAAGGAGAGGTGCTCCATCTCTCTAACCATCTTAGTGGCCTCCTCTGGGCCTCTCTTCCTCCTTTCTGAAGAAAGATGTTACAAAACCATATCTACAGCAAAACAGCAGAAATACAGATGAATAAAGGAGTCGCTTTTTGGCCTCATGACGTGCAGTGTTCAGATGGGCCTTCTTTAAAAAGCAGCATGGAAAATGTCTCAGTGCTGCTGGCATTTTACACAAAAGGACACAAACCCCTCATGGCCGATTTGATGTCAGTGCTTGTTGCTACTTTTCCCTTTTGCGTAAGAAACAAATCACTTCATCAAAGGAGCATGGAAAAAGCATCTGCCTGTCCCAGGACACTGACTGCAAAATTCCCACAGAAGAACAATGAAAACCTGAGGTCACTGCACTGTTTCAAGTACACACAATCTTGGGGGGGGTCTTGGCAGTTTCCTTTAAAACACATTATATGCATAATGCAGGGAAGTGCCAGGGGATTTTTGAGGGGGACGGAAACATGTTTCTATACTTGTCCAAACCACTCTGATTGGCAGTGTTGAGTGGGGATGAGAGCAAGGCTTGGCATAGGCAGGGAACATGCCAGGTACTTCCCTACATCAGATTCATCTTCTTTCTTCCTGTGTTCAGCAAACCCAGCAGAATGAGTTTTTACAGTGCATTCCCTCTTGTCTATGGGAAAGAAAGCAAGGGTAGGAAGAAGGAGCTGGGAGTCCTTATTATTTCTGTTGCTCTCTTTTCCTTTCAGCATTCCTCCCTCTTCTCAGCACTGCAGGCAATGCAGCTGCTCTCACACAAGACTCTCACACTGCTATTCCCACAATGCCATTCCTACTGGTCCTGTGTGCCCAGCCTGGGACCCTGGTGAGGCAGAGATTTGGAAATACAAATTGTGACTGACATTAATTAGAGCCGAGTCACAGAGAGGTGAGCATCAGGACAGCATCCCTGTGAGGACAGCACAGTGCATGCTGAATTTGAGGACAGCACAGTGCATGCTGAATTTAAGGACAGCACAGTGCATGCTGAATTTAAGGACAGCACAGTGCATGCTGAATTTAAGGACAGCACAGTGCATGCTGAATCCCATCCTTTCCAGAGCAAACTGTGGCACTGTGGGCGACCACTTCCAGTGGCACATGCCACCCTGCAGGGAGGAGAGGTGCCAGGATGCCAGGCTGGGGGAGCCAAGCAAGGGCAATCCCGATGGGATATCCAGAAGAAAGCTGTCACTGCGAGGGAGTTGGGACACTGCCTCCCTCACAGGCTGTGGGAACTCCATCCCAAGGGAGATGCAAAACTCAGGAGGACAAATCCCTAAGCAACCTGATCTACCATGGGAGCTGCCCCTGCCTTAAGCAGATGTGCTGGACCAAATCAACTCCTCCTCCAACGTGAAGTATTCTGTGATTCTATGAATTCCAGCAAGCTTAAAGAAGAATAGGCCAGAAGACTGCACTGTCAGTATTCCTATGGAATCCCACTGAGGGATTTCAGAGGGCTGTGGAACTTCTTCTTGCATCTGAGGCACAAGTTGAGACATTATATGGAGAGCAAAGTCAAAGCTGTAGTATGTTTTGACCATGCTTCTGTAAAAACTCACTGCAATCAGAATTAAGAATAGATGAAAGAAAGCCAAACCTTTGTTGGTTTCATGTTTAAATCTAATTTCACCTTAATGACAGAGAAGCATGAATAGAAAAGAAAGAAATCTACAATGACTGAATTTAATCCTTTCAAAATATTAAATCTCTGTGCTAAGAGACGTTATCATTATAATTAATTGCTGCTAAATTATAATTTTCATTATCACAGAAATATTTTAAATGGAAGAACATGTATTTAAACAACCACTGCGTTGATCAGGGATTAATAAGAGCTGAATTCATAGCCTTGCTGAACAATGTGTTTAGTTCCTGCAGTTTCCATGGCCACACAATAATTTACTATTGTTAATTGAGTGCCATATTGTAGAGTCAGATGCACTACACTGTGCAGACAGGATGCTGAATAAAAGCAGCAGCACCACAGGTAAACCAGACCATAGCTCAGCAAACTAAATCCCAGAGGTGGAAACTGAATGAGTAACAGCAACAGAAATACTACAGGTCACAATAAAAATCACTTGCATAACTGAAGGAACCTTGATATTTATAAAATGACATTATTTCTAAAAAGTGAGTTTTGAAAATGCATTAATTTTAATGAGATTTGAGTCAAACTGCTAATAATAAGCATTAGAGGAAAAATCCCTAATCTTCTCTGGCTCTAATCTGCAAACCCATCATGAAGAGCTCCCAAGAAAGTCCTGGAGTTGGTGTCTTTTGAGGTTGGCAGAACTGACACCTTCACCTGTTTGCTGGCTTAAGTAAAGCTCCAGAAAACTGAACCATGATCTCAGCTTGAACACACATTCCAACTAATCACTCTGTATAGTAAAGGAGTTCTTTAAGAAATCCATGTGCAATTAAAAAAATAACAATAATAAGAAATCTTCCTTTTCATGCCACACCTACTTTATTGGGACTTCTGAGGCACAAACAAGTTGCACATGCATTCCTCATCTCACCTCAAAATTTTCTTACTTGCCTGTTTGATTCCAATCCAAAGGTCATTTATGATCTGCTTTTGTGGGACAATGTGGCATGTTTAAGCAAAATGATTTTAGCCTTTGGAATTATGCAAGAGTGGGGAAAAGAGATCCCTTTACAGCACAGTATTTCCTGTCCAGGTAATAAATTTCAAAGCAGTACCAGAAAAAAACCTTTGGTTTGAAACCCTCGAAAGTCTCTCTGATTTTTAAAAGGTGATGCAAATTTGAAGAAATTAGGGTAAAATTATAGTTTGAATACCTTAAATGTGTATCTTCATCCAGAAACATCGCTTGTTTCTTGTTTTTCTAGTCTGAAAAGTGGACTTGTGAGTTGTACTGATTGTGCAAGGCCTTGACTGCAACAATTGGAAGGCCTTACATAGGGACAAAGGTGTGGCTCCTGTGGAAGGGATCCAGCAGAGCTCCCAAGCATTTACCTTCACTTACTCTCATTTTTAGCACAATGAGACAATTATAAAAGCACTCAAAGACTCCTGATCACAATCATTTCACTGATGCCTCCTTAGCCATGTTGCACATTGTCTCCACATTCTGGGCTTTTCCCCCTCAAAACGTGAATTGGTGATGTGGTACTTTCTTTAAAAACCCCAAAAAACAGAATAAAGCCCCAACCAGACTATGAGGAAATGGCAATTAATAAAGGAAAAGCAGCTTCTGAAAGTTCAGTGTCTAATTAATGCTCCCAGTAGTCTGTTAGTGTAACAGCAATGTCATTAGAACGTAGGTCGGGTATTGGCTAAGCACAGGACTATTGCACATTTGCACAGACTATTTGTGCTTGCTCCCATCTTACACACCTCCAATTCACATGGATACAGGGGTGCACAGCCATGAGAATGCACTGGGGCATCTCACACTCATTTGTATGCTCCTGAAGCCTCAGTCACAGCTCACTGATTTTCAGGTCTCCAAACTTACACACATTTCACACATTTCAGCCAAACTCACCAGATACACCAGATGTTTATGCAAAAGGGAAAATGCCATGAATACACTCCTGAATGTGAAGGCCACGGTGACCTGCAGTTGATGCCAGGGAAATGTTTCTAAATTCTGCAACAGGAGCTAAACCAGAAGGGAGAGCTGAGTTGTGCAGCACAGAAAACAACAGGTGTCCTGGCATTAGGTGGCTCACACAGGTACACCTGAAAGCTGCCAGGAACTGGGTGGGATGGGCCACACTCACGAGGCTGGAGGAGAGGGAAAGGACAGTCACAAACCCAGTACCCTGAAATTGGCACTGCAGAGATCACACCACCCTGCCCAGCCACTTCAGTCATTTGGGAAAAACAGGGGGAAGTCCCCTTGGAGCTGCTGTTTTATTCCATGCTTGTCCCAGCCCTGCCATACCCAGCCTGGCGCCAGGGCAGAGCTCCGATCCATCCCTGCGGGGGATGGCACTGCCAGGACGTGCTGCATGGTTAAAGGTTTTACATATTAGGTGTCCTTAAGTGTTGTCTGCTCTCCAGGACAACTTGTGACTGCTTTTATTTAGGAAAAAAGTATGTGCAGTGAGGAATTAGCTGGAACACGGCTGGCGCCAGGCACTGAGGACACAGGAGCATCTTTCAAGTGGCACAGAGCATCATTAGCATCAGAGTGCTGGCAAACACCAGTGCAAGTCAACTGTTAAGAGCAAAGGCTCCAGTAAATAAGGTTTATATCATGGGAATTTTATTATATACCCCATCAGGCATATTTATTTTGGAGGAGAGGCAGAGAGACAAGCATTTGGTAATATATCAGCAGCAGGGGATTTATGGAAAAAACGCTCCATAACTTCCACGTCTCGCCCTGTGAGTTCCCCTCGTAAGGACTTGGGCCACAGCTAAGAGCATGCAGGTCCAGATGCAACCAGCACTTAATCTGCTACTAAAGGCTGGCAGATTATCAGTGCACCTGCACAAGTGACAGTGGCCAGGACGTCACCCAGGGAGCAGTTGGGGAACAGTCTGCAGGCACTGCCAGTTTTCTGAAGAAACTTCCTTGAGCTACAAGTGACACACTCTGTTCCTGAGCCCAGGGGAGGCTGAGGATGAAACTCACCTCACAGCCCACAGGGTGAACAAAGACACGAGGAGGGAGAACACGAGACATGCAGCACTCAGAGATAAAGATAACCCAAATTATTGAACTTCCCCTGACAAGGATAACAGAAAGGTCAGAAGTTCAGAACACCACCAATATTTGATGTTTCCAGACACCTCCCCTGTTTATTCAGAGCCTGCCTTAAGTGCCATTCCATAATGGCTCTTACTCATGTCAGCCTGCAATCACGGTACAGTCACATCCGTGATTTCACAGCAGTCTCTCCCATTATATTGCCAGGCTATCTGAGCTGACAGAGGAACACACCCTGGAAAAAGCAGCCGTTGCACTATCAAGGTCTAGCTTCCCTCCAAATAACTGTGGAAAGATACTAAACTAGATGTAGAATTAATTATTACCCAAAGCAAACTGTAGTTCGTTGACTACAGATGGGATGGTCAGGTTTCCACTTCTCTTTTTTTCTGGAACCAAACCATAATCAGATCATATTCACAAAAACTGGGAACACTTCCTGGACAAAATGAGCATTAAGAACTGGACTTTGGAGGCTTTTTGAAAGGAAAAGGCAGAACCCAATATATGGTAATAGCAAAGAGAAGCTGAAACCAAGAGGGAACTGTTATTTGAGAAAAATGTAGGAATAGAAGTGGATTTGAGAGACAAAATCCCTCAGCACTGTGTTGTTTGTGCAGTTCCTTTTAATGGAGCTGCATTGGTTTAGACTATGTGAGAAGTAGGTGCTGCATATTGGCTGATTTTCTGCAGTTTGCCAAGCCATTAAATGAAATGTAGGTATCTTTATTAAACCACAGGGGTTTCATTCCAAGAAAAATCTGGGCAGCCAGCGTTTATTCTGTTCAGATAAACTCTTAAATCTCTTTGTAACCACATGTTGTTTTGTTTAATCTTTGAAGGCATAAGGTCACCCTTTGCTTGTGATTAGAGTACTGTGGTCACACAGATCATGTCTGTACCTTGCCACTGCACTTTTTCCACTGACCCTTTGGCGAGCAATTCTCCAGCCTGAAAACAGTCCTAATAGAACTAAAACAGGCAAGAGAACTTAAAGCCAGTAATCTCTAGACCAAACCAATCCTAAGAAGCACATGCTCGGCCATTTTGGCAATATTGTAGCCAGAGATGTTTGAAGTCTCTGCAAGGACACCAGATATGCCTTCTGTACAAAGCCATTTGGGATGATATTGCTCTTTTTTGCTAATATAAATAATACATAAGAATCATATTTGTGACCTCCTCCCCAAAACAGTTTAGGTAAAATCAGTGCAGGACTGTGCATGCTACTGATTCCCACCAAAGAGCAAACTGACCCTGTCCAGTGTCCCTTTGTCACGTACATGTAACTGGGCTTGTCCTTTCAAGTTCCAGCTTATATTTTTATGCACAAACCCAACTTGACTGAACACGGAATTATCGGCACTTCCAGTTACCGCATGAAAAGGCCACTGGGTAATGCCAGCTCTTTCACAAGCCCTTTGAAAAGGCAGGAGCGTGGCCCCCAGACCATGTCCCAGTGGCTGCCTGCGTGTCTGCTGGGCTGTGCTGTTCCCTGCACACTGAAGGGCCTTTCTCTGTAAGCTCCTTTCTCGGGAACAGTGGGGCATTGAGCAGGGCTACAAGCCTGGTTAATATTAGTTTGGCTACAGCAGTGCTCTCCCAACAAAGGAGGCTCTCAGCCCGGGATACCCTCGCTCCAGCAGCAAGTGCACAAGGGCTTTTGTGTGAGCGTGGGCTCTCCCGGCCACCACGACCTCGGGCTCTGCATCACAAGTCACAAGCGTGAGTGCTCCCCGTCCCTCGGGGCCTTTCCCATCCCTCTGGGCCTTTCTGCTCTGACAGAAATGTGAGGACTCAGCTCCATGCATTTTCAGGAGCAATGAGCAATTTTGGGCTCACGTGCTCCCTTTAATTGCACGAGGCTCCCTGTGTGGACAGCAGGGCCACAGTGACTCTGGGTCCCAACAGGGACACAACACGTTTGGGGCACAGCTGGCAGCGAACCCTGCTCCCCACAGCATCCCTGTGCTCATCGGGGTCCCCTCTGCTTCTGCCACCACCTCATTCCTGTTGCAGAGTTTCAGAGCTGCTGGAATGCAGAGTAATCCACCAGCTTCTTACTCTCTCCACAAATGACCCTTTACTTTGAAAGAACTCGTTTTGAGTGGGAGTGGAATTGTTTACTAACGCTTATTAAACAATTTCAATCTTTGATGAAGTGTCACTTCACTTGGACAATCACACTGGGACAAAGGCCATTACCTGCCAGGCCCAGATATAAACATACAAATGGAATTTCAGATTTGATTTCTTGTGGGAAGAGCAAAGCAGATTCTCAAACATCTTATTTATGATATTCTACCTCCTTCACCAGATCTTTGAAAGTCAACAGAGACTAATTTCCAATATTTGGTGTAAGAGTTTTCCCAAACCCATTTATTCAATGAAGATAATTCATTTTCACACGAGGAAAAGATGTCATTGTCATACCCTGCTACTTAATACCTGACACTTAATACTTCTCAATTCAACTTAAACAGGAACAAAAAGACCTTCAGAGCTGTTAGTAATAAAATACTCATGAAATTCAGGCTCTGAGCAGAAGGGGTGCAGTTACCAAGCCCCACACCCTGTGCTGGGATCTCACAGAAGAGGAGTTTAGTAGAGGGAAGAGAGAACGGGGATTTT
Organism: Acridotheres tristis; assembly: GCA_037013685.1. Taxonomy (NCBI): domain Eukaryota; kingdom Metazoa; phylum Chordata; class Aves; order Passeriformes; family Sturnidae; genus Acridotheres; species Acridotheres tristis. The sequence goes on along the minus strand of CM072887.1, from coordinate 1,179,416 downwards.
GTGAATCACATAATTCGATTTTCTTCACCATTTCTACTAAGCTTAAGTAGCAGCTCATCCACTTTAAGAATCAAAGCATGCACCCAACAGAAAACAGAGAGATGAAAGAAACTAAGGGAAAAGAGGAAATCACAAACATAAATTGGGAAAGAGCTCAGGAATGGAAGTCAACTATTGTTCTGTTGTTTTATCACCACTTTCATCTCTGTCCGTAGGCTTGTTTTATTGCCCCACTTTCCACACAGCTTAATGGCAAAACCCACAATCCATTTCAATAGGGCTTTTGGATAGGAAAAATATTTGCAGTAGGAGCCTGTACTCCCAGGTGATTACAACATGCCCATGAAACGCTGGGATGGTCTGTGACACTGGGCTTCTGGAGACATGGAATGCACAAACGCCCAAAGGCTGATTCCTGTCCTGCATTCCCAGATCCATGAGCTGTGGAGATTTACACCAGTTGAGCACCACACAAATCATTTTACTCTGGCTACATATGTCCTGCAGGGTATTCAAAACACGTCCCATGTGAAAATATCTGCTGACAAGCTTTGTTTACTTCATTTCAGAGCCATAAAAAGTGCTCCAGAATTGCCTTTTTTAAAACAAAATTAGGCCAGAGCACATAGAAATTTCTGATTATTTTTAAATTAAGTTCCTTACATACACAGTTAAAAAAACAAATGTTACAAACGTACTCTAAATGAAAACTGAAGAGAACAGACTACAAAAAAACCCTAGGCAGCAGCTCAGAGTTGCAAATGTTCATAGTTATTTCAGTGAAAAGCCAAATCCAATTTAAATGTTTACTTTTGACCTGTATCAACACTGACCACAAGAGCAGAAATACCTTATCCTTAGCTCCTTTAGCTTGCCTTCTCTATCTCCACAAGTACCAAAACCCATGACCAGAAAACGTAAATTTTTGCCCCAAAACTGAGTCAGAATTTGGATGTTTGCAGGGATCTTTGCACTGGAAGGAATAAGGGCCTGGCTATCACAGAAATGCACATTTAAGTATTTTTGGGATCCCTTTAAAACCCCTTGCAAAACTGGCAGGGCTTCCAACCGTGCAGCTTGTGCTCAGGTGCTCAGCCAAACCAGAAGACTGAAGTGTGCTGTGACACATTCAGGCTTTGGAGTGGTGCAGACACCAGAAAATCCAGCAAAATTTGCCACACGAAGAGGAAGATCTCCAAACTCCACAACCTGTCCAGACTGCCGAATTCTTATCATCATCACCACAAAAAAATTCACTGCTTAAGAGCATTTTAAAGCTATATCAGGGCCAGGGAGCCTTACAGGCCCCCATGATAAAAGCATTCATATCCCCACACCTTTGGTGGGTCTGAGAACACGGCCAAACATTACCAAGCCAAAACACACATTTCATCCAGAATGAAATTCAGCCTCCCTGCATTTCAGCTTTAACAGCAATTACCATGACAAGAAATGCCAGTGACCCATTTGGTAGACAAAGTAGGGTGTCCCAGGTCAGTAATCAGCGCCTGCAGCTATGCAGGTCACTGCTCCCAGCAGACTCAAAGCCTCCACAAGGTAAATCTCCCAAGCAGGAAGGCGACTGCTGAAACTGGCTGCTCCAAGGGCACCCACGGGAGGAACTCCAAGGATCCTGGTGTCACAGAGGGCGTCTGTGCCCTAGTGCAGGACAGCATTGCAGCTCCTGCAAACTGCTCTGTTGGCAGCAGGAGCTCCCTGTTTAACCTTGAGCACATACAGGGAGTTGGGGGACGATTTTCTTGCAGCAAAAGCTGTGGGAAAGCCCTGCTTGAGAACAGGAAACCAAGAAAATCTTCCTGCTGTCCAACCTACACATATATTCATTCATACATGATCAAGCTGATTAACAGTGACCACTTAAAAATTGAAGTTGTGTGTGTCTCTTTTTATGCCAAACCTCCTTGGGTCATTGCAGATCAAAGGATTCCAAGCCAAGGAGCTCCCCTGCTGAAAGGCTCTTTTATCAGAGAGAGGGGCTTGGCCCCAAACACCCAAAATACATTTGCATTGCCTTTCCTGGTGCAGGTTGTGCTGTGCAGCCACATCAGCCTTGTATCCCCATGAAACAGAGTTTAGAACTGATCTTAAACACCTCTGATGGGAAAGGCAGCTCACCTTTCCTACAGCTTATTCCAGTCTCCAGTTTTTCAAACATACTATTTCTAACATGGCTCAAAATAAAGGCACCTCCTCTCATGCAGCCTGAGCACCAAAACACACCAGGCTCCCACTAAAATGCTCAATGTCCAGCCTGAAAGGCAGCATTACAAAAACGCCCAAATCTGAGATGTCCCACACAGCAGGACACAGAGCTGAGCTCTTTTGAAAGCTGGCTTTCCTCTGGGACTTATCAGGAGTGCCAATCTAGCTTACCCCCACCCCCCAAGATTCCACATTTGTAATTACCATTGGAAATCTCACACCTCGGGCACAGCCCCGGAGCAGAGACCCAACTTTCCAATGACAGGGAGGAGACAGAGTCACGGAGCTCCCGAATGCCAGAGATGTTAATAAATACCACTGTCCTGCTAAGCGGCTGGGAAAGAGCCCCTGCAGCAGTGATGATAGCTGCTTCCCTGTGCACCCTTCCCGCTGCAAGGTGATACAGCTGCAGGGATCTCCTTCCAAATTCCTGACTTGCATTAACCTCTTCCTGCCAGCTCCTACACCTGTGCCCAGCCAATCCACAGGATCCTGCCACGTTAACATCAACAACGTATCTGTTTGATTTGCACTTAATTCCTTAATGTAGCAGGATAAACTTTCCCCACTGACAGAACCTGCACAAGCTTCATGGTAACATGTTTCCCACAAACAAGTTTTGGGGTTCTGTCTTTACTTGCAGCAAGCAACTGCAGCCATGCAACCTGATCCCTCTCTACTGCACAAGTGGCCATGAGAACCAAAACTCCACACCTAGGTTTAAGATGATAGCAACCACTGATAGTATCGCTCACTTATCATTCCAGGACCGGGTGAACTAAGCATAATAGGACCTTACTGAAACTTCAGCAAGGAAACACAACTTGTTAAAACATTTTTCTCCCCACACCTGTGCCCACAATCTCACGAGCACAAGGACTGGATATGCTGAACTCCTGGATTATCATACACTGGACTTCAGGGCTTCTTTTGACACAAAGACGGTCTTGATTCACCCCTAGCAATGGCTTCTGCCACATCCTGCTTCTCTCTGGCCCATCAAGGCAAATGGGAGCTGAGATCTCCTGCCAGGTGACCTTTCCAGGTGCAGAAAGAGCCGGTCTGGTCCCTTCAGTCAGTCCCACAGCCTAAGCGGGACTGGGCTGGAAAATCTGCTTTAATCACCCCTCAAACATCATCAAGTTGAAGGACAGTTTCCTTACAACATCACTTCAAGGCATTTAAAAGAGGTGGAACATAGGAGTGCCTAGGGAATAATGGATGATGTGAATTCGCTTTATCCGTAGCATTTTGGGGCAGAATTAGGCTGGCTCCTCTCCTCATGTGAAGCTGGCAGTGTCAAACCTCATGTATTGTCTATCTTAGGAAAGAGGAGATCAGAGAGACTTGTCTTCTACTAATTGCTGATTCAGACTTCTCTTTGTACAGGGCCTGAGCATTTGCTCTGTGTTATTTTAGACAAAACAATATACTCCTCCCAAGTGGTTTTTTTGAGGAAAGCTCAACATTCACTGGATCTAAACAGTATCTTGCTACAACCTAGTGCACAGCTGGGGATTCACATGGTAACTATAGGAACTGTGAAGAAAAGAGGGGTAAATTCAGTGTGTGAAGGACATGAGCTGAAGTTAGAGTAAGGTGTGGTGCCAACACTGGTGCTGCTCCAGAGAGCCCTCCTATTAGAAGTAGGAGGGGTGAAACAATTATCAAGGTGTATCTGATTATTTGAAATGCATCTGCTCTTACTCGTTTGTACACCTGCATTGTGAAAGAGGTAAAACTCATCATAAATCTGTAATTTAAAAAAATTACATATATTCAGCTCATCTTCGCTGGGCTTGAGCCTTGTCCAGTGCCACAGAACACTCCCTGTTCACACCAGAGCCTTCCAGCAAGAATCTCCCGAAAATCCTACAACCCCAAAACAAAGGCTTTGTAGACATTCTTCAAGCAAAGAGCCACTAATCCGAGGAAAGACCTCTTCTGTGTCAGCAGAGTTAAGCCACTCCCTTTCCATCACACACGATATTTTGTATGGCTATTTAGCATTTCATGGAGTATCTGGTGCATAATTTACAACATTGCCTGCACCTAAGCTCCACCCTGAACAAGATCACTGGTAGCACTCATTTTCAAGCCTGTGATGTGAGTAAAAACCCACAGGATGGTCTGCTGCAAAGCTGCACAGAATTTACTGCACTTTATCTCTTCTGATGGAGGAAATTGCTGTACTTTAGGGAGAGCACTGCATCTTTTTTTAACCTTTCTTTTTTTTTTAAGTCAACTCAGTGCATTCCACTGAAGGGAAAACTCACTTTCTGTGCTTTCAACAATGCAGTCTGCTTTCCTCTTTCAGTGTGATGTAAACACACAGATAATGGATTCCTGAAGCAGTGACCCTGAAAATGATAAAATCTGCCTTCTTTAGACTGCTAACTAAATCAGCAAAGAAAGAGGCATGAGCCAGGTTTTTCTTCATGCCATGAACTTAGTTCTTTCCACACAAGTACCACAGCCTAAGATCTGACAGATGTCCAAGATAAAGCCTGTAATGTATTCCCTCGTGTGCAAGTTTGGAGCCTGGATTTTCCATGCCTGATCCCAGGAATTTCCATGTTCCCGGTGTTTAGGATGCTGTCATTTTGCCTCATTACATGCAGTGTGCAGCCATTGCTGTGAGCCAGTTTACAAGATAAATCAAGTGCTATGAATGAAAGATTTTTTTTTCCCTCCCTCCCTCCTTAAGCCAACATTCTTTGCACTAACCAGGTTCTTGCCCCCTCTCTGACAGGAACCACAGACCACACTTGCAGCATAGACCAGAGTAAATTAAGAAACATGCACAGAAGGGCAGCACTTTGCTGTACTCAGGCTGTTCTGGGACTATATCCCGAGTCACATGGATCTAGAGGAGAAGGAGGAGGTTTGGTTTCAGTGAAGAATTCTTTTTTCTTTTGCAACTGCAATCCCGCAGTTCATTCATTGTTGGGACGCGTCTACCACAGAGAAACAGCAGAGCTTGTTTTACCCTGCCTGAGGCACGGAGCTGCCGGGCACCATTCTCCCCCCTGCTCTGGTGGTTTGCAGCCCGGGCTAAGGCCTATCCTCCCTGCAGAGAGCACACGGCACCCCCAAAAGAAACCTCTGGTTCTCACCCAGACAGGGAAGTTAATGGGAAAATATTAAAGGGCATTCTCCTTGTCTAAAATCAAAGAAAACTGGGAATGTTAAAGTACACGAGTGTTTTCTCAGATATCTATGGCGTGAGCAAACTAACTCGTTAGGGAATTATGCAACTGTTCTTCATTTGAAGAAGTGAAGCCACCCGCCTTTGCAGGAGGTACGTAGGGGCTGGAAAGCGCCCTTGCACTGCAGACTGCTCCCAAACAGAGCTAGGATTTATGACTGATGGCCAGTTTTAACTACGTTTTATTTAAGGATAAAATAACAAGACTGCTTCCTCACTCTCGCTCTTATTTTTCTAAGAGACGTGGTCTGGCTTAGTCCTCCTTGCAATGCTGAGTGGCTCAGAGGCTGAACACACACCTTAACCCTGTGTAAAGGCTCGGGACACCTTCAGAGTGAGAAAAGCCACACAGTATCCCTTAAAAGACCTCAGAGCTTTTCCCACAGCACCACTTTTGTCCTCTCTCTGACTAACACCTTGGTGCAACGAGAATAAGGCCGGACTAACATGTTTACAAGGATCACAGCATGGCAACACCTCCAAAAAACCCGCACAGGCTTACCTTGTAACTGCTTGAATCGTCCTTCTAACTGGTTATAGTTATACGGCACCTGAGCTGCGTATCCTGGGGACAACGGCCCGGGCATACTGGTTGATTTTTGTAATTCCATTTACAGGTAGCGCAGGGATACGATGAACTGCAGCATAAAGGAACCACAAGTTTCTTTACCATACATCCAGGTAAATCCCAGCTTCCTCCAGTAGTTTGGCGTCAGTCCCTAGCGAAAACGCTCCCCCCTGAGCCCTAAGTAAATAACAGCTTCGGTTCAAAATCCAGCAGTGTGCCTTGGCGGTAAGCTCTCTGTAATGGATTCAAACTTTAAGCACCCAGGAGGGGAGGTTTTTGGGGATTTTTTTCCCCAGTTCCACAACAGGCAACTCTCAAGTGCTTGAATCTGGTTCAAATGCTCGTCTGACTCTGGCGAAACCAAGTGAAATAAAAGCAAGCGTGCGATTCAGGCCGAAGTAAAGGCAGCATGGAGCCACGCGCTGCCGCCCTGGCCGGCGCTCCCAGGAGCCGCGCACACCTCAGACCTTTCTGCTGGTTTGTAATATAAACAGCAGCCGCCCGGGCGCGGGCTGATGTCACTCGATTACCATACGGCACGGTGGAGGAAAGGAAGGCTGTACCAAGGGCGAAGGGGCGGCGGAGCAGGGGAAGAGCGGCCCGGCTCATGCAACGCCCCAGCGAGTTCTTCCGCCGCGCCCCGGGAGCGGCTGCCCGCGGGGTCCCGGCCCCGCGCTGCCCGCACCGCCGCCGCGCACCGTGGTACCTTCCCGAGCCAAGCTGCTGGAATTACAACCTTTTGTTAGGAGCCTCATGTAACGGAAAAGTCTCAGATTACTATCACTTGAAAAGGAGGGCACTTTTCTTTATTTATCTGCGGGGCTGTCGGCTTGCAGGAGTACCGCACGCACACAGAAGCGCTCATTCAGTATTTAGCACCAGCCGAGGAGGGGACGCGGGGAGATGTACGCTCCAGCACACCGGGAACAAACGAAAGCTTTGTCGAAAGGTTCTTTAAACAGCCAATTCCTGTCACTTCGGTTTATGTTACTTGACGATATTGAGGATTTTGACATGCCCTGTGCATGTGGCTCCTTGCCCAGTTATCAGTGTGCTGGGTATTACTGCAAGATTAATGGGCTGTGCGCTCGGGGGGGAGGGCTCTAACATAAATAAGGATGCCGCGCCGTGCTCTTCTGACTGGCACCTCAATACTCTGCCCAAATACAAACGTGCACAGCAGCAGCAGCAGCTGGGCTTGGCCCTGGAAGTCAGTTCCTGCAGATGGTATTAGATACAGGATGTCAGTTTTCCCTCAGGGACATGAGCTCCCAGCCCTCACTTAGTTGTAAGTGAAATTAAAAGGTCAATTCCACATTCATAGTCTCAGTACATAACATTTGCCTGTTCATTTTTAAAACTGCTGATAATGTTCACACAAATGTTTTCTCTTTTCTTCTTCTCTTGCATTTCCAAATTCCTTTCCACTGGAATCCATGTTCTCTCCTCCTCCCACTCCATCCCTTCATGAAACATTTCAAAATGTTGCCTTTGTTTCAATACTGTCATTTCACAAGGTTTAAGTCATATAGTAATTTCTGTGAGGACAATCTCTGTGGGAGAAACTCAGCCCACTGCCCCGACTCATTGCAGCCCAAGGTCCTGCTTGGTGCAAGGTGGAAATTCAACCAGCCATTACCAGCACACCAGGGAACAAATGTGCACAAAGTCCATCCATGAACACTGCCAATTTAGGGAGAAGTGATGGAAGCTGACACTTCTTAGCTGAAGCTGGGGTTTCCAAAAACACACGGACTGTTGAAAATGTCTGGCACACTGCTCCTGAGTTCATAAATGCATTTAAAATATTTATGGCTTTTAACTGTACTGTTTTACTTAAAGCACCACCGTAGCTCTAGTGTAGTTACTTGTATTTGACACAGAAGGGCTTTTACCGGGGTATTTCAGTGCATCCCTTTATTTCAGTAGAGCTGTATTTACACAAGACTCCTGGTACCACAGCACACCTCAAATAGAGCTAAAACATTTCTGAAAGCTGGCCTTCAATCCCTTCAGCACTACCCACACTTGGTCACAAAGGGCTCCTCAGCTGCCCCAGACAGGTTTGACGGTACCAGGGAGGAAAGTGGCTGTGCAGGGAACCAGGCCCTGCAGGCTCGTGCCCTAAAAACATGTCTGGAAGGCGTCAGGGGGAGCTGAGGAAGCACCTGCAGCTGCAGCCCCAGCAGGCAGGATGCTGCTCTCCAGACAACAATGGGCTGGTGTGGCAGGCTCCTGCTAAACCCTCCCCTGATAATCTTTGTGCAGCCAGCTGTCTCTCCAGCACACAGGCACCCACACGCCGCCCTGGCCATGGGGTTTCCAGGGAAGAAGGGCAGCACAAAATACCAAAGGTTCCCGAATTCCCAGCCGTGAACATAGCAAGGTGAGCTCTGCCAAGCTGGAGGAGCACGTTTTGCCCAGCACACAAGTACAGGCTTATTTCCATCACAGATATTTCTCCTGCAGTTTCCTACCAACAGCAGCTTTTGCCTGCCATGCCTGACCTACGTTATAATTAAATGCAAACCCTTCCCCTCAAGAGCAGGCAGGCAGCCAGGCCCTACCTGCAGGCATATCAACTCGTTCTGTCCCACCTTGAGCAAACAGGTGTTGCTATGTGAGCTCAGAAGGTAAAACTAAAGTCCAAGTGACTGACGGGAAAACTGCAGCTTTTTTAACACCATGAAGGCTATAAGTCAGGAACTTCCCCAGCTGAAAGCTTTCCCAAAACCTTTGGCAGGCAATGCACTAATGCACGTGGTCATTATTAAAAATATTAAAAAGTAAACTATTACAAAAGGAAAATATTAAAAACTAAAAATAATTATTTGGCTTAGGCACATACAAAACACAAACTGGCCTTACCCACCCTATCATGAAACATTAACATCACACACACAAATTTACATTTCAGTTTGTCCCCTGTGGGATAAATGAAGCTGGCAAGCTTCAGGAGATACTGAATAAAATTTGAGGGTCTGATTTTTTTTTTTTTTGGTCCCTGTCTTCTCTCTGTCCCTCCCAATTCTGGCCTGCCCAGCAGCACTGAACACAACCTTAAAGGGAAGGAAGTGCAGCAGGTATGGAGCAACGCAGGCTACACAGCAGTAGGGGGAAAACTAAAGGAACAGGAAAGAACCTGTGCTTGAATTGAGCTTATTTTGTTCAAGGTTTGACAAACAGACACCAGCCCCCGACATGCTGTCATCAGCACTTGCTGTGAATATCCAACCTCATCTGAGCTGGCATCCAGGTTGGCATTTGGGCTGAACAATGTGCCCCCAGCAGCAGATGTGACAGACTTTGCTGCCAATGGTTCAGCTCCTGGGGCTGGCCCTGGTGCCAGGCTCAGCTGCCAGGGCCTTCCTGCTGCTTTGCTGGGCACTGCCGTACATCTTGAAGGCTCTGCTGAACAGGTTGCTGGGAATTCAGTGGAAAGAGCAAAGCAAAATGGGGACATGTCTGTGTTTGTGAAATGCTACACCGTACGTAGCAAGGCAGCTTCCAAACGGGCATGCTGCCAGCTCCCGGTTTTGTGTGAGTCACACCAAGCCTAATCCATTGGTCTGCTGTTGACTGCAAATGAGTGAACCTGAGCTCTTTCCTGCTGCCATGTGGTGATGCTCCGGATCGATCACAAGGCCCTGCATGCACAAAGCCCTTTGTGACACCCACTCCTACTCATTTTCCCTGTTTATCTTTAATTGACTAAGCCCTTGACAACACTAATTAGATAATATGTTATGGAGGGGATTGAATGCTTTAAAGCCATAGATAGCTTTGGAGCATTGGGCCAAGTGCAACTTATCACATCAACACAGCTGGAAATAGTCCGTGGTGTAATTCATTGCTGATCACAGCACTGGAGGAAAAGAGGGGCCAGATCATACATTCAACTTAGCATATTGAGGAGGGAAGGGTGTGCTGGGGTTTATTTTCACCCTCTAAATTTTGTTCTCAATTTCTTGCCCATAACTGTGAAAGAAGTTTTGCTGGCACAGTTTGAATTGTCTCTGTCTCAGAGCACCTGCTAGGTGATGATGCCTCACGTACTTATTCAGAGTAAACAAAACACAAGTGATTATCCACTTAGCCATAATGCAGAGTGTCCTAGCTGACATGATCAGAGCTTTGCAAAGCCTCAAGGAGAATGAGAGGTTGATCACAGTAATATTATGAATGTACAAGTGACATTTAGAAACAGCTGCTTACCCCAGAACACAAAAGGGTCTCTCCTGGGCTCTGGTTTAAATGGTTCTGAAAAATGCTGCTGAAACAAACAGGTTCTGACACAAAGGAAAAAAAACCCTAGGGTTTCTAAGGAATAAACTAACGTTAGATCCAGCAAAATTACCTTCCAAATTCCTAATTATCAATGTTTCTAAGTCAGAGCTTACAATAATTACGAGCCTGGTTAATCATCACCTTTGTCTTTTCTCTTTACTCTTGTAAATTCTCTAGTTGGTGGCTAACTAGGAAAAAAAGTACAAGATAAAAAGGATGATTTATTAAACTAAAATGCCAGAGAGATCACGTAACATTTTGCTCCTCTCCTGAAGGTGGGTAAAGTTTCTACACATCCCCTAAGTGCTACAATTAGGAACTGAAAACTCATTATCATACTTGCCTCCATCCTCACAGTAAAAACAAAACCTTTCCTTATATATTGGACAAGAAGAGATAGGTTTTGCTGGGGATTGTTCTAGAAGGTAATAGGAAATAGTTATTTTTACCCTAATTGACAATTTACATAACATGAATCCTGAAGAGTTAGCTGGTTTCCCTCCAGTTTTTTATCTAAGAGGCTGGAAGCAGGGAGCAGCAGCCCACACACCAAGCAGCAATGAGCTGCCAGCTCATTATCTCTGCTGCAGGTACTGGAGGGAACAGAACCCTCCAGTTCGTAACCTGCCATGTCCTGCAACACTTGGGAACTGTCTCATAAGGAGGTGAAATGAATACAAGCAAACCAAGAGATCTCCTCATCAGTAACATTTCCATTGCAGAAAGTATCTCAATGTTTCTGTTCAAAGGGGATTTTAGGTCAGTGGCAACTGCCCTGTCATGGGGTCCCTCCCACTCCCTTCCAGCTACGTTCTCTGTGATTCACGTGGGCTTTGGAGAGCCAGTGCAATCCAAAGGCAAGGAAAAGGGGCCCATTAAAAAGCCAGAGAAAAGATTTTTATTACAGAAGGGTCTTTTTACATGTTTTCCTTTTGCCATGTCCGGGCTGGCCTTCCAGCAGCTCTGCCCTGAGTCCCAGGTACAAACCAGCTTTGGGCTCCACGTGAATCTCTAGGTTGTGACATCTGAGACCGAAACCTTTGGGAATTTTCTCACAAACCAGGCCAGAATATCAATTTATTACTGCAACTGGGTCAGTTCCACCTGGTTTCGGGTTTCAGTTTACACAAGTCCCAGATTAACAGGGAAGTTGACATGACTTTTAATATAACAGCATAACAGCATGTCCTTGCTAACTGCAGGAGTCAATACATGCCAGGAAGGCCAGCAGGGAAGAGCTACAGGAGGCACTTGTGGAACATTTCAGAAGAAATGATGGTTTCTGTTGGTTTGCATTCCAACCTGTACTGCTTCCTATACTCCATGAGCTCAACAACACAGGGAAGTCAGCCCTGAAAAGCTGTAACTACATTCCCAGGTTTTATTTGTTGCCCGTGAAATGCACTTGGCTTGCTCCCTGACAGAGATGGACACTGCAGAGATGCACTGTCACTTGACACCCCTCTGCCTTCAAGGCTTAATAAAGGAAGAAAAACTTGAAAAAAATCCTCATACAATATACACATACAAAGTGGTTGGCAAAAAAAAAAAAAAAAAGAAGTAGTGATTGCCTTGCTCACTAGAAGAGCTCAAAACTGTTAGGGAGAATTCTGGAAACTAAAGAAGTGGAACTTAGGAGTGGATTTTCATCACCCTCTCTACGTGGCTGGTTCTCATCCCTATTCCTATTCTTTTTGCCTTTTCCCCATCAAGGAAATTCGTCTCCAGGCAATCTGGGTTTATGTCTCTCCAGGATATTACCTCAAGATAAGAATCAAAGCTCTGATCCGAGGGAATGATTTCATCACTAATCCTTCCCCATTAGAAGAGCTCCAAGGTTAACAGAAATTAGTAAACATGTTTGAATCCTGCACCGAATTTCACTTTGCCGTGTGCTCTGTTAGACATTATTTATACTTCAGGGAGTGCTTTCAGGCAGTATCCCAGCAACAAATAGAAGGAAAAAATGCAAGGCACATTGCAGATTTGGCTGAATAAATAACATAAATACAGAAACATTGCTAGCTAGATGCTAAAGACATGCAACGAGAACATTCTCTTCTGGGTACACATTTTTTGTGGAAAGACTTCTTTTGAATTACAGACTCATGACTAGGTTTTGAAATTCATCCACAGCTAAGCTCACCCCTGAGAGAAGTCATAATTAAAAAAAAAATATATATTGCCAATATTGGCATGTAGTTTCTATAAAGAAGAAATATTTTCCATTAAGATTGTTTTTAGATAATTTGCTGAATATCTCATTATCTCAATTAAGGTTCTCATGGTTTCTCTGTAATAAATATGCCTAAAGCATTGACTCCAACAGCAAAGAACATCTGTAGTCTTTTCAGTCTCCAGGTTTCCCATGAAGTGCCACCCCTGGTCAGGTTCCCAGCTGGTGTAAGACAGCATGGCCTCAGAGAAGTCAGGGGAGAATCCAGTTTATACCAGGTATCAATGTGGCTGGGAAGTATCCTCTGAATTGTCAACTTCAGCATATTATCCCAGGCTTAAGACAGTGCCTGGCTCAGCTCTCACTCACTCCATGGTGGGTGTCTCCCAGGAGCATTTTTCCTTTCCCAGAGCAGCTGCTGCAGCCACAGCTCTTTACCCCCCCTTCACAACTCCTGCCCTGCTGATGCTGAACACTGCCTCCCACTCGGCTCAGTGTTTTGGGGCAGCCAAAAGCATGTCCCCTGGTGCTCTTACTCTTCACTGATTCCATGGGGATGAATGGATGAGGAAAACTGGAGTAGGCTGGAGGAGAGCAGTGTGCTGTGCTGCTGTGGGAATGAAGACATAGCTCCCAGCTAAGGAAGCTCACTCTGGAAGTCAGTGCAGTGCCACAGTATTGAAATGCCCAAGTATGACCACACGGATTGACCTGCTGCAGGATTATCCCTGTGCACATCTCACTGGTAATATCCCAAAGGCAAATACACCTATGCACACACCGAGTCAGTACACACACATCAGCTTTCCATTGGCTTCCTCTGGGTACAGATGGCTTGTTATATTTAATCTTAACTAGAGCACAGAATTCTCTTGTACCTTATTTTGTTAAATTACTGCATTGCTGTCCAAGCACAGAGTCCTCTGTGCATGAGGACTGGCGTATGCCTAGAGCTCTCCTCAAGGAACTACAAGAAGCAGATATGGACCTCTATTGCAGCCCAGGAGCTTAATGCACAGGAATTCCAAGATCCAGGGATCAATCAACACAGGCTCACGCTGGCAGGATGCTGGGCTCTCCTGTATACGTGTCCAGCTCAACAGTGCTTAGTCCTGAAAGGATTTCAGGGGAGGTGCAAAATGACGACAGCACTCAGACTTTCCAGAGTGGGGCTGCCAGAACTGCTCCTATCCTGCTCTGTCCCCAAAGAAACAAAAAGCCTATTTTTCCAGCCCCAGCTCATCATGCCTGAACAATGCGTGCCAGATTACAGTCATTCACCAGGATGCAACCACTGTCCTGCACCACTCGGTTACAAAGTACTCATAAATCCTGTCCATGGAGCAGACAAGCACGCACAGTTCCAGACAGTTCCTAAGGTACATTCAGCAGGACTTCTTTTCAGCAGCTTGGCTCTCTACTCAAGAGCCTACACGGGACCAGGGATCTAATCAGACTACCAAGAACCCGACTCACATCTCCATGTAGTTTGCAACATGACTTCCTTGATTCTGAATAGAGAGAAGAAGGCAAACCCCCAAACCATGCCCAACTTAAACCAAAAATCACGTTGTTACAGCAGCAAGATACAAATGACCTGAGTACCAGGCTACATTTTCGATCATTGAATACATTGTTTGCTTCTATTTGCAAGTTACTTTATGTTTCACAGACATGCTGGCTCTTCTTTTTGGGTCGGTCTACTGATAATCTTTAAGAATAAACCCACTAAGAGCAAAATACTATTTATCGTCTGGGTTTTGCTGTCTGCTTTAGAAACAGTTTTCAATGGTAACTTTAAAAGCCAAAGCATTAATGCACAGTGACAGATGGGCTGAGCTTTTCCTTGCTCTCTGATAAGAGCACAGTCTGTGTCAGGAGTCCCAGCCAGCACCACAGGTGACATGTGGCAGTAGAGCAGCCTCTCTGCTGCCCTGCTCCTTCCCTTCACGCCTGCACAACACACAACCCACCAAACGGCACTGCTGCTCCTGACACCCGCCCCTGAGGAGTCTGGGAAGGTTAGAAACAACAGAGGAAATTGTTCCAGAAGTAAAATCCAGAAGGAAAGCATAGGGTGAGGTCAACATTTGGAAAAGATTTTGTTGAAATAATTCCATCACCTTTTATCTGAGCAAAACAAAACTTTTCAAAATAAGCCCTTTCATGCTCATCTGGGTACGCCTGCATTCGGCCTGTGGCTCTAAACAAACCCACGGGCTGATAACCAGCTCTGCCACACCAGTGCACAGCAGATTTCACTGCTCTAAGGCTTTTATTTCTCTTAAGTCTCAAGTGAATCCTTCACATGCCTTTTCAAGTTGATTTACGAGCATCACTATAATGCTGAGCTCTCCTTCCTTACCACTTGCTGCTATTCAAATTAGTAACTGATTTTCAAGTCCTGGATAGCTCAGGTGCAAGACACTTAGGAAACACCCTGCAAGAGCTTATTCTCAGTATGCTCTTTCAAAGCCAAGAATAAATCCAAGGTTTAGTCTCTTAAGCTCTACATCATGGTAGTTTGTCCTTTTTTTATTGGTTTGAGACCTGAAACTTCATTCTGTGTGCTCAGAGTGAAACAGAAATTTTGCTCTGGGAGGGATGCTCTACAGCAGGGCCAGGCAGGTGTGATACTTGGAGAGTACTAGAAGCAGAGTCTTCCTTTTCACTTCTTTGTGGGGCTGTTCTGCTGACTTTTTACACTGGAGCTCTGGGGGAAATGGCTCAAATATCAGGGCCACAAGGGGCTAATTAGCCTCACATAAGGTACCCCAAACCGTCCCACCAGAAGTTTTCTCTAATTTTTTTAACCTTATGAAATAGCTATTCCACTACATTAGAAGAAAAATTTTCCAATAGTGTAACTTCAGGAACAATTTACATACTTGTTCCCCTCTTGCTGCCAGTGAGTGCCTGACCTACTCATGGGCACTTGGGTGAAGCTGGAAAAGGAATGCTCTCCTGCCCACAGTAGGAAACTCCTCTCATTTCATAAACCTTGAAACTGCTTTTAATTCATGGGCCAGAGAGCTGAGTCACAGACCTTCTGGTCACTTGGATGAACCCAGAGGATAAAAGGGCAAAATACAAATTAGCAGAAAAGCGAGTAACTGTAGCCAAGTTTAATATTGAATTAGCTAACTGAAGAAATGGAAAGTTTTGGAGGTGATAACTCTCATGCTACCTGAAAACAGCACCTGGCACACCTGAACCTCACAGTCCAAAGGCTGAGTGTGAAAAATTCTGCTGAACAACTGAACTGTTTCTTAAGGTTTTTGCAAGAGCTTCATGAACCAAGGGGCTGCACAACAAATCCTGTTAGCTAATGGTTCTAGATAGACGAAATCCAACCCTTGAGGATTTGTGAATGAAGAATCTTGCACAAACATGATATCTTTTTGGCTCCTACAGAGCAGGTAGAATTACCTGGTCTTCCAGCAAGACCTTCCAAAGAACCAGGGAGAACAAGGACAGGTGAAAGATGATTTCCTACAGTGGGATACCTTACTTGGCGAAGAAGGGATCAGTTACCTTCTTCTCATATCAGTTGCAGAGTGAGTTAGTTCAACATGAATGGCAACCAATCTGGTTGCATATCCCTCCAAATCTGGATTCTGATTGAAAGTTTAGTTCCCAGATGATTTCTTGGTTTTAAACCAAAACAACCATTTGCATTCTGTTTTTCATGGTGCACAGACCACTTTAATAACATTGGTTATCAGCTACTGTACTAACAACACTGGTTTTCTACTATTACTATATTATACCTGCTTTACCTGAGCTTTCCTTCAGGACATTGTTCTGATCACCGATTATTCTGACACCGCCTCCTGCCTTTGCTGTTTAAATATTTCAACATCCTGATGAAATGTGGGGCCATCAGGATTCTTCCTACAGTGCAGTAGCAGACTCTGGCTACAAACTTCACTTCTTATTTCCTCACTCTTTACCTCAGTTTACCTTAAAGGAAGTAAGTTGCACTTCAATTATAGTGAAGTAGAATGAACACGAGATGGAAGCTCTGCCAAGGAGGCGCTTCACAGCTTGTGGAAGAGTATGGAAAGAAGATGCCTGCACCCACAGAGAGTGCAGCGCCATTAGTCAGGCAGTGTAACATGCCCACGGCTGTTCTACTTTGGAATACAGCAGCTTGCATTTTGGTGATGAAATTTAAGGAACCAGTGCCTGGTGTGTTTATTTGAAACCTTTCATATTAGGACAGGGGCATAATGAGGCATGAGAGTTTCATAGACTGCAAGACATTGGTAGTCATTTGTTATATCTTGTCACTGACATACTGCAAGGGGACAGCCACAGGCAGTCTTGAGATACAGCCCATCTATGACCTCTGGAGAGAGAAATGATGCCCAGTTTTGGAGATGTGGGAAGGTGCTCGTGCCCACAAAGAGCCAGCGCTCACCCAAGTCAAGCTGGAGTGTTGTTCAGTAGATCCAGAGCCCAAAGGTGGCACACACAACTACTGCTGTTTCAGAGAGCAGTGAAGTTCACCCAGAGGGAAGTGATGGTGCAACAGCCAGCCAAAGGCAGGGGTTGCAGAGCCCAGGACCCCCTGACATCCCCCAGCTGACTGTGTGTGCACTAGGCTTTCACCCAGTGGTCATTGTGCCCAGTCCTGTGACACACAGCTGAATCAGAGAACACCTTTCCAGAAAGGGCTGTCTCCACTGAAAGAGGACAATGACAGAGATCATTGCTAGCCCAGCTCCAGGCTGCAGCTGTTAAAAACCTGCCAGTGCCTTTCTGGGGAGATGCAAGGACCCACCAGACAGCATACCTGAAAACATATGTTGAACAGCTCCAGGAGTACCACAGTTCAGTCTTTAACCATAACTTTGAATTTGAAATACAAACCTCTCATCACTCCTCTCTCCCTGCACCATGATTAAGCTTTTGGGCAGTGCTGCAGCAATGCAGGATGCTAAGCCAAATTTTGGCAGCAAACAGCATTCTCAGCACCAACCACAGAGAATTACAGGTATGGAAATGTATCAAATTAAAATAACTATGAGTAATGCTTATTCAGAAGAAAAATAAATACACCATACTGTGGGAAAATGTTTAAATATCTGAATTGAATCTTCAGCAAAATTATTTGCTTTGACATTGGTATGTGTTTTAGGCTAGCTAAATAATTCAAGTACTTTCCTTACATTACTTCTTGAAATAAGAGTTTCATGTTTATTATTCATTACTCAGGTGGGGAGCTCTGCTTGCTGTAAAAGTAAGTGGAACAAGCAGCTGCAGTAAGGTGAGATCTGGGACCCAAACACAGCTCATGAGCTTTGTACTAAAAGCATTTCCCACCCAAGGAACAGGATACAACCTACAGCCACTAACGTGGCAGGAGTAAAACACAGTTTTTACCTCAAACAAGAGTAACTACTAAAATAAAACAACCCAAGCTGAGATTCATTTTGTCTATCACCACAGGTACAGCAAGTCGTTTATGACTCCACTCAGCATAGCCCTGCCCAGGTAAGGTATTTTCCCTGTCACTCCAAACACTCTGATGGGAACTGCTGTAAATAAAGGCAGCACAATTTAACACACTGTGAGCAGTTCCATTAAGTCAATAGCATTACTATCCCCAGGAAGAGTTATGTGATCTGCTCTCTGCCCACCTGCATGAACTACTTCATTCCCCCGTTGCTGAGCTCCACACCTGATCCTGGCCTGTGCCTGACACGTAAAAGGTGTTTGGCATCCAATGCATCCCTAGGGCCAGAGAGGAGAGCAGAAAGGGCACGCTGCACTCCAGCCCCAGCCCCATTGGAATCACAAATGGAACAGGTGATACCTTTGTCCCAGTGCAGCTGATTTAATAAACCTGTCTCAACACCTTACGAAGTGTCGGGTTTAAAACCATTCCTGGAGCTCAGATTTCACCAGCAGAATGCTCAGCATAGTTTTGAGCTGTTTTCTGTGCCTGTCCCACACTGCCAAGGCATTTTGTTCAGAGGTCAGAAATGTGGGCATGCTACCATAAAAGTCAGGAAATCATTTACAGAATGCATAAAAATTGCTTTGCAGGGCAGTGACTCAGAGCTGAGGGGACATGACATAATGTCTTTGCTCTATAAACAAGAATGGTTAATGCATAGCCTTTAATACGCAACGATCAAACGCAATCTCGGTTCAAATGAGAAAAGATCCAATGCAGTTTCATTTCTCTGCTGATGACAGTGGAATTCAGCAGAAGACAGCAAGCATTCCAGAAAGAATGTATAGTCCCATCACTCATTACCACATGACAACTACCTCCACCTACCACATTCCTCTTTTCCAGGACATGTTTCGCACACTTCCAGATGGAGGTATTTTGAAGAAGAGCTCTGTTACCCATATTTTATTTTTTTCCAAATCTGAGGTCAGTGCTTACCAGCCAGGGCCTTGATGCGGGAGCGCTCAAAGAGCCGAGCAGAACTGTTCTCATTGTCCCAGTCGTCCACATCCCAGCGGTTGTTGACGTCGCTGTACTGCTGTTGGATTTCAATGTTGTCGTAATCTGTCGCTACCGTTGTCGTCATCCTGAGCCTTCTCCTTTAGCCTCTCCTCACCATCAGATTCTTCCTAAAACCCTCTGTCAGAGAAAAACACAGAAAAATAATTGTTTCGATGGTACACATATAGTGGAAGAAAGTTGTAAAGCTCAGAAGTTCTGGTTTCAAAAATCAGTGACTTTTACTTCAAGACAAGCTCAAGAACAGGTGAGATACCAAACACTCTTTCAGAGAACAAATATTTTCAAAAAATTAAGTGCTTTACCAAAGCCAGAAACTTGGCTGCATATACACATCCAGAATTTAGCTCCACAAAGCAGAATAAGGATGGAATAGTGCAGCAAAACACTTCCACAATTGTCATTTTCAAAAGCATTTGCTTTTGATCTGTGAGTGCTGGGTAAAGCACATGGAGCTGTGGATGAGAAAAACCTCAAGCACAAAGATGACCTCAATACTTTACAAAATGGTGCAAATACTGATGGAAAAAAAAAAATACAGATTCTCAAAAAGCCACATAAGCATTTGACTAGCAAAAGCCTTTTAACATGTATCTGAAGAAATACTGCTGTCTCCACATGCAAATACTGACTTTGTGACTGGTCCTGGCAATTTATTTATGAACTAATCCAGATAAAACCAACTAAATGATGCATTACTTTGAACTCTCCACAGGAACAACATGGCACCCACCAATGGAACCCTTGGGATGAGGTTCTCCTCTTTCAGGGTGCTGCTTGCATATTTATTCTGTTTTCTGATTAGGATTTCCATGTATTTATCAGTACTAGGTATAAGAGAGGCGGAGGAGGAGGGAGGGAGGTTATACACAGCTGTGAGCCCATTGGGAACAGCGCTGAGCATCCCCTTCACCAGTCAGTGTTCAGAGAGACCCCGAGGAGCACAGGATGTTCCTCAGGAGCCCAGAAACACACACCTCACCTTTGCAAAACGCAATAAATACAAGGCAAATAATAAATTTAGTCAGTAAATTACCAGAAACGCAGTTAAATACATGGCCAAGGGGGAGCCAGCGGGCCGCCCTTTTACCTGGGCGGGGCGCGCGCTCCCCTCACGGCGCCTCGCCCGCAGCCTCTCTCGTCTTTTCTCTCTTTTATCTCACTTTCTTATTTTAAAATAAAATTTAAAAATTTAAAAACCAGCCACACAGCCGCCCGGAGCGCAGGGCGGGGCCGGGGCCGAGTCCGCCCTGCCCAAGGAGCCGAGCCTGCCCTCACGGCTCCTCCGGGGCCGCCCCTCACGGATCTCCCGAGCCCTTCCCTCACGGCCCTCTCGGGGCCGCCCGCCCCTCACGGCTCTCCCGAGCCCGTCCCTCACGGCTCTCCCGGGGCCGCCCCTCACGGCTCTCCCGAGCCCGCCCTCACGGCCCTCCCGGGGCCGCCCGCCCCTCACGGCTCTCCCGGGGCCGCCCCCCACGGCCCTCCCCGCCCGCCGCGATGGCGCCACCTGCTGGCCCGGCCCCTCCCGCCACCCGCACATCGCGACATAAATCCGCCTCGCCCGCGACAGGCTGCTGTGGCTCACCAGCGGCCTTAATTCCCCGTCCGGGCCCGGGATATCAGAGCCCCCCCGTCCGCACCCCAGGGCAGGGCAGGGCCGTGTTTCCGCGCTGACAAACGCCGGTGTCTGGCGCAGAAACGGGAGCGGAGCGGCGCTGGGGCGGCTGTTACATAAGGAGCTGTTAGCGAGGGCTGAGCGCGAGTGTTCAACCTTCCCAAAAAGTGGGAAGGAATCGCTTTAGTCATGGGAAGCTGCCAAGAGAGCGAGGGAAGGCGAGGAGAGCTGGCTCTGGGGAAGGTCGCGGGGACGATGCTCCCGCGGCGCATCCCGCAGGAGCTGGGCATGGAGCAGGATCCTGCCGCTAGGAACAAACAAAAGCACGGAGCAAAGACGGGGACAAGGATTAAACCCCGCTCGCCGCGTTTCTGCACAGCCCTCACCAGCTGATCCTCACTGAGCATCAGGCCTAGACAAAAACCTCCCATTGATCCCTGCACACAGGCTGAAATCAGGGTTAATTCCAATTAAATCCAGCGTATAAACAACGAGTGGGAACAGGCTGATCGGCAGCATCATTTTCCATCCTTTCTATACTCACCAGCGCTCAAGGAAGAGAAGATGTGCCACTGGAAAAGCTGCAGCTCCAACTGTAAAAATCAGTGACCCCGAAATTGGGATGCAGTGACATGTAATTTAATATAGATGGGACAAGCCATGGGATTTAATTTATTTCTGTGTCACTGCTGTTTAGAAACACACACAGCTCGATCCAGACTAAATTCAGCTCTAACTTGTGCTTCATCACTTCTCCCACCCTGAGCATCGCACAAGCAAAATCTATCCCAGATAAAGCTAAATTGAGCATGAAATGGCCTGTTATCCCACACCTATAGGGCTGGAAAACCTCTATCCTTGTTCTGAGTCTAATAAAAGCAGCGCCTCGCTCCCTGACATCTGGCTCCCTTTTCTGGGATGCAGCTCCCTGCCACAGGGACAGTGGAGCGGGGGAGCAGGAAAACGCTGCAGGGATAAAAATAAGCACCTTGCAGCAAAGCAAGGTGAGGAGAACACAAGAGAATCCTGATTCCAGAGACAGACCCAGCTACAGAGAGTGCAGAAAAGCTGGAAAACTGCTTTTCTTGAGCCTTGCTGCAGCTCTGATCCAGCACGACCCACTGGTGCCTCTGGGAACAGGGAGGGAAGATAAACACGAGCTCTGGCAGAAACCTGCAGGCTCCTGACTGCAGGGATGGAAGTCCTGCAGCTGGGATGAGCTACAGCAACACATCTTGTGTCCACATTAAGGGTGTCCTGATCTGACAGGAACAACACCAGCAACTGCCCAGGGAGTAACAGGGGGAAATGGTTCGGAATTTTCCTGGAGCCCTTAATGTAGCCGAGTTCACTTGACCTTGAGTGTAACTCACCTGTGAAACCAGCCCTGCACTTGAAGGAGCATGCTGAAAACCCTCTGTGTGTGTGTGCAGTCCACACAGACATGTAGCACACGTGTATTTACAGATTTAGTTTAAGCCTCTGCATGAAGCACCCACTAACATCCACAGAGAAATTACCACAGAGCACAGGGACAGAGGGAAGCCCATTTTCCAGCAGGAACAACCTTTGTCACTTAAACATCCTGGCCTGGCTTTAAGCTCAGATAACCCCTCTAATAAAGGAATTATGTTTTCTGCAGAGAGCCAGAGGTAACAGGAATTTCAGCTGCCAACATCCTGAGCAGCATCCTGCAAGCCTGGATAAACCCACTGGGAACAAGGTATTTCAGAAACGGCAGGTCACAGCTCCTTTCCTATTCACAATTCAGACCCGCTCTAGGATGTTATAGCATATAAAACCAGAGAAAGCAGTCACTGGGGATTCTCAGTTAATCCATGTCCTCTTAAACTCATCTGCCAGTGCTGCATGCACCTGGCTTGGAGATGTTAGCAGAATTCCAGGGATAAGCAGGGGTGAACTAATAAATAGCATGGAACAGCTCCAGGCCCTGAATCCACAGACACACTGCAATGGGTTGAGAAAAATCTGTAGATTCCCGAACTACTTCCTCATTGATAAAATATAACTCTGTTGCCTTCTGCCATGGGTACCATGCTAGACGACCTGATGAGACAAAAGAGATCAAACCATTTCATTTCAAAGCATTCCTTCAAACCTATTGCATAATCTGAGGGCGGGAGGTTGGCATTATCTTCAAAAAGAAGGAATGGCTTGAAGAAAAAAAATCAGCTACCAGGAAGAGCATTTTCTCAGACAGTTTTCAAAGGCCACATCCAGGGGTCAGACCTTTTGTATTTACTTTCATAAATAGACCAGATTCTGCTCTGCTTGTTTCTCAGATAATAGAAAACAAACAGTTTTATTCAGACCATCTGAAGAATGAATTAATTTAAAAAAAATTCATTGGCTACTCTTAAATGCAATCATGTAATTCACTAAACAGGCTATGACTATAATCCCTGAAATTCTGCCATAACCACACATCTGGAATTACTTCCTAATAGTTACATTTATCTTTAAAGTAAACAGTGTTTTTTCAAGAGTTACTATTCTTCCAGGAAACATGCTAAGCTGTAGTTAGATTCATGTTACTCTAACTAAGGATGGTCAAGAGGTTTTTATGGTGCTGTGATTGAAGAAAATATAGTTTGAACAGCAATCCCCAAATGGTCTCATGGCTTATGTAAATAGACTGTTCCCTGGCTAACACACAGCCCAACCTATTGCAGCTTTCCTGGCATTAAAGATACATTGGAAATTCATCTCTAACTCCCACTGACTATGTGAAAAGGGGACACAGACACCACATCTCCAGGTCACCAGAGCACATGGATCTGGTGACAAGCAGGGACACAAGCACTGTGACAAAGAGAATGCTCTCCTGATCCCACAGATCAGATATGTACCTCCAAGAAACCAAAATTACACACTGCCTCCTTTCTGGTAGCCCTCTGAAACCAAGGCTGGACGAGCACAGGAAGCAATTCCATTACTCTCTCTGCAGGATACTTTCCCTCCCAGTCAGTCCTTCTCCCCCACTGACCACCTCATCAGTCCAGATCTTCACTTTAGAGCAATGATTATTACTGAAAAGAGAGAAATTTAGATAAAATGTCACCAAACTTTGCATTTACTCTGAGCAACATTCAGCTCCCTCCTAACAGCAGCGCAACAGACATTTAATCACTTTTTAAATGTCATTTTAAGCCAGTATTTAACCAGAAGAATGGAAGTTCCTCTGAACTCTCAGGGTCCACCCACATCTTGTCACCCCAACAGGATGAGATTCTCACCCTAAACTTCCACACAGAGCAAAGTGGCCTGGTCAGGGTCAATAGGGGCACCCTGGGAGAAGCTCAGGGCTGGATGCCAAATGAACATACACATCAAACACCCACACAGGTCAAACTCTGCAAGTATTTGCAAAACACTGAGTAGAAACTCAAGAGTTGTACAGAACTTTTGGGTTGAGAAACTGAAGTCCTGAGCATGAAGCTTAGAAGGACTGGAGAATGCATGTCCCAATTCCAGCCATTTCTCAGCCTGAAGCCCGAGGAGGTGTTTCCAAGAGGAATCCTTGGAAACAAGGAGGTGTTTCCAGGCTCTCTCCCTGCTCAGCCTCCGTGTTGCTGAACTGCAGCACATTTCCAGGGACAGGAGCTCCCCTGTCCCAACAGGGCAGAGAGGGGAGCACACTCATTTAAGTTCTGGCTTGTTGTTTCAGCTGCTGAACCAATCCCAAAATAATAAAGGCAGTAACTCAGCAAGGCTGCAACTCCCTTGACCTCCAATATCCCCTCTCCCCCTCTCCCAATCCCATCTTTCCTTCCACAAACAGAACCATACTGTTTCTGCATTTTCCAGTCCCAGAGTGCCCCCATATCTTTGTCTTCGCTTCCCAAGCCAACCCACTTTGTGGTGCTGACTCCTCTGGCTGTCCATGCTCCAGGACGTGGAGCCCACCAGCCCAAAGCATCCTGAAAGGTCACAGCAAAGGGGGGACAGGCTGTGCTACCAAATGCCACAATCAGCATGTGGGGCACTTCAGGAATGCACAAATAAGGCAAGACTGAAGCCTCTTTATTCCCAATACAGGCTGTAAAAGTGTGCAAAGGTCACTAAAATCAGGCAGCCCGTCCTTCACAAGGGAGGTCTGCTTCCCACATCTCAGATAACCCAGCACTCCAAAGACCAGGCAGTTGAGAGTGGATTCCAGGCTCTTGTTTTCTTTCTGAGGTCCCCAGGATATCACACTCTAGCTGGGAGATGGGTACATAATTAAATAAGCACTGAAACAACTTCAGAAAGTGTTTGTGCTGCTCCCTGAGAACAGACAGAGCCTCACTGTCCTGAAGCCCCCAGTGCTGTCAGCAGGGGTGACCAGTGCACACCCAGCACCACATGCCCCACACAGGACAAGGATTCCAACAACCAAACACAGCCAAGGGCACAGAGAAACTCAAAATGGCTGAAAATAGGTTATTTAAAATCACAAATCTCTATTTCAAACCTTTTCACTTCCAGCACAGACCACTGAAACCTTCTGGTCTGCTTCTCTCTACACTTGGAGCAATGAAGTTTCACCCAGTTTTTCATACACCACCCAGAAGATCTGGACTCCAACACTCTATCCCAAAGGCTCCAGAATAATTTAATTGATATATGTGGTCCAAATATGCCCTCTGTCATCTGAGGTATCTCCATCCAGCTGAGGATACAACCCAAGATATGCCAACATTATTTGAAGACCCTCCTTAAAACACCAAGAGGGTAGAAGGAAGCTTCATATGGATTTCATCCAAGGGCAGACACATAACAGGAGCTGTGGGGTGAGATTCTCTAGGCCTCTGTATTTCCCTGTGGAACATCCTGGAATAGATATTGCCTCTGAACCATCCTCTAAAGAAGGCCATGCCCCACCACCAACTATCTATAAACCATGAACAGACTAAACCAGAAAAAATCTGGACATTTTAGGCAGAAAGAAGATTTTTGGAAAGAAGATAATAAACAGGAGCACAAAGATGAAGCAGAACTGAACTTACCACACACAACACTTCAGGGTGGAGCGAGCACCAAATTCCTTCTGGGACTGCCCTTCCTTTTTCCCCCATCACTTGAAAAATGTAAAACACATTTTGCCAAGCTGCTGAGGGGAGGGCTCTGTGTCAGCCACCAGCAGCTCCTAGGGAGCAGCACTCCTGCATCCCTACCAAAAGGGAAAGTCTACGGGGATCCAGCAGGGCCTGGAGTTACACACAGAGCATGAACACCCACGAGGGCTGTGAGAATAAAACTCCACATACTGGGCCCAGCTCAAAGAATGCTCAAAGATCTGAACCCCTTATTTCGTTTTTAAGCAAAACACAGAGTACTCGACCTCTTCTGTCATGTGTTTGTGGTTTTCCCTAAACAAGCACTGCTGGGCAAGGTTAGTATTTAAGCAGTAAGAGCTTGGTTCAACTCCAATAAGTGCATCATGAGATAGTCCATGCTGCTCCAGTGAGATCCATGAATTAAATACAGCTTCACTCCAAACCAACTCACAAACCACGTTTGTATCAAACACAGCCAAAGAAGATGTAGTTCAGGACCCAAAAAAATCTTATGAACCATCAGCTGGGCATTTCCTAAACTTGCCATCCTGATTTCTGCTTCTAAGTAAGTCAGTAAAGAAATTCTCATAGATTTAAATTCATGCAGCTCTTGGTCATTTGCTTTTAAAAAACACTGTCATCATCCTCTTGGTCTTTCCTGTGTCAGTGAAAGACAGACCCTGAAATTATTAGGATATCTGGGACTGTCCTGCCATGCATATGGCTTAGCTGGAAAAAACCTGGGGGACCAGCTCAGCTCAGCAGTTTCTCTTTCCATCTCCATTCTGGCATTATTTATAACTTCTACCTTCCAATTATTAGATTTCCCACACATTTTCAGAAAGAGCTGCATTTTTGAGTAGGGTAACCCATCCAGAAGGCACCTTTTCCAAAGCCTAGGCCAAGGGAGGACGTTCCCATGGAGGAAAATTCAAGTGCCAGTTCAGGAGTTTTAATTGAATCTGCTCTTCAGGCTTGCACACTTGTTCTGGTGCAAACGCAGCTGGTCACTTTGAAAAGGCAGGAATGAGCAGCAAACCAGGGATTATGTTCTGCTGGGGACTGGAATAGCATCCTGAATGTTGTGAGGGCTTTACAAGACAGCCAATGTGTGCTGGTGCACCTGTGTGCTCTGATCTGTGGGGTCAGCAGCTGGCATGCCACTCCTTTTTCTGGGGAATATGACTGCCAGCAGGCCAAGAGCCCTTCTGCTCTTCCAGCCCATGCACTTATTTTACAATAAATTCTTACACAGGAAATTTTGACCATAGAATTGCCTGAACATTTTGATAAATAAAGTAATAGCAAGAATGTTCTGATGGTGGTAAATTAATATAAAGTGATTAAAAATCTGAGTAGGATTAATAATATGTTGTCTGTATATACCACAAAGGGTGCTCTGGGTTGAACCCCAAATGAAATCCACAAGAGGAAATGAACAGGAGCTGGAATCAAAGAGGCTCCAGGTCAGCTGAGTCCCTTCTGGAACTACAGGAAGGACTTTTCTGACGTAGGCTCTCACTCAAGATAACCTTTACTCTGATCCACCCTCCAGCTTTAGCACAACCCAGCCATTTCACAGGTACCACTGAGGAGACCAAGACCTTGTTTCACCAAACCACCTCGTAAAGGTGTGAGAAGCCTCTGCATTTCACCCATCCTGATCAGAGAGCAAGGCAAAGATCCACTTTCCAAACACCTCTAAGAAGTACTTGTGGATGGACTGGTGGAGGACACCAGGGACAGCTTGTCTGGCAGGAAGGAAAATGGATGTATTTCACTACTTATCAACACATTTCCAAAGAAACAACCCAAAAAATCCCTTCCACAGTCACTGAGCATTTAAAGGACAACATTTAGTATCACCCTGTTCTAGAAGCAATCTGTGGGCTGACCTTCACCAAAAGAATGTGAAAATACAGGGCAATTGTCTACAGCGGTATTTTCCTTTTGTCTTCAGCACAACAAAACAAAAAAGTCCTTTTTAGTATTTTTCAAGTGTTCATGCAGAACAGAGTTCCAATACCAACCAGGTACCTTCAGAAAGGAGTTCCTCCTTTTTGGGTCTCCACTCTCTCATGACTCAGCTCAGGAGAACCAAAGCTCTGAGCTTTGGGAACCCGCAGTGTGTCGGGGAAGGACTGAAAGCAGAGACGCTCCCGAGCTGGCTGTCCTTTGGATGAGGACACTGCTGTAACATCTCGACCCTGGCTGTGACCCTCACTTGGCAGGAAGTCCCAGCAACCTGAAAGCCCTCAATGACATCACTGTTTACTTGGGTAGCAAAACTGGCAGTGCCAGGTGGCACCCGGCTGAGGGACACCGTGGAGACAGTTTGCAACCTACAGGGAAACTTTCCTCAGGGAAAAAAGACAACTTAGACATCACTGGGTCATTCAGGAAATGCTGCAATTGCCTCTGTGTGACCACACAATTTAACAATATCAGTACAGTTTATACATATAGATAGAATATAGTTTACATGTGTTGTATGAATTCAAATGAAGAGAGCTCCAGCCAGGTTTCTGGGGGTGGGAGAGAGACTGGAGGTGCTGTGGCTCTGTGGATCTCTGCCATGGCTCTGAGACTGGAGATTCTGCCCCACTTCCCACTGCTGTGAGGGGGTCTCACACAGAAATGATGGATCACTTTTAGAAGGAGAGCACACCTCAGCCTGCCCTTGGTGCAGAGCTGACTCCAGGCACTGACACACTTCCATCCGGAGCACATTCCTGCCCTTGTGCTCCGTCTCCAGAGCCGAGATGCGATAGCTCTGACCTCCTTACAGGAGGAGGGCTGCCAAGTAAACAGCCCTGGCTCACCAGCCAGCCAACTGCTGCCTCCCTGCCCTTCTATTTTCCCTTTCCACTTCCACACCCCACCCTTCCGAAAGGTCCCAGCCCAACCAAAGGGCGTTCCACCTGTGGATGAGCGGCAGTGAGCCAGAGCCTCTGCCCATCTTCCCTTCCCGGTATCTCTGCGAGCTCCCGCTTCCTTCCCACAGGGAGGAGGAACTCGGGCCGTGCCGCAGTGCTGAGCCCAGGCACAGCCAGAGCGAGATGCAGCCGTGGGAGGCTGAGCACACTCACGGCTTGGCAATCCTGGAACGTCCCTGAGGGAGGGCACAAAAACAGGGAGTAATGTCAAGCCACCCTGATCTACGCCTAGGCAAACCTCCTCCGTGTTGGAGGGTTTTATGTAAGGGCAGGGAAAGGCTCCACCGCTCCAGCCAAGGAGGAGAAATTGAGGACAGGCTGTGCACAGGCACCTCCTCCCCACTCGGGGGAGGATGCCTGGTGACAACTTCCAGCGAGGAAGAATGAGACTGAGCTGCTTTGGCTCTGCCCCCAAACTGCAGAGCAGCGGTGGGAAACCGCACCCAGGGAGACGCCCAGGGAAAAAAAGGATGTTTTGTTGTGGAGGCTTTTGTTCTGGACTCTGTTTATTAGCGATACTTCACAGCCAGGCAGGCAGAGCAGGGAAGCGATTTAAAGGGCCAGCCTGGAGTAAATAACCTGCTACGCAGATTCGGAATCAGCAAATAAACAAACAACAAAAAGCAGATTCTAGGGGCAGGCATGGGGAAGGATTTGCTGACACTCTCCATAAGGCAATAGGGCTGAAGCAAGAGCTGGTTTCAGCAGCTCCAGCACCAGCCCAGGAAGGAGCATCCCCGAGTCCAGACACGCAGAGACTGTCATTAAGAGGAGACATAAGACAGCACTAATTACCCCACAGCAATGCTGAGATGATCCACCTGCTCCCACACAGCTACTGGCTCCAGGTACCAGAGATTCCTGAGACCTCCCTCCCTGAGCGAGCTCTGCTACAGCCAGAGATGCTCAACCAGCTCCTGAGATCTGGAAATCAAAGATCAAAGAGCTGGCCTAGTCAAGAAGAATTGAAAAAAGAACTCGGATTTGGACAGTGTGGTGGTCCCGGAGGAGGCACATCAAAGCCTGCTCCAGAACAAGCACTTCCTTCAGATGCTGGAACCCAAGTCACAGCCAGGATCGTGCAAAGCTTTGTCCCTTGCACTGGAATGTGTTACAGGTACCATATGGATTCTAAGTGTTCTCTCTTGAATGAACATAAATCCAGAATAACCAAGAGAATGGGAAAACTTTTGCTTTGGGGAGATGAAGACAGTACTCGACTGTGGGTGAGGGAATGCCAGCATTTCTCTGGATTAGAGCTGATTGGAAAGTGAACTGAGAAAAGGAGCGGCTGGATACTAAACACCCACTTGAAAACAGAGGTGTCAAGAATTGTCCTGCAAATCAGCACAGCAATGCACATGCACATCTTCTGCTAGGCTAAACCAGAAACATGGCTGAAAGCAGTCTGGAAAAGAATCTCTCCCCAGGAAGAGGGAAATGTCAGATGTCACACAAGCAAATCACCAAGTCAGGCAGTGTAAGGCATGATTCCATCAGGCCAACAAGATTCCTGGTTCAAGTAACCAAGCCCAGCTTGAGCCACTGCTTCCCAAAGAGCAGGAAATGTGTCTCATCCTCCCCAGGGGACACACAACACACATCGTCCACTTCTTGGCAGAGGAATCAAGAGCACCACATCCAAACTGGTCTCCTCTCCTCTAAACTAAATGTTTCATGAGTTAGTGAACACTGACTAGAGGAACACAACAGGTAAAACTCAGCAGGCCGCTTGCATTTGCCCACATGGAAGTTTTAAATGGACACCAGCTGTTAATTCCTTTCTACATTCTTCACATTTTTTTTTGGCCAGCTCCCTACAAGACTAACAGAAACCTTTCCCCTCCAACTTTCATCTGATGCATAGATAAAATAGTCAGGCAAGGAAAAGAAATCTGTCTAATTATTGCCTTCATTGAAATGCATGCCTGTAGATCTTCAGTGCATCCCTGCCCTTTGAGATGGGTTAAAGAGCCTTAATGCCATCTAAATTAAGTCAATTTGCTATTCAGAACATTTGTGAGCAAACAATTTGCATCCTGGGAGGAGAAAGCGCATGGGCTTCCATCCATATCCCACAGTGTAAAACCCTGGGAAATAAGATGATAGATGGGAAGAAAAAGCCCCAAAAAACCCCTATGTCTTAAATAACTCAGGTCAGTATTTTGGTTCTTTGATGTTTCCACTATGGCTGAGCCCTTTTTTCTTTTTTAAAATAAATATTTTAGTGCACATCCTTGTGTGCTGATTCATGTGAGATAAGAGATATTTACCATTTTATATATGATAGAGTGGTGACTCTTTCCAGGTTTTCCATGTCAATTTGCTAATCCTTGGAGTGTTGTCTTGTCCACCAACCCCAAGATGTTACTCCCTGTGAGTCCAGCCAGGAGACAAAGCCCTGATCCCTCCAGCTTGGACCCTGGCTACACAGCCAGCCCAAGGCCTTTTCCAGGGGCCAGGGCCAGGACAATTCCCTGGGGCCACGAGAGGAGCCCAGAGCATGAGGTGCCACGTGTTACTCACAGTTCTGGATTCTCCAAGCAAAACAGGCAAATAAACACACCAATGACACCGGCTCCTTCAAAGCACCCAACTATTGTTATTGGCACTTGGATCCAAGCAGCTTCTGGCCACACATAAACATGGCCTGGCTTGCTCAGAACCTGGGCAGGGGAACGGGTCCAAAGGATCCAAAATCCTCACGGTCCTTTGCATTGACTTCCCAGGGAAATTGTACCAAGCACTGTCACACCGAGGGCTCCAACCCAACTCCTGCAGCAGGAGGAAGCACGAGGAAAGCACTGGAACTGTGTGATCACTGCAGGGGCACAGCCCCAAAGCTGCCCACCGAGCAGCACCGAGGAAGAACCTGCACGAGGCAGGGATGTGTGAAATATCTGATCCTTGTTCCATCCTCATCTGAGGGTTGTGTCTGGGAAATGGCTCCTCAGCTGGCACAGCCCCAGCCCAACAGCTGCACTGCTTTTCTACTTCCACAAACACTCGGAAAGTTCGCCAAAGCCCTGTTTGTGCTGGCACACAGCCAGCACTTTATTATTATGTACTATTAGTTCATAGTGAGAAATGTGCACTACAGGAAAAAAAAAAAAAAAAAAAAAAAGCCCCGAGAAGCTCAGTAATTGGGTACAGATGTTGAAGATTTATGGAGCTCTCCCCACTGGACAGGATCTTACAGATTGTTTCTATCACCTGTTTGGCTTTTGGAGTTTTTAATAAGATAACTATGTGTGCTATCCTGGAAGAAAATTCCAGAATTCCTCCTTCAGAAACCAATAACTTTTGATCTCCACTTGTCTCCTCTCAGTAACAATCTCTCCTCAGAGTTCCATAAATGCCACTTGATATTCATTTCATATTTAAATATGATCTTGGCTGTTGTTTTCATTACCCAGCAACTTTCAAACGCAATCAGACAATTTCATTCTTACTTCATGGCCCAGAAAATAAACCTGACACATCATGCCAAGTCCTCAGCAGTTAGAAATTACGATTAAATCTCTCAGTATTCAAAATACCTGATAATCTTCACCTTTATTCCTATTTTCTGGCAAACAACATCTGCTCAGCATTTCTGGGGACTGCTGCTTGCCCAGTGCACAGAGCCCAAACTCAGCTTAAGCTGCCTGCAAAACTATCTCAGTTCCCATCCAGATTCCTGAATCTTGGTCCATTAAATTAATTCTGCAAAATATCTGAAATGTGCAAAGCTCTGCAGCTGACAGCAAACACCACGAAAGTGAAAACACAAGGAAGTCACTGGCATTTTTCATAACTGACCTGTAATGGTTTTGCCATTTCAAATTACATCAGGAATGATTTCTTTCCACCAGCACAAAATGGCAAAACAAGGTGCATTTCACTCGGAAATTGTTTTTCCAAGCATTTACAAAGGAGGATAAATCACCAAAAAAGGTTGTATCTCTGCAGAGCAGCATGTGGGACCACTGAGTTTCTGCTCTGACACCCATCAAGGAGCACCCAGGCTCCCTCCCTCCTCGCCTAAGGCACACCTCAATTTGGCTGGATAACCTGACTTTGCCCTTCACCTTTCCCACAAGTCACAGCTGCTGATAAACTCTTCCTGAAAAATGATTTCATCTTCCCGACAACGTGGCTTACACAGCACAGATCCTATAAAGGTCAGGACCTCTTTACAGTTTTAGACACTCAGTTCCCATGCAAAAAACAGTTTATCTGGTAAATTTGGAGGGTTGGAAACAAACCTATGGAGATAACGTTTTTCCCACAGCTCTGAAATCGACTTTATCAGTCACAATTGTACTTTTAGCTCAAAAAAAGTTTTAAAATGTTTTACTATTCCTGCTTACATGAGTTCATACAAGATGACTGCAGCCTCTACACTGAATGTGGGTAAAGAGATAATGAAGAGAGCAAAGGGTGGAGTGTGCCCACCTCCCCTTCCTCAAGGGAATTCAGATGGCAAAAAGCACTGTGAGGAAAGGACAAGTAGATAAATAAAGTAGAGAAAAGCTCCATTTTACACCATGTTCTGTCACAGCCACCAAGCCAACATCTGCTACAAAAAGCAACTGCCCATTCTCTCTGGTTTCCTGAGTCACACTCCCTGCATTCAGGGCTTTCTATGGAAATCCTCCACCTTTCCCCTAATTACAGAAGACTGGAATCATCTTGGGTTATGGAAATACATGAAGTAATTCCCATACAGGAAGAAAGAGACATCCTTCACTTGCCATGATCACTCGCCTTGGATCCTGAACAGATTGGGCCTTGTGTCAATGTTATCTTATTTCATGTACCTGAATGATTCTTTAATTTAATAAGAATTCAAACATTGCCTAGGGAGAATAAGTACAAACAGGGGTGAAACATTTATGAAGGAATGTTTACAAACAAGTGGTTTTCTTTAGCTTTTACTTTTTAAAAGCTCAGATTCTCACAAATTTCAGATTTACACCTGCAGATTCACAGTACAAAAAAAACCAACCCAACAAAACCCAGACCAGCCCTGGAGCCATTTAGAAAGCGCTAATCCTGATCATTTTCCACCTAATGACTGTTTACTACACAGCCCTTTTAAAAGCTTGGCAGCTGTCCAGATCTTCCTGCTTTTCCTTTCTCCCACACATCCCCCCTGACAGCCATCTTGGGGGAGGACAAACCTCAGGAGAAGAAAACTCTCCTTTCCAGCCTGGAAAAGCTCCTCTCCCCAGGGGAAATCCTGAGCCTTGCTTCACTTTCAAGGTAAAACCAAAACCTCCAAGCTTTCAAAGCCTCACCGAATGAGAACATGGAAAGGAAAAATTAAAGCCAACCAGAAAAGCTGTTTTTTCCAAGGATTTCAAAACCAGCATTGGTTTTAAATGAAGTGGGACCAGTTCTGTAATTCTCTGAGCCCTACCAGGACGGGATTTGAGCATGGCCACCCCACCACTTGTTTCAAGTGCCATTCACTGTCACTTGGCATTTCAAGCTGGAACAATTATTTGTGGTCAGATGCTCCCCCTGCTCCTGACCAGCTGTGCTTTGATCTCCCCCTCGTAGCTCCCGTGGATCTGGAGGAAGCCCAGCTCCCGTCCTTACCAAAAATGCAGCATAACAGTTCCTTGGGGAAAGTGCAGTCCCACTGCAGCTCCCAGACCTCACACAGGCCTGGGATGGGACCAGATGTCTCCTGGAGTCCTGACCACCATCCTGTCCGTGGCTTCTACCCACACACCGGACTCCAAATCCCCAGTGAAAGTGAGGAATAAGATGTAAAAGCACAATGGGAGTTTTAACTGAGAGGATCAGGTCAGCACTGCATCCCTTTATGATGGGAATTGGGGTAAGACAGGACCTCAACACAAAGGTTTGAGCAAGGATGGTGGCTACTCCAGGAATAAAGCAAAAGCATAACCAATCCAATGAGCTACAATTAGTGTTTTACCTGAAATCAGTCCAGCCCATACTCGAATCAGGTCACCAGTAATTAAAGCATCCTTATTTGGAATGGTAAACCCAGAAAATGCCCGGATCAGAGCATTTCTCAAAGAGAATATATTAATAGCAGTGTTTGGAAATACGTGATGCACTCGTAAGAGGCTTTAATATAAACCTCAGGATTACATTATGCCAGCTTTTCAATTATTATACTCTCCATGAAAAGCCTGGTGCTGGCAGCAAGAGGTTAAAGCAGACCTTGGAGCATAGCTTTGCCCTTTCTCTTCCAGAGGATCCCACTGTTGGTTCCTACTCCTGCACCACTTGCAGCTGAACAGAAGCACCGAAGGTGGGATTTTAAATAAAACATCTCTATTAGTGATGCCATCAATGCCAACACAACACACAAGGGGAAGCCTCACAACTTCACCAGGGACAGCAAAATCAGTCTCTGTAGTTTATAGAAAGATCTGCTTGGTTGACTCCATCTTAAAGCTCACCACACTCCAACTCAGCCATTTTAATTCCTGAATGGCTGGAGTTTGCTTTCCCTTCACATGGCACTGCACAGCAGGCTCAGCTGTCTGGAGACCAGGGATCTCTGCTGTAAAGCACATGCAAGTGAAGGATGGAGACAAAAAAAAAAAACCCGAGTGAGGCTGAAGGGGGGTGGTGAGCAGCAGAGCGAGGTAATGTGACTGAATAAGTAAAAACGCAGAATTTTTAGATTGTTTTTGTTCCAAACAGGCATCTCAGGAAAAGCTCCACCCTCTGGTTCTCTCCAGAGGGTGATGATGAACGCAGGCTGTGTCTGTGCTGCTTTAACAGCAGCCCCAGAGAGAAATCTCCCATTCCCAAGCCGTGGGAGTGGGCTGGCACCCACTGGAGCCTGGTGTGCACACACTCACAGGCAGGGCAGGAGCAGCAGAGCTGAGCCTTTTCCATCAGAACCTGAGATCCACGTGGATGCACAAGTCCTGCTCCCCTAAACATCCCTCCTGCAGGCCCACCTGCCCTGGAGCCCCTCTGGCATCTCTGGACCCTGCAAATGTCCCTATTTTCCAAAACCAGGTATCCCCTATGCAGAAGAAGGAGTAAACCCCAAGTCACCACAACCCGAGCCTTACATCCATGTCCAGAGCCCCCAGCTCTGCTCCAAAAGGAGCTTCCTTCTCTCCAACAGCAACTCCCAGCACAGCAACCTCTGTGATCCACAGGGACACAGGGCACTGCACCAGCTTTGAGAAAATATCAAAGGAAATGGTTACCTGCAAACCCCAGCGTTTATTTTTGCCCCACTGTTCCTTGCACTCCCCCAGCACTTCCAACTCACACAGACTGGCATAATGGAGCAGCAAGGAAACCAAGTCCTTTTCAATATTCCTTTCTGTCATTCCATCACCCTAATGCAAGTTCCAGGCAAACAGAGACTTCCCAGAGGAGCAGAGAACAAACAGAAAACAAGCTCTGGGCAACAGATGAACCCACAGGATCCACTTTGGTGCCTGCCCACCTGCAAGTGCCTGAAGGACAATCCCTTCCCTCAGCTCCTCCCCAGGAATTGCTGGAGAGGTGCTGGAGCTGTAAAATCCCTCTGGTCAACCATGACAAAAAGATACTTGTGCTGACTACCACATCCTTGTTTACCAAATCCATGACAAAAACTAGCACCAAACACATGTTTGTTACCTGAGCTAGAAAAATGAAAAGTATTCCCCTGAGCAGAAATTTTAATTTAATCTACCCAGAACAGCCTGTGGAAGGACAGACCCAAACAAGCCATATATGACACAGATAGATTAGACAGATGGTACAGTGTGGTATAAAGGGGATTTGTGCTTGCTTGACTTTGGCATGGCTGAATTACTTATTAATTGCAGATACACAAGAGTTGTACTGGGTATTTTACAAAGATTTAATGCCTATTAAAACTTCATACCATTCAAAGTTACCATAGGTTCTGTACAACAACAGAGGGGTTGTTTTGCAGCTCAGTTCTGCTGCACACTCTTCAGAGCCTCCTGTGATGAATTTTGATACAAAATGGGTATAAGCAGCAAAATTACCAGAGCTATGCTATTACAGAAGCTTTGAGCCACCTGTGAATGTAGCTGAAAGATGAACAGAAATCCTGACTTAAAATGAAACCTCTGAATTCCTGAAGGATGCTGAAATCTCAAACATCACAAGGAAGGCACCTTCCCCTGTATTCCTCTGCTCCCTTCCCCAGTGGCTGCTATTGGATTCTCCCAGGATCCTGGTGAAGCACAAGACTAAAAGATGTTGTTGCAGGGAATACAGAGGGGTGAAATTCAAAATTCAAGCCCGAGTTAATGCCAGGAGCCCACACATATGGCAGGAACAGCAACACTGAACACTGATTTAAACCGGGCCATTTTCCCTAGAGCTTCTTATCCCTCGGGATCAGCATTCTGGCACCTACTGAGACCACCCCAGCCCCATCCAGCACTGGAATTCCAGTGTGGAGAGCGCTGAGACCGGGTGGGTTTGCTGTCCTGAGAGCTGTAGCACAGCAAGGCACCTCTCCAAGCTGGCCAAAGGCAGAACAAAGCAGGGTGTGGGTTCCAGCAGGAGGGGGATCTGGAGAGCAGGAAATTCCGGAGAGCCTCAGACATTCTGTGCAGAGCAAGGGCTGCCAGCTCCCTCCTCCCCTGCGAGAGGGACCCAGCCAGGCACCAGGGCTGGCATTTCACAGGACAAAAACGACTCCTTGCTCACAGCCTCTTCCCAGGCCAAAGCAGGCATCCATGAGCTCATCTCCCACCGGCACAGCGGGAGGCTCTGGGCTCCTGTGTGGAAGTGTCAGTCAGGAGTAACCCAAGCACAGACAAATTAGCAGCTAAAATAGAACAGCCACCCTCAACTGTCCGACAGGAGAGTCGTTGTGCAGGGGAATAAATAAACCAGCAAGGGGACAGGCTGGGGCTTTGGGGAAATGGATACTCACATTTTCACCTCACCTCTCTGATGATAAACCTTTCCCTACTGATTTGTGACTCTGAGTGAGCACAAATAACACATTAATTAATCACTTCTACTGAGGTGTTTAAATTTAGCCTCACCATCACTCCTTTCAGCAGCCAAAATATCAAAAACAACGTTCTACCCCCAAAGTAACTACTTCTGTAACGTTGTAGGTCTCACTTGAGACAAAACAGCACCGAGATCCCAACCCAGAGCCACTTCCTTACCTGCAGCAAAATGCTGGAAGCTTCATTTTCACAGGTGTTGGACACCAACAGCTCCCATCAAAATTAATTGGGTCTCCAATGCTCCAAGCCTGAGGCAAAACTCTGATCTCCCTCTTTTCATTATCACAAGCAGTCAGCCTACAGCAGCTGTGCCTCTAGCACAGGGATTTCGGGATACCTCACCCTGCCCAAGCTTCTGTGAGCTTTTGGGAAGGCTCACAAGGTCAGAGCAAGGAACACAGAGCCATCATCTGCTCTGCAAGTCCAGGGAATACCCACAAAAGTTTCAACAAGAAAAAAAAATCACACCCATCAGTACATTTAATTCAGTGCAAGTGAAACAGGAAAGTGGACACACCACAGAACATCCTGGGAGGAGCCCTAAGAGCAGCAGGTGGTCACAGGGCTGTGCAGGAATTCTGTTATAGGAATTCTGTTATAGGGCTTTGTCTGGCCTTTATTTTTCCCCATGTAGGGCTTTTTTCCCAGATCACAGGGCACTTGAGACCACATCCTACTAATCTGTGTCCTGAGAATTCTGGTCCCTACCTCAGCCCTCACTGCTTTACTCTGACAAATTAAGACATAGACAAATTTGCCTGCAGGTATCCATGCCAAGATTAGGAGAAAAGAGGTTCTGAGTCAGCAAAATTAGGGCCATGTTTGAAGCTTTGCAGGAATTACAGCTCGGATTCGCCTGCTCCTCGGGCAGATTTCCTTTCATCAAGACTAGCACAGCTCCCTCTCCTTCCTCCCACTTGGACCTGCTGCTAATTTAATCAAGGATGGTTTATGAGCAAGTTGAGGACAAGGGATCTGCAGTTCAGCCCTCCTGAGCACAGCCAGCCATAAGTCTGAACAACTTCTCCTTCTTTCCCTTCCAGAGCAATGCTCAGCGTTCTTCTTGACGTAACTTTCAACTTTGCTCACCTTTCCTAAGCTGCTCTGGATTTTGTCAGTGAAAAATGAGCACTGAAGGTCCCTTAAGATATTCCAGATACTTTTACTTTCGTATCCTCCAAAAGTAATCTGAGAAAACCCAAGACATGGCTGCAGCAACCCGGGCACAGGCTGGCAGGTTCATGAGGATTTGAAAATGAAAATAACTGAATAAAACTGAAGGAGACAAAAGATGTGGGGATGCCAGACAGGAAGCATCAGGATCACTGCCACCAGCAGGCAGTGCCATCACAGCCACGGAAATGCACAACCTGCACACCTGGATTATCCAGAGCTGACACTGCTCACCCATCTTCGTCATCCATAACTCAAATGTAACAGGAGAATCAAAATTAACTTATTTGGGAGGCCTGGTAACCTCTGTTATCTCCTGTGAGTGTGCTCTGCCCAGGAAACAATGCCAGTGTGCAGAATTTAATCCCCCCAGGATGTTAGTGAATTAAAATAATGCACTTAACTGCTCGCCCAAGCACCAACGCGGTGTGAGAAGTGCGTCAACATCTCTGTATGTCAAGTGGTTAATAGGACTCAGGTAAAGACATTAGGGGGACACTGGCGGCCTGCAGGGCAGCTCCCTGCACAGCACACATGGGCATTTCACCACGTCAGCACTGCCTTCCAAAGAGAAGCTGTTCAATTCTCCCTGGATTGCTAAAGCAAGGGGAGCTAAAACTCATTTGTGTGCAGATCTGCTGCCATTTGTGTGACGACAGGCACAAGTACCACACCCGAGGGACCTGATACAAACCTAAGCCCAGGAATCCTGGCTCCACTTACAGCAACGGGTGATCTGGACAAAGGAAACCTCAGTGGCCAACTGAGAGACCCTGACCAGCAGCCAGAGGCCACTGCAAACCAAAGTGAATGCTGGTGTGTGACCAGCCATGCCCTGCCCTCTCCACAGCATGTTTGGTTTTTCTTCTGGGTGTTTAATCTGGGTGAAATTTGTGCCCTTTTGGGTTTCCAAGATCTGGGCTTTGTGACCAGAACAGCGTGGCTGGGTGCCAGGAGAGGTAGGAGAACACATAGGGACCTTCCCTTTCTTGGAGCACCTCCTAAAGGAGGGAAGAGCTCCAGAGACAGCTGCCAGGGCACCGAGGGGGAGCCGCCATCCCAAAGTGACTCCAGACACAGCGACGACACGCAGATTTATCCAGCTCTTCCCTCCCTGCCAGCCTCCTGTCCCCACAGCCCAAATGGCATTCCTGCTGGGGGAAATCCAGGACAAGGCTACAGATAATACTGTCAGAGACAAAAAGCATTCTGGTTTCACCCTGTGGGATCCACCTGCTCCAGGATTCTCTCCCAAGAAGACTCCAGCTGTGATTGGATGATCATCAGAGTGGTTTCCAGCTGAACACAACTGGTTGAACCCAACTTAAGCTGATAAATGTTGGGTTCATTTATCCTTTTCCTCCCTACAGAATGGGAAAAAGGATCTCCTTTCCCTTGGAACTTCTAAGGCAAAGACAGCAGTCCTGCCATCACTCACCTGGACCAAGAAGATTATATGGTCAAATTAGATTTTCCTTCACCCTTATTTTTGGCTAAACAGTGTTTGCTGAAAGCCTCCCTGGGCTTCATTTCCATGACAAAAGGTGAGCATTGTTTGGTTCCTTCCTTGCCTCATAATATCATTAAGATGACTTTCAAGCCATGTGATAAATCCATTTTTCCCCCATTAAATCTACAGTGGTCATTTCTGTTTGCTTGTCCTTTATTTCACCCTAGAGGAAATTCTCTTTTCCAATACATCTTTTGTTGAGGGCAAATGGAAGGAAATTATTTTGCTGAAATGGTATTTTATTATTAAATTTTGCATTAGTTAATGCATAAGAGCATTGGAAGGGGGAGAAAAATAAACACCTGCCTTTCAGTTGGTGCATTCCTGAAGGGTGTAGGCTGAGGATATCAGCACTTGGAGCACACACCCCAACTTGCCAAACCCTTGATCTTCCCACTGAGTTCAACCCTCGGGATGCTCCCACCCTTGTAAGTGGCCTCCCAAAGGCAATTAGTGGCCTGCTGCAATTTGCAGTGCTGCTGCCACAGAAAGGAGGGCTGTACCCACAGCCCTGAGAGAGAGGCAGGTCTGCCTCACACCCTGTGCCAGCTGCTCCCCAAATCCCTGTCTGGCAGCTTCAGGATTGGTGCCTTGCTCTGATGAAACAATCCCAATGCAGTTTTTTACTTAAATCCTGATTTTTCTTCTCACTTTGCTTCCACTCTTATTTTCCCCATTTCCTTTTGGCTACTCCTCACTTTCTTTTGATCCATTTCCTGCTCGTTTCTCTCTCCCACCCACTTGTCCTCTGTTCAACAACAACAGCAGCAGATGAGGGGTGAAGAAATAGGGGTGAAGAAGCCTCAGCTCAACTCCCACACAGCTCCAAGCTCGGGACTGAGCCTTTGACTCGTTCAATATTCAGCTGAGAATAAGGAAAGGATTTCTGTTCACAGCTATTTTTAACACTGCAGAGAAGGTTTAATATTTGAATATCAGAATTGTAATAGAATTTGCAAGAGGAATGGCCTATTTTTAGCAAAGCACTGGCTTTCTGGGTG
This sequence comes from Acridotheres tristis, assembly GCA_037013685.1. Taxonomy (NCBI): domain Eukaryota; kingdom Metazoa; phylum Chordata; class Aves; order Passeriformes; family Sturnidae; genus Acridotheres; species Acridotheres tristis. The sequence goes on along the minus strand of CM072887.1, from coordinate 1,138,197 downwards.
CCTCACAATCACAGCACTGTAATAGGGAGAGGCGACCAAAGAGGAGGTTGTGACACAGCTCTTGTGCTGCCCATGCCATTTTGAATTCTGCATGGAAACAGAGCTGGGGAGGCTTACCATAGTCTCCAACAGAAACCACCATGCACAAAGCACAAAATTAGTAATTATGAAAGCTTTCCAGCATCCAGCTGCTAAACCCAGCCAGGTGTCACAGCTAAAACCAGGGCTGGGAGGTCAGCACACACACACACACAACATCCTTTTTTTCCCCATCCCTCAGCAGCCCTTGAAATTAAAAGCCATCAAAAAAAAAAAAAACCTACATCACAAACTCCCAGCTAAAATTAACCATAGGCTTGTATAAAAATTCCCTCTGCTGTATTTCTTCTGGCCTTTGCTGGGTTTCTGTTTGCTGCAACACTCAAATTACAAAGCCTCCTCCCCCTTGTTGTTGACACCACAAGACAGCCCCTGGCCTTCCTTCTAAAACCAGCAGCTCGGGAACAAGCCCACGAATTTGGGTTGTTTGCATTCCCCCACCACAACATGCAACTTTTAAGCAGCACACTTCCAAACACAAAGCTAATCCCATTCCAGTCCATCCCATCCGACCCCATGGAGGATCCCATGGCTCCCACCTGCCAACATCAGGAACAGATAGAGCAAAATAACTCCATACCAAGAGAGCCAGGAAAATTCCTCATTGTCCCTGAGGAGACCTGGGTTCTTTAGCAATAAATCTAGGAAAATGTGCTAAGTACCAGTCACCAAACATAGGGGCACATCATTTCCCCACACATCTCACTTCTGGGAATTGCCTCATCAGTCCCTGCAGGAGAAACCCAAACCCCAGGCAAGGCTGGCATGGTCATTCCACTGACAGAGAAGCTGTTAACAGTACTATTATTATTATTATTATTATTATTATTATTATTATTATTATTATTATTATTATCTGCAGTTAATTTGGAGCCTCCCATCATAACACCCTGATTCCCAAACCACCACCTCAGGGAACAGGAAGCTCTCCATGGTAAGTCACATCCAAGACTTCTCCGAGGAGCAGCAAAAGTGATTCCTGGGGAACAGATCCCTGAGGTGCAAAATTCCAGGGGCAAGTATCAGCACAAAACCCACGAGCTCTTAGAGACAGCAGCCAGCATCCAGCATCCAGCCAGCCTCTGATTCCTGACACACTCTGAGGCCCAAACATTAAGCCAACAAGGCCACCACTGACCATGTTCCCAAGAGCCACATCCACACAGCTTTTAAATCCCTCCAGGGCTGGACAACTCTTTCCATGGAGTTTTCCCTCATTTCTAACCTAAACCTCTCCTGGTACAAACTGAGGTGGTTTCCTCTCTGCAGAGAGCAGGCAGCAGGTGATGTCAGTCAAAACCAGAATGGGCAGATGAACAAAGATTTATTGCTCCTGTTGACAGCCCAAATGGGAAATCTTCTTAAATTTTAACTTAATCAAGGAAGGAAATTATGTACCAAACATTCCAGTCTGCTACTGTACATTGAGACCAATTCAGAGAAAGATGAATTGAGTGGTATATTCCAATTATGACACAGGTAGTATCAGTGCTTTGTGTTTGGGGAAAACAAGATTATCATTTGGAACGCTGAGACAAGAGACTTGGCCATTTCCAAGGCACAAAGCAAATTCAAAACTTGCTTTGTTGCTCTGGTAATATTTGCATAATAGCTATTTATATGTATGATGAGTGCAAGCACAGTTTCAGGACAGTTAGCCAAGGTGAGTCGCCCAGCTCTTTAATCCTCTAATAACATGCTTGGGATGCAATTTGGGAATTCATTCCCCTCTGATGGAGCAGCTATGCTACAGTGACCATTTCTCAATGCTCATCCCCACCAAATTGCACTGTTTTGATCAATCCACAAAGCAGAGCATTAAAAATTCATACAGGGATATTTCTGTTCCTTGTTTTATGTATCTGCATGCCCTCCTAGCTCTCCTTTAGATACGATGGCCAAGCTACTAAACACCAGCAAGGGGCTGCATTTATCCCAAAATACACATAAATTGCAATGGTAAGTCTGCTACGGGCACCAATCTAATTGAGTTGGCTGAAAATTAATTTCAGGCTTTTCCATGGCTCCCTGGATTCCTGCTGCAGCTTATGACAAGCAGAAGTTAAAACTGCAAACAGCTGTCCTCCTGTTTGAGGCACTCTGGGATAACAGGGATGCTCTGTTTGGAAAAGTGCCCTAAAGGTGACGTGGGGGTTCATCGCCCTGTGCCAGGAATCCCAGGAACTCTGGGACTCTCTGAAGTCTGCAGCAGCTCTGCTGAGCCACTGCAACCCCAAGTGGTTCATGTTATTTTCTTCTGGTCAGCAGCAGCTGTAGAAACATCCCTGAGTGCTCTGCCTCGCCCTGGAATGCCCATGTGCTCCTCACCTGTCAGCCCTGCTGCAGCCCACACATCATTTGTCTTCTCTGGGCTTCTTCCCCACTTCTTCAGAGGAAGATTCTACAAAGCCTCCAAAGTTCTGGTTTGCCTCAGTGAATACCCAAGCAGGAGTCTCCAGATCCAGCTGATCTTTGCTGCACTTGCTGCAGCAGCATAATCTCACCCAGGATTTACTACCTGATTAGGATTACTCAGACTAAAAACACAGCTACATAAGAGCTGTGTGCTCCCTGTCACCTACCCACGGAGAGGGATCACCATCCTTGACTCCAACATTTTGGGGCTCTTGTCACTTTTTTTACAATCTTTACATTTCTATAGCGGTTCTGAAACGTAACTAAGCAATACAAAATTATCTCAGATATAGGCTGGGCTCAGTGACCTCAAAGATCTTTTCCAACCTAGTTAATTTTGTGACTCTGAGATGTTCTTGTGCATATTTCTCTATGAAGAGGATTCAAAACCTCAAGTCTCAGACTGTGACGATGTAAATGGACACAACATCCCATGCTGGGATGTAGTTGTGTAACTTGGCACAAGTGGGGATTCAGATACTTCATTCTCAAGCTTCACAGAGCAAGAAGAATCACAGTACTGCAATGAAAATGGGCATGGAAGGTCCCTTTTTTCCGTACTAAACAGTGAAGGACCAGTTTGGAGTCTCATTGCTAAGCTGGCAGATAGTACAGACCATTACTGTACCATGACGACTTGTCTAGGGAAAATGTCTTTACTTCTTTCTGGTATATATTTAATGCAAAGTCACCTTATTCTTGTTTGTCTAGCATACAATGAGAATAGATCTCTAAAAATAACCTTCTTCCCCCCCTCTTCCAGCTCCTCATGGTAGTTTCACTTATTATTAGCCATTATTCACATCTCTTACATAAACTGCGATTTCTGGAAATTTTTATGCTTCCTGATACAAAACCTGAAAGTGAGCAAGACAGGAGAAGGCAGAGCTCAGTGAACTCCATTGGATCGCAGTTTTTTACCTCTCTTTCCCTTTTACCTGGGTTTGATGTCATCACGTCCCCCCTCGGAGCAACAATAAAGCTCCTTTACACACCCGGGCAGCTGCAAAGCTGGATCAATGGGGCACCTGGGGTCAGGGAATCCCCCCGGGGGGCACAGGGGTGGGGCTGCTGTGCCAATCCTCCTCCCCAGCCAAGCTCAGGGCACAGCCACAGTGCCCCACTTCATCCTGAGTGCCACAGCCTTCCCTTCCCGAGGGATTGTGGCAGGGTAACAGCGAGCGTGGCAGTGCGGCCCAGTGAGTGTCCTCTCCACGGAGAACCTCGGCAGCACAGGGGACATGGCCCCGCCCTGCTCCAAGCACAAGCCCTGTGGATCTAATTCCCGGGGCCAGGGATGTCAGTTCTGGTCCAGGCTTGCTGGGAGTCACATCACTGACACCAGGCTGGCAGTGCACACCAGAAGCTGAGGGATATTTTCCACAAATGACCTCTAATCCATTTGCCTTTCCAAGAGTGCAGCTCGCCCTCAAATCCGCAGGCACCGAAAGGTCACGACTTACAGCGTTCCAGACTTTCTGTTCTCTATCTTATGATTCCCTGACAATCCCACGTTTCTTTTCCCTTTTGCAGGTCCCTGCAGCAGTGCAAACACACATCCAGGGAACGGTTATTGGGATTTGTGCTTTCCTGGGGCAGCCTCTCACCGGGGCTGAACAGCCACCTGCTGACTCAGGATCTCCCAACCTTGCTCCCAACCCGGCCACCCCCGCACTTTCCTCACACTATCCCATTTAGCAGCCAACTCATCCTCTTTCCCTAAGAAACTAATTCAGGCACCCCAGCTTTCAAGTTTAACTGGCTTATGCTAACCACTAAAGCTGCACAATCAGATTCTTCCCTCGACAAATTTGACACGGGGCCGAAAAATCAAATTTGCTTCTTTTTCCCCTTAAACAAAACCATCTACGGTCTGCAGTGGTAAGTCACTGCTCATTTGAATATCCAAACACTGGCTGTTTGCATCCAGGGGCTGGTGCCAAAAGCCTGTCACCCACAGCCAGCCCAGGCACGTCTGAGGCTGCTGCTGGACTGATTCATCTCTGCCTTGATACTTTCAGATTGTTCAAAACGAATTTGAAGAGGCTCCTACTGACCTACACTGAGGTAAAACCCATCTCATTTCTCATTCAGGTGATGATGAGGATGATAGAAATGGCTTTTCCTGTCCTGGGACTTGTGTGGTTTCACCACAGCTTTTTCCCTCTTACCTGCAGCCAAAGACTTAAGAGGGACATGACTGCTCTCAAAACGTAAATGGAATATATTACCAGAAAAACCCGCCTGAACCCTCAGTCAATAATCCATTTTTAGGAAAGAATTTGTGCGAAAATGAGGTAAGTGATAACTTTGCAGATCTCCTGTTATCCACAGTGCTATTTTAGGGAGAGTGTGACTGCATTGGGCTTGTCGCAGAGTCCTGCTTCCAATCTCCTGGCAGGTCCCCAGCACATTCCAGTATTTAACGCACAAGGCTCGTTGGGATGCAGTCCCACTTATCTCCCAGACACATTGACTAAGACTTTCCCACATAAACTGACCCACCCTTTAGGAGCAAGAGGTCACTCAGTACAATCAGCCTTCAAATGAGGAAAACAATCAGGAAAAGCTTCTCTGATGCCAAAAACACCAACAGAATAAAACACAACAGGCTCCAGTGTTTGTATTATGGAAACTTGAAAACTGCAAGGCAGATTTTTCAACTTGCGATAATCAGTGTAGCCCCACCAAAGTCAACCAGGTTTCTTTCAGGCTCAGGACCTAGCCTCCTAAATTAGTACAAGAACACATTACTCTAAAAAAAGGTTAAAAACAAAAAGGCAGCAATTAATCTGTTCATCTTTTACTATGATGAAATTGTAGAGGGTTATTCATGGCATTATGCCCCAAAGAAGGTCACAATACTTTACAATATGGAAAAGAAGCAACTGTTAAACTAACCAGGTTATCTTTATCCCATATGGATCTTACAAGACAAAGAATTCCTGTTAACTTAAGGAGAACTCTCCCTACTTCTTCACTGCATGACCCAGGCTCTGGCAAAGGGTGATCTACTGCATGATCCTCCTGTATCAGACACCCAGACTTCTACAAGGCAGATCTAGGCCTAAAGTCCCTTTCCAAAAATTAACCCTAAGCTGCATTCCAGCATTGCTATAAATGTGTGTGCCACTGGCACCCAGAGCCATGAGCCATCCATCCCATCTGCAGGGACTGGTGCAGATCACCCTGAAACATGTTCATTAAATATTTGTTTACGAAGAGAAAAGTCAGTGAAAGTCCTTGGCAAGAAAAATCTCACTATTAGTTCAGCTACTGACAAAAGCCAACACCTGGAATGCCCAAACCCAAAACCTGTGGGTGTTCAAATAAATGTATCTGAGTTAAATTAGTTTACATATAGCAGGCAGCACCTTTTCCTTTCCAAGCCAAAAAACCAGAGGAGCTACTTGCTATAATTAGCTGGAGCATTTGTGGTGTCTAGGCACTAAGCAAAATTGATTTCATGAGTGAGAAAAATCATCTTTTGGTCCTGATGCACAACCCCAGAGTGATCAGCTCCACTGTACCCCAGACTCTGCCCACACTGCCAGAGCTCACCATGCACAGTTTCCTTGGTCTTCCAAACACAAGGCTCCCTTTTATCATGTAAGAACCAAAAAGCACGTACCCCATGTCATTCTGTAATAAATCAATCCATAGAGCAATAGGATTAACTCAGAACAAAAGGCAGGAACTTACAAAACCAAAAGCTGTAGATCTGGATTACTGCAGGATGGCAGGAAATCCCCACAGCTCCTTGTAGAAGACCTTGACCACGTTCTTGGGACACTACTGGGGCTGAATCCCACAGCAAAAACTAAAGACTTCCCAATGATGCCTGTAGGTCTGGCTTGGGAAAAATGTCTGCCTGGGATAAACTGGGTAATCAGTATAACCTTAAAATGTCAGGGCCAGGCTTAGAGAGGAACCTCTGCGTCACCTCGGAGCACCTCCCACCCAGGCCCGGCCACTGACGCCTCCAAGGAAGGGGGAAAATGGAAAATCCAACTGCACAGTTTTGGGGTGGGGCACGATCCTCCCTGATCTCTGCAGGCACCACTGCAGCCCTGGCCAGGAGGTTTTAGCACAGGCATGACCTCAATGTGATGCTGCTTTCCAAAACCTCGAGGCAAGCTGAAACAACAAAAGCCAGAACTAAAGGTGTCTGAGTCCCCACAGACTGAGGGCAGCAAGGATCACAACAGCCACTCCAGCACTTCCTACAGGGAGACTGAACACGTGAAGCATAAATGCTTTGTTCATTAAGCTGGCTACCTCAAACCCATTAACCCCATGCCAGTCGCTCACGTGGGCACTGGGGCACGGCTGGGTGGCTCCAGGTCTGCATCTCTTCCTCTCTGCTCACATCCTAAATCTGGGACTGCAGCTCCATCTCTTCCCAGACCCCACACCTCATGCAGAGCAGCAGCTGCCCATTCCAGGGATCATTCCACGTTGGATTGAGACATGATTACTGAAACCAAGCCCAGTGGTCACAGCAATCAAACTGAGCTGTCAGTCAATCCCTATTCCTGGCTTAAAAATAAAACACAAACACTTCGTTTTTCAAGGCAAGCCCACAGCTTCTCTGATGATTTGCATCTGTGTTTCCTATTCTCACAGAGGAGAAGAAATTGTTTCTCTGGTGCACAGCTCTGGACACGGAACATCATTCCTGAACACGATTCACAGATCACAGGCAAATTGCTCAGCAGGTCTGGTTACTTCTCCCAAAAAAAGGGAACATCCTATGTTTGGAATCCCAGTAAACAGAAAAAAAGCTAAATTTGGAACATTTACCTGTGAACAGTTTGGTGGCAGAGTATTTTTAGCTCTCTGGACAGAGTGTTAATGGCACACCTCTCCTGTTCCAAGGGCACGGGCATGACCAGCGAGGCTATTCCCAGTATCCAACAGGTGTGGGTCAGCATCTGCTGCCACAAGGGCTTCTCATGCAGTGCCTCTTCTGTTCAGTCCCCACTGCCCTCTTGACATGAGGGGGCTGCTGAACAAACCAAACCAACTCACCATTTCCTTTTAAAGTACTAGCACTCAGCACATCGTGCAATAAAAAGTGGCTGCACAGCGGTGTAAACGTGTTTCTCTGGTGGCAGTGGTGACACACCAAAGGGGTTTCTGCTAGGCTAAAACACACGCAGCTTAAAAAGAAATACAAGTTTGTGCAATATAATAGGAGAGTAAATATATTAAACAATCAAATAATGTGTTAAGAGGATAGCAGAAAAGTGAAAAGACGTGACAAATTAAGAATAACCTGAAATTATCAGCGTTCAACAAGAAAAAAACCTCACAGAGAAGATGATGAGAAAAATGTTAACAGTGATGAAAAACAATAGCTCAATATAATCCTCAACCTTAATCTGTCCTTGGGCATAGGGAGATGTACACAAGCCCTGAGTGCAACCTTTATACATTGGTGCATACCTTTTGATAATCACATACATTTCACTGCAAGCAAAAATAACAGTTCCAGACACACAGCACCCCCAGCCATAAAATCTGTTATGAACTCAACCCTCACCTAACAATACACATCAAAGCTTTTTCCATGCAAAACTGGCCTTTTTTAATGAGGAGTGGACAGTAAAAAATGTGTTTGGGATTAACAATACATGAAAAAGAAATAAAGTCGGGCAAAATAGAAAAAAAGTGACCTGCTTAAATATAGCTTAAATATATATGGAATTGATCTGTGTCACTCTGATGAAGCTGTTGAATAAGTTAGGATCTACTGGACATAAGAAGAATTTTTCTTATGTCACGTTTTTTTAAAAAAAAACATGTAATCTCTTCTGAAACCCTTTTGTCATTAGAGGAAAAGCTTCCAAAAGTCCAGCTGTAACTGCTGCAACATTGTATTCATGTTCATTAGAAAAACAAATTCACAACAGATCACTTTAAGAGTAATAATAAAAGGCTGACAAACGAAAACCACATGTGGGTGGGGGGAAAAGGACCCAGCAGTGGGGGAAGCAGGACACGGATCCCAAGGGATCCCACTCCCCTCGGTGTGGAGCTGCAGCTCCAGCACTTGCCTTTCCACACAAGCAGTATCTGGTGAGAACAATCCAACACGAGAGATGGTTTAAGGCAAGAGAAGGCAACTGGATTTTCACATGTCACACCTCCAGGCCAGATTCCTGCTGCTTTCACTCGGGAAAGCTGCCATGAGCCTCGGCAGAGGTAAGGGTCCAACGTGCTGGCAAACTCCCCAGCTCTGTCAGCTGGGAACGGGAGCAGCCCACGGCAGGAGCTGCCATGCCAGGAAAGCCCTTATGGATCCTACCATGGAGCACAGGCCTGCTCTCATCAGGAGTTTGCAGGCACCACAGGAAAGAGCCTGCACTGCTCCCCTCACACAGCACAACCTCAGCTGAGCCACAGAGATCCAAGGGGAGCTGGTGGCTCCTTGCCCTGAGGTCAGGTCACCTGTCCGGCCCCGGAGGCTCCAGCACTTCCAGAGGTATTCCTAGACCCTAGGGAAAGGGCAATCAGGAAGCCCGTGGCCACAGACACCATCCTGGGCAGGATTTAGTAGCTGACTCACGGCTAATGGGCAATGATAAACCATTGTACTGCTTGTTCACTTGTGCCCAGATCAGATGACTAAGGAATTTAGGTGCGTATAGCAATTAACAGTCTAAATAACTTTTGCAGTCTGACCCTTAAACATCTGCATAAACAGACTTTTTCCTCTGTGTTCCATGAAAGACGTCCATGCTCTCCTTGCTAATGAAATACAATTATTTTGCAGGCAATCCAACTACAAATATCACATCCCGTAACTGACCCACACGAAAAATAAATCCTTCGTCAGGTGACGTAATGCAAACGAGCAATCCAGGCCCATCCAATAAAGGGGCTTTAGCTGATTCCATTTTATAGATGATGAAGGAAAAAGAAAACATCTTTCATAAAAAATGGTTTGTACTCCTGCTCCCCAGGGGCTCCTGGAGCAGCACACAGCAGTATGAGGTCTCCATATATGCAGCAAGAGGGTTTTGCCCCTCTCTGCCCCACTCCTGTGTGCAGGCAGGGCTCAGCAGCACACAGCAGTTCCAAAAGCTGCAGGATCCGTGCCACCACAGAGATGAAACAGCATCTCTAACGCTTTTTTTGCCACATGGCTGCTGCAAGCTCCTATTTTATCCCAAAATGCTGCATCCTGCTTTAGTGACTGTCATTTGCTGCACTTAACCTGCATTACAGAAAAACCCAAAGCGGGTTCTGTTCCAGAACCTGACCTCCAAATTCCACACTCGTAATTCCACGCTTATGTTCTTGCGTGAAGTAACAAAATATTCCCTATTTTCTCACCTCTTCAGCACTAGTTGTGACACATGAGCCAGCCCCTCGCCCCTCCTCACAGCCCTACAACCACTGCTAAGTCATGGAGCCATCACTACAGCCATTTCTGTTCTCCCCAAGAACACGGAGTAAAAAAACCCCAAACATTAAAGGATAAGAACAATTCTTTAAAAATCACATCCCGCTGCCATCACCCACCTTCCCACACCTTTATCCCGTTCAATTTTCACTCCTGACTCTCTCTCCAGAGCCTTCTGAGCATATGTAAGTCCTTCTCCAGCAGAGTTTTCCTGCAATGGCCTGAGGAGTCACAGCCTCCCCTGACATTTCCACAGGGCTGCTATCTCTTGGAATAAATTCCTCTCCCTGTCCTGCCTCTGTGAGCCCGGCTCCGGGGAGCATTGTTCCCCAAGATGCCTGTCAGCACGATGCCGGGCTGCGGGAATTCCAGCCCTTTTCCCGAACTGTTCAATAAGCAGGTTTCATAATGCTGGTATGCTGTCAATAAAGGTCGAAGGATGAGCCGAACGCTCCGGATCTTGACAGTTTGTGTTTATTCCCTCTCCCCGCAATCCTGATCTTGAACATTTAGCATTTATACCTACGGACAATGCGGAGCACAACATAGAAACACAGATCACTACTCACCTTCAAACAAGAATGCAATTTCATTCACGATTAAGACATCAACATCACAAATTCAGTACTCACTCTAGCTCTGTGTCATCACTCCAAAAGGAAAAACATCAGCTACTGAATGAAACGTCAGCCCTGGTGCCATGAACAAGGGTTTTTCAGAGCTGCTGCAGTCTCACGGTCCCTAGCACAAGTCTGCCATATTTTTTTTTTGTTAAATCAGGCCTGTACCCACCTAACAGCCAGAGCCAGCCCCGAGACAAGCGAAGCAAGCCCACGCATCGTGCCGCTCACTGCGGGCACCGCGGCGGCGGGCGATGGCCGCGCCCGGACCGCAGCCCCGCACCCGTGCTCGGCTCGGCTCGGCGCGGCGCTCCCGCACACAAAGCCCCGCAGCGGGCCCGGCTGACAGCGGCGCCGCGACCCCCGCACCGCCTCCCGCGCCCCGCCCCGACCAAGAAAAATAAAGGAGGAATTACATCCGTCTAGCAAGTAATACCGCAGGAGCAGCAGTCGAGCCGGGCTCTCCGCACCGCACCGCGCGGGGCGTGCGGCTGCGCGGCGGAGGCGGCACCGCGGGCGGGGAGGGAGGGAGAGAGGGAGGGAGGGAAAGGGGCGGTGGCCGCGGCCCCCGGGGACGGGCCGGGGCCGCCGCAGGGCAGGGTAGGGTAGGGCAGGGCGGGGCGGCTCTGACAGCGCCGAGCCCGCTCCGCGCCGATGGAGGCTGCGGAGAGGCTGCGGGAGCCGCCCGCGCTGCGCACACGCACCGGGGAGGAGGGGCCGCCCCCATCCCTGATCCCGGTTCCCCGATCCCCGCTCCCGGCCCTACCTCGGCGCTGCCCGGGCGGCGGCTCCGCGCTGTGCGGAGGCAGCGGCGGTACCCGCAGCCCCGCTGCGTGAGCTCCGTGTGCCCCGCCCGGCGCGGAGAGGAGCGGGGAGGGGCGGGGACAGCGCGGGAGGAGCCCCCGCCCCGCGCCCCTGCCCTGCGGCCGCCCTGCGGCGCGGGGGGCTCGGCTCGGCACGGCACGGCACGGCACGGCCCGCAGCCCGCACCGCATCCTCACCTGCTGCTCCTGCTCCTGCTGCTGCTGCTCGGGCCTGCCCTGTGCTCACGCCAGGTCTTCCCCCTCCGCCGGCCCTCGCTCGCAGCCTCCCGTGGGTGTTATCCAGCCGCTCCCGGCTCCCCTTCCCTTCTCTTACATTTATTTGGTTATTGGGTCTCTCCAGCCTCCTCGCTCCTCCTCCTCTGACACCCTCTCCTATCGCAAAGACAATGTTGGCTCGCCCCCAGCATCCATTTCCTCTAGTGCTGCTCTCCCTCCCGCTGCTCTGTCATTCCTAGTGGAAACCCCATCCCGGGTTTGACTTCCTCCACTGCAGTCATCCTCTCCTGCTGCTTCAGTCCTGCCACCTTCCCACGTAAACAGCCTCCCTTTGCCAGTGCAAGCCAACCCCCTGGAACCCGAGTCCAGCTGCCCTTGTGCCACACTTTCCCTTTTCCTCCTTTCCCGGGCAGGATTTTGCCTGTCTTTCCAGAGAAAGCTGCTGTCCCATAGCCAGTGTGCCTTTCCTCCTTTCCCCTCTTCCACAGCCAAGGTCAGAGGCAGACACTGCTGTTCGGGCTTCCCTTGCTAATCCTGGCCTCCCTGCCTGCCTCCTCATGCCTCCGCTCCCTTCCCTCCAGCCCACTTTCCCTCACCTCTCGCTTGCAATACAGCTGTGGACCAGTGCTCTCCATGTCTTTTATTAAAAAAAAAATAAATCAACAAACCACTCTTAGATTCATTTGGCTCCTTGGTTATCACTCCCTTTTCTCCTGCTCTCCATCCCCACACTCACTGCTATTTAACTGCTGTCTGGAGCTCCTCTCCTCCGCCTATCTTAAACTCCCTCTTATCTGGCTCCTGCCCCTTCACACTCAGCTGCTTTGCCAAAATTTCCAATATCCACTTCCTGGCATAATCTCTGGAATATTGCTTCATTTCCAGCCTGTCAAAATTATCAGCCTGGCTCTTTTGGATATTTTGTTCTCCTTTGGTTTCCAAGACTGCCCTGCCAGAGCCACCTCCTTACAGCTCCTGCAGTGCATCCTCCTCCCAGTTTCCAGTGAGGTCCCAAAGGAACCTTAAACTTGGGAAAAGCTCCTCTGGCATTCAGAAAGTCTCTTCTGTCACCATGAAGCCTACAAGATTCTTGATAAGATCTAGGAACATACTTTCATGTTTGTCACTTGTGCTGGTTCATATGGGATGCAGTAAAAATGTCTGTATATAGATAGAAATTTTTAAAAATATATTCAAAAGCTAAGATGTTGAGAAATATCCTTTAAAAAATCACCCTTCGCTCAATTATTAATATCCATCAAGCAAGTTGGAAGGGACAAAAGTCTGCAATGTCTGGGAGTGAGCAATAGCACTCAGAGTATTTTAGGATTCCTTAGCCCCCATAGCTCAAAGATGGGTGGGCCATGGATTCCCATGGAAATAACTGGGTAGGAATGAATGCCTGGAGAAGCAAGACCAGAATAGCAGGGGGCACTGTGGGCTCCAACCAGTTACCTCAGTTACTGACAGACATTTTCTCCTCTTTAAAGAGCTGGCATTTGGTAAAGAGCAGGGCAGGTACAAGTGTTTTGCTGCTGATAGCTCACAGCAGCATTTCCAGGCTTGACAGAGAGGATGCTCACTCCATTTTAAAAAGTACTGCACCAATTTTTTTGTACTTTCAGCATGCAGCTTCCATTTGCAGAGTTAGAAAGCCAAAGCCTACAGTCTGGTGACGATTCAGCAGGGAATACTAACAAGGTAAACTAGCAGCACTTCCTAATGTCAGTGAGTAAAGCCAGTCAGTCAAACAGGTTGTTCCCACTGATGTCCACATTCCCACTCCTTTAATCAAACTGAAAGGCCTGGAATGAATGGTCATGACAGAAACTGTTGTTAAATGAAATGGAAAGGGCAGCAACAATGTCGGGCAAAGTCGCTCCCTTCAGCCCTGCTACGTTGTAGTTAGTTTGGCTCTGAAGCCCAAGGCTTTTTCCCTCCCTCACTCATTTTGCCCAGGCAAACCTAGATTTCTTCACAGCTAAAGCAACATTTAATCTTGGGGTTTTTTTTCCCTTTTGAAATTCTACCAAGGCACCACACTTAAAACTATTGTTTGATGCTCATTCCACAGAAATAGATCCACGTGCATATTGACACCAAGGGGAAAACTGCACAGGGGTATACAGGTAATCATATAATTTAAAAATAAAACCTAATTTGAAAAACCTAATGCATCATTCAAAACAAAGTGAATCAAAACTGGAATCATAGAATGGTTTAGGTTGGAAAAATCCTCTAAGATCCTTGAGTCTAACCATTAACCCAGCGCTGCCAAGGCTGTCCCCAAGGCCCACGTTTAAATTTGTAAAAGGGCACTTCCAAATAAATACAAAAGCAGCACATCTAGATGAGATATTAAGAGCCACAATTGTTAAGGCTAAAACTCAAAAAAATCTACTGAAGGATGGTGTCAATTTCCAGGAGCACAATAAAAATGCACACCAAGAAATTCACACTGTAATAAAAAACTGCCTCGCTGTTCCATTAGACTGGGAAAGCCTCCTGTTATCAGACACTTCCAGTTCCACAGGTTCCCAGCATGACTGAGATCCCATTCCCCTCACCAGACACACCTTTCCTCCACCTGTAACTCCTGGTGGCAGACACACAGCGGGGCTCCAAGGCACAAATCCAGACTGCAGCCTTGTCTTGTGGCAGACTTGGCCAAGCTCTTGCGAGGAAAATCAAAGATGGGCAAGAATCTGCCCAGAGGAAAAACTCAGCTCCCTCACTGCATGTAGAGTGTCTGGAAGCAGGATGGGCAGGATGGCTCCTCTTCACAAACATTTCCTCTCAGAACTCTCTTTCTCTTCAGCACCTTGGTTACACCCAGCTCAGGGTTACACCCTTATCTTCAGGAACATGTTGTAGCAATGCATTTCCCAGATTGGATTTGCTGGGATATTTTGTTTCCAAAGAGTCACTGAAAACATGAATGTGTGTGATCCTCAATCCTTAGTTTGCCTTTTCTGAGGAGGCTGACCTGCCCAAAATTCTGCAACAGGGAATAAAACACTTATCCAGGTATCCTCATGCAGTATCCACAGGGAAAGGTGTGTGTGACACAGGAAGGGGCTCTACTGGGAGAAACAAAGAGCAGGGACATGCAGACCATTTGTAACTCTGCTCTCAGGTTGCACATCAGAAAGTCTTATTTTTCTAAGTGTTCCCCAACTCTCTGTGCCTACCCTGTCTCCAGAGCATCCATTCTCAGCTGTTTTCTCTCCACCATCAGCTCCAGGCCTATTTCTCCATGTGCCCAACATCCCCAACCCTGGAAAATGACTCAAGCACAGGGCACTTACAAAAGCCTGGCCTTGGCCTCAGCCAGCTGCTGTCTCCTTCCCACGCCACCGGAGTCAGCAGTGGAAATGCTGACAGTGTGAAGACAAGATGGCTTTCCTGCTCTCCCTGCCAGCACCACGGCAATCTCCAGGGCCGGGAGGAGTCCTGGCAGGAATCCCTGTGGAAGGACAGGAAGCATTAGTGAGAGCTGGCAGGGGCTCGGGGCCAGCCTACCACAACATCCCCTGCAGACCTTCCCATTGTGTTCAAGGCAGTACATTAAAAAATGAAATGAATGTCTTGGGACCTGCTCGTGTCCTGCAGGCTCCACACGGAAGGAATGCAATCACAGAGGGTGGCTACAAAGGCAAAGGAAGTTTCTTGGCCCTTCAAAGCCCCTTTCGTGGTGCAGCAGTTTGAGGCTCAAAAGGTTTCCTCACCCAAAGAGAAATGGGGAGGAAAGCTGACCAAAATCCTCAGCATTTATCCATCCCACAAAAACCTGCACAATTCTCTGCAAAAGCTTTGCCTCTTGTTGCCAAACATTATTCTCTTTCCTTGTGTTTCACCATCATTTTATTCCTCCATTTCCTCCAGATGCATCAGAAATGCACCTAATTAGAAATTTAATGGCTTTAATATGAAAGAGAATAGTTTTAGATTAGATATTAGGGAGAAATTCTGTGATGGTGGGGAGGCCCTGGCAGAGGTTGCCCAGAGAAGCTGTGGCTGCCCCATCCCTGGAAGTGTCCAAGGCCAGGTTGGACAGAGCTTGGAATAACCTGGGATAATTGAAGGTGTCCCTGCCATGGCAGAGGATGGAACTGGATGGGTTTTAAGGTCCTTTCCAACCCAAACATTCCATCCTATGAAAAATACACATCAGCCCGTGTAGTTTGACAAAACAAAGTTGTCAGGTGCAGCTGGTCCATTAACTACTACAGGAAAAAAAAGTTAAATTCTTAGCCCTCCCCCAGATTTTATTCGTTTTCCTGACAACCTGCTTATTTTCCTACAGAAACTGAAGCTTTCAGGTCAGGTTAAGACATCAGCACATACTCCAAGAACCCACTAGCATAAACAAGTTTTCAAATGCTTTTACCTTGCTCTGGCAATGCTGGGCTTTAACTGCTGAGGCTGTGATTCATTGTGCAGTTCCATGCAGCTGGACCATGTGCAGGGATGTGTCTGACATCAGTGGAGCCTCATCCAGGTGCAGTCATCTGCTCTCCCTGCCTTAATGCTGCCACACAGGTGGATGAAATGATCCCCAGAGAGGCACACTAACAGGAATTATTTACCAGGAGGCTGCTCTGTCATTCAAAGCTCCAGGCTGAGCTGCTCTCTCCCATGTTCACAACTTCCATGTTGGATCCTGGGCACGCTCCACACCAGGGCTGTTGTTCAGGTGCAGGTCTGGAAGTGAAAGCTGGTAACTTTAAATTCTGTGGGAAGCTTTAAGAAGATTCTCCTTTCCTCATTTAGCTGAGATCTCTCAACTGCCTCCATGCAGGACTGCTTATTCTAAAAATGTCCTGGCCTGTTACAGTCACTGCTTTAGTGGGGATTCTCCACATGAACCCCAGGAATGAGGAATCTGAGTGTCACTCTGTCATGTTCTGGTGGGCAAAGAGCCCCCAGTGTCATGATTCTGCCTTGCAAAGGATCTGGCCGAATTTTAAAAAGTCCAAAGCAGCCAAGCACAGCAGATTTTAAGGGCTTAAGGCATGGCCTGCAGCATTTCCTCAGAATCCCACACAGTGAGACACCTTTTCACAAAATCTGACTTTCAAACTGCAGTCAGAGTTTGAAGCCCCAGGTTTCATCTTCAGCTGTCATCAGAGTCTTGTCTGTGTCCAGGCAACAGCACCCACATTCCCACATCACACCCAAAGTGGGACTGGATCCATGCAGGATTTGCTAATGAGGAAGAGAGGGGAATCTATTGGTGAATCCAAATTTATCAGCCCCCACTGCCCAGCCACGTTGTCCACAAACCACCAGCAACATTCAGCATGACAAGGGAAGCATGAAGCTGCAGTTGGGAAAATTCTGGCAGAGAAGGGAAAGGGAAACGTAGGCTCAGCTATTTATAAGTGAAGTCTGGAGTCAGCTTCAGCGATCACCCTATAAATAGTGGCTTGCCTGAAACCCAAGGCAGAGGATCTGGTATTCCATACACTCCTGCTCCTTGTTCTAGAGCAGCAAGTTTCTGCAGAATGCTGCTTTCCCCCTCTTGCTGTGGTTCTATTTTAGAGCTTTGTGAAGTTTACTCCTACACAATTCAAGTCAAGGTCCAAACATCTTTATTCCACAAGGGGGGAAAAAAAAAAATCAAGAGAGTTATTTAGCCTTTTGCAGAAAGAATATGAAGGGAAATCTTCTTCCAAGGCCGTACCTACAACATTTCCTTCAACATTTTCACTACTTCCTTGAAAAGTCTCTTTTGCAAGAGAAAGCCCTGAGGCAAAGCCTGGAGGGGAGATGGGAGCCTCATTAGCACAGCAGCTAAGGTAGGAGGAAGGTTTAAAAGCCTGCTAATATTCAGATAATAACAGTTTCTCCAGCCTCGAGGATCCCAGCCATCTGTTGGAAATTTCATCACAAAGCAGGATGGCTGAGGGGGGAATGGTGAATTGCAGAATTAAATCTTAATTGTGGGCTAGTTCCCTTGGAAAACTCTCAACTTTTATCTTTATTATAGTCAGCCAGAGGTCACAATGTCTAAATTCCTGTCTTTCAGTGTGTATGCTATTCCCAAAACTGTCAAAGCATAGCACAAGTTAGAAGACTATTGTTTAACACACTGTCCCTCTAGGAATAAAAACAAAGTGAGAAAAAACAGAGCAAAACTCACACAGCAGGTGATGCTTCTTGCATCCTTCCTCTCCAGGAACCCTGGCTCCTGGAAGGCAGCTTTGTTTCCAGTTAACCCAGTGGTCACCTCATCTTCAGAGGTTATGACTTTTCATCCAGAGTATTTTCAGGAGGAAAAATATGAGTTTTACAGAGCCAAACAAATTGATATTTCCCTGTGAGCCATAGGAATGAAGCCAGCACACATTCCTGCCTGAAAAACACCAGGTAAATATCGTGTTCTGGTCCTGGGGAAGAAGCAGTTCCAAACCCACATGGGATCCTTTAGCACCAAAATTGGGCTTTGGATTTCATGAAAAAAAGGTACCCAGAGGTTTCTGCATTTGCAGGCAATCCAGCCTTGTGTAAAAGAGTGTTATTTGGGGAAGAAAAGAAAAAAACCAAAAAATTGGCTATTAGTAAAGTGTGAAAAGTGGGAAGCTGATGGGAGGAGAGGCCCTGTAAAATCAGACTGCCCTCGCTGCTTTTCCCAATCCTCCAGTGCTTTTAGAGCCTCTGTGTTACCCATGGAAAATGGCACAAACCCAGGGCACAGCACGCTGGTTTTCTCAGCCAAGAGATGAACTTTTTTAAGCACCTGACAGACCAGAATTTTTTTTTTCTCCCCTGCATCCCTCTTCAAGGTACCACAAAGCAATTTCCAACTCAATGCTTTGATCTTGTCTAGCCAATGGAAGCCTAGAATGGAAAAAAGGCCTTTAATACATGACAAGAGAGTCTGATGCTGGAATTTCAAGATGAAATACATGTGGAAGGGTAAAGATTTGTGATGCAACTTTCCCCTCAAGTGCCTGGAACTCACTGTTTTAGGTACATAGTTACTCAAAATCCATATGCACAACGTTGAATAAAAACAAATGTGGGTTACATAAAACAGGTTTTGTGGCACAAGGAACCAGAACTCGTGAAACCCACACAAGAAGAATGTCCCCAAAGTTTGTAAAGAAAATAAAAGGGGGGTGATTTTTGGGACAGCACACCCTACAGTAGTTGTGGTCCTTCCCCAACCTTATAAACACAGCTCCACACTACAGAAACAAACTGTGTTTACCCGGGAGGAAGTTGTAGCTTGTCAGGATACAGTTGTATAAATAATTTTAAAAAGAACCCAGTACATACTGCATGTCCTTTTAAAAAGGAAAATAATAGAATGGAAAATTCTATTTTCCCACCCTGCACAGAAAGTCATTCAAGTGTCTGTGACACACAGGCCAACGCCTGCTGGAAGTTTCCTTCCCTGAGCTTTGGATCAGATCCATGTTGAAAACAGGGAAAGTCATCGACATCTTTCCAATTAAGGTGGAAGAATTCAGCGTGCACTTACCACTTGGAATAAAAATATTGTGTTTATAAGTCAAAACAGGGAAGGGAAGTGAGGGTTAAATGTAACCAAAATAAGCAAAAGCAATATAGCATGAAAATGCACATTATTTTTTGTGACCTTTAGGTATTTTTGTTTCATTTTAGAATGAGAGATACAGAGGGAAAAATAATGATTGAAAAACACCCAATGGTGATAGGTGTAACTTTGGAGTTCTGGTCTCAAATCACCCGTTTTTCTCCCGTTTTGCCACTTCCACAGTGGCTGATAAGCCCTGCCTTAGAACCCGGAGCTGCTGGACACAGGGAACCAACCTGGAGCTTTCCTTTCTGGGAACAGTTGTTCCTGAAGAGGCCAAGATGGAAACGAGATCCAGATTCAGACCCATGCTTAAAAGAACGGCATTTTTTCCTAAATTCCTTGCTCCAGATGAAGCCATATGGGCACAGTGCCCTGTGCAGAGTGCTCCCATGGAGCAGGGAGTGCCCAGGGAGGGCAGCCTGGAGGGTGCCAAGGCTGCAGCTGTGCAAGGGAAGGGTCACTCCATGAGCCCGAGCTCCCAGAGCTGCCGTCCCCACATTGCTCCACAGGTCACCACCAGGCACTGCCCCTCCAAATCCACACTCCAGGTATTGCCAGCTCTTTGGGAGAAGGGTTTCAGTGTCATTTCACTCAAAAGCAGGCTGGCACCTTCTGTGCTGGCTGAGGGGAAAGCTGAGCACAGGAGGAACGTGCTGAGGACATCCCACATCGCCTGGAGCGGGGAGAACACCCTGGACTGGGATTTGTCATCATTTATTTATTTCACAACATTGCCACTATTTATTGTGACTGATGGGTGTTGGGTCGGGGGGTAGAGAATGATGCCGAGGTTTTTCATATTCCAAGAAGCAGCACACTGAGAAGTGTAGAATTTCCTTTGTGTTTTTACTCAGAAGGCTTTTCTACAAATCATTTCTGTCCTAGGATAGACTAAAATATTTTATCACAGGAGGCCCAACTCCCTACTAGCATAAAGATCACTGAAATGCATTTTACCAGGGTTTTCCTGATAGATTTTAGAAGAGTAATTCAAAATTTTACACGTTCAGATATCTTCATAACTGACTTTGACATTATGACAAGGGGAGAATCTGGGTCAGCTCCTAATCCCACTCCCCATTGTTTCCCAGGAGAAAAGAATGGCATCACTTCTGTTGTTACTGGGAATGCTGCACCTGCTATTGAGGGCTACTCTTGATAAAAAAAAGAAGTTTAGTACAGGGAAAGGACCAGACAGAAGTATAAAACTAG
This sequence comes from Acridotheres tristis, assembly GCA_037013685.1. NCBI lineage: Eukaryota > Metazoa > Chordata > Aves > Passeriformes > Sturnidae > Acridotheres > Acridotheres tristis. The sequence continues at coordinate 1,117,833 of CM072887.1, read as the reverse complement.
TTTCCTTTTAGGAAACATGTAAAATATTAATTATTGCTAAAAATTCAAGTGTTGAATTCAGCCAGCAGCTCCAAAAGATATTGGGAAAGAAGAAGACGCAGATGTGTAATGCTATGTGAAACCAGGCTAAAAATCACTGCAAATAACCCAGGTTTGTTATTGCTCTTATTCTCCCTGTTTCAGAGGAGTCAGACTAAGAGCTGAAGGAAGGAAGCTGGAGAAGCCTCCTCTGTGCCCCTGGCTAAGCTGCCCAAGTCCTTCCCTGGACGGAAAAACCTCTTTGCATCCCTCAGTCCAGAGACCCAAACGTCAGCGCTGCCTCTTTAACTCACGGCTGGATTTTGTGATAAGGAAAAGCAGGAAACAATCTCACAAATAAACAAAGACATGTTCAGGGTGGATCCACATCCACCTCAAAAGGGAGTATGGAATGTACCTAGCAATAATCCATATCTGCTTTTCACAGTAAAGCCATATTCACTCAATGTATTTTTGCCCTAAAGTTCATCAAAGCTCCCAATCAGATCTTTACTACAGCCCAGCAAAGCAAAGGATAATCTCAGTTTCCATTCAAGGGCTTTTGTTTGGAAATAGCTTATTATCTCTCCATTAATTAAACTAAAATAAAGGTATGACTAATATATTTTAGTTGTTCACATAATGACAAAAAGGAAAAAGTCAGTTTGTTTTCCTTTTTAGCCATGCAAAAATGCTTTAAAATTCATCTGAGACCTCTGAAAGGAAAATATAAAAATTCACCCACTTCCCTTTTTTTCTTCAATCTCGTGAGATTTTAATCTACCCCCTCTACAGGAGGATGTGGTTTGGGATGGGGTGGAAGTGCAATGAGGTGGTGGTGCAAGACAAGAGGAGGATGTTCACCTTCTCCCCTAATTCCACAAATCAACAGCACTTTGGGAAGCCATGGAGAAATCCACTAGTCTATGTTGCAAAATGCTTGGTGTTATATGGCTGTTTAGGCTTTTGGAATTCAGATCCTCACACAAAGTGGAAAACAAAGCAACAGTGCCAAAGAGGAAGCTCTTGCTAGGAGAGGGGACATGGAAATGGAGCTCTTCACCTCTGGGATGAACCCTTCAGGTCATGGCTGAAGCACAGCAACACAGGAGGGTGGAGGATCCTGCAAAGCCAGGCCTGGGCTTGGATCTGCTCTGTGCATAAACACAGAGCTTCGCTTTGCTTCCATACTTAGGATTTTCCATAAGGCATCGATTTCATTCTAAAATATGACTTTTACATAACCAGTACATTCTGTGCAAAATTGGTTAACTCCATGCCCTCAAAAATATCATGCACTTTCCAGCATATAAATCCCAGACCTTGACATCTAAAGAATGCTTGGCAGATCCAGCAAGAAGCACAGCCAAGGGAGAAGTCAAAGGTATTTGTTAGGTTTCCAGCCAGCCAAGAATATAAACACCTTGCCCAAATTTAAAAAGAGTAAGATTATTGTGGTGCACGTGAAGAAGTGATTTTAAGACAGTTTTTATGTGCTCTGCAAAAAGATTTGTGTGCTGGGTCGGCTTTGAATGCACTGTCATGGGAAGAACACTCCCAAGATCTGCAAATATTCATTCAGAGCCCTGGCTGGACTTGGTAACCTCATCTCAGGACAGGATCCTTTTCATGTGTGCACATAATGGAATTATCTGGAAGCCAGGAGTGCTGAAAGGGAGAAGGATGCTCCCAGGTGTCAGCCTGCCTTATCTCAGCTGCATTTCACTGAGAGTCTCTTCAGAAAACTGCCACTGACAAAAACCTTTCCAGCGCCTTGAACTGGAGGGAAATGGGAGTGGAAGGGATCCCAGGACTGCTATTCCTAGGGCTGACCCAGACCTGTGTTTTAGATCCTTCTTTTGACAGGCCTTCAGTCAGAGCCTCTGCAGTGCTCCCTCCCTTCTCTATGCATCTCTTCAGCTTTTCCAACTCTAAAAGTTTGCCCTAAAACCCAGCCCAAATGGTGGCACATCCTAAAGTAGGACAGCGGGATTTTCGTACTGGATTGGCATCCCCCAGATTTTACTGGTGTTACTTCAGAGTGGTTTTGTGTCAGCTGAGGGGCTCAGCCATGGCCAAGCAGGGCCCTGCAGAATATCCCCCCAGCCTTGGCAGAAATCAGGACATCTTTTCCTACAAGTTCAGTAGGGATCTCTCAAAATGCAGGCGAGATCTGAGTGGATTCTGCAGGCAAACACTCAGGGAGCAGCGTGTCAGCTGCAGGGCTGGGAGGAGCAGAGCCCTCCTTGCCAGGAGATAGCAGAGGCCACGGGGCTGGCCCCGGCCCACTGGCCTCCTTCCCACTCCTCAGAGCCAACAGGTCTCCACCCAGGACACAGCCTGGGACTTCCCACCCTTTTCCAAAAGGCCAGCAGGCTCTGGGGTTTATAGTGAAGCCCCAGAAAAGATCCTTGTTTCATCTCGGCCACTGCTCAGAGCCCCCAGGACAGCACCATCTCCACAACAGATTTTCCAGCAGTTTCCCAAATTATTTCATTGATTCTGGCGTATTTCAAGGCATCAGTATAATTGTCCTGTTTGGAGGAAAAAATGAGATTTCCTTCCCTTCCCCCTGCCTCTCTTCCTGTGTTACATCATTGCTGCCTATGTCCAGGCTGCAGGACAAATCCCTTGTCCCCGGGGACAAGCAGAGGCCTGAGGATCAGGATCAGCTTCCTCTCAGCAGCCAATTCCCACAGGGAAGGCTGGAAATGGGAGCAAGCAGGCAGAGAATCAAAAGCACTTTCTAGAATCATCTGGTGCCTGACAACCTCAGAACTCCAGGAGAGATTTGGGGTCTCCAAAGATGATTCCTCCTCTAGCTTTTCCAAGGATGCTCACGCTGCCAGGCCAGGCTTGTTCAGCAGAGAGGAGCCAATGGAACTGATTTGGTTGCTGCCAAGTCAGGGAAAGCCTTTCTGCTCCTTCCTGCAGCTCCCCTTGCTCGTGGAAAGCTGACTCTCCAAGGAACAGCATGGAAGTGATGGTCAAGCAAAGCAAATGTAGAAATGTCAGGACTGAAGGAACAGAGACTTCACAATTAGGAAAAAGTGCCTGGATGTCCCTCTTCCATAGGCCACGACACCCCCCCATCATCATTTCCTTCCCCAGCTACAAATCCTGGGCAAACTGGATTACATCTTGGTTAGCTTTGTGCTCCTCAGAGATTTGGAGGTTCCAAGGGGAAGAGAATTAATTATTCATTCATTATACAGCCTATTACATTTTTGCAGTGATTACTTGCCCTCCCTGTTGAAAACAAAAAACCCCTCAGAACAAATAAAAAATACCAAACCACTCCTCTGACTAATGCAACTTTCCAGTGCTCTCCCACCTCCGCAGATGAAGATTTGCTTGTGCAATTTTAATTCAGCCCTCTCTGTGTTATGAACTATTACACACTATTTTTCCCACTGGGCCCCAGCCTTTTTTTTGTCTCCAGGAAAAATGATCCCTAACAGCAAGGAGTAGACACTCTGTTTTCTCCTCATTTTCCTACATGTTACTTGATGCCTGGCTTTCTGCTCTTAACTCTGATTTCTCATCTCTGTGCTGGTTTTTGGGCTGGTTTTGTTTTTCCTGGTGCTCATGACTAATACCCTGCTGCTTCCTAGCCCTCCCTGTCAATCCTCATTATTTGGCTTCCAGTCTTTACCTCTGTTTATCTAGTCAGACTCAGGCTCCATGAAACCTGTTTCATTCATGCTGATCTACTAAAATCTACTCCACCAGACCTCACCCTTGCACTGATACATCCCTGAAAGTGCTGTCTCCTCCCTCCTCTGTCAGAGTGAGGCTGCCTTGTCTTGCTGGCTGTCCTTCAGGAACATCCTTCAGCAGCCTGTGGAACAGCAGCCCCTTGGAAATGCCCCTATGGCCTCAGTTTGGCTTCCCAGCTATCTGTCACCTCACACCAGGCCATTCCTTGCCCAGTGTCCAGCCCAGTTTCACTCACAGACTCACCCAAGAGCTGTTTCACCACACAGACTCTTCCCTGACAAAGTCCAACAAGGCTCTTCCTGTTAGAAGGTGATGTTACTGAGGTTATATAAGGCCTTACATATAAGTTTGGGTTTTTTCACACCTAAGGAAAATCACACACCTGTGGTAACCACCTTTCAAAAGAGCAGTCTAAGAAATTTAAGTAATCTATGAAAAAACGAATCATATATGTGGGGCATACTTGGTTATGAGGAAGAGCTGAAATGCTTTTGTTGAAAGTTAAAAATCCACAGCAAAAGCAAGTTCAGCCTGAGCCTGACACTGAGGGTGGGATACTTTGGTCTGAAAAGTTCAAATCTGACATTCACAAGCTACTGGAAAAGGGGACTTGGAATTCTCAGCCAATGTGTCTGTGCCATTTGTTGGCACAGGCACCTGAATTTTCTATGATATGTTTTTTCAGCAGCTGAAGCTTTTGGGACACGTCAGTGTGTTAAGGCAGTCTCTGCATTCAGCTTTTCCTTTTGAGATGCTGTATCAGATACAGCTTTTGTTGAAAAAACAAAACCTGTCCCCACCCTTCTGATCTCTGCTCTGCTGCAGCCATTCCCATTCAGCTACGACCTCCAGAAAATTATAGGCAATTAATTCCACCAGATGCTCCCCTCTCCTGCAGCTCTGTTTAGAAAACACTCAGCCATGCCAAGCTCTTTTGGGTACATTTTCACTGCTCAGACCCAGGCCCTGTGACTCTCACACCAACCTGCTCTTCTGCCCATCTCCAGTGATGCAAGAAAAGATTTTCCTTAACCAAGAGCAAATTTCCAGCCTTTCCTCTTCTGGAGAACAAATACAAATGGATTGCTAAGCCTAAAAGTCCATCACTGATGTTTCCTAGGATGGGAACATTTATTCATCTTCTCCTGAGATCACAGCTCACCTGTAAACAAGGAACATTTCTGAGCAAGCTAATAAACGTGCAATTAATACCCAGGAATTGTCTAAGGGAGCAGACTGAGTTATTCTTACAAAGGAGAAAGATAGAAGTGTAAATGATATTTAACCCCCATGAGCAAGAAACAACTCTGGCTATGCTAAGGAACAGCAAAGCTGGGGGAAGAATGGTCTGGCAATTGAAAACAGGCCTTGTGATCCCAAATGAATGTTAGAACAATGTGTGAGCTCACACAATGTGCATGTCCTCCGTGGATCTGGGTGTATCTGTGACTCTGACCTGGCATGCAAAGCTCTGAGATCCTCCATCTTCCACTTCAGTTGTTCAGGCATAATAAATCAGTCACAGTCATGCACCAAATACTGAGGAAATGGTTAAGAGGTCTCCACACCCTGTTTTCTCTGTCTTTTTCCTGACTGTTTGGAGCCTTCCAAGTCCCTCTTAGTCCCTCAAACTAATTGCAGTAAGATGTCCTGTCATCACAGAGAAATCTGCGTGTTAAGCAGCTGCAAGATTTCTGCTCCACGTTCCAAAGGGAGTCCCATGGCAGCACAGGGATGCAGCACATGGCAACACTTCCAGGGATGAAGGGAGCCCTCACTCATCAGAGACAGCACCACTGGTCCACAGGCTTTGAGGGTTATGGATGCTGGGATGGACAGAGAGCTCCTTTGAGCCTAGCAAAGGCCTAGCCAAGTGTTGAAAATAATTCACTTTAAGCTAGCAGCAAGCCCTAGTGATTAATCCATCATCTCAATTCCATAACGTTTTGCCAGTCTTAGCATTCCCACTCCTTTGCATGGGAATCTCTGCTCATTTTTAACTGATATTTTATATATTTATATCTACAGTCTGATATTATTAAGACTGAGATTCATCACAAATCTACCAGGCTATTCACACTCTGGTCAAGTCAGATGCTCCTTTGGGGTGGCACCAGAGGCTGGACCACCGAGACACTGCCCATACACGTTTTACTCCAAGGAGTAAAGTGTTCATGGAAATTGGAGAGCAGGCCAAGGCAGCAAGGCTGGCAGCACTGAGCTTTTTTTCTGAAGTTTCACAGATCTGAGGGGAAGGTTTTCAAGGGTCTCATGGAATTCAAAGTGATGTGATTTTTTAATTGCTGCAGAAAGAGTTCAGCACACAGACTGATGCCTTCGGATCCCTGCTTTGTTCCCTGTCCCCAGATATCATCAACACGGCCATGAAAGAGCTGTGAACTGGAAGAGCAATGCACACATTGAAATGGAAATGAGGATACAATCATCTTGCCTGGCTCCAGGAGCTATTACTTACCCCCAGTGACTTCTGAACCAGTGCAGGGCTTAACAAAGCAGGGCAGCAGCACTCCATTCTTATGGACATGTGTTTACCCTGCAGATGTAATGGGATGGCTCCAACTGGTGTGGTAGGAAGGATGTGGGATAATTTACAATAACAAAGTGAAGTATGTGCTGTTCCTCTAACCTCTGCACATTGGCCTCAGATCCTGCTCTCCTGATGCTCAAGAGCCCTGCCTTACCCTCGTGGATGCTGGAGTGCCTCGAACTCGGGTGGCATTGTGGGAAGCTCAATTGTGGGAATAAGAGCCTTCCTGCGATGAAAAGCACTCCTTGGGCAAGGAGAGATGCTCTCATTGGTGCACTGGGAAATGCTCGTGCTTAATTGGACCGGCTCTGCCTGAGTCCGAGCAGCTTCACTCCCAGCGAATTCCATGTGAGTCACTCCTACCTGTTCCAGGTTTGGGTTTTCTCGGTGTCTCTGCCCCAGCGCTCCCAGGAATGTGCTGTCCTCCCCTGCACGTGTCACTCCCGCTTGGATTGGCTCCACTGCTGCCCAGAATTCCCGCTTCACCATTGGCTGTGCCTGCCCCTGCCCCCCCCAGCGTTCACCTCCCCAGCCTGCCTCCCTGCTGCACTGTGCCAGGAGCACCCAGAGGTTCTCCTGCCTGGCTCAGACACACATCCTGGGGACACGATTCTGCCCCAGGGTCACGGCTGTGAACAAAACCACTCTCACTGACCCTGACAGTTACTTCCTTTCAGGTCCAGGACAGCTACCTCCCCATTTCACTGATGTCAGTCTGGTTCAGCTTTTATGTTGAATTCAAACCAGAAGTGTACTCTGCCCAAACAGTTAAATCCCAGCCATATTCACCTTTGCCTTGAGTGATAAGGCTTCACATCATTCTAACTCATAAGAAGCTGCTCCAGAGATGGATCCATTCCATAAAGGCTTTTCCTTTAATTTATCCAGGTGCCCTTTGATCTTGTGGATCTCTGTATTTAATTATGAGAGCTGAACGAGGTTCATATCCTATCTCCTGGTGCACTTTGCTCAGATCTGGCTTTTCTTTTTGTGTTTGGGGAAGGAGAGTGCAATTCTTGGAAGCACAGCTATTTAATTTTAATATACTACAAGTGCAGGAGTAAGCTCACCTTCAATTGCTCCTCATTGTTGATGCATGAATAAACAACTGGCAGGGGAGGGAGAACATTGCAAAAAGGTGCTTCTAGATGGATATGCTCAGCAGCCATAAAGGACCTCAGTGATTTCCTGGGGCACAAAGGCCTTGGTGGTACTGCTCTGCCACTTCCAATCAGCATAAATGAAGTACTTGACAATTCTCCTTGACTGCTGAAAAATAACAATAAAAAGATTAAAACGAAAACAGAAGTAAGAGAAAGAGAAGTTTATGTTACACCCCGAATTTGTAGTCCAAAGTATGGAAGGAGAACTGTCACTTTGAAGTGAGCAGAGCAGGTAAAGAAGTGGGATGCAATAGAAATTAAGCAGAGAAAAAATCCTCCTCTTGCATTTGTACCTCTGTGCCTGGTCTGACTGAGAGTTAGACCTCTTCTGTTTGTAGCCCGGAACATTGTGGGGTGCACTGACAGCAATGGGATCATGACACACTTAGATGATTACACAGGCAGGTCAGGACTTGGATCATGGATCCACAGTGAAATGGAAACACTCCTTGTGGAAGGAGTTGCATGGACTCCAGACCAGCTTCATGCAAGCTTTGTACCAACAGAACATAAAGGATTGAGGATTTGGTCAAAGAGGTTGGATCCTGAGCTGGAGAGCTTCTCATTTCAGCACAGCAGCTGCACTGTGGAGTTCACCTCTGGGCAGGATCTTCCTGATCCTTGTGGGCAGCCAGACACTGTTATCAGTGCAACAGTCTGTACTCTGCTCCTTGGCTAATTAGCTGAGCTAGTACACCTCTCAAATTACTTATTTTTAGTCTTTGCCCGCAGGGAACTGAGCCTTTAGGAGGCTCTGGAATGGGTTGGCTGGAACAGGCTGGTACATTATGTATGCAGCAGCCGTGCTTGGCAATATCCATCCAGGACTGAGGCACCTGCAGGAGCACCTTCACCTGTGCCTCTCACCTGGTGTTCCAAGGCACCACTGAACAGCACCCTCCTCGTGCCATCCTAACTCACTACAGGGGTTTACAATGTTCCTTAATGGATAAAACCAAAATCTGTGTCTAAAATTAAGCTTCTGCATTAGCTATGCATGGTATAGCTCATTAAAAATGGATCCCCCTTTCAAGCTCTGACACATACATAGGGAAATATATTGCTCCATATGCACACATGGAGCAATAAATGGAATAAAATATCCATTACCTGCATGTCCCTGCTTCAGCACAGGACTACAGAGTGTGGTGGTGGTTACAGCAGCAGATTTGGCTGTCCTGACACAGACTGTCCCTGCTGCTGGGTTATGCTTATAAAGCCCTTGGGAAGGTGGAGGAAGTGAGTGGCTGAGTGTCCCTTGGACACTGAGTCCCAGGCCATGGGAACAAGCCTTTGTCCCAGAACAATCCAACTTGGACTGCTGCTCCTTTGAAGGTCACCCAGAACAGGAGAGCAGCAGCACTGGAGAGCAGCCAACCTCTGCAAGCAGAACACAGTCACTGGTACTAAGGAGAGTTTTGCTATGGAATAATGAGCTCCCAAACTTGTTCCTCCCGAGCCAACAAGCAGGGCTGTGAGGTCAGTCACAGCAGAGTCCTGTGCCACAGCCCTAAAGGCAGAGGGTTTCTCACTCCAAAATTTCTCCATGCCCAGACATTCATGAAAGGCCAGCTGTTTCATTATTATTACTACTACTATTATTATGCTAATATAGTAATACTACTACTACTAATATTACTATAATAATAGTTCTGCCTCATTAACCAAATGAGGGCTGCTACTCTCTTTCTGAACACACTGTCTCACATGGAGAAGACAATGCACTGGTTTATTGGAACCTGCTGCTTCTAATGCAGGTGTTTGCTACAGGTTAAGTGTATGAGGGAAAATACACACCCAAATATTTTAGCATGCATTTATATCTGCATGATGGTCTGTGAAAATGGTGATGAGCCAAGGCACAGGTGAAATGAACTGGGAGTCCCAGTGACAAGGACTCCAGAATGAAATGCTCATTTACCTGTTGCAGGTCCACACCTTATTTTGAGGAGCCAGACTTCTTACAACGTGTTTCTTAATATCTGGGAGTAGTGTATGAACCAGCATTATTATTGAAAGAAAAACAAAAAAAGACAGTGTCTTACGTGCTGTAATAGGATTAAACTGTTTTTCAAGCTCAATTAGCTGACTCACAATTTTAACTTGCTACCAAGACAGCAGTAGAGCAATTCGTGGGATAGATGGCAAATACCACCTCAAAAGGATGAATTCTACATCATATAAAGGTGGAGGCATGTGTGAGTGAGCTGTACACAAACCAAACAGTTTTGGCTTCCCCAAAAGATTTGTTTTGTAGCTGTGATTTGGTCACAGAAAAGACATCATTTACTCAGTACGGTTCTACATTAATCCTGCAGCCTGAGGCTCCTCTTCGGAGTAACTCGCTAGACAACAGGTCTGTGTGAACAAACTCAGGTTAAATCCCCTGTGTACACGCCCAACACTCGTTCTCACCGAATTCTTTACCAAACCCCTTCAGCTGTAATTGCTGCCTTTCAGCCCCAGCGCGTCACCCCGGTGCCGCAGGCTCGGGGACCAATTAGTGACACAAGCTCCTGTCACCTAGGAGATCGGGAGGCAGTGTCTCAGCGTTCCCATCTTCAGAGACTGTCCCTGAGATTGGATCTGGGCTCTGCATGACATTTTACCACATCGGCAGGCTCCCAGGACACCTCATTAAATATTATGGCTGGCCATAATATCGCCACAGTTAACGTGGTGCTTTAAATGCCTGAGAAGCCTCAAGGATTCCTACAAAGGAGGAAAGCACATCCTTACAGAGGAAGGGCTGATGCTCCTACAAATTGTCTGGCTCACTGTCACCCCGTGGCTGGGAGCTGAGAGCCAGAGATCAGAGATCTCCCCAGTCCCACCTGAATCCTAAAGCTCATCATTCTGTTCTAGCAAATCCCTTTCTCTACTTCTGACAAGGAGAACCAAAGCTTTAAGTCTCTCTGCCTAGAGACACAGGTCATGGTGACACTGCTAAGATGTGTTGCCTTTGCAGTGCTGATATGAAAGGTTACTTTAAAACCATGTAAATTCACCGTGTACTGACCCATTTCAGTGACAGGAGTAGCAATTGCTGCATGAAAACAGCTCAGCAAAGCACCCCAAGTATACAAAAAGCATTAGAAAATCATTCACTATTAATTATTTAAACATAGATATTTTTCTGTAATTTTACATGGCTGGGATTACTCTGACTCTTAGGTTTGAAAACGAACAAGTCCATAAGTTTCCAATAAAAGAGTGTGGGAGAAGGTTCCTTTTTAAATTGATTTGGATACTCAGCAGCAGAATAAACACTGCTCGGATTGCCCACGTCCTACCTTGGCATTTGATTAATGTTTAATTGACATTTGCCGTGAATAAATGATTTAGTGTTTTCTCTGTATTGTCCTCTCACTAGAATAGCTCAGGAGCAGCTTAGCCCAGTGCTTATGTTCCACACCCCACCTTCAGAGACATTCCACTGTCCAGAGCTGTTTCCAGGCAGGAGGGAGCAGGGAAAGAGACCGGGAGATCAGTGCTAAACCTATGTGCAATGCTCAGCTTCCCCACACACCTCCTTAACTGCTTCTTGACATCTACAAACTCAGATTAGGGCTTTTTAATGATCCCACTGCTCTCACGTCTTCTCTCAAATATTGGCAAATAGGTTTCACACTGAAAAATGTTCTTTTTGGGGAGAGCTGAAGGGAGATTGGAGGCAGAGAGAAGACTACAGGCACAATTGCATTGACCTGTGCTATGAATGGGGTTCTAGACCACCTGTACAGCTCCCAGTAAATCTCTGTTTAGTTACTATTAAATTTAATAAAATCTTGGTCAGGATAGTGATCAGGACACCAGCTCTTACTCTACAGGATGATTTCCTAGAGCAAATTTCAAACCTTTTGGCCATTGTGGTTGGGGTTTACTCACTTCATATCAGATATTCCTCACTTTCAGCCCTGGTCTGACCACAGTGTTTCACAGACACTCTGTGGTTGCACAAACCACTTCCCCTGCCATGTGCAGTGACAGCAGTTGTATTCACAGAGGACTTCTAGTAGGAACTTCCATGGGTCACAGCTTAATCCCTGCTGATCTGTGCCAAAGAAACGCAACGGCTGGGCTGGAGCCTTTTCCAAAGACCGCACTTTTGTCCTGCCCCCATTACTTACTGCAGAGGGGAAATGTGTGTTCAGATGGGGCTCCACTCCTTTTGTTAGGCTGGAGCCACTGACGCTGCAGTTTCATTAACTTGGGGCTCGCTGAAAGCCACGGCCCTCGGAGACAATTGGAACACAAAGTGCCGCCACCCGGCCGGATCCAACTGCTGCTGGCAGCATTTTCATTCACTCCAGCCCCACCCTAGAACTAAAGATTGACGGGAAAAGACTTCCTAGGACCTTACAAGTGATTCTGATTTTGAAGCGTGTTCTGGTCGCCGCAGTGGCTGCTGCGTTACTGAAGGTGCTGAGCATCAGCCTCCGGGATGCACACGGATAATGGCACATGCCACGGCAATGTGAGGCTATCCCTGCTCCAGTTGCCATGGAAAATGACAGCACGGTGTGATGCTCCAGCGGGGCCATCTCAGGCTGCTTCACTGCCCTTCACCAGCAGCTCTGAGAGAGGGGAGGTGAAATTTCTCCCTGGGATACAAGGAACAGCCCCCACACCTTGCAGTTGTAGCCTCAGCACTGCACTTTGGTGACTCAAAGCATGGGCAGGACACCATGCCCAGCCTGGGACTGGCTCTGGAAGCTGGTGATAAGCCATAATATCCCATATTGCAGATATTCTGGCTGAATTCCTGCATTATGGAATGATGGAATTCATGAACTTGCCTCTGAACTGGAAGCAGACATGTCCTCGTGTCTCAGTCAGCTGAGAGCAACGCAACGTTTCAGGCTGTGCATTGCAATTACAGCTGCTGATTAATTGTGAGGGGTTCCAAAAATCCACCTGCTCACTCAGATAGATTAAATCTCACAAGTTCTGTAAAATCAGTGCTACGGAGATAATAACAAGGCTAATCACTCGCTGTCTTCATTCCACAGCAGAAATGCAGCAGCCTTGAATAATGAACCACCTTCTGCTTGTCTAGACTGGGGTTTCCTGCACACTGTGGAATCTTCTCCCAGGTTTCTTTTCACACAATTCTTCCTGCCTGGGGTGTGCAAACAGATTAGTAACTCACATCACAAAGCGACAGACGCACGACCCAGACACTGAGCAGCACAGATCCCAAAGGAATTCCTGGTGACTGAGCTCTGGACAACACACACACGTGTCTGTCCAACTGATCCCTGCCCACCATCCTGAATCACCTCTTCAAGGAGAGACAAAGAAAGAAATCTATGTTCCCCGAAGCTCCCCTCATATTTATATTCAGAAAACACCGACACCCCGTTAACAAGAGCTGCCTGGGAAAGATGAGTATGTTACAGAGCAAACAATGTAGCCAGGGGCTGCCAGAAGCCTCAGCCACAAGTTTTGCCATTTTATGATCAGCTGAAGAAGCAGTAAACTGAGTTCAGTGCCAGATCCTTCCCCGTGAGGGTGATGAGGTTGCCCAGAAAAGCTGTGGCTGCCCCATCCCTGGAAGTGTGCAAGGCCAGGTCGGATGGGGTTTGGAGCAGCCTGGGGTAGGGGAAGATGCCCATGGCAAGGGATTGGTCCTTCCAACCCAAACCCAAACCATTCTGTGATTCTGCTGTTTCCCATCACCTAAACCAGGACAAGGCTTCCTAGCTGGAGCAAGGATGTTGGAACCCTGAAGCCTGGGAGTTTTGAAACAGACAATGTAACCAGTGCTCTCATCCTCCTGTTGCTGCCTCCCAGGACTTTTTAGCTGGCAGATGAATGAGCCAGACACGCTGGGTAGCTCAGCTTCTGAGGAAACTCCTCGTGCCCAAGCACATAACAATGCATCCAAATGTCACAAAAAGTCAGTGAACACTCTGAAAACTCAACTGCACATATTGGGAACTTCTGAGTTTAGTATACGCTATCAAAAGTCCTAAAATGTTGGCACATTTCAAAGATTTCACCACATGATTTTTAGTCTTGGGGGTCACAAAATCTCTGATTAAAAAGAGAGATGTAAAACAAGACCCATCTCTTCTATATTGCACTTATTTCCTAAAACTCTTCAGGATACAGAAATGTATTTTGTAACATGCTCATATTAAATGGCACTGATTTCTCACTATGTACAGTAACTAATGAATTGATTCTACTGATGCTCAATGAAAATAGAAAGATCTGACAGACAGAAGTCCTCAAAGAGCTCCAAGTACAGGGAATCCTGGAGTGGTGCCTCAGAGCTGACTGGTGAGGATGCTCCAGGCACTCATGAGACTGAAAAGGCACCAGATGTGATGGCAACACCCTCTCCATCACGTGAAATTGGGTCTCCCATAGATTTGAACTTAAGCATTTTGCTCTTTTGAGGCATCTTGTCTAAAACTGGACTTTGCAAAACTTCACAGTAAATTAATGCAGTTTGGGGATCTGTGAGTGTTACACAAATATCTGATTAAATATAACGCTGAGCTGCTGCCACTTCATGTTTAAAAACCTACCCAGAGAAAGTGTGCAAGAAGAAATGAAAAATTATCGCAGCATGTTGTATAGGGGGGAGGGTTTTGAGCTAAAAAACAAGAATACAGGAGAAAACCTATTGGGAAGACCAGTGAACAGTACAGGGAAATATACTGGAGATATATTAATACAACTTGTCCTTCAGCCTCTTGAACAATTGTTTTCTCTTAGTCTGGGGGGGGGAACCCTGAGTAAATTTACTGTTTTCTTGCTTAATGTATCCCAATATGAGAAAAAAAAAAGTAGACTTAAATCTTAGGCAAAAACCCCTCTCTTCTCCCCCAAAAGGGCTTGTTCCAAGGGTTTGTCTTCATTAGCTGTGGAGAGAAGTGACATATTATTTTTGCATTCCTGTGGACTGCAGCAAATTGTCCCTCTTGGCTGTCATTGTTTCCTACGGAAGCAACAATGGCTCCCATTTATCACGAGCTGACACCACCCGGCATAGGGAATTACTGTTCACACCGCAGCACCCGAAGGGATGTGGTAAATAAAACCCCCAGAACACCTAGCAACCAGCAAAAACACGAAAGGAAAAGCACAACTAGTTCAGAAAATGAAGCACCTTTTCATGAATCACAGTGGCTTCCATTCTGAGCAGCAGCTCTGAAAACGTTGACGAACTTCAAAATCGTCTCACGGGGTGCAGGGAAGGAATCAAGGAGCTGATGGCACCAGGGAGGTAATGAAATGTCACCATTAGAGAAGGTTCTGATAAAAACAGAGGGTTGTGAAGACATCAAAGCATGGTGCAGCTGCTGGCACGTCAAAGGAGGATTGTGCTGCCTCCAACAACTCCCCGGTGTCAGCTCGTGGTTGGCGTCACTGACACATTGGAATAAGCACAAAGAGAGACTCCAGGCTCGGTTTTTTCGTCACTTGCTGCTGGTGGGATCAGTGTCTCCATGTTTTCCTGTGCAGAAGGTAAAACCCCTCTCCTGTACTGATGGAAGGTGTTTCACTGCAGGACATGAAGGGCTCCTCCCCAGCAGGGCAGCCAACATCCACCTCAGCTGTCTGGGATATGCCTGAACTTCTGTGTCCTCCCGCAGGAATTCTGGGCTATGCCTTGGCTATTTCTCTGACGTCTGGTTTTGATAAGTGATTTTCAGAGCCTAGTGTCTCCTAGGAATTCTGCAGGAAGAAAGTGGGTGAGGTCATTCAGCTTTTCACTGAGTTTCCTTTCTCTGTTTCTGGCCATTCTGGTGAACATGACCCTCCAGAGCTCGGGAATATTTCTGTCCCCTTCAGAGCTATCGACCACTCGTTGGTTTTATCTGTGCACACACAAAAGTTCCATGTCGCTGGAAGGGGAAACAAGGTTGACATTAAGCAGGGGAACATAAGCAGCTCAGAGATGCAGCTGTGAGCTGAGTTCATTTATGAGCTCAAGTGCTGGCAGAGCCCGCGCTTGTTTCTCGGCCGCTCCGCTGGCCCCTGGCCTGGCTCCGAGTAGTTGAAGGCCATGGAATAATGGTTGGTTTGTCAGCCCCTTTTATTCATGGCAGGAATACTCAGAACGAAGCAACAAGTAAAAGAAAATGCATCTTATTTTCTCTGCTCCTTGTGTGACTCGCATGCGGCTCTCCTCGGTGAGACTCTTCATATCAGATTTCATTTCTTGCTCCGTGGGTTGCCATGGAGACGATGCTGAACCGCTGCTTTTGTAGGCCAGGAGATTTATGACTGCATCCCCAACCAGCCTGCTCATCAGAGCCACGCAGGATTCTCTTCACTATTATGTTTTTTTACATAAACAGAAGGGGAAACAAGCAGGCCCTGCATTTCTCAAAATATTTTTCACAGTCAAATCCTGTATTTTGGATTCCTTGTAGCCTATCAAAGTCTGTTTATATATATTACAGCCTACTTATGCTAAATTACTGATTTATAAGGAATGTATAATCACATGTACAAGCTCCTGAGAGCCAAGGCCTGGCAAGAGTTAAGTGCATGTATCACAACAGACCTTTCTGCATCAGCCTTGTTCTTATCTTACTCATTCCAGCTTTTTCGAGGGCAGAGACAGTGGGATTCAGTGAAGTCACAGCATAAACACCCTCTTCAGAAATCCACATCATGTGATTTATGATTAGGTTATTGTTTATCAAGCCCACAGGAAGCCTGGGTGCTACAGCACACACAAATACAAAAGGGAGCATGTCTCAGGAGCATAAAAGAGCTCGTTAATATTAATTGTCAGCCAATCTAAAGCATCTGACAACAAATCTTCCTCCTGCCCAGACAGTCGGAAACTCTGGGATAAACGTTCTCCTCCACCTTCCTGGATGCCATTAATCACAGCGGATGCACATTGTCCCACCTTCCCTGGGACGGGTTCATCACCAGGCTCCCTGGCATTGCACCAATGCCTAAAGGAGGTCTGTCCCTGGAACAGCTCCAGGAGACCTTTGGAAGCTCTGAAAAATAGATTGTTATAATATTGTCAGGGAGCACTTGTGGGACACGGCCAAGAGAGCCCACGGGGCACAAACACAAGTGGCAGCTGCTTCTCTTGAGCCGCTCGAGTGCCTTTGCCAGACAGGGAGACCACAATGCTTCCCACAGGGGACAGTGGGCCGGGCTCACACATGTCACAGCAACACGCGGTTTTGCTGAGGGACAGTGCTCTGAGGTGCTTTGGCTGGGCTCTGGATGGAAACCATGTTTCAGAGGGCTCATTCCTACAGTGCAGAGAAGAAAAGGCCAGTCAGATCATTCTTTCTTCTTGTTTTCCTGTAGATTTTTTACATCTTCACGTTTCCCATCCCCCTGGTAGGGCAGTTCAGAACAAGGGTTCAGCACCAGCTGCCACTACACCTTTACCAGCAGCCTTCCAGGCAATTTTCCATCCATTAGCACAGCTGTATTACCCTCTAAACGAGCACAAATCATTTTCCCTGTTAATATTTAATGAAACACAGACTGACCCATTACACTGAACCATGACACATTAAGGCACAAGGGGAAGAAAACAAGCGCCAAGCACAACTTAAATTATCTGTATCAAATCCTCCAAAAACGGCCAGAAATTCTGCATTTTCAGCTTGAGGCATGGCATCAACCCAGGCCCAGTGGTGGACAAGTGCTCCCAGCTGTCTGGAAGCAGGGCTGGCTAACATGTTTCAAGTGGGTCAGGCTGTCTCACTGATCACCAGGGAAATGTAGGCCACTCACTTCCATTTGCACAGCAGCAACTCAGCAGAGTTGTCAGAGTCACCAGGACACAAACCCCTCAAATAAACCCTGAATGTGGAAGCAGAGCTGAAACAGAGTAAATCTGTGGCTGGCATCTCTGTGATACAACCAGCAGACCTTGAACAGATGTTGATTTATTGCTACAATGTTGCTGGACCAAGGCTTGCATCCACTAAAGGATCCAGTGCTTTTGAAAAATATATGATATCCCATTAATATGTTAAGAGGCATCTATTATTAACTAAGTAATTAGATAATTATTAACCTCAAAAGAGCACATTTTCTAAAAAAAAAAAAAATAAAAAATTCCAAACTGGCCTAAATTAAGCTCTCTACTGCTACAGCCAGACTGCTCCCTGTAACCGAACCTGCTAATTTAAGGACATTTATTTTGGGAACATGCACCATCACACAGAAATAGTGGTCCATGGGCCCCAAATAGCAGCAAAGGCCAGATCAGGTAGAGGAGTCCGAGTGTGATAACCTGGAGCCCTTTGTTAGAGCAGTAGCCAGGGAAATGGGCTGTGCTGTGGAAGGACCAGGAATCCGAGCTCAGCAGCTCCTCAAGGTCACCGTGGCAGAGAGGCCGAGAGGGAAGGAGCCCGCAGACCACGAAGAGAAATGGATCTCCCACTCTTCCCAAACCGGTTGGCTCAATGAGGGGGTAATTAACACGGAGCAGCTCGTTAGATTAGCGTCCATCTAGTATTGATGCATAGAGCCAAGGCTGTTAATATGCTGGAAGTAGTTAATTAGTGCTAACGAGGCTCTGAAGATAGGGCAGACCTACATTCCAGCAGGGTGGGATGCAGCAGTTTTGTAGGAGAACAGCAGTTTTAGGTCAACCATTGCAGAGCAATCTTAGCTTTTGCCAGTGGCAGGAGGGGAATGGCAATCCCTGCAGCTCAGGAATGCAAACACAGCTCTGGAGTTCCTACAAAAGCGCACACACATGGATTTGAAGCTGTTCAGGAAGCCCTACAAGCTTGAGGCATCCCTGGAGCTGACACTTTCCATGCAGGAACGAGGCATGTTTAAAATGAGCACTTTTTTTTTTTATAGAGAGAGAATTGTTTGGTTTGGTAGAACTATAAATTGCCTGATTGGTGATGTTTAATAACCAAATTTCCACATGCAATTGTAGAAAACCTTAAAAGTGAAAACCAAAATGAGATGGAAATTCTAGCTCCCAGTTTTCAGGCTGGAGTCCAGGGGCGTACATTTATATATATTCACACCAACCACGGCAGTAGCTGCATGAACAATATTGTTATCAATTCCAGACTCTGACATTTTTCAGGCACTAAGAGCATTATTTAGAGACAAGATAGAAGCCACATTGTTCAAAACCACATGTGAATAAGGCCACTGTTGACATCCTGAGTGTGCATGTAGCTCCCATAAAAGCACTGAGCATTTTTTCCCCTCAATATCCAAACACCTGTTTAGAAGATCAAAACTCTTTTCTTAATAAATTACTTAGAAAGTTGAATACGTTATGTATCCCCACACGCTTCAGTTTTTCACACGAATCTTCTATTAAAAGACATTAATTCATTCCTCTGAGTGGAATTTTAGGCATCAAAAATCTCAGATCATGCAATATATATTATGTAAATATTTCAGTAGAGGGTCTTAATAAATTAATATCTTAAATTTAAAAAACCTCAAGCACTTGACTGGAAAGAAAAACAGATTTGTGTCTCTGCTTTCCTCTCACAACATTGCAAGTCTTCCTGGGAAGAAACTTGCATCCTTGGCTTTCAGCATTCCAACATTTCTCTCCATATCTGTCCAAGTCTTGCACAGAGAAGATCATCCCATGGTCAATACACAAGCCCAAGATGCTCAAACAATATCACTGCAAACACTTCCAGAGTGAAAACGCCAATCCAGCCCTTTTCCCTCAATGAAATGTGTGTGTGGCAGAGTGATTTGATGTGTTCTTTATTCCTAGCAGGGGGAAGGAGCATTGCAGCAGTGATTTGAAGGCTCTGCCCACTGTCTCTCACAGTTGCAAAGGCTTTTGGCTGCAGAATTAAAAGCCTGATGATTGCTCAACTTTTAGGGAGGGGAAAAATGCATTATTTAGAATTTCAGACTGACTTTATCCCAAAGAACTGGCCTGGATATGACACAGAATGGTGACCTGCCTGTGTTTTTCAAATGGGGTCACACACATACAACATCTCCTGCAGGTTTTGTTGGCAGTACAGACACTTCAGGAAGGATGTGGTGATCCCTCACTGGCTGCATCACCATTCAGGCAGCTTTGCTCCAGTGATGGTGATTCAGGGAACTGTTGATAGCTCTCACAGAATATTTTAAATTGGTGGCTTAAATGTTATAAAATACCCTCGTCCAGCAGCCTTTAACTCAGCCTCTCCCTGCTTGATGCAGGGCCTTAGCACAGAGAAATCTTACTGATGAAGTTTGAAAATGGTATTAACTTATTCGTGCAGCAACATGCAACCAGTTTGACACTTCACAAAATAAAACCAAACCACCTCAAAATCCCAACATGATAGGTTTGGTAGGTGCAGGGCATCTCTAAAATCTCTTTCAAGAGCCTAAATTCCAGCTGAGCAACAAAAGCTAGATTTAGTTAATAAAACTAGATTGTAGCTGTTAAAATACCTGCAGGGAATTGGGTTAATAAGAGGGGGAATCCTTCTGAGCCTCAGCAGGCAGCAGCCCATGCAGCCAAGTTAGCAACATAACCCAGCCCCAGCTATTGTTTTATTGGATTCCTTTGTGGGGGAGAGGGGGCTGCAGAGCAGGAAGGAATTTTTATGCATATATGCATACAGAAAAGGCCTGTTTTTTCATCTATGCAAAGTCAAAACATACTTGAACCATAAATTACATCCTGGAGAAGTGTTCAGAGTTTGCATCCTTTTAAGGAATACAGCCTAAAGTCAGCACCCCTCTTCCAAGGTATAATCTTCCATCACTGAGAGATGCTGCTGCTGCCTGATCACAGCCAGACAACTGGCTCGGCACCAAGAGCCCCAACGTGCCAACATATGGAAACAATTGCTTCCCTTCAGATTGGAAATGACATACCCTGGGTGTGTGCACAACATCCCTCATCAATCACCCCAAATGGTTCAGTATTTGGGCTTTAACTTGTTATCCAGTGGAGATCCCCAGAGCCTGGTGTGAAGGGCAGCAAAGGTATTTACACAGAGCAGAAAGGAAAAGAGCTGCTGCCCCAGTCTGAGCCTCTCTGGACAAGGCTGGGTTTCACACACCAGCATAGATCTTGCTCCAGATTCATATAAAAGCAGCTAAATCTTGAAGTTAGACCTCTTCTTGCCTTTTATTTTCCCTTTTCCCTTGAAATAGAGCCACACTTGCCATTTAAAGGTACCTGTGAGACAAAAAGTTCGTGAAAAAAACTAATCTTTGGAACAAAATCTCAGCTACTCTTAAATAAGAACAGCCTACAGAAGCCAAAAACCACCCCCAAGACTCCAGAAAACCGCCACACCTTGGCAGCCTCAGCAAGAGAAGTGAGGGGAGAGGTTTAAAGATGAATATCTCTTCATAGATTACATGCTTTGACACCAGTGCCAACCTCTCTGTGTCAATGAAGCTGCCATGGGCCTGCAACACAAGGAAAAAATCAAGAGGATTTTTGTTGAATGATCTGGAGATCAGTAAAGCAAATTCCTGTTGAGAATGCAAGGAAAGCCTTCGTTCAGAGTTTTCTGGGCTCCTCCAGCAAAGGATGGTGAGGGGAAGCAGGCAACTTCCTAAAGAACTGCTGAAATAAGTGAAAAACCAGCAGGGACGTGTGTTTTAAATCACTAAACCCCAGTGATGGTGGCACTTTTGGAGCCACTCCTTAGGCATCCCAGGAAACTGAAATTGTGGCTCAGTAGAGGTGAACATATATTTTTCTATTGCTTTCACCAGGGCTGGAGGTTCACAGCAATGTTGGAATTCTATGGGTGATGTGACTGATTATTTCATGCTAATGGAACATCTGGAATTGGCTCTTCCGTGGATGATAGGAAAAGCAAAGTTTTCACGTGGAGGACAAGAGGCAGAAGCACACCTGGCTGTACTGCACAGGAGATAAACCATCACCTGGCTGTTCGGCAGGAGTGGAGCTTTGTGATGGTTAAGGTCCTGTCTGGGCCACCAAGACAAACAGACTGAAGCCCTACTCTTTCCTGCAGCAACTCCAGGTTTTGTCCAAGCCTACTCAAGGCAGATTTTCCAAAAGCAAGTGAAGAGGCAGACAAACACTGTGGAGGATTTACAAACACCTCGCTGCAGGCTGGATGCTTATCAGCACCTGTTGGTGTCTTTTGGGTCCTGTCTGAGGGAACATTACAGATGTCATTACTCAGATCCAGCCAAATTCTGCCTTCAGGCACAGAACATTTCCATGCTGAAAGTGAAAGAGCACTGACGTCACATCCAAGGGTGGGACTGAGCCCCGAGTAGGAAAAAGGATTTACTGTGTGACAAAAATAGGCCACGTGCTTCAGATGGCAGGGCACAGCTTTGGGGGGTTATTAAAAGAGTTCCTGTTTCCATGGATCAGCTGATTCCTTGTCACAGGTAAGTTGGTGGCCACCCCCCCACTGGCAATGTAAACGGGTCTCAGTATCAGTGGGCAGCAGGGAACTAACCATTATTATTACCGCATTCCTAATGTTTCCTCACTGTCATTTATTTATGAGCAATTCCAGGCTGGATTCTGCAGGCCACAGAGCTTTTTATCCTCACTTACTCACAGGAGCTGCTCAAATTTTAGGGAAAAAAATTGCAGCCATTTACAACAGAGGTTGCCAAATCAGGCGCTTCCTTGCTGAAAGTGGGATGCGATCTGCTTGGGTTTGGATGTTTCCAAACATAAAATAAAATTAGGTTAGACCTCATACACATTCCTAAAATCAAGGGCTCTGCTGCAGACAAGGATTTAGGTAATAGCTGTGATCTGCTGCTAACGAGCAGTTAATTTGTGCTTCTTTCTTGTGTTTATCGCTTGTAAACAGAAAGACCATATTAACAAGTAACACTCGAGGAACCCTTTCAGTTGTGGGTTTTGTGTGACTCATCCCAGTTTATGTTCACTAAACAGCTGAGGAGAAACCAGCTTGGTTTTGCTGCAAGGAAAGCAGAGTGCCTAGATGAAAAGACCACAGCCTCTAAGTCATTTCAGTTTGAAAAAACAGAAGCGGGCAATTACATTTCCCAGCAGATACCGCTCTGGTGCAGGAGAAATATTTGTTGGTCTGCCCCTGGCTGGCAGACAGGCAGTTGTTGGGTGTGTACCACACAAAGAATACTTTCATTTTTTGGCACGGTGCAGCATTGCTGAAATACCAAAGACCATGGCTAATTAAGTGGAGTGATGGAACAGAATGATTTGATGATAAGATTGAATTGGTATGAACGTTCCCATAGAGGAGTTACTGTGTCTGTCTGGGAGGACCAGACGCTCAGCTCAGGGGGGCATTGCTCAACGAGAGCTGAGGGGGAAAGGGCACAGGGGTGCCCTGTGCTTGCTCCCAGTCCCGGCACTCCAGCAGCAATTTAGGGAACACTGGACCAGTCTTTTGCTGTCACAGTGGTTGTGAATCACCAGGATCAATCCCAGCCCCTTTTCCCCACAGTGACTACTGGGGGATGGAGTCACAAAGGAGCTCCTACAGATCCCGACGAGGGATGGGACTGATTCCATCAAACGCTTCACAGGAGCACAGACCAGGAACCCGCCATTAGCTCCCTAAATGCTGGCGCTTTCAGCTGATCATGCTGATTTTTTCAATAATAAAAGATTATTATCTTAACTCTCTAAACAGGAAATCAGCCTTAGATAAGCCACTCATTAGACTGATCCTTGCTCCACAGCTTGGCTGACATCACTGGACCAGGTTTCCAAAGTGTTCCCCACCTGTACTTGCATAGAAGCCTTCCCCAAGTCTTCCATCTGGGGCTCCAGACTGGACTAAACTGGCAGTGCTGCAGTCTCCAGGGATACAAAGTTCCATAAGGCAAAAAATCAGTGATCAAAGCACAGAACAACCACAGCCATATTAGGAGCAGTAAACTGGTATGCCAAGGGGAAGGGCTGGCCCTTCAGAGCATTCTCCTTCCTTGGAAATGGACAAATGATCCAGCATTCTGTTACAGGCCACTTCCATCTGCCTTGACACAAGGCCAACACCAAACAGCCAGGAGAGCAGAGCCAAGATCTTTCCTAGAAGAGCCCAAAAGATTTCCCGCAAGGAAACAAGAGATTTGTCACAAGGGAACACAGATTTTGTGCTCAGCACGTGTTTAGGTCACCAAGTCAGGCAACAGGACCCATGGAAAAATCACGGGCTTCAGGATCCTCCAGGTAAAGGTAAATACAATTGCCACACTCCAAATTCCACTATTACCTCTGCAATGACTTTTGCTGCAGAAAGAATCAGAAAAATGAAAATAATTCCCTGATTATTTCTCTCACCCTTCTCAGTGTTCAGCAAAATCTGTCATGGTTCTAAATGTGGCCTTTTATTTTCCACTACACAAGCTTGACTATACAGAGTAAATCTTAAACCACGGTTTCATAACTCCCATTTGGCTATGAATTCACTGCAAGAGGGTCTGCACAATTAAAAACCTTGCAGCAGTTGTAACAGCAGCCACCTGACCTGAGCACCAGATGACATTGGATAGAACAAACACCTATGAGTTAGGATTGTCTCTGATTGTCACTGCTTTCTGCTAACACTTAGCAGGCATCCCCTGATGAGCCAAGAGCACCGATTTAGAGAGATCTGTGCCTTTCTGTATCCTGACATTCCTATCCGTGCTCCTTTCTTTCACTAGCAGGGAAGAAGAGCCAACAACTGCTATTCTCTTTCCCCTCCCACCCTGAAGGAAAGAAAGCCAGCACATAATAGTTCTTGCTGCAACATAAATGATTTTCTTCTGATGCTGTTTCCTCCTTTTGCTGGCAGAGACCTGGAGAGCTCCAAGATCTGCCCAGTCAGCATCACCTTGGCTTCTGTGTCTTGCAGAATGAATCTGCTTCATCAATTACTCAAGAGAAAAGAGCCCTGACAAAGCAGCCCTTCCCCTCCTTAAACCAGGGCAGACAAGAAACTGTCCCTCTGTTCAAGGAAACATCTCCCCTTCTTCCTCCTCTCTCTCTCTCTTAATTACCATAATTGTCAAAGGCTTTTCCCTCCACATCTCAGATTGCTCAGAAGTTGCCAAGTAGGGAGCCCCTTTCTCCCAACTTGAAAATGTTTCTATTAATCCACAGAAACAGAGCAGCTCAGAGCATTAGAGGAGAATTATACTTATTTCAAATGCATCAGGCTGTGGTAGCTGGGAAAACACATTGGATTGTTACTCTGCTGTCTTTCCAAGTGTTTTTTTGGCATTAAACAGGTGATCCATAGGACAGGGACATTTTAGACAATGCAGTTCAGCCATAACACTCTAGTCTCCAAGGCTGCTGCTGCCACGCTGCTCTCCTGGAACACCATTTGGTGACAGCAGCAGGCTCAGCTGATCCTCTTGGCATAGTCAGCAAGGGTGTTGGCTCCCCAACCAGTTGCCTCAGAATAAATACAAATGGAGTGAAGAAATGCAGGATTGCAGCTGCTCTCCAGCAACTTCTTCTTGCAGAAACAAGCTGTGATGAAAGTCACAGCAGCAGCAGTTGGGGATGAGCGGCTGATCAGACACTGCTCCCAGGCCCCCCAGGGGACACCTGCTCTGCAAGCCCTGCTCACCTAAGTCTGATTTTATGGAGCACTTAGGTCCCCAAATGCCCTGCTTGCAGGGAATAAAAGGCCAGTCAGCCATTATGCTGACAAAACACCAGCAAGAGGGAGAGAGCCTGTCTGAGCAGTTGGTTAAAAATTGGTCTAGACTTGCTCTCATTAATTTGCTTTAGAGACAGCTGGGAAAAAGGACAGGAGACTGAATTTTACCTGCCCTGAGACAGCCCTTGTGGCTCTGTGCTCCCCATGCTGCTCAGCCAGGGGACACTGCAAACACTTGGCCTTCCATGGCCCAACTCTCTCAAAACTAGTAACTCTACCTTCAAATAGCTGAAGGGAGGCTTTTCCAACCTCACAGCCTCCAGCTGTGGAGCTTTTCAAGTAGAAGTATTTTCTCATGTGGTAACTCCCAAAGGTTTGATTTATCCATGCCAGAGGAAGGGTTGTTACTGATACAGGGTTATACAGCAGGTGAGCTCCCAGTTTTTATAGCTGTTTACTCAGGATGGGGGAGAGAACCAGGAGGAAACACCTCGAGTGACATCAGCAGGGTAATTGTTAACATGTACTGCTATATGAAGACTAAACTCTTCTCTGCACATAGATGCTCCCCATAAAGTACAGTTTGAAAAATGTACCTTTTTCCATTTCTGAATATAGACAAAAATGAACAACACAACTGCTAAAGCTGTTGGCAGAGAGCAACTGCTTGACAGTGTCTGCAGTGCAATCGAGT
Source organism: Acridotheres tristis (assembly GCA_037013685.1). NCBI lineage: Eukaryota > Metazoa > Chordata > Aves > Passeriformes > Sturnidae > Acridotheres > Acridotheres tristis. Next base: position 1,092,150 of record CM072887.1, on the reverse strand, counting down.
CAGGTGACATCCAATACTGGAGAAAAGTTCCAGGGTTTTCACCTGCTGCTGACTGAACTCAGCTGGCAAAGCCAACTCAGGCTGGTGCCTGGATTGGTTCTTTGGGGCTCTACAATGCAGTGGAGTTTAATGACACAAAGGACCTTAAAACTCATCCAGTCCCACCCCCTGCCATGGACAGGGACACCTTCCACTAACCCAGGTTGCTCCAAGCCCCATCCAACCTGGCCTTGGACACTTCCAGGGATGGGGCAGCCACAGCTTCTCTGGCCACCCTGTGCCAGGGCCTCCCTCACAGGGAACAATTTTTCCTAATATCCAGTCCAACCCTACTCTCTCAGTTGAAGCCATTCCCACTCACAATACTGAAAAAGGAAGTGCAAACTTGTTCATACCTAGTTTGTTTTGGTGTCTTTTGCTCCCCAATAGTATAAATGCTCATTTAGCAGCCTTACACTGCAGCTAATTAATCCTGCACAATGTGATTGGGATTGTCATGCCACTGGTGAACATAAGCAGCACTTATTTGGGAGAGATATAAAGTCTCTGTTGGCAATTCTTGTGCCAATATTAAACATTCCATCCCAATTCAGGCTAAAAGACAAAAGAAGACAAAGAAGGAAGTTTTACACCAATACACGAAGTCTACTTGTTGATAATTAAATATGTTTATGCCACTGTGTACTGGTTCAGAAGTCAGCATGTCCGAGATGATATTATTGACTGCTGTAAAACAGTATAACGGTATAATCTGGCTTCAAGTTTCTGCAAATGCCAAAAATCAAATTTTGTTCTTATTCACATTAATTTTCTTCTGCTTACTCCTGATTCATATGAGGGCAATGAAGGTCAGGTCGTACAGAAAGCTGCAGTGAAAATGACTTCTTAGTCCTTCCAAACTAAGATTATGACTCACTCACATCTACCACTGCATCCTGAAGGCAAAAAACAGATTCCTGCACCAGGCTGCCTGTTTTGAGAGTTTGTTTGGTGTTTAATTCCTGATTTAGTTCTGTGATTTCTTTCCCTGATCAGACCATGGTGCCAAGCTCTCCCAAGTGCTACCGACTAGCTGATTCCAATGGTTTCGACTGCTCTTATCGGCTGCTTTGGACATGATTAGCTGAGGACTCTATGCCTCATCAAACACTGCTATCCTGATTTGCTTGCCACGACTAATCTTTAGCGACGTTTCCCAGAATCCCCAGCCGCCTCTCTGCGCGCATTCCCAGATGCTCCGTAGTCTCCTCCTCCTCCTCCTCCTCTTGCTTTGTCCTGCCCCACAATGACATTTCTGGTCACAGCACTGACACCTCAATAATGTGCAGTTACCCCGGGCTCCCCCCTCCTATCCGCTGTGCTCTGGCATTTGGATCTGAGTCTCCTTTGCAACAGAAACCAATTAGAAGCAATTAAGTGCTTAAGTTACAGAAGGAAATGGTTCTCAGTTACAAAACATTCAGCCATTTCAAGACGACGGTGAACTGAACTTTTATCACAGTGATAAACCAGAACTGATACTGTGATCTACAGTTAATGTTTAAAAAAGAAATGCTCTCCATCAGGGCCAAAGGCTGTTTTCTGATCATTTTCTCCCGGTGGAGACTTCTCCCAATTGCCTCTGAGAAGAGGAGGAACCACATCTCTGAAAATTTCCAGTCTGGTTTTAGTCTACATTCCAATTCCACTTACAAATAAATGCCTTTCATTAAGAGATTTTTCTTAGACTCGGCAAAGATGTTTTTCTTGTCTAGGAAATCAGGTACATTAACAAAATCTTCAGAGTTCAGGTTAAACTGTTAGTCTCTTTTCCACTTGTCCTAGGGTTCGAAATGAAGTCATAATGAAATCTTGTCACTGAGTCAAATCTCATTAAATGAGACACTTTTAAGAACATTAGACATTGCCCAGTGTTTTTAAAGATAGGGACTCAAGATTAATTACCTTTTCTCACTGGAATTCAGACATTTTTATATCAGAAATTTTACACTTCCAATTGAGGCACACTCTTTTTTTCTTTTCCTGTGCCTGTTTTGTCACTGCTGAGGGTGAGCCCTCGGATCCCAAATGCTAAATTCTGTGCATTTCTCAAGCTGCTAAACCTTTTGTATTCCATCTTTTACACATCTTTCTTTCGGCTGGCAGTTAATTGTTGCGCATTGTCTTGCACTTCTCCTAAAATTCTGGATGTGACAGAAGAACAAACACTTCCATAATGTTTTTCTTGATGTTTTCCAGGATCTTTCCTTGGCCCCACACAGAAAGCCCATAAGAGCATCTCCAGAGGATCCAGGGTTCACTTTTGGACACCACTTGCCAGATTTGGTGATTTAACAGGTGAGAGTTTCCCCTACAAAGCTAAATCCCCTCTAAAACACCAGTGTTAGAAGCAGGCATGACTTCAGAAAATCAAAACAGATTCTGCAAAATCTACACTGCATTAAAGTCGATGACATCCATCTATTATGTGGGCCTGCATATTTCCAACTACACTTAAAATACCACAGCAAAAAACTGCAAAAAGAGGGATTCTTAAATTTTTCCTAGCTAAGGTTCCCAAAAGTAGTTTATTAGCATGAAGTAATTAATGTCATTAACATTTAAACTTCTGCCAGAAGAGGCAAGACCTGGGGTACTTAGAAAAACACATAAAAGGTCTTATGAAAACCTAATTTGTGGAAGAAATGAGGGAGGCAGGAGCTTAGCTTTTAATCCTGTAATGAGGGACTCACTAATGAAAAAAATTCCTTTAGAAGGCTTTCCCAGGAAATACCTCGCTTCACAAGATTAATTTGTATAACATCCCCATCTTTTGGATTTGGAAAACTCTTTGAAATTCTGTTTATCCAGCATGTGAGTAGCTAAGTTAAAAAAAAAAAAAAAAGGGGAGAAAACAGAGAAAAAGAAGTACCAAAGAGGCAATTTGATAGAGGAAGGGTATCTGTACAAAGTTTAGAGACATCCCTGCTCTTTCCCAGGCCTGAAACACCTGGAATTGCACAGAGCTGGAGTTTGGTTCCACATGGAGCTCTGGGCAGAGCCTTCCTCCTTGGCTGTGAGGAAACAGCTCCTGAAAGGGGCTGTCCTGCAGGCAGACAGGAGGAACAGGGATTGATGGAGATAAATGGCCTGGATAGAGGCTGTTTCTCCCCCTTTAGCAGCTTGGGATGGAGCCTAAAATAATCCAGCTCGGGTTGTTTGAGCTCCCCGTTCCCAGCTTCAATATTAACCCATAAGAAAGTAAGGGAAGCTTTGCCTTCCTGCACCCTGCTCAGTGTCTCCATCACCAGACAGACCTCAGGCAGCCTGTGGGTGCTCACAGCCTTGGAAGAGGAAGATATCCAGAATACTTCTTCTATAATTCTAGTTTACACCAAAAAACTCTTTGCTACTGTTTCAGCTTAAGCAGGAAGGAGCTGCAAAGGAAGAACACAAGCTCCAGGGTGATGTTTCTGCAGCCAGACCCAGCAGAGACATTTTACTGTGGCAGGAACCATGACACCCATCACATCCAGTTGAAATTACCTTTCTAGAGCCTCCTTCACTTGGGACTGGACAGCTTTAGTTCCTACTTCTTTCAGAAACCTCATTTAGTCCTAAGAAATAACTTACCTGAAGAAGAGGAGGGTTTGGGGTTTACATTTACAGCCAGCATCTGAAGGAAATGACCTTTAACCTATCACTGGAGCCACTTAACCGGATGACAGGTGGATTTAAATTCTCTCAATGACAGATTTATTCCCCCAAGCAGAATCCCAAGTAAAATATGTCTGCAAATGTAAGTGGGTGCACTGTAGAGAATGAGGAAGGCACAGAGAGAATTCTCTACTGTACCCACAGTAAGAGTTAAAAATAAAGGCACTTGCTAAGTTTGGTACCTTGCAGAAGGATTTAGGCACCCTGGGCTCCTGAGGAGAGCAATGAGGTACCAAACTAGACTTCCACTTGTTTGCCATAAGCCAATTGCTTCTGAAAGGATTGTGGGATGCAGTCACAGAGGGATTTAGTGGGGCCTCAAGGGAAGGAGCTAGAGGTGGTGAGGGAGGGATAAACTAAGTTTCAGGATCCTAATAACAATGTTTACTGTAAAGCAGGATGAAGACGAAATAAGATTGGTTCATGTAATTTTGTTTTCTTGGATTAAACTTACTTGACTCAGGGCTAAACTGATGGCTCAGTGACTGAACTTCCCTAAGCTTCCAAATGCATGACTTCACTTTTTTATTATTACATTTTCTTCATAATGAAAGAAATTATGAAAGAAAACTCACCAGATACCTGTTGAAAAAAACCAAAACCAAACAACTCCAAATTTATGGAAAATCTTAAAAGATTTGAGGGAATCAGAGGGTGTGTTACTAAACCTGTGCAGGGGAGGGTTTTTGAAGAACGCTGGAAGCCCCAGCTCTACCCCTGGCTGGCAATTTTCCCCCTTGTGTGTTTATTTTATTACACTAGACAGGCACTTTCTCTTTTCTGCATGCCTGGCTAATGCAATCCCCAGTGGGGTTACACTGTCAGGAAGGATCACCCCCAAAGATCCAATGGAGTGTGGCTGGTGAGGCTGGACTTCCGAGGGAGGCACAAAGAGGAGCCATTAGTGATCACTATCAACTGAAATGGAATAGAGTAGAGGAGAACAGTGAGCAGGGGGAATATGAGGTTGTTCATGGAGAAGGATCAGTTGTGAAAGTCTGAAATAAAATGGAAAGGCAAAAATCCCAAAGGGCCAGAGCAGAACGACACAGGTTTCTGGGAGTTCAGAGGCTAAAAAACTCCAGCTGACCTCAGACTCAAGGGGACTAAAAGAGACTGGAGAGAAGGGAGAGCCTTGGAATTGGCCAGTGGGATATGACAACTCTGATCTGAAGCAAAGGGCTGGAAAATCAAATGGAAGCAGCTCAGCATGGAAAAGCCTGTGGATGGTCTCTACATTCCACACTGCAGCTTTCAGAGGACATCAAGAGCTCTTTAAAGTGCTTCAATTTTTCAGGCTACTCCACTTGAAATTTTAGGTTGTCAATATCCTACATCCAAATCTGCAGCTTTTGGGTAAAGGAAAACGGTAACCAGGAAACAGGAGTCTGAGATTCCATCTTGGACTAAGAATAAACATCTCTGTCACAGACAGATGGACTGCAGCTCAGCTGTGCAAAACATGAGAAAAGATGTTTGAGGAAAAATAAATTAGTGGGGAAGGGCAAAGCAGGGAATTGGTAGGATTTATCTCACCAAAAAGAATATTTTTTATAACAATTGTATACAGAAGCAGAACTAGTCCTCACCTACTGGTAGCAGGTATTACAGGTACTAATCCAGTGAAGAAACACAGGACTAAAGAGATGAAAATCCCCATTTCCCCCTATTTTTCTAGGTAGCAGATTTATTTTCTTTCCTGAATCCTTGTTCCAAGTGCATTAGTTTAGTGGTTGCTCTAGGTCACTGTGAATAGGTTGTCCTCTCAAGTATTTTTCTCATGGCTGCAAGCCTTTGATTTGTGGTTATTTGGTTTGCTGCCTCAAACAGATATTTAAAATTCAAAGGGTATTTTCCCTTGCTTCTCTTATTAGATGCATCAGTTGTTTGATACTAAATAATGTAGAGCTGCCATCTCATCTTTTATTTCAGGGAATACAAGCATCTAAGGTGAAACCTGCCTCCTACTCATCTCCAGAAGTTAATTCCTCCTGGCTTGCAGCAGCACAGAGGAGAATCCATTTTTTCTCTTTTGCTTTGTGGTGAGGGCACCAAAGCTACCTCATTGTTGCTAAGGTACTTCAGGACTGATCATTCCGTGGCATTTTTAGCTGCATGGCTGCAAGCTCTCTTCTTTACACCACTTGAAAAACCCAAGGGGCTTTCCTATAAAGCAATCTGATGTGTCCCAGCCTTTCCCCCAGGACCCAGCACCAGGAATTCTGTAGTGATTTGCTTCAAGGCATTGAGCACATCAAACCGTGTTAATTATCACAGCCTCATCACAGCCACTCCAGCTTTTAGTGGCTCCATTCCCCAGCAGACAGGTTTTAAAAAATGCAAATAAGTCATGGCTGTGGCTTAAAAAAAAAAAAAAAAAGAAAAATAAAAGAAAAAGAACATTAAACAACATAAATCTCTCAGCTTTCCTGTGTGCTTTCACTCCTTACACTTCCTGCATGCTATCTGAAACTTCAAAAAAAGCAACCAGCAACTGTTATCTTAGTACCTTCAGAACAATTCACTTATTTCATTCAGAACGCTGAGGGAGTTTTAAACATACCTTGACTAAGCCAAAAAATTCAGAAGTTGTGGCTATTTCTGTCCCTTCCTCTTCCTTTCTTCCCAAAATATTACAGAATTCCCCCTGAAGGGCAGCTCAGGAGTGCCACATTTCCTACCACCCAAAGAGTAAATGTTATGGCTGGGTCAGAACAAAGCTGTTACTTCACACATGATAATTTCTCCAAACAATTGTGTGCAGAGCTGGCAGGCTCTTGGGAACCTCAGGGGGATTTACACCAGAAAAATGAATTATTATTTATTCCACAGGCCAAATCTCAGTCACATAAATAGAAGGTGGATGCACTCACACACTGCCAGCGTTAAACAGGGATGATGGGAGCATCACCAACACTTCTTACGTGTATGGAATGACATCCCCCTGTATCCATCAGATAAATACACCGTGATTACTACTTTAAACAGCAAAATGTAAGAATTCAGTGGGTTTAACACTTTGCTTCACACAAGTGTTGCTACAAACATTGGTGTGGTATCTTAGAAATCAAAGCATAATCTTGTCAATCACTCTGTGCCTACAGTTCAGTTTAAAACAATGGAAATAGTTTCTTCCTTCTCACAGGCACATTGCTGCCTGCTAGATTATACTGGCTGCATAATGAATTTAAGGAATCAGCATTATGGTATTCAGGCTATGGCTTAACTGTGATAAATAGTGCCTAAATCCTATTCATCTTGGTATATCACTCATTCTTTGGAGCACACATTACTATTTAGTCATCAGTTTGTTTCCAAAGTGTCAGCAAACTTAGATAACTGCACAGGTTTTTTTTTTTCTCCCCGAGTTATATTGTGGGTCATTAATGAGTTTTAACTTGGTCTGCAAATTTTTTGTCTGCCTGTTTCCTGACAGCAGGCAGTTATTTCTGGGAAGAGATGTTACTGTTAGAGCCCCTCACACAATTCAGGGTTGTTTTCTTACCTAGTACTGAGATTCCTCTCCCAAGTGTGCTGAACTATTCACTGCAGTGCAACAGTTGCAGAGTTCAGGAGTGGATGTTTAAGAAAAGTTTGAGGCTGGTTGGTTATAAACAGAGGCAAAATACAAAACATCACCACTAGCTGAACAAGACTCACAGTGAGTCTCAAATCCCTGCTGTGACCTGCCCAGAGCACCCAGGTGCTGCCATCTAAACTGAGCATTCCCTTATCAGTTGATAAAACATTGGCTTCTCATGTCATACTCCAAACATCTCCTGAGATTTTGCTTCTGGACACTTTTTCAGATCCTCTTCAGCCAAGCCCCTCTTCCCCAGCCACCCCTTTTCTCTATGCTGCTCACGCAGAACTCGTTTCAGTGGTGCCACTGGCTGCAGCTCCTAATAAACAACTGCAGTAAATTTCTCCACATTGATCTTCTTAAAACTCCTGTCCCTGCTCCCTTCCTGTTCTATCTGCCATCTCTATGGCTGCACTAGAATTTTATTTTTAATTTTATTATTACATAAGGCTTTGAAGAGTTGTATGCATCCACTCTCTGCCCCCATCCTTTGCAGAACAACTCTGTAACTACAAATTGGGAATTAGTGGCTTGCTTGGGATAGTGAGTACCTGGCATCGTTTCAAGTGCTGAACTCCATGCAAGAAAGTCCTGGCTTTTCTAATGCTCCTGAAGCCACAGCGATTCCTCTGTAATTAGGAAGAAACAAAAGCAGCACCAAGAAAGCGGCTTGGTCTTTATCTTATCACCCCCTGCTCAAACACTGTCCCATTAATAATGCATTTCCTTGGTTGCATGACCAATTACTGTTCCCACTAAAGTCCATGGCAGCGTTCCAGGGGAACATAAGTCGGTGCCTGAAGCACAGAACTTGTGTCTCTCCATTGTTTGCTTTGTTACCTCCCTGCCAAATCCAAGGGAATGCCAGGTCACCTTCCAGCTCGTGGAGAAACCCTGGGATGCTGGATATTCTCTAATTCAGCCTGTCAGACCCAGAAAAGAATTGCCCCCTTTTTTTTCTGGAACACACACTATGGTTATGATGGACAAAATTTGCTTCTTGGTGCTGGTCAATTGTCTGTGGAACAAAAACATGGCTTAGAGCTTGCTGCCAACCTTTAGAACAACACAAATGCAGGAAGAAATGTTGTAAGACTTCTCCATTTCCAAACTGCAGGAATCACAGGTGTAAATTCCTACCACTGAGGAGTTATTACAGCTAGGGGAGAGCCTTTCATCAGAGACACAGATGCTTGTTGGATTTTGAGCCAAAAACTTCTCCAACTCCCCCATTAATGCTGTTCAGAGTGCAATTCTTCACTTCTGGGATAAAGACAACTTCATCTCACAACTGATTTACAGTGCTCTTCAACAGAAGCCACTTTTAAATATTTATATTTGCACTTACATATATTAAGTTTCACAGTAACATCATCTAATTGTGGAACACAACTGGTCTCCTCCTAATTACTCAAACCATTCTGGAATCTTGATTTTGGGAGGTAAAACCTCCCAACCCACTCCTGCACCCTTTTAACCAAAAGTGAGGTTGTTCCTCCTTTGATCTCCCATGTCAGGATTTTTTATTCAATTATACCAGTATTAATATCAAATGAATTGGGGTGAGTTTAGTTATTTTAAGTCCCTGCAGTATTTTTTGAGGCAAAAATAACCTCTCTTTAATCCCAATACTTCTACCCACTACACAACAGACTGTGGGGAGCCTTGAAGAAAGAAAATACTACAGAAATCCCAATATAGATGATTGCTTTTGTATAAACAAGCCCTGAAAAATAAATGATAGCACAGAGCAGTGTTTGGCCTCATCCCTCACTGCAGCATTCCCTTCACATCAGAGTGCTTGCAGCAGCACAGAGCCATGCATTAATCAGGAAGCTCGAGTGACTAATCCAGTTCACTCTGTCTAGTAAGAGGATTCCAGCAGCAAACATGCCCGGTTTTCTAAGAAGAAAACAAGTCAAGCAAGGCAGCTCCAGAGGACATGAAGAAAATCAGAAGTGACAGATTGGTGTCACCTAAGAGAAAGTATGGCAGGAGATGCCACCATGCTTTTCTCCACACAGAAACCAGGAATGAGCAGGTCCAGAACATCCCTGTTCTGCAAGGTTACAGCATTCCTGATGAGGCACAAAGCTCTCCTTCTGCTCTTGGCTTTGGCAAGGTTTTATTTTTTTATTCTTTATTCAAATGCAAACCAACCCAAACATTTCTGAAATGTCTGTCATTTAGGAGTTAAACTTTGATTTTAATTAACATGTCTAACCTTTAGGCTTAATGAGGTGAATTTTCTTAAATTCCAGTAGAACACAAGTCAGGCACACCACTTTTCCCTCAAGAAAGTCAGCACTGTCTAAAATTCACAAATAACTTGTGGAAGTCTGTTCCCACTATTTATTTCCAAGTCTCAACCCTTTACCTTTAGATAGAAACTACTTCTATTTAAATAGAAACTATTTAGTTGAAAGTATTTCCATTACAGCAAGAATGAAGCTGGCCTACACATCATACATTCTTGCTGCACTGCATTTTGAAAAAATAAAATTCAGGGGTATTTACAGTCATAACTGAGTGATAGTAGAATAGAGTAGAAAAGGAAATATGTCTCAACTCAGTTTTGATGTGTAGTTATCCAACTGTCCTTGCCTTTTTTTTTCTATCTTACCATTGGGATTCTTTGGCTCCTCAAAACCAATGATGTTCTCATTAAATCTAGAGACACTGCTCTGCTGTTCTGCACACACTGCACTTCCACAAATGGGATGGCTTTGGACTCAGGATACTATACCAGAATCTGAGAATTAAATAAAATGAGAAGATTAATGCCCACACTGCCAGCCAAGGCTCCATTAGTTTCAGGAACACAGCAACACAAGACTTGCAGCACAGAAAAATGCTCTCTTCACATTTCCTCCCCAAAAAAGTGAGTGCTCTAAATGGTTGCTTCCCTCTCCTCAGGCCTTGCCTTTCTAGGGGAGTTGGGGTAAAAACACCCAACTCCATCCCTGGAACACATTACAACAATTTTTGGCTGTTCTTCTGTATCCAATGACCCCTTTGTTTTCTGCCTTCCACTCTCCTTGTTTCTCAAAATATGAACAAAGCACTTGGCTGGAAAATCTTTGACTTAAGGAGGTATTTTGTGCCAGGTAGCTCCAAGGAAAATGTGACCTGCTCTGTTAGGCAGGACACAGTTTTCCATGAGGATGGAGCAGTTATTGAGCTCCTGCTACACTTGAACTTTGCCATTTACCAGCAGCTGAACAAGAGCTATTGACCACGACTTCAACAATGGAGGCTTGTGTATAATCACAGAACAATTTGTAAGCAGCTCCTGCAAATTTTAGAGAGTTTATTGCTTAATGCAAAGGTCCAAAGAAAATCAACCTAGTGGTGAGCAGAAATACCTTTCTAAGCACACCTTACACCGATGGGGAAGTGCAGTGCTTCAGTTAGGAAATGTCCTTCCTGAAATTCTAACCAGGAGCTGCAGATTTGGTGCAGCTGCCCAAACTGACACCACCTACCCCAGGAAGGGGGACAGGGCAGGCAGTGGGAACAGCAGCTTTAGTATCCTCATGAAGTCTCCTGGAACGTTCTAATCCTGCCCCACAAGCACTGCAGGAGTGAAGATCTGATCCAGTCTGACTCCAGGGTGGCTGTGGAGACAGTGCTGGATATGGGAACTGGATCCACAATGGATCAGACTTATGCAGGATTTATTGCAAGCCCAGGGCTCAGGACTACAGATGATGGATGTGGGTGCAGGTTCCACCACACAGTCATAACTCGGGAGCAAATCCACATCCATACAGAAAATCATTTAAATCTTCAATTTCATTAAGAACATTAAAAAAGCAAAGAGATTAAAACATCCTTTATAGTCAGCATGGACATAAGCTACAGGTAAACAAGGAAAAAACACGGTGAGAGGCCACACATTTCATCACCTTGGAACAAGATTTACCTGAATTATTATGGAGAATTTTAAAGCAGAGCTGGTTAGATAATCCTAGTTTGAAACAACATATTTATTTTAAATTACCACTATAACTTTATTAATTACAACGAAGAGCCTGGCCTATAAGAGACTTGATACATAGAACTCTCAACTGTTCCAGTTCTGTGGTTATGTATTTTTGGTGAGATTACAAACAGAACATATATTTATTATTATTTTTCATCTAAAATATGACTCACAGTGTAAAGATTAGGTACCATCTGGCTGTATGTAACAAGTCTCATTGTGCACAAATAACCACACCAGCACTAAGCTTTTATCTGTCTTTCAAGGCTGCAATAAATTAGATATTGGCATTTTAAAGACTAAATGTTGACATTCATGGTGTAAGATGTCTAACACAGCGACCAAGAATTCTTACTTGGTGGGAACAGGGAGCATTTATGTTTATCCCTAGTACAGAAAAGCATTCCAATGCTCTTGTGACATTTGATGGAGGCACAGAAAATATCATGCAGCAGAAATATCAGAATTCTGTGCTTAGTGAGGTGCCCTCTTGTTAGTATCTAGTGTTGAAATCCGAGAAGTCAAGCTTGGAAATCTCCTTTTCGTTGGAAAAGTTTGTTTTATCGATGCGGGAACTTGGGCTTCCAACTTTGCTCAGCCAGGATTTCCTGCAGGAAAAATAAGAGAGGGTTGGCAGACAAGGAACTGCACGTGTGGGGGTTATTCTCTGTCACACCTTCACTCACTTTTCCTTTTTTAAGAGCCATAAAAAGCATCTTTCCATAAGGAAGTTACTCTAAATCTGTTCTTTTCTGTTTTCCCTCCCTCTCCCCTTTAAATGCAAACCAAACTCTTTAAAGTTATCAGTGTTTCCAGGGGATTTACACAATATTACATAAAAACACAGCTGACAAAATGGCTGAAGCAGATTTACTGCAATGATCCCTCCTAAACACTATGAACAGCATTCCAATAGGTATAATTACCTTTGCAGATTCAATACTGTGCTTTTAGCAAGCACCTACAGACCACTGATAACTGAGAAGTGACAGGAAAACAGAATCCCAATAGCCAGTTTGCTCCCTTCTGGCAACTAAAAGAATTAGAACTGGAAAGGAATGAGTTCAAAACCACCAAAACCACATCAATACTGATTTGCAATAAATAGTGAATGTTATACTGGAGAACTCGATACCCAAACACTGGAAATGCAGCAGGTGAGAGCTTACACGGAGGTTTATTTACAAAAAGTACTTGGTCAGTATTTTTGGCTGTACTAAACTCCCAAAAGTAGAAAAGAGGAAGTATTTTATTGTACCATATTGAAGAAGAAATGTATTTCCACAAAAATAATTTTTAGAAGTTAGTACAGATACTTAACTGATTACTATTAAAAATATTCACCTAAATTCTGATTTGAAAACAATAGAAGCTGTCTTACTAAGTTATGTTAATCAATCATTTGCAGAAACACACTGAGCAATGTAAACCACAATATTCTAGCAGTAAGACCTAATTTTGATGACTTTATAATGAGAATCATGCACAGAAATTACTTACCTTGAGCCAGTAAATCAGTATATCACATCTGAGATATAGAAACACCTTGCTAGAGACCTCACATGCAAGACTTTTAAAAAAACAATTCTTGACACCAGAAAACATTGCAAAACATCTCAAGGGGCTTCACTGGTAACCAGAGACAAACAATTTTCCCCATGAATCATGTTAGTCCCTCACAGATTGGTCTCATCACCGGCATAGACAGTTCTGAACTTGCATTCAGTGTGATTTCAACAATAAAACAGAGCCTCTGTATGGAAAAACTTCCTACAAAACAGCAACCAGACCCAGGTATCTCAAATGTGACTTGCTTTATTTTAGCATAGAGAAATTAAGATATCTGGACATTCCCTGTCCAGCCTTCACAATAAAAATTCATCCCTGGGTGTTTCCAACTCCCAGGTTCTGTTGGGTGAAGAAATAACTCCAACCTCTGACCAGAGCAAACAACCAATTCTCAGCTCCACGTACTCTCTTTCACATGAATAAGGATGAAGCACAAATCATGAAAATCCCATCAGAGCAACCCAGCTCCATGGAAACTCTTCACAGGATGTATGTGTTATTCCTTATTTAATGCAGGAGGGAGGGGAGGAGACAATATCTGGGAATTGCACAACTTTGGGGCTCTGCTTTGAGGGGACTTCCCTCAGCCATCTCCCCCTCTCTGCTCAAGTGACAGCCCAGTCACCAGCATTATGAGGAAGCACATTTTTTACAAGCTAAGAAAGCAGAAAACCAGTATTTCCTAGAAGTTAAGTGTCATCTCCAATCTCATCACTACAGGGGTATTTTTAGAAATGGTTTTAACTTATGAGTATCTGGATCCACAGTGAAGAAAAGGTTCTGCACCCTCCCCTTGCTTCACTCAGCCTTCTCAATTCCCATTCACCTCAGATCTCTTCATGTGTGCAGAGATGAGCTACAATTACTTGCATTTAGAGTCTTAGCTTGTCATTTATAGCATCCATGTTAAAATTCACTGCTCCTTCCCACTTCTCAGGAGTACAAAAAGACTCCCTCCCCCTCGCTCATCTGAAGCAAAGGAGGATACCACACACCTGACTCTGGTTTTAAAGGATTTATTCCCCAAGTGACTGCTCCAATGAATCCAGAACAAGAGCTAACCTCTAAAAAGCTATTTCTGACCATGTTTAAGTTCACAGAATAGTTTAGGTTGGAAAAGACCTTAAAACCCATTCAGTGCCACCCTCTGCCACGGGTAGGGGACACCTTCCACTGTCCCAGACTGCTCCAAGTCCTATCCAACTGGACACTTCCAAGGCTGAGCAGCCACAGCTTCTCTGGGCAACCTGTGCCAGGGCCTCCCCACCCTCAGAGGGAAAAATTCCACCTCAATATCCCACACAACCCTGCCCTCTGTGAGTTTGAAACCATTCCCCTTTGTCCTGTCACTCCACTTCTCTTGTGAACAGCTCCTCCCCAACCCAAACACTGCATGTCCATGAAGTCACTCTTGGCCATGCTCTGACTCCACTGAGTTGTGGATCTCCATGGATTTCTGAGTTATACAAGCTCCTAGTCCAGGGGAGAAGCCAGTGCTCCTGAAACAGCTTCCCTCTTCCCATGTCATGGGGAAGACTCCTAAGAGCTTAAAACAACTGGATCTATCACTCTCCTCTCCTTTCATTAACTAAAACCTTGCAAAGAGCCACTGCCTTGACACCCAGGTAACAGTGCCCTTTCCACTCCACACATCTTGGAAAACAACATCCCAAGAGCTGGGTTTGCACCATCCCAGCTCATATCCCTGTGGAAACAGCCTAGCTGTGCACAGCATTCCAAGCAGGAAAACTCCTACCTGTTAACTTGGCAGAATGGAGCCTGGCCAGGTAGCTGGAGAGCTCAATGGAAAAGCTATTTAAGGAGTTACATCTCTGTAACACAGGATAATCACAGACTTCAAGGTTGGAAAAGACCTCCCAGATAGATTCCAAACTTTGACCAAATGACATCTTGTCAACTAAACCACAGCACTAAGTGCTGTCATTAATAATAATAACCATTAATAACACTGGCACAGCCCTAAAAACCAATGTGCTTGAAATACTACAATAACAGAGCAACTTCCTGATTTCCTGAATAATATATATATTTTTAACTCCAATCTCTGCTACAAAACAGATCTCTCTAAAATAAGCAGCTTGCTTTGCATTATTCTCTGAGGTATTTCTCTACAATATGAAAACTACTCCTGCAATAGTTTATTTTTGTATGCAAAAAGACAAACTTTTAAAATTATATTGTAGAAATTTGCAGTCTGTGGTGCTAAGAAAGGACCTGGAAATACCCTCCACCATTAATACATGAGGAACTAGGCATAGGTTATGAATATGTTCCTCTCTTTACCTCAAGCACAGTGTCACTTAAGTGGAACAGGAGAAACCTGTGCTTTTATTTAGAGGAAGAGAAAATAATGGCACTGTCTTGTTTACACTTTATTTCCCCTTGTTTAGGATAAAATACAGCAGAGAATGTTACTTTTTCAAGACTACATTTACATCTGTGACAGCATATAGACCAGGCTTGCAAATATTTATAAAATCCCTCCAAAAATATTGTTGCCTTCTGCAACAGCACTGTCTAATTTTCATAAATCCTGATATTTCCACATCTGCAGAAGAAATGTTGAATTCTCTCTCATGGCTGTCTGGGTTCTGAGCTTTTGGGAAGAACTTTAGCCACGGTTTTCAAGCTTTGCTCTGTAATCTTTAGGGCCAGGAACATGAACTCAAAAGCCTTTTTATAAACCCCAAAATTCCTCTGAATAAAGACACCTCTCACCTTTCCTTCCTCAGCTTACTGCAGAGCCATTCCTAATGTCCCTACACCTCTGCCCCTCCTGCCAGGAAAATAGGTAATTGTAAAGAAAATTTATAGGGTTTCACGTTGTGAAAGAGTAGCAGGA
Source organism: Acridotheres tristis (assembly GCA_037013685.1). Classification (NCBI taxonomy): domain Eukaryota; kingdom Metazoa; phylum Chordata; class Aves; order Passeriformes; family Sturnidae; genus Acridotheres; species Acridotheres tristis. Next base: position 1,076,454 of record CM072887.1, on the reverse strand, counting down.
AGAATAAAAACCCTGCTAAAAAGTGTGTTGGGAAAACTGGGAATTGACAACAAGGCAAAGTGCAAGGCAGGGGAATTTTAACCCCAGTGTTGGGATGGCCCCACCACATCCAAGCCAAGTGAGGGGTTACTCCAGACGATTAAAGCAAGGAAGGAAAAGCAGCAGGATTGAAGGACCCAGCCCAAGCAGTGGGTGGCTGGCAAGGAAGGGACGTGCTGAGGCGGAGGCATGGTGGCCCAGAATAGAGCTGCAGCCTGGAGGGGTGTGGGAGCCTGGCTGCTCCCTGCAGCCCCACAGCAGCAATGCCTTGGCCCATAGGGGATTTAACACAAGCTCTGCAAGTGTTTGAGGGAGGAGAGAAAGGTAGTTAATCAAAACTGGTGTTTGACTCTGTTTTTAAACACAGCTGTCAGATGAATGTTGTTAATTTGTTTATATTTCTTCCTTCCCTGCTGCACTCAGGGGCAGCATTTCCCTTGGGAATCCACAATGAGCTTTTCCTCGAGATATGTTGGAAAGGATGTCAACAGCAAGGGCAGATTAGCAGGATCTGAGATTTTACAGATATTGTGGGACATGGCCCTGAGTAAGCCTCAAACACATATTTTGGTGGTGAATTCTATTTATAAACTTGAGAAAAGTGACTTATGTGTTAATCATCACATTCTGTATGGTATTTGCAAGGCTTTTTTAATGTAAAAGTGATCATGGCCAGTTTGCATCAGGACAGAATTTGGCTCTATGTATCTCAAATTTACTCTGATACTGGTATCTGATCTATGTTAAATGTCCTCACCTATTACTTTAAAGAGGAGGAATTATCCCACAATGATAGAAACCAAGCCTGGAGTTGTTTTGGCTTTGTCATATGCAATGCCAAGATCTGTTGTGCATTTTCCTGTTAATCATCTTGGTAACCTTCAAGGAGGATTTAATCATTTCAACATGAGATCATAAGTATATTTTTATTAAAACTTATCAGCATACCTCTTTGTTTAGGCCATGTTAGGCAAGTCACTTTTGGCTTCTTTCAGAGATCTTATCAGAAAAATCTGCAGTCATTTGTTCCAAAGTAAAGAAGTGAGTGAAAAGTAAACCCAAATTCAGCCATTCCAGTAACTCAAACAAAGCTTTTATGTCCACACTGACCTAGAGAAAAATAGGAGACAAAGGGAATTTCCAGTTCAGCTTGTGTCCTGTCTCCCAGAGCAGTAAACATCCCAGGAAGCCAGCAGCAGCCAAAAGGCCCATTGTATTTTCTCCCTGGAATCTGTCTGCCCCTACAGGGACACTTGGCTCCCCAAGCTGACTGGGAATTTTGGCTAACCTCACCCACTACACTCAAGGTTTTCTGCCATTCCACATCTATTAAACCCAAGGCCACAGGAAGCTTAAATGAGGAGGAACTGTTGCTGTTGGGGCACCAACAAAAGAAAAGCTCTAACACTCAGCACCCATCACCCACATAAAATTGAACAAGGATTACAGGACTTGACCAACTTTACCCATCAAAATGTTAATTAAACCCTGGCCATTTCAGAGCCATAATGAATCATCACACTTGACCAGCTCAGCTTTACTTCAAGCCCATATCCTTACACAGCCTGGCAGAAATTCAAGAGCCACAAGTCCACAGTCAGGAATTTGAAAGACAACACACTCCCCTGTTCTGCAGTCCCAAGGCTCAGCTGGACACAAAAGCCACCAGGAACAACATCCACAGCTCCACACTTGCTGCATCTCCACTTACACTGAAGAATAATTCATTATTATGCAAGAACTAAAAATAATGCCAGGCCAAAGCAGTGAATTCCTTCAAGCACCACTGGGATTCTATTTTCCTCAAAGGTTTCCCTTACTTTACAAATCTCTTTGCATAGTTAAAGGGCCAAAAAAATAAAGTTAGAAGGCTCACTGAGAAGTTGTCATTTCCAATTATAAAGGTCTTAAAGGAAAGCATCAACACTTTTAAAGCATCTTCTTGTAGAGCTCTGAACAAGTCTGAAGGCCAATATTTAATATTTCCAGTGTTGCAGTGACTGCACATAAATTTATCTTTTCCTAGAATGCCTCTGTTGGAATATTTCACAAGCTAACAAGGTTGGCCTACAACTAAGAACTTTGTGTTTCTTTTTATCCTTAGCTTGCAAAAGAGTTTTGAATTTTTTTGTTAAGCATTCAGCCAGCTCAGTTCTATTTTTTCCCCCGATTTTACACTATGTGATCTAATTTGTTAATTTAAATTGCACACTTTCCAAGGAAGCAGTTACACCCCCCCTTTAACCTCCCATCTCCAACTGCTTTTTATAAGGCAACTGTGATATAACATAGTAGACATTTCAGAATATAAGAGCAACAAGAAAGTGTTTTAAATACGTAATATTAAAGAGAACAAGTGTTCAGGAAAACACCAAGTGGACTCCACTAGCTAATAGTCTGCTTAACTTTTATAAGCTGAGCAAAGGAGCTTTATCAAGACTTATTTTCATAATGGCCTATTTTTTTTGGTATTACAGATATAGCTCCAACAAGCAGAAGGCAAAACATTAACATAAGGATGTTGCAGGGATTCTGTTCTTGATTTGACAAGAGCTCCTGGGGGTTTCCAGTACACCAGAGCACAGAGGTGAATCCAGCAGGGTGTGTTTACAAAGCAGGGAACACTGCACCTGTCATCCACAGGATGCACATGCAATATTCCCTGGAAAGCAGAGCAAGGACTAGGATATGTATTATTTATTGTTTCCATCATATACCTCCCCCCAAGACCCTGTGTCTGCTCTGCCTTGAGGTAAAGCTCCAGACACAACAGCCTGAGGCAGGGGGGGCTCCAGGATGGGATGTGCCAGGCTGTCCCTCAGGGACCTTATGGAAGCAAACAGCCCTTTCCACACTGCCACACCCCAAGGAATTGTACTCCACTTACAGTAAGAAAATAATTTTCATTCTTCAATACATTGCTTCTTTATCGTGTTTTTCTTATGACTTCACCTATATTCAAGATATCCTTTCTGGCAGATCTAATTTCAATTTCATTTTTTCCTGGCTTCCCAAGTTCCATGAAGTTATCCTGCCACTCTCTGCAGGCAGGTATTAAACACCTCACCCCAATGAAGCCATTCAAGCCCTGATCCCAAACCACTCCAACAGGCAGGATGCTGGATAGATCAGCTGAGATATCAAATAAAAACCAAATATAACTCAGCCAAGGCTACTTGATTTCCTCAAAGTCTGCATTGCAACATGTCTAATCATTTGGCTTCATGCTTTCTATTAATATTAAAAAAATAGATAGAAAAGACTTTTTCACCACAGCATACCAAGGGCAAAGCCCATGGTGGGGTCCATGAACTGTCACTATGGATATGCTCACTGAGGAAAAATAAACACTTAAAGCTCCCAGCTATTTAAGAAAGCCATCAGAGCATGAAGAAGTATCCTGGTTCAATGTTTCTTTGTGTAAAAAAATTGTTCAACAAGGCTTTTAATACATACTGAAATGAGATCTGATACATGTTCTTGCTGTTCAGTGTTGTACTACTTGCTTTTACTAAACCTTATTTTCAGAGTATTTACCTAAAAACATTCTCCTGTTTATCTGCAACAGTGATAAAATGAATGAATCAAGAAATAGGTTTCTTTGAATCATTCTTCCTATAAAACAAACCCAGACTGGAAATCCCAAAATATCAACTTTTCAAGGCAGCTCTGGAACTTCCTGCTTGAAGTTACCACTAACAGAAAACAAACCAGATTGATTTTATTATCATTGGAGGTAATTGGCTTCATCTCTCCACCTAAGCTTCCCATGGGCTTGGACATTTGCCTGCTCATTCCAAATCTGCCTGTTAATAGCACATGATTTTGGTAGTGAGAGCTTCAGACTCTAAAAAAAAAAATCAGAATAAAAGCAGGACTCTATAAAAGGCAGTAGCTTATTTCTACTGAAGTCAACACTTCTTAGGGACAGGGAGATAGACCTGATGTCTGCTTTTACAAAATTTAAACAAAGAACTCCAAGTATAGAAAAAATAAATATCAGAATCAAAAGAAACCATCTTTGGAAGACTATTTCAGTATTCCCAAAGAAGTCTTGTTAATAACTCTTTAAAGTACCTTGTCCTGCAGTAATTTTTAGTTTTGTTGTTTATGCCTCCTAATTCCTTAATATACAGCAGGTTTTGATATTTTCTGAGATGCTTGGTAAGAAGAGAATTATTGGCAAAGCATAAGTATGTTCCTAAACTCCATCTTCCTGGTTTTTTTCCATTTTCCCTTCAAGCTTCAGGGGCTGTCAAGAAGTATTGAGCATCTCATTTGTTCTCTGCAATTTATACCATTTTCTTTTTTTCCCTTCCCCCTTTTTTGAAGTTCGCTTCTGCCTGACAGATCTGTTCCTGATGGCTTTCCCATAGTCTGGCTGCTGCAGCAGCTACATGGGTTGGGATGTGAATTGAGAACTACAAAAAAAATCCTGGAAAACCACAAGTCTAACTAGTAGCTCATTTTACTGAAATTTATGTACCATTATTTCAGAAAAACCCTCAACTTATTTCACAGTCAACTTGGAGTTCCTTGGTGCTTCTAGTGACAAAGATTTCCTCCAAAAGGCAGAGAGCTGAAACCCTTGCATTGAAAACACAGAGGTATTCCCAGAATAAAACTTCTCAAAAGGCAAGCTCAGGCTCTTTGATTTTGCTCCTCGTTTATTTGAGCATTTCTAAGTGCTCAGAGAATAAAAGAAGTTTTCAGTTTTTGGCAACACAGAGATCTTCGAAGCAAAACAACAAAAGTAATTATTTATAGGAATTATGCAAACTTCCAAACATTAGCAGTGTATGATTGGGGAAGCTGCTGTGAAATAATAACTTCACAAAATTCATGTCAGAACAGTTCATGTCATCATGCTTTTTATAAAAACAAGCTGCCTGGCTGTCCAGAAAAAAATAGTCCAAACACTATATAAATCATATCAGTTAAAGATGAACTTCACAGCAGCTGCACTGAAATTCAGGACAGAGCATGTGTGGGATGAAGAGAGTGGCTAGACCATAGATCTGCCTCCAGATAAAGGCACTAAAAGCCTCCAGGAATTCCCATTCCAAGATAAGGACCGAGTTTTAGGAATATTTATGATGATATGACAGATTTTACCACCAAACAGATGTAACTGAGATCAGGAAGGAGCTCAAGAGCACATCACCTCTGTGAGTCACATTCCAGGCTCTCAGAATGGGTACCAGTGAAAGGAGGAATCACTGGAAGTCTTTCCAAAGGCACAGAAACATCATTTCATCCTTTATAATCTCAACAAGCAGGAATAATTGCCATTTCATTCAGCACAGCACTAAGACACGACTGCAAAGTCAGTCCCATTTCTTACATCATGCTGAATCCTTCTCCTGTGTTTGGAGAAATGAGTGGTTGCTTATTCTGGTGGAATTTTCGTTAGCAAACACACACACAAAGACATCTGAGGCAGCAGAACTGCTGCTACTGTGTAAAGAGATCCTACTGAGGGCCAATCTGCATTTATATCTAGAGTAAAAAAATATATAAAAAGCTAATATTGACTGTGACATCTCCACAAAATATATTCACGACCATATATAGGTTTCCAATTCCAGAGACATTCATTTCTAAAAACAAGCCATCCCTCAAACTCTTGGATACCAATCACCAGAGCATATTTCCTCTTGGACAGATACACTCAATTATTTAGGCAAACCAAACTCCTCCAGGAGACTGGAAATCCTGGCACTGGGGAGTCAACAGATGTCAGAAGCCAGTCAGCAAAGACTTCTAGGAATTCATTAGCCAGTGAACACCTGTAATGCTGATTCCAAGCATTAAACACACACAATGCCATAAGCAACCTAATACAGAGCTGCTGCAGCAGTTTTCTTGCCAATCAAGAGCATTTGGTCACAGAACTTGAAAAATTAGTAAATAAATAGTTCAAATTACATCAACCACTTTCCCACCCTTGTATGACCTTCTAAGTGTGGACTGGGGAGCCCAAATAAAGCCAGAACTTTGCATTACAAATTCAGAATTCCCACATGGAACTTGGCTCTCCAGCTACTTTCCTACAAGACAAGCTGCACAAGGGTTATGTTAGGAAGGTGCCTCCAAGTAAAGAAATGCATCTCTACCAGAGAACAACTTTCCCCCATAACAAAATGCAGTAAAAAGGATTTTTATTTAATTAAAACATGGATTTTGGCTTTAAACTTAGTGCAGGACATCACAGGCTTGCCTATATTTGTTTACTGAAACAATGGAAATGAGTTCAGGATTGAAATATTGACAGATCTACTATTGGAATATAAATCCTTCTGTTCCTTCATTCTCCTTTGACTTCATAATAGAAACAACCTTCTCTCCTTTATGCAATTTTGCTTATTTATCCATATATTGATCCAGTATGTAGAAAAATACTATGACATTCCCTCAATTTTTAAGCCTCTCAGATAAAACTCTACATTTCAGCTTTAAATCATTATTTTCACCCCATTTTTAACTAATGGAGAGTTTTAATTACTTACCTTTCCCAATGCTGGAAGACAAAGCCCCAAAACTCATAAATATTGGTAGGTCTATTTCTTGAGGGTCCTTCATCTTCAAGATGCATGTTAAGAATCAGTTCAGTGACCATCTAAGAAACCTCACCATTACAATAATTTTCTACTCTGGATATTAATTTATAAATATTTTTAAGCCAAGAGTCTGATCCCCTACAAATACACCCAAACAACTGGCAATATAACTAACTCAAGGATTAAGTCTACGAGCTTGAGAAATGTGGGTTGAGTTATTCAGAAAAAGAAATCCAGCAGGAACTTCAAGGGATGACACCTCCAGCTAAAAAGCAACACAATTACAGTTGAGATCCAGAAAATTTCATTAAATATTAATATCTCCTGCTTTGCTCTGCTCCTCCAGTAGCAAAAGGATAAATACACAGACAGCAAAACCTGCCCAGCTAATCAAGTTGTAGGTGCTGGCTAAATGAAATTTTGACTCCTCTCCCTGTGTTTAGAGATAGACAATGAGCACTCTGAATTGCTAGAGCAGATTCTTTCCAAACCCCACAGCACTCACAGATCCAAAATGCTGGATGGCTCCCAAGAACTGGTAAAGGGATGACAGTTCCCTACCTTTCACATAAACCACTGATTTTATTAGGAAGACACAATTTTCCCAGATACACAACTGATATAGAGCTGGGGTGACCAAACACCAACTGATCAAACCCTGAAGCAACAGGGCAGGAAATAAAACCTCTTTATTCCACCTAAACACATCTACAACCCTTACAAGACTAATTAGAAAACAAACAGGGAGAACCCTAAGGAGAACAAATTACCAGAACAGAAAACTATGCATAAACAATCCAGGCCTTTATCTGCATGTATAATTTTAACACAATTACATTTACCATGAGCACATGGGACAAAAATGGTTGTGTGGCTGCAGCTTTAACATGAACCATAAGCAGCTCAAAGCTGCCACATTTAAACAGAGCAGCCACACACTCTGATGGAAACCTGGCTGAACACCAGACCCAAGCAGAGACACTAAAGAAGGTGCAGGGAGCACTTAATTCAGAACAAGGAGTAGCTTTCCCATTCAGTTTTATGTGGATAAATCTTTTTGTCTCTCTTTACCACCCTTACAAACCAAGGCCACCTTGCCATATCTGCAGTCCTTAAGTGACAGCTGCATGTTCCCAGCACTCTGCTGCTTGGTGGCACAATGGTGACTTAGGAACTCAGCAAAAAGGACAGATGAAGCCTACAGAATTGGTTTAGAGCAGATTTATATGTGGCAAAAAGTATGAACAAGTCCTGAATCTGCATAGACCAAGGCAGAGCAACAGCTCTCCACGACACCTGAGCTCCACATGCTCTGGTTTTATGCTTGAAACAGCCACAATGTGCATCAACATTGGCATAACTGGAATCCCAGGATGAGTTAGGTGAAAAGGGACCACAGTGGCTCAGTCCCACCATTCCAGAGCACACAACACAGGATTGTATCCAGCTGGTTCTGGGGCATCTCCAGAGAGGGAAACTCCACAGCCCCTTTAAACAAATTGTTCCAAGAAGTTCTTCCTCCTGTCCAGGTGGAATCAGCTCCTGCCTGCTCATCTTGTGCCATGGCTGGGCCCCCTGGACAGAGCCTGGTCCCTGCACACAGGGACACCCAGGGCTGAGGCCTCTTAGCTCAGGCTCCTCTGGAGGCTGAACAGCCCCAGCTCCCTCAGCCTTTCCTGGGCAGGGACGCTCCAGGCCCTTCCTCATCTCCACATCCAGCGCTGCCCCTGCTCCAGGAGCTCCCTGTGCCTCTTGCACTGACAATCACAGCACTCCAGATGTGCCTCCCAGGGCAGGATTCCCTTCCTGACCTTCTGGGACTGCTCTTCCAATGCATCCCAGGTCCCATCAGCCTTTCTGGCCTCCACCACACTGCTGGTCAGGGATACTTTGGTGTCCACTAGGATCCCCAGGTCCTTCTCTGCAGAGCTGATTTCCAGCAGGTTGGCAGGAAAGTCTATGGAGAATGAGGGCACCAGCCCAAACCTCCTGAAGAGTCTGTAGGAGTCAGAGACAGCACAGCTCCAGTGTGTGAGGGGACACCAAGTGACAGGTGACAAGGACCAAGCTTTCCTTTTGATTCCCATCATCACACATGGAAAAGAATCAAAGAACTGGGTACATTTTTCCACTCCTGTGCTTCTATAAAAATCACTTTGTAGGCTGCTCCAAAGCAACAAAGCTCAAAGATGGGGATTTTTATGTAAAATGTGATAAAGAGGACCTAAATCTGTTCCATGATGTTACCATGCAACATTCAAACTGCATCCTTTCCTGATAAGTTTTTAAAATACATCCAGTTTCAAAGAAAGTTCCAGGTCCAAAGCAATTACTTATTACTTACAGTTCTTCAGGGCACTTCAGTGAATCCCAGGAGAGATTGTGTTTGCTAAGGAATGCAAAACACTTCCCTTATGGCAAAATTCTTTCAGACAAAGAAACTTGCTGGCTAGAGAATACAAACCATCCCAGCTCATCAAAAGGATTTTTGTAAAGCAAATTACTTTTCATTAATTATTACTTTAGATACATTCACCACTTTTAGCAGCTGTTTCAGACAAATTTATGTCTCTTGAACTGATATTCAGCCCTATGAAATAACACAAAGTAAATGAGGCATAACTGCAAAGGTCACCTTTGCCCATACACCTTGCAGGAACCTGAAGTCAGAAACCCAGGACTTCAGTAGACACTTCCAAAAATCCCAAGTTAGAAATTTTTCATATTCCAGTAGTTCAAAAATTTTGAGCTACCAAGTGGGACTGGGCACTAAAAAGCCTTCTAATATTTTAGAATCAAAAAACCTCCCAATAATTAACAAGTTAAAATTGACTGAGTTAAAAGAATTCAGGCCTGTCTCACTCTTCATCAGCAATCAACTTCATAATGAAGAAGCACAAACTCTTCAAGTCTCTGCATATTTAAAATTCTTATATAACTTCCTTTTAACAAGCCAGGATGCTCTGTCTGGCTTCTCTGTTTCACTGCCATGTTGAACATATTCCTGCTCTTTTTAAACCGATTTCTAAATAATATAATTCTCCAAACGACTAGAAGTTCCAGCCAGCTCAGCTGTTCAATGACATTTGGAATTTTTCATCTATTAAAGGAAATCCTGGGAAGATGTATGAACAAGGCAGTGATATGCACTCCAAAAATTAAGAAAAGAATAAAGTATAGGATTAGAGCATAATGTAAGACACTTTGGTTCATCTTCCACAAATACAAACTAAAACATGCTCTGAGGCCTCTCAGAGATCACAGAACTGGAGTTGAAACACAAGAGGTTAATTTAATGAGATATATTAAAAAGCAGTTAATAGCAATTACTAGTTTCTCTGTAACAACAAACTTCCACTCACTAACCTCACTGAATTCTGCATTCCTAGCAGGAATTAGTTCCATTTACTCCTAAACAATTCATTGGAGCACTGGCTCTGCAATGGCAAGGTAGGAAATGCTTTTGTAAACTCAAAGATCTCATTTCAACCAAACCCTGCAAGAATGGTGTTTGTAAAGAGGGAAAGATTAAGAAATAAGCCCTGGAACAAGTTTCTCTACACTGGCTGAAATTTCATTTTCCATTAAAGCTGTCAACCAGCTTTACTGAAATAAATGATTTTAATTACACTTGACAAGCCCCAAAACTGCTGTCTTATTTGCAAAAAGTCCTGTTCAACATCAGCCATCAAAAGAAAATCAATATTTCAACTCTTCTCTTTTCTCCTGGCATTGATTCCCCTGCAAAGCAGATGGAAAGCAGAATTTTAGCAGGGGAGTTGCTGAGAGAAATATCTAGAAGGCACAGAATAGTAACTTCCACATATGCAAGTAGATTGACATCTAGTGTAAAAACACTGAACTACAAAGTCATATTGACTAGGACTAATTTATAATATTTTTTATATGACAAGAGAATTAAATCCTCCAAAATATAAGCAGCTGAATTTATTATTTTTTAATGGCTATACAGAGCCAAAAACATTGTACCAGTGACTGAGGAAATGCAGCTTCCAGCAGAGAAGAAATGAGATGTCAGCCATGAATCAGAACAGCAAATGAGAAAAATCAGAAATAAAGTGTGTCAGGAAGAACAAGGAAGAACACAGGCCAGCTGGCCAAGGAGAAGCTTTTTCCACCTCTGGATAAGGTGAAGTAAAGAGCTGGAGACAAAGACAGAATGCTTGAATGGTTAAGAATTTATGACTGAAAGATCTTGGATATTCCAATTTCTGTGTAGCAGGCCCAGAGACTGATGAGGAAAGGTGTAAATAGTCTCTAATCAACAGCGTTCTTCAACACAATGAATAGGGAAAGAAAGTTTCTATGTTGTAGAAAAGATAATAAAAGGCTTTTCAAAGTCATTCCACTGAAGACTGACCCCTTGTACCAGCACCATGATCCTAGAATTTAGTGTACTAAATATCTTTGGGCAAAGGTGTCTTCATTCCTTTCAAAGGAATATATTTCAAAGAAATCTCAAGAGTTCATCACCTTTTTACTCTGTCCAGTATGGGTGGCAGAGATTTTGGACCTCACCACATTTTCCTGGCTGTTTCAGCACTATTTTCAGGTTCCTGCCTGTAATAATTTCACAAAAGCCATGTCTAAAAAAATTATATCTTAAATGCTGAGAGAAGAGCATGCAAGCAGTTCCTGACTCATTCACAAGTCATTTTCCATAACAATATTAGGACATCTCTTTGTCTCAAACCCAATATTTCATTGTGTCCTGATACCCCCATTGCCCTGAGTGATGGTAAAGGCCAAAATTTTTCTTTTAAAATTAAGTAAATACAATTGCTCAGCTTGCCATTGACCCAATGTGTTAATCATTACACAAGTGACAGTTTGTGCTGTTGTAGATATGACCCAAGGGTTGTTTGGACTCAGGAAAACTCAGGACTCCAGGGAACCTCTGCACAATGAGTCAGAGGTGAGCCATGACTTCAGGATAAGCTCTGGAAATGGAAAATACAGCTGGAAAAATGAAACAAGGGCTGCTCCCAGGGCCATTTGTGCAAGGGCACAGGAGTGAGCTCCACTCTAAACCAAACTTTCCTGACATTAATGACTTGGTACACACCAAGTCAGCTGGAAAATGGCTCCTTGGCACCACTTAAACCCTACAGAGTTCTGAAGGGAAAGCTCAGGAGAATTCTCTCAATCCTCAAGACCCTGCCAATTTCAAATGCATCCAGTTTTGCTCCTCAAGCAAAGGAGTTTCAGAAACTGCAAACAGGCAGAACCCAAGGGAAAAAAAAACCCAAATATTGTCTATTGTTTTGGGCTTGAAACCAAACAATACAAAATGAACTGGAGCAATGCCCAATACAGCTCTGTGACTACCCTCAAGTAACTACTGCAGAAATACACTGAAAACCAGGGCAAGTTACATGGCCTTGGAGCAAAATGCTTGTTCTGTTTTCCTTAAAATGTACTTCAGACACTCACATCCCTACCTGCTAAGATACAAAACCTCCACAGTTCAAAGACAGACTGCAGGAAATGATCCATCAGGAGCTGCTTTTTCTCATTTGTCATCAGTATCACACGGGGTCTAATAAAACAAGGTAAGACTTAAATATATCATGACCTTACCTGAATGTAATTGTTTTATTTTTACCATTTTTTTTAATTAGGAGAACTAGACACCAGAGAAGCAAAGTGTGCAATGAACCTGAACAGAGTAGGTAATACCTGGAAATTATTTATAATACTCTTACTATCTCATTTTCACTAAGGATTAATAATAATCCCTCATGTTCAGATTTATTAATCAACTGCCAAAAAAATCATGAAACCAGTGGAAATCTGAGACCATTAAACCAAAATTCAGATGTTTGTCTGCCTTTGGGTTTTGGCATTACCTCAACAATGCAATATGGAAGGCTACAAACCTTTACTTAAAACAGAATTTCAATTCCTATAGAGCAGTTTTGTACTGAGGCCTTGGGCCTTGAGCAAAAAATATCAACTATTGTCACAAATGTTTAACTAGCAATGCATTCAATCAAGCTGCTATCACTGAGTCATTAGTGAATTAAACATTATCAGTGTGCCTGAAAACAGATTTAAAAACCATATTCTCCATAATTAGCTAAAACCAACTTCCCTTTCTACGCTTTTTTTTATTCAGCAACTAAAACACACTAGAAGTTATTTGCCAGAACAACAGCCCTCTTAGCATATTTTAAGTTATAAACCTTTCTCCCAGAGGAATTTAATTATTCACCTTTCTTTAAAAAAACCAAAATCTTTTCATCAAGACCCATATACTTTGAAAATCCCCTTCCTGAGGCTTTATTTATTTTCTATTCATCACTAGACAGCTTAAATGTCATCAGGGCAGAATTTCTTTGTCATTCAGTCACTCTGCCACATTACAGTGGTATAAAATAACCAAAACGTCAACTCAAATTGCCACCAGAGGATCTTGCTTCCTGTTAAGCTGGAATGGAGCCAGAACACAAAAGTGCTCCTGGATTTTGGTGTCTGCTGGTGTCAAAACAGCTGCTCTCCCCTCTCTTGCAGAGGGACAGAATCACCAACAAAAATAGAAGTACCTGGCTGTTCTGCCCATCTTATTCTCGGCTTTTTGAGCTGGCTACAGAACCAGAACTAATATTTTCTTTTATCCAGCATTTAGAGTACTTCACTTCATTCCTTCCTCTTCAGCAAATCCCAGGATTGCTGCATAAAAGCCATACAGAGGATACTCTGCTCTTGCCTAGACTAGGGGGAAACATATCACAGTCCCTGCCTTTTGTTCTCTCGTATTTAGATGTGACCTTGAGATGAATTCCAAAAGGCACTGGCACGTTCCCTGCTGATCCACCGAGAGCAGGGAGGCAGGCTGAGAACAGGGTTACCAACCACAGAGCTCCAAACAAGTAACTTCAACACTCTCCAGGAATGGAGTGTATGTTCCACCCTCGGGCAGCCTATGGCACCTGTGTCCCTTTCTACACCAACTTCCACTGCAGGATTTGCCCAATCTTGTGACCAGCACAATGTGCCCATTCTGTATTTTGAGAGTGTGGATCAGAGAACTTACTCCTACCTAAAGACAGCTGTTCAAAATGAACACTTGCTGCATACCAGGTATAACTTCATTGGCATTAACACATTATTGACAGGACCACAAACCCTCTGTCCTTTCCCCCTTTGTCCTCTGAGGTCCTCTCTAGCAACAGCCACAATAAGCAGCTGCCTGCCAGGAAAACCACCCTGCAAACAAACCCTTGGCTGCTCTGGCACATCTATTCTTGCTATTCACTGGAAACACTGGGCTAGGCAGCACAGATCACCTGGTCCAGAACAAAGAATATTCTATTTCTGTCCAGTCCCCCACATCTCAAAGCACACACTGTGATTTAAACAACAGGCCAGAGGAATGACAGAAGTGTTTCCCATAACAAGTCAGGGAGACATGCACAGGCACAAGCCCACGGAAGGCACCTGGGCTCTGCACTCAGTCATCCATCTCAAGGTAAAGGTCATCCTTCTGGAAAGCCACATCAGCTGGAAAAACACTTAGAGAATCTCAGGAAGTTCTATTTTCAAACCCCATGGTAACACAGATCTCTTTTAGACCTTTCTAAAGGAGTCACATTCCCAGTGACTTGATCCCCTTGGGAGAAGACAAATTCCCATGCAGGACGCTGGCTAAAGCCATTAAGTTCATTTTTTAATCTCCATTTGGGAGGATAATTAGGAAGAGGAGAGCTAATAACAGAGTGGTTTCCTCAAGGCAAAGGCATTGGGCAGGTCTCCAGCAGGAAGGATTTTTAGCACAGGTCCCAGGTATCATTCCAGATCTCCAGCATCCCCTCTCACATCAATCCCACAGGGCCAGGGGACATTTTGAGCCCCAGGCACCTCGGCCACCAGCACACTGCTTCATGCCTGAGCCCCAAGTGCTCCAGCCTTGGCAATTCCCAGGTCTCCAGTAGGCATGGCTTGCACATCTGACAACTACAAAACTCCAGGTGATTTTTAATTCTATTAAACAATACCAAGCAAAATATTTAGCATTTCTCAGGACATGTGACTCAGCAAATACCAAGGTTGTCAGCCTTCCACATGCTCCCATTATTTGCAACCAGAAACATCCCATTTGATACTAGCTAAAATGCTAAACCAGACACCAAGCTGAATAGCTTTTTGTTAGCCTGCATAACTGTGACTAAACTCAGGCAAAACAGCAGCTTTCAAAGATGAGAATAATACATAGTTCAAATAAAACACTACAGGGTCTGGGGTTTCTTAAGGTTCATCTCTGGGTCTACCAGCCCTCAGAAATTTGTTGTGTGTAGTCAGAGAGAACAGCAGAGAAATCCTGCTGTTGTTCTGGTCCTACACCAACACCTCTAAAAGGATAATGAAGACGGCAACACATTTCAGAAGAGATTTCCTGGATGCCTGCTGAGCTGACCTTGTTTACAAGTACTCACTGAAACGATTAATTGCTCCTATGTTCCACTCCACACTGCATTTTCTGCCCATACTATCCATATGGACACGAGCCAGAATGACAATTTCTACGTAATTATCCAATTAATTATTATTAATGCTAGCATTTAACAAAATTAAGCCAGCTGGCATATAACAATTGCTTCACTTCTGATGTGTGAGAACTACAAAGGGCATGTTTGTATTTTATAGCTACTAACAAGGAAAGTTGAACAGTTTTGTTTTAAACTACAGGACCAGAAGAGCAAAGAGGAGAGTGGTGAGGGGAACAGGGAAGAACTTGAATCCAGAGTCAGCACCAGAATTTCTGTGCAATTGAGCCAATCAGCTCCCCTCAGTACTAATTTGCAAATGGAAACATACAGCACATTCTCATTCTCAGGCTCTATTCCTTGATTTTCCTATCTGCTTCTTGGTAGTAGGAATTTCATGTTGATAAAGCAGAATGAGGTCCTGACTGACTCCAGCCTATCACTTTTTTTTTTTCTTTGTACTCTTGAACATTTTGAGATTAGAAAGATGGATTTCTTCTGGACCTAGCAGAAAGCAACAGCTCCATCTGGGCCAGAGGAATTAGCTGATACAATAATGAAGCTGCAGGGCTTGAAGCAGTCCAAAACCAGTTACTGGAAACCAAATAAGCACATGATACACCCTGAAATTCTGGGCAGTGCTTCACTGACATTAGTTAACCAAAGCACAGAGCCCCAACAATTTACAGCAAGAAACTCTGTTCCAAGAATTAGCATAGGACTGGATATCAACACTCCCACACTGCCTCTCAGCTCCATCACAAATTTGCCATAAGAGACTGTACTGATTCTGCTCTGTGCCCCAGTTCCTCCAAGTGCAGCATGGGAATAATCTATATAACTACTCACCAAAATTATTGTCAATTTTAATTCACATTTGCACTAGGAATTGAAAAACTAGTGTTTACCAAATTTTGTCTAAGCCCTCATTCCAAGTTTAGGTAGTCCCTTTATGGCTCTCAATTTCAGCTCCACTACAATGCCAAAAAGCAAACAGGAACTCTGGTTTTTGAAGCTGCACTGCATTGCTGCTGATTTGGGATTTAGGACATCACAGACTGCAGTAACCTCCCCCAGGCTGAATAATAGGAGGTCCTGGCAGCTGAACTTCACACAAAACCACTGATGTGCTGTGTGAACTGGACAAGACAAAACTGGAAAACACAGAAATCCAGATCTTGATCACATCCCAGCCAAAGCTTTTTAAAGCACAGGTAGACACAAGGAGCAATGCCTGTGATGAACAGTAAAGGTCCTGTCCCATTTCTGAGGTGGAGTGACACTGCTCAAGCAAAGCAAGGAGCAGCACAGGCAATAGAAATCTGCAGCAGCAGCAAAATTCCATCCCTGCACGTACTTCCAACTAGAGACAGGTTTCAGGTGCTATTCCCTGGAAAACTGATTTGCTGGAGGTTGCAGAGATTCACCTCCCAAAGGAGCTCAATTTGGAATTTGCTAGGAGTCTTTAAAAAGGAGCCCTGCAGCCTTCTGACTGACAAGGAAAGACCTCAATTTCCAGGCTCCAGCTTCTGGATCCACAGCCTGGAAAAGGGCAGACCAGGAAGGTCTGAGACTGGCAGCAGGCAGCTGCTTTTCTCCATCCCTCCTAGAATACCCAGCCAAACCTTTTCCTAAACTCTTAAAAACCTCCCCTGCAAGTCACCAGCCATCTGAAATGAAAGATTTATTTTAACCCTACCCAGAACAATAGGGCAATAGAATTGTGCTGCCTAAGAAAGCTCCTAGCACTGACATTAATTTCAAGGGAGTGTTTTTATTATATACAGTGAGCAGGGACAGAGGCTCAGGCTCAGCATTTATAGAGTCTGATGGTTTCAGGTGAGCTCCTCTATGATACACCAAACCTGCCCAGATTCAGAAGTATAATGAACCAAACACCATTGAACAATTGCTGGGAGATTTGCAGACTGGAACAGATTGAGATTTTGCTCCAAAGGGGTTTGTATTCCAGCACGTATTAAAATTCTACAGCTCTAGAGTCAAACGGGGAGGGAAAACTCCTTGCCCAGGATCTTCTCTCACCAGAATGTCCATTGGGAGTTCAAGGAAACTGCCCAAACTGAGTATCAGCTGCCCAGTTTTGAATTGGGCATTAATTAAATTCAATGCCTGGGGTTTTTTTCCCCCCTATGTTAAAAACTCCACCTTCCTCCCCCCATGAAGTTCTGAACACTTTCCAGACTGATTTCCTTTGTTCCTTTAGTGGCAGGAAGAGCCAAGAGCATCACAAGAGCAGAGCACAAATGTGAGCACCAGTGGAAAGCACTGAAGGTACACAAGCAGAGCATTCATTATAGATGAGCCCAGCCAGCTGTTTCACCCCAGCTAGGGAAAAAACATCTCCAAGAAAATCAGCTTTGAAAAGAAAGCTTCTAATCCAGTCAGAGTGACTATAGTAAATGAGCTGGAGAGCAAAAGGCTGGCAGACCAAACCCAGGGACTTCTCCAAGCAATTCTCTCTAGAGAGACTTCAGAATCCCCCTTCAGAGGGGCCACATAGACACCAAAAGTAATATTAACGCTGCAGGATAGCTGGTGACATCCAGCACAGTTGAAGGGAAACATCTCAGGGCACCATCTTAAACAAATAAACATTGTATTTCGGTGGAGAGACAGATCAGGGAGTAGAGGGAGGGAGGAGCTAGGGAAAAGAACAAGGTAAAATTGAATTATATAATGAAGTTACCCAGAGAGACTTTTTTCTACTGCTGCAGTGCTCCAATAGTGGCTGAGGGAAGAGCAGCAGCAGAAGTAATTTTGATTTTTCTGCTGTTGGCAAATAATATATTTTAAGGACACAAGTGTGAAACTCACTCTTGATAAAAAACACTGTAAATAAACTGAACACAGCTTGCCAATGAACCAGAGCAGAACTACAGTAATTTAAGGAATAAAACAAAACAACAACATCAACAGGCTTCAGAGCTCTTTCCCCAGAAAAGCTGGAAATAGTTTCCTCTGCCTTTCTGGCCAGCACAGCATAAGGAATAGAGAATTTGCTTCCAGTCCTAGATTCACCTGGCTAAGGAACTGCTGAAATCCCAGAGAAGATGCTTTACACCACCACAACGTTGATAACATCAGCAGCAGCAAGACCCAGGATTTGTGCATAATTACACCAGCAAATTCAGAACTGAATCTACCTCCTCAGCACAGGGCTCCTGGTTAAGTCTGCCAAACGTTTTCCATCTGGGATACACCTTGGCATTCCTGTGGAAGAGCTCCTACTGTACTACACAGGAGATATAATACACCTGGAAAACATTCCCTCCTGATTTCCCACCAGGAACAGCTTCCCCAGGTGTGACACCCCTTTTGGGAACAGTAGCAGCATCCCCATAGAGATCTTCTCATCCTCACACTAATGCAACTCTGATATTAGCTTTATGTTGCTTTCTCCTGTGGACTACAAACACAAGTCTCCAGACCCAGAATGACACCCTTCAGATAGAAAAATGGTCATAACAGGCTTGTTGCCTGCTCAGTAATTTTCAAACATCAGCACACCAAAGGAAAGCCAAAAAATTGCAGTTTGGAAGTTGCTCTTTAAGAGTCACGTGAGTTGGTTTGTATTTTCAGAACTTGTTTGAAACATCACATCCAGAATAGGTTTCCAGGAAACCTACACTAAGTACATGTTTTTATTGATAATTACCAGTATGTATGTGGCCAAAGATCTATTTTTGACTGTCTGCACAGTTACCCACCCTGATAAACTAAGTAACAAAAGCTATTTAAAAATCCTAGTTTAAGCTGAATTTTATTCATCAGTGTCTCTCTAAGCGTTGTGGTGGAGCACTAAGGACACATTAAACACTTTATTCAGCACAAAAACCCAAAAGAATGGCACTGAACTGCACCACATCCTACTGCATCAGCAATAACAGAACACCTTCCCTTTGGAAATAAAGCATTACATGTGGCTAAATAATAAAAAAAATCAGCATTAAAGAATGCATAAGTGCTCAAATGAACAAAAAGCTCCTAGTAGAAATCATGCATTACATCCGAAATTTTATTTTGATATCAGTCTCCCACAAAGCTCCACCAATCCTTCACAGAAGAGTTATTGTGGTTTAGTTAAGATTAATTTTGAGCCAAAAGAAACCTGACTTCCCAGTGTGGAAGAAAGGCACATAACTGCTAATTATGCAGTAAAATGCCTAAATTGAGTGTCCAAACAACACCTCAACTTGCCTGTGTTTACAGTACAATCAGGCAGCCCTGCAATCCTTCCTGCTTCTAACTGTGAGCAGGGATGTTGGAATTGAGTGTTCCCACAGATACCCATCAGCAATGCCAATAAAAGTCTGGAATTCCATAGAAATCCAGCCTTGGTTCCTAACACTGCTAAAGGACTTGGGAGCATTAATGCAGCATCCACCAGAGACAGGAGAAAAGTGAACTATCTTGCCCAACAGCACATTCTGAGCTTTCCAAGACAAAGCCAACACTAACACTGCTTATTCCAGAGCCAAAATCCTAGAAATTCACACCTGTTTACATGCAGAAATATCTGGTAAATGCTCTATAAACAAAAACACTTCACTGATAAGAAGAAATGGAAGCAGATACTTGATAAAGAATTCCAATTCCACAGAGCTACTGTAAAAAAACAAAAACAAAACTACAAGGTCATGCAAGGCAGCTATTTTTATATTCCAGCAGAAGAAACAGGGGTGTGGAAAACTCTTTTTTTGCACTATTCTATATCCAGAAAGACTCAAGCATGGCTAAAAGCTTTTGTGGTTTAAGGCATTGCAGGGAACAGGCACAGCCAGCGCAGTGGAAAGCAGAGGAGCCGTGCCAGGAGGCCACTGCTATTTCTGGCTGCCACTGGTGGGCTGGGTGACCTTCAGGGCACAGGGACACCTCTTCCCTCAGCCCCTGTGGGCACTCAGGGAAAAGAGCCTTTTCCTGGGCCCCAGAGGCACACAGGAATTGCTTTGGGACACTGCACCCAGTGCACTGGCCTCTGGGTTTGTGCTGGGAGCAAGTGCAGCTCTCCTTCAGCTGAACAGTTCGCTCACTTTATTCTCAGTAACCAAAAACTCCATGACTTACTCTAAAAGCTTCTGACTTATCTGACCTATTCCTTGGCTTTTAAACAGAGTACAGTTGCTACAACAAATGAATTAGTTAATTAATCTAATTTTATATGGCTAAAAAACCCAAAGAAGAAGGCTCACTCTCATTTCTCCCAGGTCATCATCAGTAACAGTTCAGTAAATTTCACTTACAGGACTAATAACTATAATAATTCAGAATTTAGATTGTCAATTTTAAGTAATAAATCATTAGAGAAGAAATTAATACCTCAAACATTCAATTTGAAAAGAGAGAATCACCATTTTATTACCCACAAAAGTCATAGCCTAATTTAGTTTTCTAGCATACATTAGTCTTAGCTTTAAACAAAAAATATAATCAAACATTATAAATCTAATCTTATATTTGGAGCCACACTGAATTATAACATTCCCATCATATTTTCCTGTCATTTGCTATTGATTCACTGAAACACTGCAACTCACCTTCAGCAGTGATTAATGTAAAAACTGTTCTTCATTACCATCATAAATGAGAACAAATTTAACACCTTGCACTGGTTTGCATTTTAACAATGTTAAAAAAAACCTAAATAATGTGATTTTCATTTCCCTCTGCCCTTTTCTCCCAAATCTGTCACTGTCAGCTTCCCAAGAACAGCACATCCCAGGAATATTTCAGTCATCCTACTGGGGCACATCTCTGCCTCACCAACAAGTTCATGTGCAAATCAATGTTGAGTGTTCTTCTCCTAAACTACACTTCTAGTTTGAGAAAAGTACTTTTAAAAATATCCTCTTAAAATGGAGAACAGTTTGAGAACATGGACTAAAATCTGTCCATTTTATAACTAAACATCAGTTGGGTATTAAGACCTAGAATTCTTTTTCCACAGGTATTTTTAGTAGCATTTAGCTCCATTTAAGGGCTATTCCCTGCAAACAATTTAAAAATCACATTGAGAAAAAGTATTTATTCAATGTCATTTGGTACAGACAGGAACCTTGGCTACACCTGATTACTGAAACAATGAAAAATATTATAATAATTAATAGTTACCTTTTCTTCCTCTACATGGTAAAAACATAGATTTTTTTCTATGCATTTATACACTAAAGGAATGTAAGTCTTGTGCTAGTTAAGTCTTAATTAATATTAAACCTTTACTGACATTGGTAATAAAAAAATACTACATTCAAATGAAATTAGCATTAGCTTCCTAATTAAAATCCATTTCCAAGACAAACCATCTATATTTAGAACTCTGCCTTTCTCTAGAGACAGGAAGAACACTCACTGTGCCGTTATGTGCTTGTGCCTAAAAAATACCCTAAGATTTCACATTTTCAAGTGTCAGTCTGATTTGAAACCTTGGATTGTTGGAGTAAATTCTGAATTTGGCACTCTACAAAGACTCCTATCTTCCCTTTTTAATGGAGAACTAAGCAATTTGTCATCAAAGTTCAAAAAATTCTCCCAGAAAAGCAACTTCCAGTCTGTCCATGCAGGTTGCTATGGCAACAACCACCATGACTACACAGGCTCCAACCTTATTTAATGGTTAAAGTGGAAGAAATAGCAGAAGATGCTACAATGAAAAAGCCTGTGCCGTGAGCATCCCTGGAAAAAAAATTAAATAAAGCAAAGGACTACACTCCTCTACCCCATTTTTATCATGAGCTCATACCTTGGCTGGCAAAAAAGCCTCCACTTTACCATAAAACCTTACCATGTTACAGAAATGGTGCAGGTCTGCTTCTCTTGAGACTTGACAGGTAAAATTCTCTGAAAATGAGCTTTTTTTATCTAAGGATAGAGGGTGTGATCTATGTGGAGCAGAAGCAGCAAAGGGAACAAGACTGTAAAATACAGCGAGGAAAAAGATGGATTCTACCAAAACAGTCTAAAAATAGATTCCCTGCAAACAGAGCAGGGATGGTTGAGGATCTTCAGAACTAACAGCTCCATCTAGAGTTAAAAACCAAGGGATACCAAAGCAAGCTGACAGGTAAAAGGTTCTCAAGACTTCTTAAAAACACCCTCTGAAACATTTGCCAAGACGTCCCAGTTTAAAAACTGGCTTTAAAATACTTTTATATAAAAGTCTCCTCACCCCTGAAAATCTAGAAGGTTTTCATAAAACCAAACTGAATGCAACATTGCAAGGAAAATCTACAAGTGGCCATCTATCCCTTGGGTTTCCTGTAGCTCAGTGACATTGCCACTGCAGTCTCAGGCTTGGGGAGGTTGGCACATTTTCCCAGTGGGATCAAGATTTCAGTACTACAGAATATCAAGGAATCAGCCTCCCAACACTTGAAAGAAATTCATACCCACATTCAACACAAAATGGATGGTCCAATCAGGGATACAACTTCGTGCACAAGCAGCACTCCCCAGGCCCAAATTATTCACACTTATTTAAAATTGATCACTGATTTTTGCAGAGCCAGGAGGCCCCTGCTCAGCTGTTTGCTCCAGATCAAACTGTTTTGCATGGCAGCTCTCAAAGTAACTCAGCATGACCACATTTTATATCTGCTCATCCTCTCGTTCCTCCTAAGTTACATCTTACCTTGCAACCTGCACAATAAAATAAATCATATAAAGCCATTTCCTCTTGATGTTGAGCCTGCACTGGGTACATTGTGGCTGTGCCTACCAATATAATTGTTGATAGAAAAATAGAAGAAAAAGGGTCAGAAAATGGGGAGCTGCTAGAAAACCACTGGGTTATAGGTTGACTGTATTCCTGCTCCAGAACAAAGGCAGGCTTTATTAGTCATTCCATGCTTCTGGCAACACTGGAAAGCCTCATGGGCTTTTCCCTCCATTTTTTACACTTAGAGAAGAATAAGGGATTGAGAGGATGATAAAGACAGGCTTTCTCCCTCTTACATTGCTTTGCTTATTTACCTGTAGGACACTTGTACTTTCCAATGGCATCCCTACCCTTTTTAGTCCATGTTCTTGATCCTATTTACTATCATAAAGAGATAAATATTGTTCAAGAAAGATCAAAACACCTTTACCACTTCCCCCTAAAGTACATTAACATTAAAAACCCAGAACCAGCAAAACAACAGATTTTATTACCATCACCATGTGATTTTTAAGCTGTTCTGTGCTTCACATTTGTTTAATTGAAAAGCTGGGGCAAGTGTGAAAATATATGTCTAAGTGACACTGCACAAACTGTTCTGGAAAGATTCCTACAGGGTAACAAACGTTACCAGGAAGCTCTCCTGAAATACCTGACTGTTGACTCATGCACTTCTTCCTCTGCAAAGTGTTCAGTGCCCTTGAACATGCAGGAGCTACCTACTCTTAACAAGTGTCATCACAGTGTCTTTAAGTCCTGAAAAGCTAAAACACAAACCAGAACGTGCATAGGCAGTTAGTGATGGAATTTTTCCCTAGTGATTTATCACATCTGGAATACAAATACATGCTTAGGGTTATTGGTTTGTATCCATTTCTCCCAGCAGAAGCAAGCCTCGTTTTGGTTTTTTTTTTGTTTTTTTAAATAACATTTAAATCTGAGAAGTCAGTATTACGAATTCATAGCATTATTAAAAAACGCTGGAAAAACCTTCCTGAACATCAAAACCATGTTTACCTGTTACTTACTTATATCAGCAGATAGAAATAAGGGTTCTTCAAAGCAGCAGTTCACACACAAGAGCTCCCTTCTCACATGAAACTTCACCAAGTTAATGACAAAAATAAACATTTTCCACACACTGGAGAGCACAGAGGGCACAAGGAAAAGTCCTCCTATTTCAGAATTTTACTACAGGACCCCAAAGTTAACAATCCATGCATCAAAAACCATACTTTGACTTCAGCATTGCCACATTTTTCCCATGTCAGATGAACGCATTGATTTGCAACATGAAATAAGGAGCAGCAACTGAAAATAACTTTTTATTTCTTCTGGATCTGTGTTTTTAAACGAAGAAGTAGGGCAATAAACAGAAAACAAACCCTGGTTTCTCACGTGGTCAGATTCCTGTTCCAAGTTAAATAAAAATATGGCACCAACACAGAAATTTACACAACATTAAGAGATCTGGATATTAATGAAACTCTTTCAAAAAATGTAAGCAAAAACCTGATATTTCTCTGACTTTGTAAATGTTTTGCAGCCCAAGATAAGCAACCTCATGTTAAGCACAAACAAAGGAAAATGACTGGAAATCATTCAAATCTCCTGACTGGAATGTACAACACATTTCTGTGCAGAAAGCCAACTTCTCTCTGTGCAAGTTCAGTTGTGCAGCAATTCCTGCATGGGAAAGCGTTGGCAGAATGTGCACTGCTAATTTCCTATGTAGAAAAGAAAAGTTCTGCTCACGCTCATTCTTTGTTGAGAGAACAAACCCCTGAAGGATTTTTTTAAAGTTCCTAACACTCTCCATGTATACACTTGCAAAAAATGATAGTTGGAAGCAACTCAAACAGGCTTTGTGCTTTTCTAGGCATCATTTCCTCAGTGATAGCTTTAAGCTCCTGGAAATTGGCACTTTCATAGTGAAAATGATTACCCATTCTTTAAAAGACACCAAAATACTTCAAAACTCATTTCCAAATGGTAGAGACTGCAGGCCTTGGCCAAAATGTGTATTTATGCATTAGGGTATTTTTTTTAATCAGAAAAGAAAATTATATTTAAACCCAGTTTTCTTTAAACTGTTTTTTAAGCACAGACTGAGAAAGCATTTTGAAAAGGCTTTTGATTTTTTTTTTAACAAGACAACTTTTGATGAATTAAAAAACAGATCTTTAGTCACATGAATAAAAGCTTTCATTTCACAAGAAATGACTATGTTAAGAAAATACACAAACTGTGTGACACTAGAAATGAAAACACAGTATTTTTCAAGCTTAAAGATTTGTTTACAGCTTAAAGAATGCACCTCCTTACCTCCAAAGCTGAATGAAAACATTACTGACACAGGGATCTACTTGTCACTTTGTATTAAAAACACTTTTGTAAAAGATTTTAATGAGAGTAAAAAAAAAAAAAAAACAACCACAAATACTTACATTTCATTCACTTTCTCTTCTGGACCCTGAACTTGGCCTGTCACAGTTCCTTGGCTGGTGTTTTTAACCCAGCCAACCACTCCTAATTTCTTGGCTTCCTGTTCTGTGTACTGATTTGGGAAATAATGAGAGAGGACAATCAGTGCCAGCACAGACAGAACACTTAATCCCCCACCTGCATTTACCCAGCTGCAAGAGCTACACTTAAAAAATAAAAATCCATGAGTGATGCTTATCCTCAGGCATTCAGATGTTCCTGGCAGCTCTGGAGTCACAGCAGGCACAGCTCATTTTCCAAAAAGAAAAAGATTTTGATCACAAAAAAAATTTTGATCACTATTCCCACATCATTCCCTTGCATCTACTTTATTCCTTTCCATAGGTCCTATCACTGCTCATTTAACCCTTCAATCATTGTTAAACTCACTAAATCTGCTACATGTACAGACCTCCCAGTTCCCTTTCAAATCCTTTCCACCTGACCTGCACCCTCTAAATCCTATCCCCAGCTGCTGCGTTTCTACTGACAAACAACAGCAAAAGCCATAATGTAATTACTAGAAAAAAACCAAGCATACTCCTGCAATACCAAAAAATTATGCTTTGCCAGCCACCCACTTGTGATGAAATCCACAAACAGCAAGAGCCACGTTGCAGGTGTGTTCCATTCCAAAAGACAAAAGGTGCTTTGGGGTGATTGAGCCAGCAAACAAGTGGTGCTAACTATGAAGAGTATTTTCCAAGGTGATTATGAGCAGCTTCTCCAAACTAATTTGCCCAAAAGCACAGAATGCAGCTGCAAAACTTTTCCTCAGGACTAGCACTGAGCTGTGTGTTCACATGGCTCCAGGTCAGCTCAGAATAGGGTACAGCACACTTGGTCTTACCCTTTCTTCTTGACAGAATAACTAAATTCAAGGCAAACTCCACTGCAGTCCACTGCAGTCCCCTGCTCATTTCCACAATACATATAAACTGTACATAAAATCTGAGGTTTAATATTAAGCATGGGGCACTATTTTTAGACAAAAACACTATTCTTTAATTATATCCTCTTGTTACTTGGGATTCTGTGAAATGCAAAACCACCTGCTGGCACTTCAGAGCTGCTGGAGTCACTTGCCTGGAATATGAGCCACAAGGTGCTTATTTGCAGCACATTTTTTCCCCGCATTTTTCTACAGTAACCTTCTTTAAATACAGGTACTGAACTGCCATTTGAAAAACTGAACTGAAACACCCTGTTTCATATTTAACCTTTCTAAAGATCAAGATGTTACAACACTCTCATGGCTGTCACATCACAGGTAATCCAAACCACAACCTACACAGGCAATACATCAGCAAGCTTTTAAAAAACCGTTTTAATACAAAAACGTTTTAAGTCTACTCACAGTACTTAACCACACAACCAAAGTTCAGGCTGGATAGATTTACACTCCACAGACCTGCTGCCTTATTTTTAGCACTGGAAATATTATACCATAAAGTAGCTAGCAAATCCTGCATTGCCTTACCATCCTGAAACAAACACCTAAAAAAGAAAAAAAAAAAAAAAGAGAGAAAACTTGAAGTTCTGTGAAAGCGTATCACCTGTAGGAATTTCAGTTAAAATAAAGGAGCAATGATGTGCATACAAGCCGCCCGTGGTGCTTTACTACGGAGATGTCAGCGATTTTACTATTAGGGAAACCGAACTGAAATGGGGTTTGAGCGGTCCCTTCGTCACACGATTATTGCCATTCATGTATTTAAGGTAATGAAAACGCTGCAGCGTGTGAATGGGAAGGACGTGAGGGACATCCCCACATACCCGCGCTCACACAATCCACGAGAGCAAAGTAGGGGAAATGGGAGCTACTTTGCACAGAGCAGCCTGAGCCCCAGGGGGAGCCGAACCTCAAGGCGAGGGAATATTTATAATTATGTATAATTTAAGAAAAAGCACCACAAAACTTTGCGATCCCGCTGGAAACGCGCGGCGGATCCCGCCTTCCCTCAGGCCGCTCCCACACCTTTCACGCGCCGCCCCTCGCCCGCCAGCCCCCCTCAGCCCGCCATTACCTTGAACCCGCCCGAACACTTCATAATCCACGGATTTGAGCGCGCCGGAGGCTTTAGCTAGGGCAGACATGGCAGCAGCGGGGGAACAGCCACGGCGGCGGCCGCCGGTGATCCGCGGACCAGCGGCGCCCGGACGGGAGCGCGAGAGGCTCAAGCTTACCGCGTAAGCGGCCGCCTCACGTGTGGATGGGGCGGGCTACGGCACCCCGAGTGTGAGGGGAGAGCACCCGGCAGCGGCGGGAGGAAACGTGGCTCTTCCTGCCAGGGGAAACGCACCTGACAGCGAGAGGCGACGCAGCTCTTCCCGCTAGGGCAAACATCGCTTCTTCTGTGAGGGGAGAGCGGCCGACTCCTAGGGCAGGAAACGCTCCGTGCTCCCGAAGGCAGGAAAGCCGGGAGCGGCCGATCCCCAGACCCCGAGGGCGGGAGAACCGATCCTGCCGTGAGGGGAGAGCGGCCAAGCACCAGACCCCGAGGGCGGGAGAACCGATCCTGCCGTGAGGGGAGAGCGGCCAAGCACCAGACCCCGAGGACTGGAAACGCTCCGTGATCCCGAAGGCGGGAAACCCGATCATGCCCTGAGGGGAGAGCGGCCGAGCCCGAGATCGGAAAACCCGATCGTGCCCTGAGGGGAGAGCGGCCGAGCCCGAGGGCTGGAAACATTCCGTGATCCCGAGGGTGGGAAAACCGATCCTACCGTGAGGGGAGAGCAACCGAGCCCGAAGGCAGGAAGCACTCCGTGATCCCGAAGGCGGGAAGACCGATCCTGCCGTGAGGGGAGAGCGGCCAAGCACCAGACCCCGAGGGCTGGAAACGCCCCGTGATCCCGAAGGCGGGAAACCCGATCATGCCGTGAGGGGAGAGCGGCCGAGGCCGAGATCGGAAAACCCGATCGTGCCCTGAGGGGAGAGCGCCAGACCCCGAGGGCTGGAAACACTCCGTGATCCCGAGGGTGGGAAAACCGATCCTGCCGTGAGGGGAGAGCAACCGAGCCCGAAGGCAGGAAGCACTCCGTGATCCCGAAGGCGGGAAAACCGATCCTGCCGTGAGGGGAGAGCGGCCAAGCACCAGACCCCGAGGACTGGAAACGCCCCGTGATCCCGAAGGCGGGAAACCCGATCATGCCGTGAGGGGAGAGCGGCCAAGCACCAGACCCCGAGGACTGGAAACGCTCCGTGATCCCGAAGGCGGGAAAACTGATCCTGCCGTGAGGGGAGAGCGGCCGAGCCCGAGATCGGAAAACACGATCGTGCCCTGAGGGCAGAGCGGCCGAGCCCGAGGGCTGGAAACGCTCCATGATCCCTGAGGGATGCGGCTCCGCATCCTTGAGAGACAGTCCTACAGAGCCTTCACAAAGTGTCGTTCTATTGTCTATTTCAGATTAGAAATATGTTCAAAGGCAGTGTCCGAACGGCACCATGTCCTCCTCCAGGACTGGTGCTGCCACCTGTAACACCTGGAGTCCCCAGCATCCACGGCACAGGTGAGTGGTGTTAGCCTTTCCCAGACATTTACAGGACTTATTGAAGACAAAGTGTGTGCCATACATTGCTGAACTGGGGTAATTTTGCCTGATCAGGTGGAAAGTAAGTTGAAAACTAAAGAAAAAACCCTCACACTTGCCTTGGGCATCCCTCCCTGAATGAGGCTGAGTGACTAACTTACATCTCCAATCTCCACATGACTCAAAAAACTTCAACCCAGAGTTTTAACACCACAATTCTCCCTCTTGTGCTGGGGCAAATGCCAGACTCCTCAGCTAGAGCAGCAAACCCCAGAAAAAAAAGCCCATGCAAGCTCTTCACCCAGCTTTCAGTGGTATCCAGTAGTCCTTATGTTCTCATTATAACACCTTTCCAAAATTCATCATGACATTTCTTTTATCTGTATGCTACACATACAAAAAACAAGTCAACAACTGATTATTTAGTAGGTTGAGTATCCAACAACACATTACAAAGGTTTTTCTCTGGTGTGTTCTAGATCTGCTTGAAGTTTAACTTTCCCCCCAATATATATATATTAAAAAAAAGCCACAACATACTTTTCAGGCAGAATTCGACATTAGAAACAGCATTTATCCACCCTTAGAAGATGAACTCTGACTGCTCATACTCACCATCAGATATAGGTAAGTTAATAGCAACCTTACAATAAAAATCAAAATCATTTTACTTGCTCCCTCCATTAAGCAATTTCCATCCACATGCACCTTGTGTTCTACAGTAATGTAGCATAACCTGAACCTGAGTTTTTCACAGATTTGGATCTTAAGACTAGAGTCCTAGAAAAATAACAAAATTACTTTTCTCAGATGCAGGAATTAACTAGAGAAACAACCACTCAATTCAGTACAGAACACAAATATTCACATAGAAACAAAAAGCTTGCATTATGACAGAGAATAGGAACATAATGGACAAAGCTTCACTTGCTTTACCTGTATGGCACATTAAATCAAATTTTTGCCTTTCACACAGATCATACAATTTTCTAATGTGGAATCAGCACCATTTTGTTTTGAAGGAGGAAGATTGCACAGAAAGAGGAGTAGAACATAGAAAATCTTTGGTAATTTGCTGCCATCTGGCAGCAGTGAAGAGGAAGACCAGTAAAAAAAATAATTTATAGTAGCAGTTTATGGCACTAAAAAAGCCATATAGGCCTTGAAAGCAGAGATTATCCTGGTGCTGATGACACTTTGCTACCTGCAGATTCCAGCACTGACAACAACATTTTTTATCAATAGTCTTTAACATTTCACTTGTTTATCGTAACATTTTGCCCACCTTTCCTTAGAAAAGTCCAACTTCCTCCTTATTTCATTACAAGTCAGAGAAAATTCCAGAAGATGATGCTGTGAAACATTTAATATTTTGCTGCCTAAGCGATCAATATTAGAAACCAAAAGTTACTCAAGCACATTAATTAGCAAGAGAACTTTGGCACACACACCACCAAGAGATGCAGGCAGCCTGCATGGAGCTCTGAATTTCCCTCCCACTTCC
The DNA here is from genome assembly GCA_037013685.1 of Acridotheres tristis. Taxonomy (NCBI): domain Eukaryota; kingdom Metazoa; phylum Chordata; class Aves; order Passeriformes; family Sturnidae; genus Acridotheres; species Acridotheres tristis. The sequence continues at coordinate 1,046,157 of CM072887.1, read as the reverse complement.
AGCTGTTTATTCCAGGGTAGTGGCATTTGTCTAAGGAGAACCAGTCAGCTACACTTCCTATTAAAAAACTATAACTTTCATACAAACAGTTATAAAAATAACAATAACTCATTTCACCACAAGGCCCTTTGCCCCTCCTCTAGGCATAAAGCCTTTTAAAACTCCCAGTATTCACTCTAAGTACAGTAAAACTTTGCAACAGCACTGTTTTTTAGCCATGGCATGAAAAAGGATGTAGTAAAAGTTAATATGACTAGGAAACACCAAAACCCAGCAATATTGCCCTTACATCTGAACACCAGGGAGCAGCACAAACGTGGCTTTGCAAGGAGCAACCTTGGCACATCAGTGACAACAGTCCCACAGTACCCGGACAGGCAGAGCCAGAGCTGCCAGCAGAGTCCCTCCAGGAGCAGGAAGCTAGGCTGGAGCCACAGCTACAACACAGAGGTAAAACCAGAAGCAAACACATCCGTGAGTTAAAGGCAAGAGCTCTGCTCAGCCCTCAGCTTAAGTAGAGCTGCTGCACCAAAGAGCAGAGGGGGCATGGGTGGGTCCCAGGTGAGGCTGGTTGAGAGGGTCACACCTATTGGTGCACCTGACTGGCTGCTACCAATAAAAAGCAATTATTTCATTAACACATCTCAGCTACTGAACTTTTGGGTTGGTCATCTGAAAGTTGTAGCTTCCTTGTTTTTGGTATTTATTCATCTCTGGCACAGAATAGCTGGAAAAACCACCTTTCTGGTTCTTTGATGACTCACTACTGCTAGCTCTGTGTGTAGCTGTCCCCTCACACTGCACACACTTGATGTTTGCTATTCCCAAAATGATTGCCTTTGGCATTCACATGGATATCTGTCTTGGTTTGAAAATATCCCATCAGGCACGTAACCTCCCACCTTGCTGCCTTGATTCATCCTTCACTTTTTAACTGCACTGCTATTTTTCTGCACCACTTTTAGGTAACCTGGCTCCTCCTCAAACCTACTGTGATTGCATTTCTCTCTCCTGCTTCTTCTTATCATAAAAGTTTCTTGATGCAGCTCTGTTTATCTGAACCAAACTCTAGACCTGATTTACTTGCAAACTGTCCCCAGATGATTTTGATGAGTGTTTCCCAAAAGACACTAAAGCCTCTAGAAAAATAGATAATAAGAATACTGCTTCTGTTGCCAGGTTATTGCTGTTACCTAGGGAGCATGGAGTATCAGGGAAGAAGGCTGGAAGCCATATAAGCTTAGTTTGACCTTTCCAGCCCTTTTTTCCTTATTTTCTGTAAATGGTAATGCACATCAGATTGTTTTTCTATCCTTTAAAAAATGCACTGCTGTTCTTTATGTTTTCTTCTTCGGGCAAAATTATAAACTTCTAACCTTTTTCACTAGTCTTCCTCTTTTCCTCATCCCTATATGTTTTCTTCTCCTAAATTGCATTCACTCCTCATTTCTGAATGAAAATTAATGAGATTGCTACCTCTACTTCAAAGCTGTACGAGCTTCTTCAGGGTCTTTTTTGCAGTTTATTATTTACATAACATCTAAATATACTGAAATCTTTTGGAGGGCTTAATCTCCCAGTTTTTCCTGACTATCAGGAACTTTTCTTTTTAGCACTACAGATTATATTTGGAAGTCTAAAGGACAGGCACAAAGGGGGATTATTTGAGAGCTTTATTCTGATGGTTGAGTGATTAATGACTTTATAGATGAATCTGCAGTATGCCCATAGCACAGGGAGGTGACCTGGATACAACACTTGTCTCCTGATTCATTTATACTCCAGGATCCAAATCCAGGGACGTGATCCGTGTGGGAAGAGCCCCCCACCTGTGCAGCAGCCCCTGAACAAGGAGAGTGTTGTGCAGAGTGTGAGTCACACCCACACAGATCAGATTTCAGAAGTGCAGCCAAACTTTGTGTGGATGGGACCTAAATTTGTCCCTCGTGCTCCAAAATCCCGGAGTGCTTACATAAGGTAGCACAAGAGACACATACCAAACTGTGAGCCTGTTATTTTCCTTTGGCTAGACTATGTTGTTTAGATTTAGTGTTACTTTTTGTTTTATTTTTGTGTCATAGCCTGATTCTGTAGGGCATCAAGACTTTCTTTGAAAGGAGCTTTTCTTTTTTAAGTTGGGCAATAAACCTCTAAACCTCCACCAATAAAACCAAATGAAAACAAAGTTCAAATTTTTTCAGTCTAAATTAAGCTTTTAAAAGTATTTTCATTGATTTATTTTTTTAAAAAATGAAAGAATTTTCAGGTAAATCATTCCTTGTTGGTAGTAGTGAAGTTTTAATCTGAAATGATAATAAGGAACTAAACCACTGGGTAAATATAAATACTAGCTATGAGGAAATCAGCCTTGGAAACTTGCATCATCACTGTGAAGTTCTTTTAAACTACAAAATGTTGGGGATCAAAACATGAGCATATGAACTGACGTGTCCTATGGCAAAAAAAAAAAAACAAACCAAAGCATCTAAAACAAAAATGTGATGGGTAAAGTTAAACTATTCAGTTCCAAAGCACAGGAATCAGGTGGAATTTAAGTCTGTCAGTCCTCTGCTGGCATGAAGGGTCAAGTCAGTCTCGGCTCAATGACGAAATCCAAACACAAACCCACCTAATGTAACACCTACATTTAAATTGTTTTGGTAGGAGAGCAGATTGAGCCAACATTTGATTTATGAAATATCCATTCACAGGAAACTCATGAATATTTGAGGAAAACATTGAGATTCTACCCTTATGTTTTCTCCTCTTGCACATGCTGAGGGGGAGGAGATGTGGTCATTTAAGGCAGTAAGTTTTTATTCCCATTGAAACATAGGGAATTTTAAGCGTCACCCTTCCCACGGCTGCCAGAAAAATGCTGTCAAATTTAGGGAGGATTCAGGGCTCTACAAAAGATCTAAGAACACACAAAAGAGCGTGGGTTGCTAAAGGAATGGTTTCTCAGGGAGGTGGGTTGACAGCATTGCATTTTGCAGCTCTGTGAAACTATTTGATTCATTTTCCTTAATTGCATTAGACCTTTGTTTCTTCTCAAAAGCAACAAAGAGAAAATAGTGAGTATTTCAGAATCGTGCCCTGTATTAGTGCAGCCTGTGCCATCAGAGAAAGTCTCACTGCTTCACTACTTGGAGTTGGATAACTTTTGGATTTCACTCTCCCAAGTTTGAACGTGTGGCCAAGTCTCATCAAAAGTATTCAAAGGCATTTACTTGTGACAAACTTGGTAAAAGTCAGCATCTCAGTGAAGAAAGATGTTCTGCAGCCTTTGAAAGGAGGGATGCTGTCAGTCCCAAACTTCATCCATCTTTGTAACTTGATGGCACCTTCCCCATCCAACCTAGCAGGAACTTTAATGGTTCTGATAAAACAGGAAGAATCAGCATGACTTTTGTAGACCACACAGGTCTGTATAATCATAGATGGCCTTGTTGTTTCTCACACAGAAGAACTTAGGGCACTAAAAAAATTCCCAAATAAAAAGTTAACCACAGTCAAAAGGGAACAACTTTTCACACTGTGCATGAATCAGAAATTACTGCTGCAGAACATGATGCCAGAACATAATGAGCTTAAAAAGCAGATGAATGAGGGGATGAAAAACCCATTTAGCACTATTAAACAGAACGAAATAGCCTGTGACTCAGGATGTCTGCCTGTGAATTAAGAAAATGGAGAGTACACAGGGGGGAAGTAGGAGTTTATGCACACCCAGTTCTTAATCTTCAGTTCTGAGTTTTAGGCTTGTCACAGGAAAATGTTCTTGCACATTTCTGCAGCAAAGACTGAGGCCAGTCTGAAACAAACTGAAAGCTTTCCTGAAAAAAATAAGCGTTTGCAGGGGTTGTAGAGAGAAAAAAGCCCAGAGCCTGGGAATCTAGTGAGAAAATAAAACTACCTAAGTGAGTATCTAACTTCCAAAAAATCACAGTGAGGACACCTGAAGGAGATACTCTACAAAGTATCTACCTCTGATGGTACTGGGTGCTCCCTGAAAAGCCCATGGAGAGCTGGTGGATGCCATTCCTTGTTTGTGCAGTACAGGGTCGGGTCAGGTGCCCTGGGCCGCTGGCCCTGGCTGGCAGGGCTGGCTGAGGCTGCACTCAGGGTGCTGCAGCTGCTGTGATGCAGAGGTGCTCTGCATCATCCAGCTCTTGGGTGCTGTGAACTTGGGAGCACCTCTGGCACCACTGACACCACCCCAAATTCACTTTGCTCCAGACTTCCCATCTCAAAACTCCCTGCTTTTCAGAGGTGCTCATTTGCTGGGGATATTTAGGAGTAACCAGAGTGATTCTGGCTCACTTTCTTCTAATTTCAGAGCCTGTCAAGCCTCCTGCTAATACCACTCCAGATGCTGATGGCTCTATCTTTCCCAGGCAAAGGGGGCTGGAATCTCCAAGGACAATCATTTTTCCAGCAATGCTTTTGGGTAAGCAGATTAATTCAGAGCATGGCTACAGGATTTGAGCAGGCATTTGGCAAAGCCAAGAAAGCATGAATCAGGTTCTGTATGCATCCACTGCAATACTACTGAAAAAGAAAACACATGGGGGTTGTAGATAGTGGTATCACAGCCACAGTGAACGCCCACCAGATTGTCCTGCAGGGCCCTCTCTGGAGATTACAAGCTGTCTTCTTCCTGCTCTTTTTGTTCAAGGCAGATTCTGTTTCTCACTTGAATTTTCTAAACCCCCTCAGCTCTTTCAGTTCTCAGTGCTTTGCCCAGCAGAAGGGCAGCAGCTGCCTTTGTACCAAGCAAGGCTCAGCTTTCCACTGGGCTTGGCCTTGAAGTAACAACACACAAATGTGGCAAAAGCAACTTTTTCCTCTCTCTGGGATATCCCTGAATTTACAGGCCTCCTGTGCTCTTTAATTGGAACATTCCTTCTATCCTGAATGGCCTTTCTGACAGTTATGTTTCCGAGGATGTAAGGAAGTGTTAATTTACAGTCATTGTTTCACCTTGGACTCTTCTTAATGGGATACCTGGGACAATAACAAACCAATTTACAATTCCTTGAATCCTGGTGTTAATCAGCAGGCCCAGCACTACCATAATCATGCCACTGACATAATTACACTCATTATCCCCATGTTACCAGAGCATAGACATAAACAACATGCCAGGTTAGACCAAATGAACATCGGAGAGCTCCGAGTTTGTTCCATGTGATCCTCCTAAAGGTTTGTTAATCTGCTGGGTGTCTCCCTAACACCCCATGAGACAAGCTGCTGCTTTAGAAATGTGCCAAAAAGTCTCCCATGCAGATTCCATGCACAAAACCACTCAGCCAGGAGCAAAGGATAGATAATTCTTTAGCAGGAGAGAAAGGAGTGGTTGCTTAAGGGAATATTTAAGTGAGCTTGCTTCTCCTCCAGAATTCATAAATATTTAAATACCTCTGATCCACATGTCCAAACAGTGAACACACAATCCACCCACAGAATCAAAGCCTGAACAACTACTTGAGCTGTGGCCATGATAAACACAATTATTTGTGCTGAATGTGCTTGAAACAAGACTGAAAACCTGGGCAAAGATTTTTGCTTGTTATTTGATTTATCCTGGGTTGGGAAAGCACACCTTATACATTTCCTTTATTTTGAAATAGACATTTCCAGTTTTTCATCTTGACAAGGAACAGACAAATCAGAGAACTGCAGATGAAGCCACAACAGAGGCATTTGCCACTTAAAAACAATAAATATGATCAGCTACCCAGGCACTCGGGGTAAGGTGTGTCACAATCCTCTGTGGCAAACACAGGGCAGCTGCATGAGGCACCCATGTCTATAATGAGCAGTGTCTATGTGAGTGACTGCAGGCTGCCAAGGGACTGCTCCCTTGATTTCCTAGAACAGCAGAATCCCTAGGAATAACCATTGCAAGGTTGCTGTCATCACATGCTCCTCTGAGGCTGGTTTCTGTTTGGCAAGAGAGTGAGACAGAGAAATCCATCTCAGTGGCTCAAGAAGAACAGAAAAAAACCCCTAATGTCTCTTTCCCCAAAGTTGGCTGCATTTCTGTCATGTCCAAGGAATTATTATTTATTTCAAATAGCTGTGAGTAATTTGGAAAGAACCTTTTACAAAAAGGCTCAAGTCTACTGCTGTTTCTCCCTGCTGGCACAATAGTTTCCAGGGATATCTTTGGGAGTTTCAGACATGTAGAGGAAACAGCCTGTCACAGGCAGAATCTCTGCTGTGGGTTTGGGACAATTACGCTTTCCAAATCTTAGGCAATAAGGCACCAAAAGAGAACAAATCCAGGGAGTGGAGAGGAAAAAACACTTTTGCCATAAATTAATTTATTTCACCAAGGGGAATTGAGGTCCTGTTCTTGTACAAAGACTGTCCATTGTAAGCACAGTAACCCACTAAGTTCAGCTGGAAAAGAGCAGAGGCCAAACAATATGTCATGAATGGATGTAACTGAGGATGGATTTAACTCCCATAAACAGAACCACTGGGAATGTAAAGTGAAGCATAACAGTGCTGCACCTATTTGGCTAGCCTTGTCTGTGTAATAGAGTTTTAAAAATTACACAGGTGCCCATAATAACACTTGAACCTGTTCACAAGGGCCTCTTGTCTCTGCTCAACAGAAGTGTTCTACTTACATTGGAACACACAGATCCAAGCAGGCATTGCAGAAAAAGAACAATATTCAGCGTATGTGCTGTAGGTGACACTGAACCTGCCTCCCCATCCAACTTCAAACATGTCATGGAGAATTTAGACAGCCTTATTTTAGGCATCTAAAATTAGTTCCTCTGAATCACACTTTAGAAGAACCTATTTTTGTCCCATACTACACAGGAAACTTTAAGTTCCTCATTCAGATGCTGTAATTACTCTTGCCCTCATCCCCCAAATAGACAAATTCTCTGGAAAAAAGAAGTTTATGTGACAGGGATGTTTCTGACTTGCCTCTTAGGTACCTTTCAGTGCCAGCTTTGGATGACTGACCAGTTTAGAAACATGGGGCTGAGGGAAAGTCTGAGGATCCTCATCAAAAAGCAGCTATTACTCTTTATTCCTTAGTGGGGCTTTGTGAGATATGGGGGGGGGGCACAGACTAGGACAGGTATGATACAGGTAATATGAAGCTGCTGTTGCATTGGCTATTTTTCTCCAAACTGTAAAATCATAGAATAGTTTAGGTTGGAATGGAGCTTAAAGCTCATCCAGTTCCACCCCATGCCATGGGCAGGGACACCTTCCACCATCCCATGTTGCTCCAAGCCCTGTCCAGCCTGGCCTTGGACACTTCCAGGGATGGAGCAGCCACAGCTTTCCTATGCCAGGGCCTCCCCATCCTCACAGAGAAGAATTTCTTGTGTATATCTAATTTAAGATTTTCAGTTTGAAGCCATCCCCCCTTGTCCTGTCACTCCAGGTCCTTGTGAAATGTCCCTCTCCGTTTTTCTGGTACTGGAAGGGCCTCAGGTACTGAAAATAGCTAGAAATCTGCCACTCAAAAATTATCTAGCTTCTAACTTAGGTGGAAAAGAACAGATGGGTCACTAAGGAAAACATCTGTGCTAAGATGAGGCAGCAGGAAGCAAGGCTGGAGTGACAAGATTCCCAAATCCCTGTGCCAGTGCCGGTGCTGGCTGCCCTCGGGCACGGCCCAGCGGGGGAACACGTGAACAACCCCCAGCGTGACCCACGCCGCTGTCAGCACTCAAAGTTCCTCATGAATGGGAAGATTGTGTTTTTCTCACAACCACACCACTCGGATTCATCAGTTCTCAGGAGGCAATGCCAAAACCAACAGGTGGCTGCCATATTTGGGTTGCTGGCAATTCATATTCCTCCTACTTAATAAGAGAGGAAGAAGCTGTTGATGTGAAGTGGCACAGACGGGTCCTGTGTTATGAAAGCCCCGTCCTTCATCATCTGACTCGGGAACCAAATGTGCTCTCACACACTGCTGCAGCCAAAACATATTGCAAACTTGAACAACACATTTATTTTTGACTCACTTGGCAAAATGTGTCTTTTTTTTTTTTCCCCTCTCTTTTTAAAGAGCAGAATGGTGGTAGAGCAAGGAGGGGAAAGGATTAGGGTTTTTTTTAATAATTACTAAATGTAATTAGTAAATGAATCAGCATGCAGAACATACATTCAAAACGCAAGCATTACAGGGATGCTCACTACTCTAATTATGAATGGAGCAGGAATAGAGATCAGATGAGTTAGTAGGATGGCTGTCAGAGGTGCTGATGGCATAACTTGGCACGTTTTTCCCCAAAACTTGAGTGTTTAATCCTGGTGGAAGGCATTCATGTGTCTGAGGCCACAGCTGGGAAAGCAGCTTGTTGGCTCAGACAGAAGAGTCTCCCTGAGGTCAGAGGTGTCCATTCACATGCCAAATAATCCAAAATGCCTGAAAAATTAAGGCTTAGTTTTAACTTGGGTTAGAAAGGGCAGGAGCAATTTTTTATAACATGGTTGCAAGCAACAGAACGCAGCTGTGAAGCTCCTGATGTATCTGCCAACTTCAACTTCAAAAAATTGGGCTAGAATTTTGATTTTTTTTCCCATCCAAGTCCAAACAAACTGCATGCTTCAAATTTCACAAACACTTTCCCACATTGGAAATGTCTGAACAAATCACCATTATGATTACCAAGAATTGCCTCTAAGTGACAGAAAACAAGTAATTTTAGACTTTTCAGTTTCAATGCACACATATTTTCACTTACCCCTTTCCCTAACCATAGATATTGTTTTTTTATTACAGCTTTTGGGCCAATTTTTCCTTGACTGAATTGGTGATAAAACTGTTCATTTCATACTGTTTATTTCTGTCTTCACCAGAAAAATGCTAAACCAAGATGTACTTTAATGAAGTCCAGCTATTTTGTAATCATGTAAAAGTTGATAGATGTGATCCACGAGATCATGCGATACAAAATCTTCTAGGAATGGAGGAGTATTTCAGAAGGATGGGACATTAAACAAAATCCTGCTTCCTTTATTAAAAATACATGTCTAGGAGGGTGAAGAAAGTAGATGATGTGAGTGCACTCCTCAGGAAGATGCCATGATGCCTTTGCCTGTCATACTCAGGTTTTCTGTGGTGTTTCTCCTCTCTCTATCGTGTTCCAGAATTTAGTTAGCCTTCTTTTTTTTTTTTTTTTTTTAATTTTAAGCAGAGCTAGTTTGAGCATAAAGATCAGAAAACAGGATTTGCCTTTGTCAGTAGCTTTAAATCTAATCAGTTTGCAGCTGTTGTACGGCCACGATGTAACTCTTGAGGGGAAATTCAATTATATTAGGACAGCTGGAGATAACAGCTATCAGTGCTGTTATCACATATCCCTCAGCAGTTTATCCCACACCCACGGCCCGCGGGCGAGCTCTGCGCTCCTGACTAGCGTTATTATTTCAAATAAGCCTCTTAGGCAGCCGCGCAATCTGCTATCAAACTCCGGGGCTAATTACGGCACCACCGAATCAATTAGGCTGGCAGAGATGATCACCCGGGGATGATCACCGAGTCCGGCCTATGGCCCGACACCTCGGTCCGTGTCAGCCGGACCACGGCACCGAGTGTCCGGTCTGTCCTGCACCTCTGCAGGGATGGGGACTGTCCCGTTACCTCCAGCACCGCTCTATCCCCAGCTCACACCGAGTGTTCCTGAGCGAGAGCCAATGATTCCCGCCCGCTCAGAGCAGCCGGCGGGCGGGAATCATTGCGATGAATTTCGCTCACTCCGAGTTACGCGTCCAGCTGGCGGCAGCTTTAGGAGAAGGGCATTTTAACAAACCGCAAAGCCGCAGAGCGCGAGTCCCGAGCTCGGCCTCAGGGCACCGCGGCCTTTCCGCCCCTCCGAGCGAAGTCAGCGCCGTGGTGGCCACCCCCGGCAGAGCCCCGGCCCGGCCCGGTGCCCGCCGAGCGCCCGGAGCCGCCCCGGGCCCGCCTTCCGCCGGAAGTGAGCGGCGCGGAGCCGAGCGGGGCGGGCGGGGCGCGGCGGCCGCGGTCACCGGCCCTCCCCGGGCAGCGCCGACATGGCCCGGCCGCCGCAGAAGGAGATCGTCTACAACAAGCTGCTGCCCTATGGCGAGCGCCTGGAAGCAGAGGCCGCCCGCTTCCTGGAGCACATCAAGGGCAACCTGGCCCGCGCCGTGCAGCTGCAGGAGCTCTGGCCCGGCGGGCTCTTCTGGACCAGGAAGCTCTCGACGTGAGTGCCGGGGCGGGACGGGGAACGGGGCCTCGGGCTGCGAGCGGCGCGTCAGTGCCTTGCCTTGCCTTGCCTTGCTCTGCCTTGCCCTACCTTGCCTTACCGAGCCGTGCCCTGCCCGCTGGGAGCGCCTCCCGCATAACGGAACCATGGGCGCCCGGCCGGGCCGGGCCGGGGCTCCCGGCCTCTGTCCCGTCCCTGCCTTACACAAGGCCGGCACTTCCACATCGGAAACCGGGACAAAGGTGGCTCTGGCCGCGAGAGCTCGCCTGCCGCCTCTGGAACTTCCGAATTCTATGAGCTTTTAACTCCTGCTTTTATTTTTAATACGTATATATTTTTTAAATGCCTGTTTGGCCACCTGTTTCACCTCTCCCCTTCTTAAGCAAGTTGTGGTTGATACAATCTCCTTGTAACTTCTGCTATAGGAGCACGGAGTGTTTCTCAAGACGGGCAATTTGCTGGGTCAGTGCTGGCAGGATTAAATTCTGGCTTAATGCTGTGTAAACACCGCTGGTGCCCTTGATATCTTGGCTGTACATCAGTTTGTGCTGATGTTGGCCGTGCCGTGTGTGCTGGCAAGGTGGTTTTTATACAGTGGTTTCGTAGATAACACCGAGTACTACACAGGTTTCTTCTCGTGAATTTTACAAAGTACACTTGACCCTATTTTATTCGGGACGCTCTGGCACTGGATATGGCATCATATGACAGTGAGTCCTGTAGCTCCGATCAGTAAATTCTGTGGATGTTTATCGTGTTTGTTGCTAAATGCTGTGTGTGCCTTCACAAACAGCATTTCCTGTGTGCCAGAAACAACAAAGTACGTGTGTTTTGAACCGTTTCGAAACACTTACAACTTCTCGCCTTACATAAGTCCTTTTTTTACAATTTCAGTTGAGAATTTAATATGCATTTGTCAGTCAAAGCCTGTTACATACGACTGTATTGGAATGTAAGTGTCTTTCTGTTTCCCAAGAGGCAGTCTTAGATAGAATTACCGTGGTGGTTGCAAAATGACTCACATGTTTGTGTTATGTGACAGTTTGAACTTGCTTGGAACCACTTCAACACTGCTTCCCTTTCCACCCCCCTAGCCATCTGCCAACTCATCCTGGTTTCAGTGGTACCTGTTGCTTACACCTGTGGTAGAACTTCCTTTTCCCATCGAGTTGAAATAAACTTGGGTGTTCCTACTGTGAGAAAGATGAGCTTTAGCTAAACAGGCTGAATAGGCACAAAAATTCATTCCAAGTGTGCCTTAGGATCACCCTGTTACTCACTCTGTAAATGTCAAATTGCTGTTACCAATTCAGGCTCCAGGGCAGTGAATTTGGCCTGTTGGGAACCACTGCTGTGCTGCTTTATGAATCACAGAAAGGTCAACAGGCTCCAATTTGTGGTTTCCCACCTACACTTTGAAGTCTGAATTCATTGTGAGTGTTGCAGCTTGTCTGATGCCTGTTAGTACCGAGATTTTCTTTGTGGCATTTTAGATACAGGGAGGCTCTGAGTGTGTTTGCTGTGGGCAGGGAAGGAAACAGTGGGCTTGGTGTAAAAAATAAGCTGGTGTAGTTAATGTGAGAGATGTGCTGCTGCTCGGTTTGACTTGACAAAGTACTTCTAGGGATAAAAGGCTGAGAGAATCGGGATATATCAGCCTGGAAAAAGAGAAGGCCCGGGGCAATCTAATTGTGGCTTTCCAGTACCTGAAGGGAGCAGACAGAAAGATGGAGAGGGACTGTTTGTAAGGGCCTGGAGTGCCAGGAGAAAGGGGAATGGGATGGAATATTGGCAAGGAATTCTCTGTGAGGGTGGGGAGGGCCTGGCACAGGGTGCCCAGAGCCACTGTGGCTGCCCCTGGATCCCTGGGAGTGTCCAAACCAGGTTGGATGGAGCTTGGAGCACCCTGGGATAGTGAGAGTTGTCTTTACCCATGGCAAGGTGTGGCACTGGGTGGGCTTTAAAATCCCTTCCCACCCAAACCATTCTGTCATTCTGTGAAATGCCGTAGCAAAGACTCAGATGTAGGTAAACCACTTCCAGCCCTGTGATATTCATGGCAATAGAATCCAATTTTCTACTGTGTCTTGATGGTCAGGAACTCATCTCCAGATTGACTTGCTCCCTTTTTTCCCCCTCCTGAAAAAAACTATAATTAATAAAAAGAAAATGCTCAGAATCTTCATAGTGGCATGATGGCTGCTTAGATTTGTTGCCAGTGTCTGAATTGCAAAGGTCAAAATCCTTGCAGTATTCTGTGCAATAATTTAGGCCTTTATTTATTGTACAGATCCAAATGTTAATACAAACTGGGATATGTGTACATAGGAATGAGCAAAGCAAACAGTGGCATGCAGATGATAAAACTGCATCGTTACATCTCCACACCTTTTACAACTCTGTGCCACGGGAGAGAATGAAAGTGAAACTCAGATCTTTTTCTGAATTAAAAATTTGAGTACTCTTTCGTGGTGACAGCTGAATTGTGTGTGTTTTACACCCCCCACAACTGGGACCATGACTTGCACATATTTATCTTCAGACCAGCTGTTTCAGCTGTCTGATGTCACCAACTTAGTAGGGAGGGGACAGAAAAGAGGCAGAATAGGAGTTTATTAGACGTAATGTCTGTCAGATGAGCTGATTTGAATAATTCTTTTATGGGTCATTTTCAGTGGTGATACCTGGTTCTTTTGGGGTGTGTGTGGACTGTGGTGAGAGAACTTTCTCTCCTCTGAGGAGAGTAACTTATGATTTGATGAGACTTCTGAAGCAAGTAAAACTTGCCCCAAAGACTGACAGTTAAATCTGTAATTGCTCCAAGATTCCTCCAGCACTGTCTGGTAAAAGCTTGTAAAATACTAAGCAGTTGTGAAAGCAGAATAGCAAATCTCAGCTTGCCACAGCGTGTGTGGGAAAAGCAGGTTACAGCAAAATAATTTGCTTAACTGGTCTTGCTCCATAATTTTTTATGGTCTTCAGGTCAGCAGTATACAGTGTCTCAACTTCTCTTTCATGATTTATAGATTGTTCTAAAAATGAAAAAAACTCCTAAACATAGTCAATAAATTGACATCTTAATATAGTACTGACATTTCATGGTTACTGTACGTGGAGTTAACTCTGCAGCCAGGCAAACACACAAATGCCTTTCTGTGCTTTCTGCTCCAGCAGTCAGGGTTGTGGCAAGATGAAGGTCTCAATTGCTGCCCCTGACAATGTTATTTTATGTACTTGTCAGCTGTAGACTTATAAAATGACACTCAACTGTCTTGCTGTAAGGTGTGGAAAAAAGGCAGCTCAACTGTTTGGAAGGAGAATGACGGGACACAAAGTTACAGTGAGGATGGAAATGTCTCCGTGGGACTTTGCCAAGTATTTTAATCACTATTGCCTAAAAGTCTTGCTTGACATCTTTCTCTCATCTTTATCAGGGAAACAGAAGCTTTCTTTGGCTGTGTGAGGGATGTGTGTGCTGTGTACATGTACATGTGATTGAAGCAGTCCTGCTGAGCATGATTCATTGCTTTTCACATCATTTGTCAAAAACCGAGCTTTAAACCAGTCGTGATCCTGTCCTGTGTGCTAGGAAATGCAGATGGAGAGCCAGGAATTGAGGGGAGTGTGCTGTTCAGCTTCTGGAGGAGAGGGAATTTTTAACTGTAGCAGAGCAGCCAACTTTCTAGGGCAGTTTAGGATGGCCACATGATACCATAGTACACTTCCTAAAAATAGACCTATTGTACTTGTGGAGGCAGAGATTGGATGCCCAGCACTCCGAGACTGGGGAATTGGCTTGATGGTTTGGTTGTTTTTCTGTAATCTCCAGGGACCCTGTACTCTGCACAGAAAGGCTGGAGGTGGAAACAAAAATTTCACTTCTTAATTATGCTTTTTATGTTGTGTGTTTTATTTGTTGGTTTTTGGGTTTTTTTTCCATGTAGTTGAACAATGAAGGACAGCAATTTTATCCTTTTTGCAGGATAAGAACTCATAAAACCTCAAAGGAATCAAAAAGGCAGTGGATTCAGGATTTCAGATGTCATCTCAATGTAGTATTATCTCCTTTCAGAAGTCTTCTCTTCTATTTTGCAACAATTTAGTTCTACAATTTTTTTTCCCCTAATAGCCCAATTATCCAGAAGAGACACCATTTCTATGATGAACTTTATCTGTCTGATTAACCCCTGGACACCCTTCAGGGTTCATGAAGTTATGCTTATATTCTTTTATTTAGTAATAGTGACATTTCATCCTTTCTGAAGGGATATTCTGAAAATATTGCAGTTCCCCTCTGACAGATTTTTCTTTTTTAAACTTGAGGAAAAAGCTGAGCACCCCTTTCTAGAAGTATTTCTTTTCTGCCACTGCCTTAATGCTCAGCTGGATTCATACAAATAATTGACCCCTTTCAGCTCTGCCTCCCTCCTACATAAAGAAGCTGTAAAATATGGGAGCAATTTGGCATCAAATCCTGCTGCTTGGGCATAGTGACATCTTTGTGTTCAGCACGTTTCTGTGTACTTTACTCCTTTCTTAATTAAACAGCATTTTGTGTGGCAGAGCTGTTGTTAGCAAATGTCACGAAGGAGAACCAGCCAAACATTTTATTCTCAGTTATATATAGCAATGCTGGCAGATAAATTGGATCTCTGTGTTTCTTTGTAGTTAAAACTTATTTTCCAGGCTTCTGCGGTTTTTTTTTGTTTTTTGTTTTTTTTTTTAATCATACATGTTTCACCTATTTTTCTTTCCCTGAGGATTCTTTTTGCATGTCTTTTTTTAGGCATGTGAAAAGTGTAGGTGTTCAGCTCTCAGTGGTGTAATTCTGTAGGTAGGTAGTGTCTCTGGCCAATCCAGATTATTTAGGTTCCTGTGGTGGAAAAGTGGGTTATCCTGTATTTTGTTTGTTTCCTTCTGTGTTTAAAGTAAGTACAACACGTTGAAATGAACATTAGTGAAAACACTGCCCATCAAATGTAAACGTCCCCCCTTGAATTAGACAGGAAAAGGGAAGTGCAAAGCAGCTTTCTTATGCATCTTTCATAGTCAGAGCAGTAATAAAAAGGGAAGTTGCCTCCCAGTGAACAGTAATTTACAGTTGTGCCACACCTAAAATGCTCTGCTAGCACCTTATGTAAGTTTTGCTGGTGCAGAATATCTTTCAAGACTTGAAGCATGTTTCTTTTTTATTCAATCTCAACTCAAAACCAGCAAACACTTCTTCTGGAGTGAGTCTCATGGGTCTACCCTTGCTGAAGATAGTGGGACATACCACTAGCAAAGCTCAGTGTCTAAATCCGTTTTCATCCTTGCTGGAAGCTCTTGGATTTGGGCTTGGTTTGATACTTTTTGGGTTGTTTTTTTAGCTTCCTGGATTGTGTCTTGCCCATGAGGTTACAGTATTTGTAGAATCTTACAGGGCTGTAAACTTTATCTGGTCAGTCTTTTTCTTCCTGTAATTTCAGCTGTAAATTTTCATTTGGTGTGTGTCTTCAGGTTCTTACTTGTTGGACTTGAGAATCAGGTTTTCATTTTGTTTCACTAAACAACAATTCAGAGGGATTTTGGCTCAGGTCTTGGATAAAATGGGCTGTTTTAAAATACTGCTGACTCCCCTTGTATTTGGTTTGCAGATACATCCGACTGTATGGGAGAAAATTCAGCAGGGAGGATCACGTGCTGTTCATCAAACTGTTGTACGAGTTGGTGACAATTCCAAAGCTGGAGATCAGCATGATGCAAGGATTTGCACGCCTGCTGATCAACCTGTTAAAGTGAGTAGAGATTTCTGCTGACTGTGGAAACTTGTGTCTCAGAACAGTTGATCTCTTGCTCAATATTGTACCTTTCTTGTGGCAGAGTTCTTAAAGGTTACTTCACTTATCTGCCCTGTACAGTGCTGGTGGTTAAAGGGTTCTCTTGTGCAAACACCTTTCAGAGCTTTAGGAGTGGGACTGAAAGGAGACAAATGCCAGTTTTCCTCCCCTAGCAGCTCAGAGAGCCAAGAATTAAGGCAGAATCTCAGATGAAAACTGGCTCACAACTCAATAATGTTTATTCCACTTAGTCAGGAAAAATCTTGACAGTGTCACTTGTGCTGAAGGCTGCCAGTGGCCAGCCTGGTCCTGCCTGGCCTTCCTGCAGTTTGTGCCAAATTGGGAGCAGGAATGGAGGTGTTCCCATGTGCAGCATGTCCGTGGCAGTGTTGAATCCTGAAGTGCTTGGTGTTTTGTTTCCTATTAGGAAAAAGGAACTGCTTTCCAGGGATGATTTAGAGTTACCATGGCGACCACTCTATGAAATGTTGGAAAGGATATTATACTCCAAAACAGAACATCTGGGATTAAACTGGTTTCCCAAGTAAGTTCACATTTTAAAACATTTGATAGGCTGTTAGTACCTGCTTTAAAGTACTTTGTAATTTGCTTTTAATATCTGGGATTTGATACATGGGAAATATTCTGTTTCTGTTTTCACCAGACACCTTTCAATAATTGCATGCAGGACTGCACTGAATCATATATCTCCTTCTGCTGGTGGCTTGTGTTTGTCATGCTGTTTCTTTCTTTATGAATGTGATTAATTTTTAAATACATTGCAACAAGGACAGGGCTCTCACTCAACTTGTTTTGGGGTGATAACCCAGAGTTGAATAAATTTAGGATGAAATATTAAACAGTATTGTTGTGGTTTAACCCTAGCTGGCAACTAAGCCTCGTTCACTGCCCTTCCTGGTGGATTGGGGAGAGAACTGGAAGGGTATAAGTGAGAAAACTTGTGGGTTGAGCTAAAGCTGGGTAATAATGTGAAGAAAATTAACTTAGCCCAGCCAAAACCAGCACAGGTACTAAGTTAAATGTAGCCTGTTCTCTTCTATAACACAGTGAAGTTGGGGGGGAAAATAAATAAATGGTGCTGTCCTTCAATATCTGTCGTGTAATCATTCCCAGCATCTGGAATCCAGGTGTAAATCAGTCTGCACTCCAAGAAAAGTGAAATATTTTCTGTAGCAAATGCACATATTTACTCGAAGTGATGCCATGTTAGGGAGAAATCCTTTATTTTCTGCAGTTAAGAATTTTAGGCATGTTCTGCTGATTTTAAAAATGAAAACTTGTTTTCTTTGCTTTCTCTGCACTGTCAGTCCCTCTCCATCTGTCAGATTTTCAGACTTAAAATTTTCATAATTATCCCAGTCAGAGAAAGTCCTGCTCTCTAAATTACAAATTATAAAAGATAGCACATGGATAATGCATTATCTTTGGTTGAATTGAAGCTTTATGTCAAGAAATGCAGGTGAAAGTGCTTCATTTGCTTTTGCTTTTAAAAGAATAATTTGCTGAGTGATACTGAAGCACTGCCACTGATTCCTGAGGGGAAGATCCTATTGCTGATAAGGAACATGAACAGGAAATATATAGAGCATTTCAGGCTGAATTTCTTGAAAATAATCAGTTTGCTGAATTGAACTATTTTGGTAATTGTAGATAAAATGTGAAAGAGCACAGCCTTCCTTGGTTTATTTTATTTTCTTTATTTTTGTACTGGCACACCTTGCTCTGGGGGGATGGTGTTGAGTAACTGCTCACCGTGTAGGGGGGAGGGAACTTTTCCAGGAAGATAAAGGAGGTTAAGCAGGAAGGAAAATTTCTGTTGTGATGATCTGACTGAAACATTCAGTTTTTATCAACTTTATTCCATGTCAGACACTCGATGCAGTGCGATTCCTTCTCATACAGTGCTCATCCTTTTTTGAGGGGTATCTTTCTGGTGGAAGTCAAGGTTTTAAAAGCTGATTTGTAGCTGTTTAATTAATCTCCTGTTTTAATTGAATTTTATTTTTGTTTACATTCAGTTCATATCGACCAGGCTGGTCTTCACCTAAAACATTTGTGCTTAATGTATTACATAGGTGGTAAGAATGATTCTTTTATTGTTGTTGTTGTTGAGCTCTGGCCAATGTCCCTTCTGCATGTTGGGTTGGACTGTAACACTGTCACACAGGTGAAATTCTCTGCATAAATAATTGTATTTGGAAGGGCAATGTTAACCTGACACCACTGGTTATGAGAATGTCGCACTGGATGTAAACCTTGCTAATTGGGGACCCAAGCAGTGTGTGTGGAGTGGCTCTCCAGAGCTCTGTTCTAACTAATTTAACCAGCAAATGTATTTCAGGGGTTTGAATGAGAGTTAAGTTTCCATTGGAGCAATTGTTGTGTGTGATTATGGATAAAATCACCACTGGTGCAGGAGCACGTTCCAGGGTGAAGGTACCATCCTCTTAAATCCAGTGAAATCATGGAAAGTGCTTTAGCAGTGAGGTAATGGCTTCTGGAAAATCCACCCAGCAGCAACCTGGGGGCTGTCGAGAGCTTCTGTGTCAAGAGTTCACTGGGAATTTTTGTAGGGAAGCAGTATGAGGAGTTTTGGTGCATGGTAAATGCAGAAAACTGGTGGAAGTGGCAGTGGGATTGCAGTGGGGTTTGCTTTGTTGGGGTTTTTTTTAGAAACAAGGGCTTAGTTGTACTAATCCAGTGAGAGATGGCTCACTGTACTCAGGAGATCACTAAAATAATTTGTGAAACTGTAGCTGGTTGCCCTTTCCATTGTCTTAATTTAAGCTCTGTGCTGGAGCCTCCACTTCAGGACTAGACTTTACCTTCAGGCCTTCTCCTGAAAAACTGAAATTTGTCTGTTTTTTCATAATGTAATAGTCAACTCTCTCAGTTTATATGTTAATCATTTTAACTGAAACATGTTTCCCTGTGTAAATGCAAGGAAAAAAACCCCAACAATTTGCAAATCAGTATCACCATACCCTTCCCAAAAGAAGAAAATAATCCTGTAGTGCCAAAAAAGCTAACAGTGATAGGTGTTAAAAGTGGTGCTGGGTGTTTTTTTAATGTACTTCCCCAGCTGCACTGTCCTGTCCTTCCCTAACAGTCCCCTAATGGGAATATTCCAGGATGTCTCCTGTAGCTGGGCTCTACTTCAACACTCTCTTGAATGGAAGTCCCTTGGGTATAAAATCATCTTGCTGTTGCTTTTTGTTTTCTGGCTTCCTAAATTTGTGACCAAAAGAGAGGAGAGAACATCCCAATCTTTCTCCTTTGCTCTCTCACACTGACAGATGCTGAGATCTGAGTAAAAACTCATTGATTTTAAAAATTTGTTGATCTCTGGCCTCAGTGTTTGTTAAAATTTCTGTCCTTCAGGTTTTCCTTAGTGAGAACTGACTTAAGTGGAGTGAGTCTGGGGAGAGCTTGTTTGTTTTTGTCACCCAAACATTTATCATGTGAATTTTTAATGCTCTTAAGGAATGTGCTGGTTCATGCTTTATTTATCTGCTCTTGGAACAACTGTTATCTTTTTTCTAACTCCTTCAAGGACAATATTCACTTGAAGCCAGGATCTTCCTGAGCTTCCTGCAGCGTTTGGTTTTCTTTTTGTTTAATGACTTTATTTTGTTTAATTTTCACATTTTAGAGTCAGTTAGCTTGGAATTGTTTTTCTGGGGGAGGTTCTGAGTTGCCTTTGTCACTGTTGCATAAAACACACGAAATTTTGCATCTTCTTGGGCACTGTTTGACTGAAGCAGTGCTCTGAGGGCTGGGTGGGCTTTTGCTGGCTTGTATTGTTGAAGGGAGTTGGTGATTTATCCATTTTTTATTTCTCCTGGCTGTATGGGATCAGTTTACTTCGCATAGGCCTGGAGAGACAATAGTACATGTTCAGTGTTTGTGTGTCTCAAAATTAATTGCTCTTGGTAAAATTCTAAAGATGGCACATTTGCATCATCTTTTTCTGAGCAGAAAAGCGTTTTTCAATGTTCTTTTGGGGTGATGAATGAAAGGATGCAATATTTCCATTTCTAGAGAAAGTATATCTAAAAGATGTAAGAATTTGTTCTGCCAGAACTAGTTTTTTTTTCATTCAGAGAATGTTTTTGGGTAAAAGTGCAAGTTAGTCTTGAGATGGTTGTGTAATAAATGGAAGGTTGAAGAAGGTGACAATTTACTACCTTTGTGCTTTCGTGGGTTGATCACTCTCTGCTCCCCCTCCCTTTTATTCTTTGAATTTATTCTGAGATTTAGCCTTTTTAAAGGTTTGATGGCATCCTGTGACAATAGGTGACAATAGGTGTTGAAATGATTTCTCAGATAAGTGTTCTTGCTGTGGATGAAAGCACTTCTAAAATCAGCTGTTACCTGGGAGGGACTCCAGTGAAATAACCCTTGATTTACAGATAATTCATTTCTTCTTAGAACCACTGGACAAAACCCGAAACCACATTGAAAAGGACAAATAATGGTGTTTGGAGCCTAAAACCAACAAGTTGTCTTTATTTATCTTACAAATATTCATGAATTCCACAAACCCATTTTTCTATGTTTTCCTCTCCCCTAGAAGTCACTTTGCTGCTTGTTCTACTGGGGGTTCGTGGACAAAATGCAGGATGTCATTCAAATTTCACTTCCATGAAATGGTAGTAATTCTTCACTTAAATGCAGGAAGTGCCAGAGTAGTGTATAAAAAAATAGGACCAGGAGTTGAGCAGAGAAATTTTAATAGTTACAGTTAGGTCTGTGGAGAAGGCAATTAGCTAATGCATGTTCAAAGAAGACATCTAATTGCATCAACATTATCTTAAGCTCTGGAGGGAAAGGTCAGCAAATGGTTGTTTATTTTATGCTATCTCTGAAATGTAGTAATATATTATTCCTAACATTTCCTTTTCTCCTTTCAGTTCTGTAGAAAGTGTTCTGAAAACACTTGTGAAGAGCTGCAGGCCGTAAGTATTTGTTTCATGATTTTTACTTTTTTTCATATCTTTAATATTAATTTAGGAAGGAGGGGAAAAGTGTCTAAAAGACCCCACTCTGTCATTGCTTGGCTGCTGTTTAAAAGCTTGGTGTGAAGGGTAGAGATTTTCTGGGGTTTATTTTTCCTTTTTAGCAGCCTTGGTTGCAATAATTCTGTTGTATAAGAAATGTATCTAATATGCATTTTAAATACTGCATTGCATGTATACTTAGTGTGTTTTAAAAGAAATTAAATCATCAGTGTTCCTGTAATGTTTCTATAAATGATCCTTGTGCCTGAAGTGATATTTTTTTTTTTTATATTGCATCAAAAGTGAGTAATAGTTGATTTGGATCAGCCTTCACACTGAAATGGTTTTGCATTGCACAGATTCTTCTCTGGTCCAACAAGACAGGAATATTTTTAATTGGTGGTCTTAAAACGATGCACCACAATGTCCTTGATTTACCTGTGTTTTGTGAAGGATTTTGGAGGTGAGAGCTGCCTGCCTTTGGCCCTTGGGCACGTGGTTTTAGTCTAAAGTGAACCTTTATGATAAATTAATAGCTAGTTTTCCATATGCTTAAAAAGAGGCAAATTTTAAAGCCAAGCATGTGCAGATTCAATGGTTTCATTGTTTTCAGGTATTTCCCAGAAGATGCCACTGCAGAAATGCTGGATGAGTGGAGGCCTTTGATGTGTCCCTTCGATGTGACCATGCAGAAGGCCATCACCTACTTTGAGCTCTTCCTGCCCACCACCCTTCCCCCTGAACTTCACCACAAGGGTTTCAAGTAGGTGGCACTGAAGAATAATATCTTCTACAGGATGATTTGAAGTCACTGGTGGCTTTCCAGCAGCATTTTTGGCAGGGATTCAAGGCAGAAACTCTGTCAACCTGCTTCTTTGGTGAAAGTAACCTGCAGGAATCTTAGTCCCTCTTCCCTACTGAATAAAGCACACAGCAAATCAAACTAAATTGAATTAAGTGGAGTCTGTAAAGGTGAATTTAAGTCAGGGACTGGTATGGAGGGTTTGCATTCTTAGGCTCAGGTGAATTCAGAGAAGGAGCTAATGACACTTGTGACCACTGATCAAAAGGGACAAATTTCACAGTGCAAGGCAGAGAGAGGTGAAGTGTCACTTGTTTTTATCTGCTTTACCTGTGTTGGGATGGCAGAGCTGAGGTAGATGAGGAAACTCCTGGAGAGACAGTTTTGTGAAAGGGGGATAAAAAAAGAGGAGAAATAATGAAAAAAAGCAAGGACTAAAAGCTAGATTTGGGAATATGCTGTGAGTGGCAAATTGAAACAAGTGTGTGCCCATGTTGATCCCTGTTCTTGCTGAATGAATTGAGGGATAGGTGAATTCCTGCAACCACCTGGCAAAGTGAGGGTTAAATATTCAGTGGGGAAACTGCTTTCTCAGTGTTAAAATTATTTTGCTTCTGTTTTCTTTCAGGCTTTGGTTTGATGAATTTATAGGCCTTTGGGTGTCGGTTCAAAATCTTCCCCAGTGGGAAGGGGTAAGTGTTTGCTTTTCACTTACACTGGAAGAAATCCTCATTTAAATATTCCTACAATGTGCTTGCAAGGAATTGAAGCCAAACAGTGATATAATGGATTTTTTCCCCTTCTGCTTTAACCAGTACAAGAAAGCAGAGACAATAATTTCATTATTGTTAGCAAGCAATTACTGTCTAAATAAATGAGACTGCAGTTGTGCTTGGTGAACATTGTCTAATGGCCAGCTCAGGCAGCTTTTCATTCCAGCCTTGGGAATGCTGACATTTCCCAGACTGCCTGCTAATATTTAGAATTATGCAAAGTGCAGTTGTGATTTCTAGAAATTACACTTCTGTCTTTTAATTATATCTCGGATGGTCCCTAATTTGGAGTGGTGGTTTTGCCTTCACTGCAACGAGCTGCTGTAGTTTTTGAGATACAATAAGGAACCTGCACTCTCTTTGGCCAAAAATTCCCTTGGGCTGTATCTTTCAAGGCACATAGTCTGCCATGTAGCTGTGTGCCCCTGCTGTGTGTCTCATGTGAGGAGATCCAAAGCTGGGAAATGAAAACCTCCCTGTGGAGGCAGCCCCAGCAGCAGCTCAGGTGCTATTGGTGTCAGCTGAGCTGTGCCTTGGCTTTGCTGCAGTGAAACTTGGCCTATCCCCAGGTTTTTTTCCCTGCTCAGTATGAACATAAGCTCATTGGCCATCTGGTTCCTTTTACTAATCTCCTGCCTGGATACACAAGGAGAACTTCTCTGTGTCTGAGGAGAAAGCTGATTTCCAAAGCATACATTCCATGGGTCTTCCTGCCTTGCAGCACAAAGCCAGGGAGGCAGCCTTGGGCCCAGCACTTGGCAGTTGTCCAGATTCAAACACTGGTCATGCCCAAGCTGGTTTTGAGATTCTGTGTTCTCTGATGATTCCCCCCCTCACCCCCCAAAAAATCATAATTCTGTCTATTCCTTTTGACAGAACTGTGACAGCCTGCACTTGAACATCATGATTTAGTTTGTTTCTGTCAAACTGTGTAACAAATAATCATCAGCACTCTTTCACAACTTATCTCTGATATTTTTTCGCCTCTTCCACTGTATTCTGACAGTTTGTTTTCTTTTTTTCCCAAAGCTTTCACTTCTTGTTTGCTTTTCTGTCGTGTCCATTTCCTAAAGTCAGGTTCATTCTGTCAGGCTGGGATGCAGATAATTAGACACAAGGGTTCTGACTCTGCAATCCAATTTAAGCCTCTGTATGCTGCAAGCTTTTCCCCAGCTTGCTTTGGCAGGAATTAGACTTGCTGTTTGAAGAGGAGCTGTGGAATCAATTCCATGTGTGCATAGTAAGGATCTTTTTCAGTGGGTATTTCCTCAGACCAAATGAAAAAGGCAGATCTTTAAAGAAAATGTAACCCTTGTCTTCAGGCTGTCTGTTGTCCTGGTTTGAACTTGGGGGTTTTCCAAAGCTGTCATGTCCTTCAGCCTGAGAGGTGACCTGTTCCTCTGGCCTATCTGTCTCAGAATTAGGCAGGATTATTTAAGGCCCTTCCTTTTGGTTTTGTCATTGCTTCAAAATACTGATAGAAGCATCAAGAGCCTGGCAGGTCTTTCCTGATTTGGAGAAGCTCCTAAAAACAGAGTTGGTGGGTGATGTGCTTTTCATCATCAGGGTACAAGAGTGAGATTTCATCTCCTTCTTCTGGTGATGGAGTGTCTAATTCTTCATGGGCAGTCACAGACTGCCCTCCCAGCTGACAGCTGATGCCTGTGACCTTTACAAGCCACTGATGGGTTTAAACCAAAGCACACAAATGTGACAGCCAGCAGCACACACTGAGTAGGATGGATCCTGCAGGAACTAATTGTCCTGAACAGCTAAATATTGGGAAAAGCTAGATGGATGAGTTGGTGGCATTTTCCTTCTATGTCTGTACAAATGCTATTTTAGGCCAGTGAAACACTTGATGGAGTGAAATCTCCCTCCCCAAGTGCTTTTAGTGCCATGGGTAGCTTTTATCCTGTGTATATCAAGTAGCTGGAGGGCTTTGCATCTTTTATTCTCAATATATTCTAATGAATACTCTCTTTTTTCTGGTTATTTTCAGCATCTAGTCAATCTTTTTGCTCGCTTGGCCACTGACAACATTGGGTACATAGACTGGGATCCATATGTACCAAAGGTAACAGTGCTCATTTCATGATATGCCTTAAATCAAACCCACCAAGCAAGATAATTATTAAATCACCTTTGGATTAGGAAATTAATTTATGACAATGTTTGTTTTTCTTCTTGTCAGATTTTCACAAGGATTTTGAGGAGTTTAAATCTGCCAGTGGGAAGTAATCAGGTGGTTGTTCCAAGATTCTTAACAAATGCTTACGACGTAGGACATGCAGTCATGTGGATCACAGCCATGATGGTGAGTAACCACTTCATAAAATGAAACAAAAATGAATTCAAAGCTTCAAACATATATTTAAGATGAATATTTGTTCTGCTGAGCTCACTGCAAAGTGAGATTTTGGGCTTTTTTGCCCAAATTATTTTGTCAAGTCCATCGTTCCACTGTCAGTGTGGAATGGGGCTGGAAAGGTTTGTGTCACAGCTGCTGCCAGTGGCATTTGGGAAAGGAGCAGGCACCTGTTGGAGTGTGAACCTCAGCAGATGGGATGGAGAGAATTTGCTCTTGGTACTGAGCTGAGGGTGGGATGTGCTTTGCTGCTTTGAGGTCTTGCTATGGGGAGAAGACACCCGTGCCTCGTGCTGCTGTTACCTGTTGATTTTATCTTGGTCTGTGTGATAAAATTCTGTGGTTTCTTTGTTTCAGGGTGGACCAAGTAAGCTGGTGCAGAAGCACTTGTCTGGCTTGTTCAATAGCATTGCCTCTTTCTACCATCCCTCAAACAACGGGCGCTGGCTGGTGAGTCGAGTGCTTTGGGTGGCAAGACAAGAACTTTGGCTGAGATTTCAACCTGTCAGCCCTGTGTGCTCCAGATTGTCTGCTGATGTGTGCTGCTTGGAGCCTTGGATTATCAAGATTCACGATTGCACTGTCATTCAAATCATGCTCCTATTCTCATGTCAGTGCAGAGGTGCAAAACAAGACATCTGATTTGGATATAGCCAGGAAAAAGAAGTTGGCACTTGAAATGAAGCTGACACACACACCATCAGTATTACCTGTGTGATGTTTCTTTTTCCTTACTGACCTATTGCCTCCAAGTTACAGAAATCTAAGATGGGCCTTGGGGCAACTTGGTCTACTGGAAGGAAGCCCATGGCAGGGCTTGGAACTGCATGAGCTTTGATGACCTTTCCAACCCAACCCATTCTGTGATTCTATTAAACGAAGCAAAAAGGGTTTTTCATGCATTGTCTAGTTTGAAACATAATTTTTTGATGGTGTAACTAGAGGAATCTTCTGTTAAAGACTGTAAGAATCTCCCTTTGATAGCTGGTGGAAAATAGAGATTAAAACAGCAAGGCTGGTCACAGCAGTGCCAAGGCAGCTGGCTTGTTCTTCAATAGGGTATTTGCTTACATGTGAATGTGCAGAGATACCCTAATCATGTAAATAATCTTGATTCTTGATGGTATAAATTTTAAGTGATTTTCATGACTTTTTCAATCATAAGGCACAGTGCTGGCAGCACAGTTACTGACATTTTGGGAAACGAAGTTTAGCCACAAATTCTGAACGTTGTATTGTAGAGCTCTTCTGAGTGCTCCTTTATTGTGGCTGTGTAATTCCAAGGTCTTGCCTTACTAATGTTTTGTCGTTGAGCAGCTCAGGTTGTGCAGCTGCCAAAGGCACTGACCAGGATTTGTGGTGTGTTCCCAGAACAAGCTGATGAAGCTGCTCCAGAGGCTGCCCAGCAGCGTGGTGAGGCGGCTGCACCGCGAGCGCTACAAGAAGGTGACCTGGTTAACTCCTGTCCCTGAGAGCCACAAGCTCACAGACCAGGACGTGACAGACTTCGTGCAGTGCATCATCCAGCCCGTTCTCCTGGCAATGTTCAGCAAAACTGGGAGCCTGGAGGCTGCCCAAGCCCTGCAGAACCTCGCACTGATGCGTCCTGAATTAGTAATTCCACCCGTACTTGAGAAGTGAGTTTTGCAGGAGCACTGCAACATCCTTCCCAAGAAATCAATAGGAAAAGCAGTCACATTAAATAATAAATGAATTGCTTGCAGTGAGAGGAGCTGCTGATGCACCCTCCTGAGCAATCACCTCAGTCAGAATGGGAGCAAGGGAGAGCTCAATTTTTTAATTAATTCGATTTGTTTGTTGTTTGGTTGGTTTTGGTTTTTTTTAACACCTGCAAGTGGCATAATTCTGGGAGCTGTTGACAGCCATGTGCTTTAGGGTAGGCAGTCCTCAGGTGACTTTAATTTCTGGGAGCATTTTGTATCAGATAGTGGGTGGATCTGATGAAAAAGCGACTTTACATCCTTTATTCTTAAGCCACCTGGTAGGTGCCAGATACACGGGATGGTTGTGTAGCAATAAGGATATATTTTATATTTCTGCTTGGCTCAGAGCATGTTACAGGTTGTTTAAAATCACTGGCATTGCTGGCTCTGTAATTGCCAGACTGTGTGCCTCGGGGAAATACTTGGTTTGTACTATTTTCTAATGCCTCGATGCCTGAAATTTCCAAAGAAAAATGGTGCTCCTTCCTGCTCCACTGAAAGCTTTCCCCCTAGCCCCCATCTGTATTCCCTGTGCAGCTTTCTGTACTTTAGCACAACAGCCGAGGAATGAGTTTGATTGAAGAGCCCTTCCTGTGTTCCACACCTCCCTGACTCAGCTGTTTGTAAAAACTTGATAAATCCACTCTGACAAAACATCCAAGCAGGACAGCAGTGCTGGCTGGGGCTGCCCTTTTTCTGTTTTGAGAGCACACCCAAGGTCTGCTCTGTAGTTCAGACTATCCCTGGAATGTTTGCCTTGGCTGCAGTTCCAGAAGTTTTGGGTGAGCTGTGCTCTGGATGACGTAGGGCAGGGGTAGCTTTGTGACTCCTGTCTGAGCTGGAGGCTGTTGGTAGGAAGTGTTGTTATGCAGTTTGCTTAAAAAGTACTAAGTGTTTTAAAAAAAAGGTTTAAAAATCACAGTAACTTCCCAGGTTTTGATAAAGAGGTCTGGATTCTAGTGTAACATGAAGTAAGAGGTCCCCTCTCTGTTAGAGGCAGCCAAGGCACGTTTTCATGTTTGCCACAAGAACCTTAGAGCTGGCATTGCTTCCAAGTCCAAACAGGGAAATCACGGTGGCTTTGGATGCAGGAGCACAGGCAGTTCTTCATTCCTGTGCTGCAGCTGCTCAGAAGGTCTTTAATCCTGACCTGATCCAATGGGAGGAGCATTGTAACAAAACAACTTTTGGAAACATTAGATTTTTTTTGTCTTTAGTGCAGAAAATACCATGTGCAATCCACTTCTATTTTCTTTGAAGGCTTTAGAAACATTACTGTAGCCAATCTGCCTCCTATTTTCCAGAACATATCCTGCACTTGAGACCCTGACAGAGCCTCATCAGCTCACAGCCACCCTGAGCTGTGTCATTGGAGTAGCTCGGAGCCTGGTGTCCGGGGGGAAGTGGTTTCCTGAGGGTCCCACACACATGCTACCTCTGCTGATGAGAGCCTTGCCTGGGGTGGACCCAAATGACTTCAGCAAGTGCATGGTGAGTGGACAAATACTGCCTGTTTTTATTAGCTAACTAATAGTATAATTTATATTGAAATATCTTTATGTTTCTCTGGAAGTAGGTAACTCCCGTGCCCAGAATTTATCAGCCTTTTTTTTTTTTTTTTTCTGCACGATTTTACTCCTAAAAAGTCAACTATTTACAAGCCTCTTTGGCTCATTTAGCAGAGCAAAGTGGTTGTGATAAGCATTGTACTGACTTTTTGGGCTGTTCTGAAAAGCAGGATTAAATAGCTGCTCCACAGCTCCTAGCAAATATTCCTAGTCTTAAGATCAAAAGGAAGCCCTTTATCACTAGGTTTTCATTGTATTAAGTTATAAAAGTCCATATTTTCAGAAATTCATATTGATTGACTTAAAACAATGTGAATATTGGGGTTTTATAGCTTTAAAATTCACACACACAGAATAATGCCTATGTTACTTAGAAAATTGAGACTGTTTTTACAGTGCTGCCTATGAAGTTCTATATATGAAATCTAAATAGCTGTTGAAGTTTAGGGTGGAAGAATGGAGGTCTGTATTTTAATTTTTTTGGTATAATTTTCTTCAGATCCTGTACCTTAACTATAAAGGCTTTTTTTTAATGTGTAGATACAATAACACTCCTTAAAGAGCTGTTTGTACTTCTCAACAGATTACATTCCAGTTCATTGCAACATTTTCTACTCTGGTGCCTTTAGTAGATTGTTCATCTGTATTGCAAGAAAGAGATGATCTTTCAGAGGTAAGAGTGCTGGGTTGGTATAAAAACAAAGCTGTCACTTAATTTTCAATTTAATTTCTAGCAGCATATGCAAAGATATGAATCCTGTTTGTTTCTATCAGTGCAGCTGATGCCAGTGTGAAAATAGGCTTTAGCAATGGTTCTTGTTGTAGAGAATGTTAAAATCAGGCAATTTAATGTTTTTATGTCAAAACTAAATTGCTCAGGGCCCTGTGTGGTGTCATTTGACTTGGAGCTTTCCCTGCCTTGAGGAGGATGTTGGACTCTGCAGTTATTTTAAATAGTGCTTTGGATGGGATTTTTTCCTTCATTTTCCAGGGCTGTTTTCTTCCTAAATAAACCCCTGCTCTTCTTTGAAGTCCAGCCTCCCTTCCCTGATTGAGAATCTATTGCTTTCCCTCCAGATACTTGTTAATCTCTTCCAGTTAAGAGATAGTAACAGCATTAGACAGTGAGTGTTATCCCCCTTGTCACCACACCTGTTTGCTCCTGGGACACTTTGTAGCTCTGAGAGCTGCAGGCTGCCCAAATTGAAAGGTGAATTTCATTGCTGCAGAGCTGCAGCATTGAAAAATGAAGAGGAGTTTGTTCAGTGAGTATTTAATGTAAATCTCTGCCAGGAGAGCAGGTCTGGCAGCACCCCTGGCAGTCATTGACCTCCTGCTGCAAAGGAGGATCAGTGGTGAGGCCAAAGGTTGTATCCATGGAGGCAGACCTGATTTCACCAGAGAGGTTATTTGAATACACATCCAGGCCAGGAAATTGGGACAGGACAGAGTCAGGAACATGTAAGCACTGTTTCATGGAGCACTTGAGTCTGTGTGGTGGGAAATGCACTGGAGGATGTTCTCACTTGGACATTGAAAGTAGTTAAAATAGGAAGTAAATTTTGTTTACTTAATACAAGCCAACCTCGTGTGTTTCCTTTGTGTTGGAAAACTGTAGGTGGAGAGAGAATTGTGCTCTGCATCTGCCGAGTTTGAGGATTTTGTGCTGCAGTTCATGGATAGGTGAGTGAGCTAAGGGTAGAGGAAAGCTTGGTATGAAGAACTTTATAAAACTTCCCAGTTTCACTTACTAACCCTGCACTTACTGGATTTGTTTGTGTAGGTGTTTTGGACTTATAGAGAGCAGCACTTTAGAACAAACCAGAGAGGAGACTGAAACAGAGAAAATGACTCATCTGGAGAGTCTGGTGGAACTGGGTCTCTCTTCAACTTTCAGTACAATCCTTACCCAGTGTTCAAAGGATATCTTTAAGGTATGTAGAACATGGAAACTTGATTTTGGCAACAACTGGTGTGTTCAAATTCTTTCTTCCTTCCACATTTAACCAAGGAAAGGGCTGAGGGGGCAGCCCTTTGGTTCATGATTTTATCTGCATCCTGAAAACTGATGATAAGCACAAGAAGAAATCATTCCAACAGTTTTATTTGATCCCTGTATCAGTTTGGGTCGTGGATTTTCATGTCTTGATAATGCTGACCCACCCAAGCCCTGCTTTCCTTTTGTGTCCCCTTCCCTGCCACTTCTTCAGCTGGGCCAGAGGCTGTTCAAGGAACTGTGTGGTTAATGGGATCAGAAAAATTACCTGGATTAAAATAACTCAGAGGGAGAGGGTGAAGAATCCAGGTTATTACTTGGACAGCTTCTTTCCCTCTAGTTTGGGTTACCATTTTTCTGTTTAAAATAAATGTTTACTTGAAGATGCCAGATTTTGTACATTTTGAGCATTGGCACTTGGGTATGATTTCTGTTTGGAATCTTCTGGTAAATGCAAGTCTTAAGTTAATTCTTTATTGTCATTAAGTATTTAATTTATATTTTTCCTGCTTGTCCATTATTAAAGTATTTGTGGGATCTACATTTCATATAGTTGAGCTTACCTTGCAAGGTGTTAGTTGGAAATAATCTGCTCTAAAACTACTTAAATAGTTGCTAATTAATTCCCTATTTATTTGTTAACCAAGGGATGTCTTGCCTTTCCTTCGCTGTGACACGTGAAACAAGTTTTCCTGTCATCAGCCTGTGACTTATTCCTGGAAAATATTCTGTGTAGATTTCCAGAATCACCCTAAACTTATATTAGTCATCAAGAGTTATCCACCTCCTTTCCTCCCAAAGAGAACATTTCAGGCTTTCCACAGAGCTGCTTTCTCTGTCTCACTATTCTGATTCTCTTTTTCCATGTGAATTGTGGATTTCTGGTTTAAAAGGACTCATGGTTATGTAGAGATAGTGCCTTCTGTGTTATATCAGACATTTTGGGGTACCTAATTTGTTTGTTTGTTTTAAAGCAATCTCCATCCTTTTGTCCTCATTTTTAGGTTGCCTTGGAGAAGGTTTTTAACTTTGCTGTTTCAAATATATTTGAGACAAGAGTTGCTGGTCGAATGGTTGCCGACATGTGCCGAGCTGCAGTAAAAGTGAGAGAAAATCCTCTTAACTTCACTCCCTCTTTAAAAAAGAAACTATCTCATGTTGCTGCTTTTTCCTGTGTAATATCTATTTTGTTCTTCATGTAAATACACGTGGCTCTTATAATATTATATCTTGTAAAATTGGCTGGTTGCATATAGCAGTATTTCAGGAGGTTAATTCACGCAGTATTTATCTTGCATTTATGTTAAATTTAGGTTTTACTGACTGAGAATCATGGAGTCAGGCTGACTGTATGTTGGAGTTGGGATGCAATCTAGTCTTGGATGTTTATCAGTGTGTGTGCTGAGCTCCCTCAGGTATTTTGTTTTAAAATGGATTTTTTTTATGGTGCTGTTTGCAGTGCCGCCCCGAGGAGTCCTTGAAACTTTTTGTACCACATTGCTGCAACGTCATAACTCACCTCACAGGCAGTAAGTTTCTAACATTTCCAGTCTTACTGGCTTGCTTTTGGGTTGATTTTTGTTAAGCATGAGAAGAATATCTAGAACTTCTGGGTGTTTTCCACAAGTTCGTTTCAGCAATGGACAAATCCATTATTCTCTCTAGAAAACCCAAAGTGATAATGGTGTAATTTAAAGGTCGTGCTGCAAGACCACAATTCCTTAAAAATGTGGCACTTTGCAATGTCATTCCTCAGTTTCAGGATGGTACATTGGCTAAAGTGACTTCCAGCTGGACATGGGTGCAGTGTGAGTTAGAGGGTTGGGAGTCAGATTTTGGGATGGAAGCATCTGGATTCTGATGCAGCTTGTTTGGAAAACCTGGCCTGCAGTGTGGTGACAGCAGTGCTTATCCCTTGTTCCTCTAGATGATGATGTATTGCATGATGAAGAACTAGATAAGGAGCTGCTCTGGAATCTTCAGCTTTTATCTGAGGTATTCCCAAAAATGTTCTTCCCGTGCTTGTGTGTCACTGTGTCCTTCTTAATGCCCCTGAAAGGAGGAAAAAATAAACTTCTATTAAAGCAATGTGAATGTTGTATGAATGGCACGGGAGAGCTGCTGGTTTTTACCTAACTCTGAATGCAACATGAGTGGCTGTTGTTTGAAGCAAATAAACAGTGTTGTATATGGTATGAAATTAAAGCAATTACTGAGGGGGAGTGAAAGAAGAGGGATCAGTGCAGGGAGAAACACAAGAACCTTTTGGTAAATAGAAATATTTTACAATTAATTCGAGAAAATGCAGGAGTATTGCTAGAAAATTCAGGGTGGGGTCAAGCAGGCGGCATCGCTGAAAGCTGTGGAAGCACCAGTTCATGTGGGAGCTGGAGGATGGAGCCTGGCCCAGCTGGGCTGAGCAGTGGGAGCCTGTCCAGCCCTGCAGCACCAGGCTGACGTTTGCAATGTGTCTCTGTGTCCCCAGATCACTCGAGTGGATGGCAAGAAGCTGCTACTGTACAGGGAGCAGTTTGGGAAGATACTGCAGCGCACCCTACACTTAACCTGTAAGCAGGGTTACATTCTGTCTTGTAACCTACTGCACCATCTTCTTCGTTCTGCTACACTTATCTACCCCACAGAGTACTGCAGTGTGCCAGGTGGCTTTGACAAGCCTCTTTCTGAATACTTTCCTATCAAGGCAAGGATTTTCATTTATTTAGGATTAGAGGATTTGACTTTTTTTGTTGTCTTTTTTTTTGAAAAAAGCAGTCGTACGCTCTATGGTTTTATTTGGAGATTTCTGGATGATGGTAGCAGCAATGGAAAGTGATGCTTTGGGCTTTGAAATATAGAGCAAATGACAATTAATTTAAAGTATATTGATAGCAAAAAATGAATACTGACTGTTGTTTGAGTAGTTTTATAGTTTTGAGTAGTTTTATGTGACTTACTAGTGGTTTGTGATATGTGTTTTTTACCATGATTGCATGAATACAGCAAGTTAATGGACAGCAGGGAGATGTGTTTTACAGGTCAGCAGAATGACAAATAATTATTCTACCATGAGCTTGAGATAAAATGAAAGCAGAAGTGGCAATATTGAAACTTACTGAAACTGTTAGAAGTCATGTGCTGCTCTGCTGTTAAGACTTTGAGGCCAATTTATCAATATTCCAGTTTAAAGGCAGCAATTTTCAGCTGGCCTGTTTCAGTGTACAACTGCATTTTGTTGAAAAGTGTTTTTACATAATTCCCATAAATAAGACAATCTCTTATTACTGAAAGTTAATCCAGTTTTGTAACTGGTGAGAGCACCCATTTGGGCCAGTTAATCGTTTAAAAATGAGCAAAGATATCCTAAATGCCAAACACCAAAACCCCCCAACAAAACAAACAAATCAACAAACCCCCCAAAAAAGCCAACAATCACACAATTAGTTTAAATTCCTCCCCTGAAACTGAAAAAATTCACCATGACTTTGCTGTTCTCTATAAGACTATGAAAAGTCTGAGTTTTACTTAAGAATGTGTCTGAATTTATATCTAGTCAAAGGAATAATTAAGTTACACTTCAATTAGAGCAGTGCAGTCCTTTTCTTTTTAGTGCTTTCAGATATGTTTTATTTTCTAGGTATGTATAGACATATATAGGATTGGGATTTCTGTTTGATTTGATGGTGGTGATGTTTTTTCTGGAATTGTCAGGATAACTACTTTATAGCAGTAGTTAACTTGACATGTGTCTGGGGTTTTAAAAATAATATTAAATGGTGTTTTTTAAAAAACACAATTCAAAAAGCTTGATTAATAAGAAATATCTTTATTTGCTGCAGGACTGGGGTAAACCAGGTGACCTGTGGAACTTGGACATCCAGTGGCATGTTCCTTCATCTGAGGAAATAAATTTTGCTTTTTATTTGCTGGATACATTCCTGCAGCCTGAGCTCACCAGGCTGGAGCAGTATGCACTTGGAGAGCTGGAAATGTCCAGGTAGGATGGAGAAGAATGTATCCATTCCTAGCAGTTACTGCCAGTCACACAGGCAGTACAAAAATTGAGAGGAAAATACTATAATGTTGCACTTTGATGTTATTTTGAGATTTCCAAAGCTCCTTCTTCAGCTGAGATGGCATCAAGATTTCGCTAAAGTAACACAGGAAAGAAATTGTTCACAATTTGCATTTTAATTTATCTCCAGACTGTAAAATATTCCCTCCTGAAGTATTCCCTCATTCTCCCCATGGAGGGAAGGAATTGTCTTGGCCTTGAAGTAAGGAGTTACTCCATAGGTTTTATCTGAGATTTAGATAAAATTCTTCAAAGCAGTTTTCACATTAGTTGATCTTACCTGCACAGTTTTGAAATATAAAATCTCCCATGTTTGCCAGAAAATGAAGTTAAATATTAGGGTTTGTAAACAAATCAGGTTGTGTCAGAAAAGCCCAGCTTGATTTCTGCAGTGCTTCCTTTAGAATTGATGAAACTAATGAAAAAACTTCCATAAAACTTCACAAAAAAAGATGTGGTTTGTCATTTGTGTATTTCCAAGCAAATTAACAGAGAAATAACCAGGTTTTCCTCTTTGTTGAAGAGATGATGTGCAGCAGTGTCTTGCCATCGTGCACAACTGCCTGATTGGCTCTGGGAACATTCTGCCTCCTCTCAAAGGAGAAAGGGTGGCTCATCTGTAAGTAACATTTTTTTTTGTATCCCAAACATTCTCAGGGATTATGTTCCTTCACTGGGTTTTAGTGCTGTTCTTACTGCTGTTCTCACACAGCTGCTGCTAGGAGCTTGCTTTTAGGGAGCACTCATAGCAAACACCAAGATGCACAAAATTCAGTTGTCAGGAAAGGACTCAAACTCTCCTGTCCTTCCCTACAACAGAGACCCATGTGGATTTCAGTGAGTGTGTTCACAGAGACCAAATTCCTGCCTGTTTAATGGAACTGATGAGGTTCTGTTAACTGTGAAATCAAAATTCTGGGTTCAAGGTGTCCTTATGGTGTCCCTGCCTCTGACAAAGTCTGACCCAAAAGGATGGTTGATTTATAAATGTGAGAACTAAGACATATTATTACTAAATCCAGAGGTCTGTGTGCTACTGGCGTGAAATTTAACTTGTTAAAATAATTAAATGCTAGGGAAATGCACCTACTTCATTATTTCTGTGATGTGTAATAATTCTTAGTTTGTTTTCATGCAGAGTCCCAAGTCTGGTGTCTTTGGAAGAGACAAAGCTGTACACTGGTGTTGAATATGGTGAGTAGATCCCTGTCTGTTCAGGTAGGCTCTGTGTGTTAATTTTATTTTTGTAAAAACAATGGGTTCTTTTGGAGACCATAATTTTGATTCTTCTCTTCATAGAAATGGGTTTTTATGACCAGCACCAGAGTTCTGTGTACACACAATTTTATTTTCAGCAGCAATACACGAGATCTGCTGCATCAGTTTGGCTGGGGATGGGAGCTCTGTGTGTTCCTCAATTCCCATGTGCTAAATGAACTGCCTGAACTTAGAAATAAAACCAAATATCAAGGCAGATAAAGAAGGTTGTGTACCTATAAAACCCAAGCAGCTGAGGTGGTAAATTGTTGACAGCCATGTCTTTAAATATAACAAGTAGTTATTTTTATAATAGTTCATACTGCCAATTCTGAATAGTCTGCTCTGGCTTTCCACAATAAATTACTTTTTATGCTGTTGTATGATTATCACAAAATGTTTTTGTTTTCTTTTAGATTTATCCAGGGAGAATTACAGAGAAACAATTGCAAGGGTTACAAGGAAATTGCTGCGTAAGTTTGATCACTGCTGTGACTAAAACCAACTGTGTCAAACTTCCGTGTGATTTTATAGATGAGGAAATTGTGTTGTTTACTTTGCCTATAACTCTGAAAGTTAAACTTTGCAGAAACAAAATTATTGCTCATTTTTAAAGCTCTTTTCCTGTCTGATTATACGTTTCATTTCTCCCAATTGCAGGTTACATTCTTGATAATTCAGAAGATGACACCAAGTCTTTGTTTCTAATAATAAAGGTATGCTCTACATTTGTAAAACTTAAAGCAAGATGACTTGTTTTGCAAAATAATCACTCTTACCCTCTCTTTCTTTCCACAGATTATCAGTGATGTTTTGCAATTCCAAGGGTCTCACAAGCATGAGTTTGATTCACGATGGAAAAGCTTCAACCTAGTGAAAAAATCAATGGAGAACAGGGTCAGTGACTTGGCTTTGTGAAGCTTTGGTTCCTGAATTGCAGATCTGATACTGAAATCTAAACCAAAGGATGCCTTTTTTTACAGCTTCAAGGAAAGAAACAACACATCAGAGCCTTGCTGATCGACAGGGTTATGCTGCAGCATGAGGTAATCCTTCCCCTTCAATCCTCACTAATTTGCTTGAAAAGCTGCTCTGCATAGTTAGCTAAATGTCATCATAACAATATTCCTGCACTGGTGTCTTTGTATGTGTGAAATGTAAAAACAATCTGTCCTTTCTTTGTGCTCCCCATGAATTCAGCTGAGAACTCTGACAATGGAAGGCTGTGAATACAAAACTTCCCACCAGGAGATGATCAGGGATCTTCTGTGTTTGTCCACGAGTTCTTATGGGCAGGTGAGGAGAGATTTATGGGCTATTTTGTTTTTTTAAACAAAATATTTTAAAACTGAGATTTATGGAGTATTTGGCTAGTCTCTTCAAGTGATTCTACATCCTAAATCTGTTGTTCTGGCTGTTTGCTTTTCAAATGATCTT
Source organism: Acridotheres tristis (assembly GCA_037013685.1). Classification (NCBI taxonomy): domain Eukaryota; kingdom Metazoa; phylum Chordata; class Aves; order Passeriformes; family Sturnidae; genus Acridotheres; species Acridotheres tristis. Next base: position 1,009,103 of record CM072887.1, on the reverse strand, counting down.
AAAACCACCTAGTTTCTGGCAACAGAAAGAATCTTCTGTAACTTCGTAGCTGTTCTTATGTAAATGCCAGAAACAAGAAGTAGATTGTTATAAACGGGGTGGGATGTTTACAACCTTCGACAAATAATTTTGTTTCTGTGCACAAATACATGATAAAAACTTCATGCAGAAATAACTGAAATGGATGAGGATGTTATTTTTATCTAGAAAATTTTTTGTTTCAGGTCAGAAGTAAAGCTCAGCAAGCATTCTTCACAGCTCTGGGAACCTACAATTTCTGTTGCAGAGATATCATTCCCTTAGTTCTGGAATTCCTGCGGCCTGACAGACAAGATGTCACTCAGAAGCAATTTAAAGTACTGCCTCATTAACTTGGTTTTATGGCTGTCTTTTGAAAGTGTTTTTACATGAGAATTTTTAATGGGGAAACTGGGATTTGCTTGTTTATCAGCATGACTGATATTTTCATGGCTAATAGGTATGACTGGTGGAAGGAATTATTTGTATTAGATCTATTTCCAAGGGAATTACTGTGTTTATATATGTTCCCTGTGTGTTCAGGTATTACCAAAATGTGAGTTAGAACCTATTTTTAAGTTATGGAATGAAAATTGAGAAGCAGTAGTCAAGGTGAAGCAGTTGTGAATCATCTTCTCTAACATAATTGAGAAATCAGGCAGCCAATCTGTGGATAAATTAATTGGCAGGGCTTCCAATCTCATTAAATGAAGAGTGCAAAATCTTCAGTAATTTGACAGTGAGGCTGAATGTTTATGGACATTTTAGTGATTTGGTAGCTGCAGTGAGTTTCTATTCTGTGTGGGTGTGTGTGCATGTTGATATCATAGATGAGCTGAGCTTTAACCTTCCCAAACTCAATTTTCCATCTCACAGGGTGCCTTATATTGTCTCCTTGGGAATCACAGCGGGGTGTGCTTGGCCAATCTGCACGACTGGGACTGCATAGCACAGACCTGGCCAGCAATTGTCTCTTCTGGGCTTAGCAAAGCCATGTCCTTGGAAAAACCATCCATAGTCAGACTCTTTGATGACCTAGCAGAGAAAATCCATCGGCAGTATGAAACCATTGGATTGGATTTTGCAGTGAGTGATCAATTCCGTGGTGTTCAGGCTTGTCTGTGTGGACAAGGAAATTCTGTACTCTGCTGATTCCAAAGCAGAGATGTTGAAAACTTGTAAGTTCAAGTCTCAGATTTTTGCACTGTCCTTCAATAGGTTCCAGAGAAATGTATGGAGGTGGCTGTGCTGCTGCAGAAGTCAGGACAGCCAAGTTCAGAGTTCCCAGCCCTGGGATCAGAGGAAATCCAGTTGGGAATTCAGCGACAGAAGGAGAAGAACGCTGAGGCTCTGAGGTGAGTTCAGCTTCCTTGAACTGCACATTAAATATCATCATCCAAAGTGACTAAACTGAAAAATCCAGAATGTCCAAGGATTGTTGGGCTGCATCTTCTCTCTACACTTCTATTTCCTCTTTGCCTCTTCCTTTTCACCTTCACACACCCTTGGTTGAGCAACTTCTCCTCTATTTTTCAGTGGATATCTCAATACTGTGTGGTTGATAACTCACTCTCTTTCTCTCAGGAACTATGAAAATTTGGTCAACGTGCTGCTGGACTGTGTGGAACAGAGAAATCTGTAAGTCCCCCTCTTTTTGTGCATGAAAGTGTTTTTTCAGGGTCGGTTGGAGATGGTTGCATGGATCAATATCCAGGAGGACAGTTACCATGGTCTTGGACTTATTTGCACTGGGAGCTTGATTTGTTAATAAAAGGCATCATCACATCTTGGACTTCAGCTTTTTTCTGTATTAGCCTGACCTGTTACTGAGGTTTTTCATATTTTTTTTAATTAAAATGCTCTGGTTCTGTCTGTAACAATGACATCAGAATAGATTCTAATTGTTCCCATAATATTTGTGTTAAAAAAAGGTTTTTAAAAGCCTGTATCTAAAGGTATTTTACACCATGTATTTTATATTTACACCTCTTTGTTCCCAGAACACTGAAGGTTTCCCAAAGTGAGTTTAAGCTCGTTGATTACAGCAGTGCCATTAATTTATGTATTTACATAATCTTAATACATGTAATAATTTCTGAGTAAAACCAGTACATAAACTTTGGTATTTACACTCTGTTTTGAATATTTGGGGTTTTTTCAGACCCTGGAAGTTTGAGCACATAAGCATTGGCTTCCTGTCCCTGCTGCTGAGGGATGACAGGATCCTGCCTGCCCGTGCCATCAAATTCTTTGTGCAGTGTCTCAACCACGACGCCATTGTGGTTCGGAAGGTGAGCCCAGGGGAAGGATTTATTTTGGCTCTGCAGCTCTTGGGGCTTTACATCGGGTGCTCCTGGAGTTTTACTGGGATAAAGCACAAAAACAGAGGTGGAACTCCCTCCTCCCCCTTCCGGGCATGCACCGGTACAAAATTGCCAATCCAAGAAATGGCAGTCTTGGCAGTGCCATGTGGAAATCTGTAAACTGTGAGCATGTGGGATGGGCTGAGTCCTTATTTATTGCAGAGCTCTTTTGTAGAATTTCTTTTGCAGATGGCTGCTCTTCCCACCTGCAGTTTGTTATTTGAAGGGAACCATCAATGTGTTTCTCTTGTTCTGTTGCTGCCTCAGTGAGGCTCAAAACAAACTTTCTTTTCCCCCAAGAAATTGTTAAAACAATATTAAATTCAAATTCAAATGAAAACAAAATTATTAGGGAGGCTTTTCTGGCCTATAAATTAATTCATGTCCTGTGTCCCCTGCAATAACCATAAAATGAAATAATAAAATGAAATTTCCTTATGGGTTCACTCCAGTGTTCGCTGGCTTTTTAGGAATGATGAGCCACATCCTTCTGAGGGAAATGTATGGAATGAATACATTAATGCCCATTTTTTACTTTTCTTTAGGTGGCCATCTCAGCTGTGGCTGGGATTCTTAAGCAGCTTAAGAGAACACACAAGAAAGTGCCCATCTGCCCATACGAAATAAGTAGGTTTTATTTAATATAAGACATATCTTAGATTTATCCTAAAATGCTTTTAAAAGCTTTTCTGGTTAAATTAAACACAGAATCATGAGCTTTTCTTTTCCCTCTGGTTGTTAATATTCTAAGCAAATATAGATATAGAAGTAGTATAGTATGATATAGAAGTAGTATAGTATGACATAGAAGTAATATAATTGCTAATTTTTCAGTTTGGGGGGTTTTTTTTGCTTTTGGGAGTTAATTTTCTCCCTGAAAACCTTGTAATTTGCGAGAACAATTTGTATGTCTCCTTTTTAATTTTTTATATATTTTTATCATTTTTCTTCCTGTTAATTTTGATTTTCCTCTTGGATCAGGTGGGAGCCCGAAGCCTTCCAGCATCCAGGCTGGTGACAGAGCTGACAACCAGTGGCTGCACTACAACAGCCAGAGCCTACCAAAGACCAAGGAAGCCTGGGAGTCCTGCTGTTTTGTGGAGAAAACACATTGGGGATATTACACCTGGCCCCAGTGAGTAGCAATAGCTGAGGGAGAGTTGAGAGAGTCAGTAGGAAAAATTCTGTGCAAAATAAAACCCTTTTATTGTGGATTTTAATTTTTCTTACATATATATATTTAATTTGATTAAACCACAAAAAAATGCAATTTATTTTGTCTTTTGTGCTCCTTGCTTGATTGACTGTTTCTGGGTGGGTTTTGCATTGGTTGCTTTGGGGCTTTTTGTTTATTATTTCTTTTCTACCCATTTCTCTATATATGGGCTATAAGCCCAAATTCCACATGGCTGTTTAACTGCTGCTGTTAAAATGAAATATTCATATTGGAAATTAGATCTATGTAGAGTGTTCTATCCCTAATAATTCTGGATTGCTTGTATAGCAAAACCTTTAATAGCAAACTTCATTCTGTTGTAAATTTTCTTCTTTAACTTTCAATCTTTTGGACTTGAGGATAAGTTCTAGTTAATATTGAGAATGTAGAAAACAACACTATAGAAAGCAACAACGTGTGCTAGTGGATTTTTATTTTTTCTTTTAGTTTTTCATTGCTTATCTTTTGTTTTTAATATTCAGAACTATGACAGTTTATGCTCCAGTTGATCAGCAGCCAAAGCTTGGGCGAAGGAGAGATGAGCTGACAGAGGTAAGAGCTGCAAGCCTGAGATTTTTTTTTATAGTACTTCTCCTTTCTTCTCTTAATATTGTCCACAGATTACTGTGGAGATCCCCACAAAATGCTTTAAATTGTATTTTTCTAATTCTTATTGTGTCAGCATACCAGAAGGAGTTATTATTTTAATGTATTGCTGCTTTTCTCTCAGGGATCATGGTATAATTAATGAGTGCTTTCTTGTTCCCTTTCAAAACATGATCAGAGCTGAGAACAAGGTCATTAATGACAGTGGGAAGGACTAATTTTTAGGGCTTGATAATTCCCTATAAAATGAAGGGGGAAATGGACAACCAAAGCATTTCTTTCCTTGAGAATGCAAATGAAACACGACACTTGTGAAAATTGGGATCTCACTGTGACTAGCAAACACCTCAAAGCTAATCCTTTTTTTTCTTTCCTGTTACAGGCAGAGCAAATTATATATGATCACTTTTCTGATCCCAAGTTTGTGGAGCAGTTAATAAAATTTTTGTCTTTAGAAGACAGAAAGGGAAAGGACAAATTTAATCCTCGCAGATTTTGCCTCTTCAAGGTAAGGAGAGTTCAATCACATCACTAAATTGTTCTCATTTTGTAGACAATTCCCAGAGCATGGAAAAGCCACAGACTGCTGGGCTCATACTGTTGCAAAACGTTGATTTTTAAAGCTGCTCTGGGTAATTCTCTTAATCCTCTCTTCTGATTAACTACTTAGGGAAACATATTTAGAGTATTGTAATAGTCTGAAGGACACTGGGGTATAATGCTCTCCAAAAAAAGCCAAGTAATTTCACTTTCTGCACATCCAAACTCAAGTGTTTCACAATTTATGATATTCTTGGGAGGACAGTGTTTTAGATAGTTCCTGAAGACCCTTTCCCCTCTTGTTTTCCAGGGCCTTTTCAGAAACTTTGATGATGCCTTTTTGCCAGTTCTTCAGCCTCACTTGGAGCAGCTGGTCGCAGACTCCCACGAAAGCACCCAGAGATGTCTGGCTGAAATCATAGCTGGCCTCATAAGAGGATCTAAACACTGGACCTTTGAGAAGGTGCTGGAGCAATATTTTTGAGTCATTCTTGGAAGTTAAAGTAATTCTGAATTATTAACCTAATTAAAAGTTGAGGCCTTGATTGCCAAACGTGGAGCACATTTCATTGCTCGGTTTGGTGCCTGTTCTTGCCAGGTGTTAGGAAAATGCTCCAGTATTAAAACTAGGAACAGTTAGCTGTTAAGGAGATGGCAAAGCTGATGTGGTTTGTAATTTCTAATAGGAATAAGTGCTTATGTCCACCCTGGACTGCTAAATATTTAATTCAGGCCTAGCTGTCTATGCCAAACGATAATCCTGAGAGAATCAGTACAAAAATAAAGAAGGCATTTTAATATCTGGGCTGGGTTTGAGATCCTTAAATAGCAAAATCTTGTCTCCTGTGTTTTTCCTGGGCAGGTGGAAAAACTTTGGAAGCTTCTGTGTCCATTGCTTCGAACAGCTTTATCCAACATCACAGTGGAAACATACAATGACTGGGGCACCTGCATTGCCACCTCCTGTGTGAGTATCCCATTTTTTTGTCTCCTAAAGCTGGATCCACTGTGGATTAACATTCCTGCAGTGAACTGGGAGCTGTGGTGCTGGGCAGTAGGGTCAGTGATAGGTCACAAATATCTTGGGTCAATAATTCTTTCACATCACTCAGTAGTTTGTCAGCCAGAGGCCTAGTTAGGAAAATTCAGGTGTGGTTATTCAGATATTTTCAAAATGAAGCTGAAATTCCTTCTCTTCTAATTGCATTTACCAATTCATTAAAACTGTGTATAGTTTTCTTGAATTTTTCTTCTATTGAGGTTCATTGTGAAAACATACTGAATGTTGCCTTTCTTTAATAAATAAACCCAAGGGATGCAAAAAAATCTCTGTCAATACATTGCTTGTTTATACCTTATTTTATACATTATTTACATTTGAAAACCCCCTCATTTATTTACATTTCTCCTCCCTGTTCTTTTCCAGGAGAGTAGAGATCCTAGGAAACTGCACTGGTTGTTTGAATTGCTGTTGGAATCTCCACTGAGTGGTGAAGGAGGATCCTTTGTAGATGCTTGGTAAAATTAATTTGAACTGTTTTATTGTGGTTGAATAGAGTAGGAAGTACAGCCTGGATAAGCTGGATTGAGAGGATGCTGTGCCAGCTGCCTTGTAGGGGAGGGGAACAAATGCAATGCTTTCCAATTAGCTTTCCCCACACAATGGCAGGTTCTTCATGATAATTTTTTTAATCTAACTCAGTTATGGGAAGGTTTGGGACTGGCAGAGGAGCAGTGCTGTTGTTTCACTGGGCAATTTTTACCCATCTTTGCTCATTGAAAGGCACTCTGATGCACTGACACACCTATGCACATTCCCAAGCAAAGTCTGGAGGGGACTGGGGAAGGAGGAATGTTCTGTGTGACTAAAAATGAGCTGTTGTGATTCCCAGCCGGCTTTATGTGCTGCAAGGGGGCCTTGCCCAGCAGGAGTGGAGAGTGCCAGAGCTGCTGCACAGGCTGCTCAAGTACCTGGAGCCCAAACTCACCCAGGTCTACAAGAACGTCCGAGAGAGAATAGGAAGGTCAGTGTTGTCTGCTGCACTTCTTGGTGGGTTTCAACTCTTCCTTTCATTTGGGTAGTTAGGGAGCTAAATAATTAACCTGAAAAGCATTAATGCTTGCAGCAAAAATCAGATTAATAATTCAGAGACTTGCTTCAGAAATTCTAGATGACTTCTCTATATTTGTCTTTCCTTAGACTGTTCATCTTTTAATTTGTCTGTTCATAGAATGTTATGGATTGGGAGGGACCTTAAAGCTCATCCACTTCCACCCCTTGCCATGGGCAGGGACACCTTCCACTATTCCAGGTTCAAGTCCCAGTGTCTCCAGCCTGGCCCTGGACACTTCCAGGGATCCTGGGGCAACTATAGCTTTTCTAGACACCCTGTGCCAGGGCCTCACCAATTTCTTGTCTGTGTTTATGTTTGATATCTCTAAAGCCCTTGGAAGAGACCTTTGATTTTAAATAGCTTTGAATTGAAGATGAGAGGAAATTTTCTCTAAGTATTAACCCTCAAAGGTCACCCAATCGATCTTGGATCGTTTGGAGTTCACAGGTCACTGTTCTCTGGACAAGAGTCGTGCTCACTGTGTGTTCCTGCTGGCTTTGTCTGTTTTTTTAGTGTGTTGACCTACATATTCATGATAGATGTTTCCTTGCCAAACACTGCTGCAACTAAATCTCCTCGTGTCCATGAATTTACTACCCGGATACTTGAAAACCTCAAACCCCTCATGGAAGCAGATGAAGAAATCCAGAATCATGTTATGGAAGAGAACGGAGTCGGCGAGCAAGACGAGCGAACTCAGGGCATTAAACTCTTGAAAACAAGTGAGTTAAGGAGGTCAAGGAATGGGGGGTATTTCAGCACATGATGATCTGTAAATTGTGTAGCAGAATTGTTAATATTTCTCTTTAAATCACTGACTGTTTCTCTTTATTCAAACAGTTCTGAAGTGGTTGATGGCGAGTGCAGGACGATCTTTCTCTACAGCTGTCACAGAGCAACTCCAGCTGTTACCTTTGTTTTTCAAGGTAGATCTTTTAATTTCTCCTTCATTGGCTATATTTGGTTTAAAAAGGATTGTATAAATAAACTGAAATTATTTGGTTTATATCTATTTATAGTACTCCAAGGCCAGGTTACACAGAGCATTAAACAACCAGCTCTGGTGGAAGTGTCCCTGCCTATGGCAGGAGGGTGGAACTGGATCACCTTTTGGGTCCCTTCCAACCCAAACTATTCCATGATTCTCTAAGGAACCTTGAGTTACTTTTTTTTGTTCCTGACTACACAATTCTTTCTAAGCAGTTCTTGTTGTTTCTCTGCTTCTTGTATTTGAATCTGTGTCATCCAGTCTCACCTCTCTGAAATAATCCATACTTGTGTGCCCAAAGTGCACAAACGTCAATAAATTACCCAACAATAATCTACGTGACCATAAAATAAAGGTTTATTGAAATGAAAGTGACCTTGGTAAAGCTATGTCTCAGTTTTGGACCTGCATCTAAAATATGAAATAAATTTGGTTTGATACCAAGAGAATGGCAGTGGGGGACAAAAATATTCTCACTAGGATATCTTGATTATATACTGAGAATATTTAATGTCATATTGAATGTTTTGCCCAGCTAACTGAATCTTTCAGCATTACATTGAATGTATTTTTCCTAGACAGCTGTCCTTTCATGAGATGACCCTTGTTTTGAGGATTTTGCTGTCACCAGTACCAATTTACTGACAGGGTTTTGTTCCCTCACTCCTCTTACTTAGATTGCACCCGTGGAGAACGACAACAGCTATGATGAGCTCAAAAGAGATGCTAAGATGTGTTTGTCCTTGATGTCTCAGGGTTTGCTGTATCCTCAGCAAGTGCCTTTGGTACTTCAGGTGCTAAAACAAGTGAGTGTGGTCCAAACAGCTTAAAGCTTCTTAGCCTCTGCATCCTCTGCTTTTTATTTGAGAGTGTACAACACTTATGATTCTAAGCAAATCAAATACTGATTTTGATCTGAAAAACTTTATTTAAAGTGTTTTAAAACACTTAGTAAGTGTATCTTGTTTAACATTTAAGCTACTTATTTTTGACAACAAATTGAACAGCATTTTGATACAGTAACATTTGGTTCAGTAGTGGATCACTTTAAGTCTCCTCATGAGCATAGCAATTCAAAATCCAGCTTCAGAATGAGTCTTCAGCTAAAGAACTGCCCTTGAATCTGATTTTTTTTTTTTTTTTTAGGGTTTTACAATATATTTCTGTTTAACAATCTTCTTTGGAAGTGAAGCCTGTAAAAATTACTAGCTAAATAATAATAACTGCCTCCTTTGGAGATAAAAGGTGTATGAAACAAAATTATCTGAATAAAGGAAGTTATTTGCAACTGGCCCCAGAAGCCTTTTCTTAAATATTGTTTACTTTCCATCAGGGGCCTGCTTTCTTTGACATTTTTGCCTTTTCACCCTGATTTATTCACTGCAGACAGCAAGAAGCAATTCTTGGCATGCTCGCTACACCATCTTAACCTACCTCCAGACCATGGTGTTCTACAATCTCTTCATCTTCCTCAACAACAGTGAGGCAGTCAATGACATCAGGTGGCTGGTGATAAAACTCCTGGAAGATGAACAGCTCGAGGCAAGTGATGCCTTCTCTGCACTGCTTTCACACCACTCTTTCTTGCCTTTGTCAAGTTTTATGGGAAAGCTGACATGTAAATTAATTCAGGAGGTATTTCTTGCTCAGCATTTGAAAATGAGCTTTATAGGATGTGTTTCTTTCATATTCATTCCAGGAAAATCGTTGATAATAAAATACTCCATTAGTGGCTTCTTTAGAAGTTCCACTGCTTCTGCTTTTTCACAGAATGGTGCATTGCTTGGAGCTTGGTTTCAGTACATGAAATAGGGATATCATTAATTCCACTATAAATGTGTGTTGGTAGAAAATTCAACATCCTTTCTTGTGTGAAAAGTGTGCAAAACCACTATTTATTACTCTGGAGGTCTGCCTTACATTTAATGATATCATATTAATGACAAAAATACTCTTGATATTTATGCCAAGTGAAGAATCTTGAGTATTAACCTCCTGCCTGTCCTATCTTCCCTGCACTATCATTTTCCCTGGTGTTTGTGCAGTTGGGAAATATCAATGAAATCCTAATTTTGGATGCTTTTTCCCTTCTAGAAGAAAGATTCTGCATCACCTTGCAATCCTACAGAAGTTGTTTGTCAGAACACTTGCCTCATAATCTCACATCATTTTGAAAAATACCTTTTATTCACTTGAATGCAATTTATCCAGTTACTTTAAATGTACCAAATTATCCCTCTGCACCACAGAGGTGCAAATCCAAAAAGCCTACCTGTGTTCAGAACCACTCTGGATCATGCTGTTGCCATGGAAGCTTTCACTTTTCTCTGAAAAGTAATCTTGATCTTTCTTGGTAATAACTGACAAGATGCAGTATCCTGCTGAGTAATTCCTGTGTAGTTTTTGGATGCTGGATTTTTAAGATGAGAATCATTAGCTTTGACTAGGATTTGGTGTCTTTGCTCTGTAGAACTGAGGTTTTTATTCTTGGGTTTTAAGGTACTTTTATTTTTTTGCTTATTTTGATACAAAAGGCTGCTGGTGATTGTTTTAATATGCACAGCAGTCATGTTTTGATAAGGATTTTTCATATTGCACTGCAGTTTTACAGGAATGGGAGTATTTTCTCTCTGTGTAAGTAGCCCCTTCCAACTCCTGCACTTGGGTTTGACTGGTGCTGTTGAGTGGTTTTGTTCTGATATTGTTGCACTTTTATAGACAGTGATCAGTCCCTTCTGACCAAAAAAACCCAAACCCCATAGGTGATGGGGAGATTCCTCTAGTTTTTATATTCTGTATTTCATCGTGAGTGTGTTCATTTATAAATTATTTAGTGCCAGAGGTGGTGAGTGATCAGCTGCTTCGTGAATGATATTAAAGGCTTTGCTTCCAGGTGCTCCTCACAGCAAATTGTTCCTTCTAGCTGGGTGATTAATTTAGAAATTAAAGTGGTTGTAATCCAAGGAGTAGGGATGTAAATGAGCCCAGCTCTCCTGGGAGCTCGCTCACTTCCCAGCCGAGCTGCTTTGTGTCTGGCTCTTGTATTAGCACATCATGTCTCATTTAATAGCTCAGCTCTTCAGGGACTCACAGAGTGCTGATAAACAGCACTGCCAGCCTCTCACCTCATCCCTCCTCCTTCACTATCAGCAAAGTAGATCACGTTAGAATAGTACCTTGTAGAAATTTAAATGGAACGGGCCAGAGTCTCAAGAGCTTATTTGAACTCCCTCTGCTTAATTATTGCAGCTCTTGCAGCTGTACTTATGGCTTTGTGAGGCTCAGAACATCGTGTTCAAGGATGTGATTTATTATTATAATCTGCTGCATTGCATTCAGAGCATTGGGAGGTGTTTGTGCTCCACAGAGACAAATGTTCTGTTTGCAGTTACCTGTGACAGAATGTACCTATCAAAAAAATCTGGTGGCAGCATCTCAGCCAGTTGATTTGGTTTGCAAGTTTGTAGATGTTGGGAGGCTCTGGGTCAGAATGTAATTATGGAAAGTGGGAGTGAGTTTTGGAGGGACTCCCAATTGAAATAGAGTTTTACACGTTTATAATTTCCTGGCTTTGGGAGGTTTGAGGAGATGAGAGGAATTAGTAATACTGATGGGTTAGTCACTTGTTTTTAAAAGCAAGGATGAGTTGTCTCTACTTGGAATTCACTAACAAGGTGCTGTGGTGGTTTAAAAGGAATGGAAAAGGAGATCTGTATTTTGAATGGCTTGGCAATTAGATGAAAGCTATGTTTAGTCTTGTTCTTTGGAGTTTCTGTGTTACCCTTAAGAAGAATGTTTTTCCAACCTGGATTTCTGAGTTGTTGATCATAAAGTTCATTTTGTTGCTTGTTAATCCAGCATCTGTTGTGTCTTTAAAGAGCTCTTGTGCTACGGGTAGAACAGAATCAGCTGAGTCTCTGGAACATTCCTCATGCCTTTTCTTGGAAAAGCTCTTCTGCTTTTGTCAGGGGAAAAACTAAATGCTTTTGAATAAAGCCCACTTTAAAACAGAGCCTGTTAGGAATTATGTGAAGCAGGTTGATTATTTGGCCTCAGTCAACGTTTGTTTTTAAAGTTTCTAAAGCTCCTCTATTGACAATTCTTTGCTTGAGTAGCAGGTCACTTTATGGCAAATTTTGTGCCAGTAGTTCTGTATTACAGCAAAGCACATTTATTAATTTTAAAGAGCCATCTAATAAACTACTAATAGCAAGATAACACTTCAAAGGCTTTTGCTGAGCAAGATGTGCTCACTTGGGTGAGTTGAGTGTGCTTCAAAGGGCAGTAATGGCATAAATGATTGTTGTGTTGTGTGCCCAGGTGAGGGAGATGGCTGCCACCACGCTCAGCGGGCTCCTGCAGTGCAATTTCCTCACCATGGATGGGCCCATGCAGACTCACTTCGAGCAGCTCTGTAAGATGAGGCTCCCCAAGAAAAGGAAGAGGGACCTGGCCTCAGTGGGAGACACAATTCCTTCAGGGGGTAAGAAAGCAGCTTAGGAAAGAAATCAATGTTTTGGGAGCACAGGCTACCATAGCATTTGATTTGCAACATAAATGGTAAGAATACACAGCCAAGGCAAATCTCTTTATTATGTATTCCTATGTTAAATTAGTTTCTTACTCTTTTAGAATTAACATTGAAGAGGTTTTCCCAGTTTCCAGTTCACAGAGATAATGAGGATATTCCATTCACAGATGATGAGGAATAGCAAGTTCCTCAATAAATAAAGTTCCTTGGCTGTCACAACATAGTTTCACTCCTTGCCCACCTCACCTTCTATTTATTATCAATGTGAGTTTTTTTCTTCTTAAAAAACCCACAAAACAACCAACCAAAAAATAAACCAGAACAAAAACCCCGTTAGTTCACCCTGATTTGGAATTTTGGCTTCTGCCTGGGCATTTAATGCATCTGAGTCACAGTCATTTCACTTTCCATAGTTTGGCTTTCCATATTGCCCAGTATTTCTGCAATTTGAGAAAATACTCTGAATGCAGAACACAGAGATGTCATTCGTGAGTTATTCATGAGTTTCTTTGAGAGAGGGAAGCTCACTTGACATGTTTATAAAGTGTCCAGCAGTTGTAGATTGATTCTTATTGGAAGAAGGTGTAAAAAATTAAAGATACGAGAATGAATCTGGGATTCTGAGTAAGGAAGCAGAACCAATCTGGAGCTCCATAAGTTCTTGTCTTGGTTTTCTCTGGAGGTTTCTGCAGTGCCAGGGGGTTTATTGCTGCTTTTCTTTAACTGCTGTGGGTTGGTGCCCTGTTTTTGCAGACCTGGTGAAGCGCCACGCCGGCGTCCTGGGGCTCAGCGCCTGCATCCTGTCCAGCCCCTACGATGTGCCCACCTGGATGCCACAGCTCCTCATGGATCTCAGTGCTCACCTCAATGACCCCCAGCCTATTGAGGTAAAATACAGCAGTTCTCTCTCCAACACAACACAGCTGAATACCTGTGACTCAGTTCTCTTTTCCTAGAAAAGCATAGGAACTCATTAGGAAATTTAATTTCTGCTGCTTTTTACTAAATGACTCCGAATAGTTTTCAAGCATGACCTGCTTTTAAATATTTTTTGTGGTAGATCTGTCCTTGCTTTCAAATTCAAAGCATTAAATTGAAAGCTGCAAGAACTGTATTTATAATGAGGAAGTGGGGTTTTTTTCATTAAAGATGTCTCTTTTGTGTATGCCGTTCTAGGAAACATCAACCTAGAACCAGTCTGGAATTTTTTAAATGAAGCATTATGAGCTGCCTTAGAAATAAGTTTTTAAAGAAATCATTGCTTTTTATTGTGTTGTCCCTTCTGTTGGATTTTGTTGACTGTGGCTCTTTTAGCCAGGAAGTGAGATGAAGAATTCCTTTGATGTTTTCAGACCAAAAACACTCTTTTGAAACAGCCAAGGAAAAGGCAGTGGTGGGAAAAGCACTTGGCTTTTATTTTATAAGAATCTCCAAATGTTTCCCAGCTCAAAATTGTAGGTCCAGGAATCCATTTTATAAGAATGTTGGAGTCACGACCTGGTCAAAAGAATAACCAGAGCTGTGAAAATGAGGCTGAATTCCCCAGGGTCTCTGGGGAACTCTGGGTCTGCTCCAAGCCTTGGTGGTGCTGAGCAGTTGTGTTTGTTGTACCCAACGTTGGTTTTGGTGTGGAGCTGGGCTCCCTGGCTGACACAGCTCCATCCCCATTGTGCTGGCAGATGACTGTGAAGAAAACGCTGTCCAATTTCCGGAGGACCCACCACGACAACTGGCAGGAGCACAAGCAGCAGTTCACAGATGACCAGCTCCTGGTGCTCACTGACCTCCTGGTTTCACCCTGCTATTATGCATAGGTGGGTCAGCTGATAGGTTTTGCCATAAGCTTCACTCTTGGGAATCCTTAACCACAGGGAAAATGCTGCAGCCAAATTTCTGGCCCTTGCCTCCTCCAGTGGTTTTGGTCAGATTTATTTGGGTTAAATATTTTAAATATTGCCCATCTTTCTGTGCATCCTTGTGCTTTGCTAAGACGTTTACACTTCTTTTCTTGAACATTGATGTTCCTTTTCTCCATTTTCTGCCAGTTGGCTGCCTTTTAAATGCCTGGCAATGTCCCTAAAGTGCTGCTTTGTACTTCTTGATGCCTCTGAGGACTTTACACCACCCAGTCCAGGCTATCACCTACATCTCAGGATGGGGAATGGCTGCTACCATTTGGTTTCCTCTTCCACACTCTGGCTTTGCTGCCAGGGTTCTTCACACAGGCATGTCCCCAAAGAGTGAATCCATTCCTGGGGTTTCTCTTTGTTACACTACAAGATGCCCATCTCTATTGTATTGTGATGTTTTGTGACAGTATTCCAAGAGAAGCTTTATTTTAACAAGAGCATGGCGGAATATTTGTGTTTTGAACCCTGTCTTCTTTCCTTTCAGGTTTCTCCTGGGGAAAATGAGGATGTAGGAATTTTTCTGCGAAATAAAGGAAACTCAAAAGAAATTGATCATGTAGAGAACTTTGTGCTGGAAATCCTGATGCCTAATCAAAACCACTTTTAAATACAAACCTAGAGACCTGGTTCTCTTCAAAAGGAATTTCTTCTCCCCAGGGAGCAGCCAGGGAAGCCCAAGGCTGCACCTGCTGGGCCTGATCATGAGTCCATGGCAAGACCCTTCTCCTTGGTCTGCATCACACATCAGTCTTGTTTCTGCTTCCATCCCTCACCCTCCTCTTCTGCCCCCTGTTCCCAACATGAGGGATATGCAGAACCAGAGAGTGCCACAAACCGGAATTTTCTCCGTGGAGCTCTCCAATTCTGCCGATGCAACTCCTCCCCCAGTCCATACACAGCCCCGGGGAGCCTTCCTTCCTCAGAGTTTTATTTTTCACTACTGGGATCTGAGAAACATCCAGTCCACCTCAGGGCAGCATTGCCTTTTTGTATTCTCTCCCTTGTGCAAATGTAAATAGCTGAGCTCTGTGCAGCACAGGAGTGGCAGGACGCAGCATGGGCAGCTCCTGCTGCCTGGCCAGGCCTACAGGGGTGTCTTGACCACGTGTGGAATAAAAAAAATTTATGATTCTCTGCTTATTTTAAAGGGGGAAATGGGTGTTTCCATGTAATTAGAGCCCACAGATAGGAAATGATGGACTGTTAGTGGTGGTTGAATTCACGGAATGAAATGTATGCACAGTGTGGAAAGGCAGTTTTTAACAGTGTGTTCTCCTAAAGATTGAGCAAGCATATCTTGTTTGAAGATTGTGGAAGCTCTGTGTTTTTTTTGCCTGCAGCTTTGTTAAGAGACTGGTATCAATTGGCTGTTTAACAAGCTGTTTAATATGTGTTACATAGTTGTAAAAGACTGTATAAATTGTAGAGGCATTGCATTGACAAAACATTGTACAGTTTGCAACCTTTTACATAACACCATTGTGAGATTAATTTGTAAAGATTCATACTTAGATGTTAATACAGTAGTGGTTCTGGCTTTTGTATCAAAACAAATGCCATTCTTAGTTTTTTAAATTATTTTCTTTAACTGAATATCTCTTTGTGTCTGAGAGGGTTTGTTTTGCTTTTCCTGTATCTCCTGACTGTGTCTCATTCAGATTTTACTTCAACACGTGTGGCCATTTCTCAATGCTGACATCCCATATTCTGGTGTGATCCATTCATAGAACATGAGGTACATGGAAATAACTCATCAAGTGGCGTGTGTTTCATCTTTCATGCAAAAACCCCCCAGGAGCACTGAGACCTTTGTGTGGCTCATCCCAAACTTCCAAGCACAGCAGTGCTCCTGGGGCAGTATTTAAGGAGTGTCAGCACACGGATGTAACCACTGTATAGCGTAGTGCCAAAATTATGATTTCAATTGTGTACGTAGTTTAAGACACAATAAATGGACTGTTTGTAACTACTGCATCTTCCTGTATTTCTGAAGAGGAAATTCTGTTGGTTTGAGACCGTAACTTCAGGTTTTTACAGTGCTTTTGAGCTTTTGGATGAGGCCTGTGTTTGTCCTGGGATTTGGTAATGAGTTAGGGCAACATTAAGGATTAATTAAAGATCTTGTTCTTATGTCTACGAAATCAGCTTTTGCATTTATGGAAAAATATCTTGTGCCAGGAAAACACGTGTTAACTTCTGAGAAATGGAGAAACTAGTTTTTGTTGGAGGGAGTTTTGCTGATAGAATTAAATCTTTGCAGGTGATGGAAAGCCTTTGCTGCAGAGGATCATCTTTAAAGGATCCTTGGCTGATGAAGTGTTGGAGCAGATATTGCATGTGCAGCTCTGCTGCTTTGTGCTGTACTTGGGAATCTCTTTCCTTAGGGTATAGCCTAACCAATCCATTGGTTGAGGATTCAGTGCACTGTAGGGAATCATGCTCTGGTCAGGAGTGGTATTAATTCCCAACACCTCATAAAAATTGCTTTATCCAAACAGATCCCCCAGCACAATATTCAAAATGCATTTTTATAGGATAAGACACACCTGTGGTAGTGTGAGCAAACTTGTGCTGGTTGAGTTTTGGTGAGGGAAGAGTTGTTAGTCTTTTGTCCTGAAAATGCAGGAGCAATTTTTTTACCACCAAATAACACAACTCCTTTACTGGATTTATTCCCTAACTTTCCCCAAGCAGCACTGACATCCTGAATTCTGAATTTCCATCACTGATGTCTTATGCTGTCTCTTCCCTGAAGCTGTCAAGATAAGTCTGGAGTCCTCAGGCTGGAGAGGGAGAGATTTCTGGCATGAGAAAAGAGAATTTCCCCCCTTGGAACAGGAAAGGAGATGGAAAAATATCTTGAGGACAGTTTCACAGCCTCGACATCCTTAGAGATCACCTGTCAGACTGCACAGATAACCTGTGACCATCGTGGGGCAAGCACCAAAGAAAGGCACAGATGTGAGGCAGAATTTGGGAGGTATTTTGGTTTGTTGAGGTTGGGGGTTTTTTGTTGGGTTTTTGGGGGTTTGGTTTGGTTTGGTTTTTACTCAAGTTGCCAGTGATGTACTGCTCAGTGACTCCTGCTAGACCATTAAGTGGTGTGATCTCCCATATTTCCATAATCAGGTGGGCATATTTGATGCTTATTTTGATATATAAGAAAATAACCAAGTAGGCGAGTTAGACTTTTAACCTGTGCTTTTGGGTGGTGCCACAGTGTCAGTATTGGTGGATAGTGTTGCTAACAAGTTCATGTATGGATGAATTTGGGTTTTATTTAAAGAGGCAAAGAGATGAAGTTCCTTATTTCTGGAATATTATGGCTGTATTCCTGGTATGCCCAGGTATCTCCCTTTCCCCCTTCTTCCTTCTTTCCCAGGCTGCTGGGACTGCTGTGCTGGGTACACTGGATGATGTGATGATGTCTCCTGTCAGTTTTTCACAGTTAGGCATCCCCAGCATCCCACACCCTGCTCAGTCTCACACTTCCTTCCCCAGCTTCCTGGAATCCTGCAGCAGAGCCTCCAGCCCCCTTTTCCCCAGAGCTGTGGAAAACACAATAATCTGCTAAGATCCAAGGGGAGAAATGAAGCCCTGTGACAGAAGAAGGAAGATTTTGCTCTAACCCTGCTGTGAGTTACCAGCTGATGTATTTTGCATCCTCACAGCATCCTGCAGTACCTGGAAGGCAACTTCTGGGGATTTCTAATAAAAGGAGGGGAATTTAACCTCAGCCTGCTCTAGGCTTCCCAGCTGCCAGCAGGCAGAGGCATCCCTGCTCCAAGGAAGGGGTTCCAGCTGGTTAATCCAAGGCAAGGTCCTCGGGGCATTGGTGCTGTGGTAGTTACAGCCTGGTTTAACGTCAAAGACAAACTCTGGGCGAGATGTAGAATATTGCTGAGCAGATTTTGCTGCTGCAGATCGAGCTGGACACACACTTCCCTTTGGGAATATGAGATGCCATCATTTCTGATTCTTAGGAAAGCCAGCAATAAACCCAATAAATCTGTTCTAGCAATAACTGCAGTCAGATTACAGTAACTGCAGGTAGAAGCCCAGCTGAGTTCACCCTGAGAGGATTCTGTTAAAAGCTTTTCACTGCTACTCTTATTTATTCTCTCCTGGCTTTTCTTTCTTTTTTTTTTTCTGGGTTAATTTCCCCTTTTATTATTCCATCTGCTTTCCCCTGGAACTCTTGTTAAAATCATAAGATACAAATCTTAGGCTGAGATGAGGGCAGATTTCAACAATTAAAACTAATTTGCAGTAGATAGCTGCAAAAGAACACTGTTGTCAAAAATGCCATGGGAACATTGTTATTCCTTATGCAGCAGGAACTCCAAGACTGAACAATGAGAAGCTTGATAGGTCTAGAGAGCACTGGATTTTTAAGGAATTATTTTAAGGAAAGGCTTGAGTGCTGCAAAGGGTAAATACCCTTATACCTTGTGCAAGGTAAGTTTTGCTCTTGTGGATTCCTACCTTGCAATACACACTTTCTTCCACTGCTTCCCCACCCAAACTGTGGCAATTCTTTTAAAAGCTAAAAAGTCCTTTTTAAAAGGGACAGACTGGTGAGACACTTGGCTGGGCAGGGCTTTGAGCTCTCATGGAGATCCTTTTTGCCTCAGCTCGTTCCCTTGCTCCCAGAGAACAATCCCTTCTCATTTTCTGCTGGAATGTTTTTAAGGCTTGCAGGCTTGAACCAGCTACACTTTCCCCTCCATTTCAAACCACAGTTAATAACTGTAGAGGGGTAAAACAACCAACCCCGTTCTTGCATTAGGATAACATTTTGTCACTCTTGTTTAATCCCATAATGCAGCGTCCTCTGGTGTTTATAAATAAGAAAATTCAAGGAGGGAGATCCCAGCATGTCGATGAAAAAGCAACTCTTACTCAGGAGGGCCAAGATTCACCCACAGATTTCAAATTAACCACAACTGGAGAACAAAAATACAAGTAAGGGAAAATAAGAGACAGCCAAGCTGAAAGAGGACATAATCTGAAGCCACAGGAAACTACGTGTTGGGTTTTGAACCTTGCCCCTCCTGTACACAAGCACTTTAAGGACAAAGTCAAGGCAAAATGCACCTGCCCAGGTTGCAAGGCACTGCTGCAGCCAACTGCTGGCATTTCCCCAAGAATAAATCTACCCCCGTTGCCTCTGAGAGCGTATTAAGCAGGGCAAGGCTCACAGGCCAGGCTGCTGTCACCAGCCAGAGGGTTACAGAAACATTGCTCCGGGGTTTAGAAAGGATTGTGTTGAAAAATAAACAGGCAAGTGGCACTGGGAAGCTTTCAAGTATCAAGTTTGCACACTTGTGGCTGGCTGGATGGTTCTACAAAGCACCTCGGGTAGGGGGATGGTTATTAAAACAATAGATTAATGTACATGTAATGATTGTAAGACAAGTGCATGCATAAGTCAGAAATACTGGCTCTATTGTATTTTCATAGTGCTTTTGTGCCTTGCCTGGCTGGAATTTGGTCTCTTTCACCTGGACTTCCAGTGCCACAGAGGCCCCTCAGCTGTGTCTGCCTCGGAGAACGTGCACTGAGCGTTTCCTCACCCTCATTCCTGTAAGTACTTCAAAACCATCTCTTTAGTGCTCAGATATCCAACGCTCTCCATCATTGCTATATTTGTGATAGCAGCTGGCAGTTAACAGATAAAGAAATGATGTTGATTGTTTTCCCTGCCCATGGGAGCACAGAAGATGCTTTGCCTTAGGTCCTGTGCTCCTGAGCAAATACAAAGGGCACCACTGAGCTGGTGCATCAGGAAAGTGATGCAGAAGTGCAAGCAGGGCGGGAGAAGCACGCAGAGCTTTGATGCTGAACAGGTTTTGGGTTAAGGCAGGTGTTTTGTTGGGGCACAGTTAGCACATCCTCTGCTCCAGGGATGTGTGAGCATCCCTGCACCAAGCTGATGCAGAACACTGCATCCAGCTCTGGGTTCCTGGTACAGGAAGGAGCTGTTGGAGCGAGTCCAGAGGAGGCACCAGGTTGATCAGAGGGATGGAGCAGCTCTGCTGCGAGGAAAAGCTGAGAGAATTGGGATTGTTCAGCCTGGAGAAGAGAAGCTTCAGGCTGACCTAATTGCAGCTTTCCAGTACCTGAAGGGAACTTACAGAAAAGATGAGGCAAGACTATTTACATGTGGACATGTGACAGGACAGGGGAGAATGAGAGAGAATTGAAAGAGAGTTG
Organism: Acridotheres tristis; assembly: GCA_037013685.1. Taxonomy (NCBI): domain Eukaryota; kingdom Metazoa; phylum Chordata; class Aves; order Passeriformes; family Sturnidae; genus Acridotheres; species Acridotheres tristis. Next base: position 988,601 of record CM072887.1, on the reverse strand, counting down.
GTTCAGACTGGATATGAGGAAGAAATTCTTCTCTGTGAGGTTGGTGAGGCCCTGGCACAGGTTGACAGAGAAGCCCCATCCCTGGAAGTGTCCATGGCCAGTTTGGACAGGGCTTCGAGCAACCTGGGCTAGTGAAAGGTGTCCCTGTCCGCGGCGGGGAGAGGAACGAGATGCTCTTGCATTCTGTGATGCTCTAGCCCACATTCTGCGCTGCTCCACCCGAGCGGGAGCAGCGGGAACGCAGCGCCAGTGGGGCTTAGGGGAGCTCGGTGCCGCCTCCCCCGAGCCCGCCTGTGCCGGTGCCTGGCGGTGCGGGGGGGCTGCGGCTCCGGCCCCGCCGCGGCGGAGGGAGCGGAGCGGAGCGGAGCGGGGAGGGGCCGGGCAGGGCCGGGCCGCGCCATGGCGGGGCGGGCGGCGCTGAGGCGGCGGCGAGCGGGGCCGGGCGGGAGCCCTGAGGCGGCGGTGAGGGGGCGGTGAAGAGGCAAGGCGGGAGCCCCGCGGCTGTGAAGGAAGGGGCCGGGCGGCGATGAACGGGTCAGGGCGGTGATGAGCGCGCTGTGAAGGGGCAGGGGGCCATGAGCGGGTTGTGAAGGAAGAGGCCGGGCGGCGATGAACGGGCTGTGAAGGGGCCGGGCGGCGATGAATGGGTCAGGGCGGCTGCCGGCCGGGCCCGCGGAGCAGCTGGGCGCGAACGGCAGCGGCCCCGCGGAGCTGCGAGAGGGCACCCACGCCGCCACGCTTGCCGCCTGCGCCTCCCTGCTGGCCCTCGTCTTCTGCCTCGGCTCCTACGGCAACCTCATCGTGCTGCTCTCCTTCTTCGACCCGGCCCTGCGGAAATTCCGCACCGACTTCGACTTCATGATCCTCAACCTCTCCTTCTGCGACCTCTTCATCTGCGGCGTGGCCGCCCCCATGTTCGCCTTCGTGTTGTTCTTCGGCCCGGCCCGTGGCGTGCCCGGCGCCTTCTGCTTCACCTTCCACCTCACCAGCTCCGGCTTCATCATCATGTCGCTCAAGACGGTGGCGGTGATCGCGCTGCATCGGCTGCGCATGGTGCTGGGCAAGCAGCCTCACCGCGCCGCCTCCGCGCCCTGCTCGCTGCTGCTCACGCTGCTGCTCTGGGCCGCCAGCTTCACGCTGGCCACGCTGGCCACGCTGCGCACCCGCGGCTCCCGCCTCTGCCTGCCCATGGCCAGCCTGCCCAGCGGGCAGGGCAAGCTCATCCTCTACCTCTACGTCACCGACTTCATCTGCTGCGTGGCCGTGGTGTCCGTGTCCTACGTGATGATCGCCCAGGCCCTGCGCAGGAACGCGCGGGCCAGGAAATGCCCGCCCGCGGTGGCCGTGGGCACGGCCAGGGCTCAGCCGTTCGCGGGCCCAGAGCTGTACAGGACCCAGAGCTGCACCAAGCCGCCCCACGGGCACGCCAAGCTCACTGGCCGGCTCCCACTGGCCTCGGCCGTCAACCTGGCCACGGCCAAAGACTCCAAGGCGGTGGTGACGTGCGTGGTCATCGTGCTCTCCGTCCTGGTGTGCTGCCTGCCCCTGGCCATCTCCTTGGTGCAGGACATGCTGTCCGGCAGCGGTGGCTTTGTGCTCTACCAATTCGAGCTGTGTGGGTTTACCCTCATTTTCTTCAAGTCGGGATTAAATCCCTTTATCTATTCCCGCAACAGCGCGGGGCTGCGAAGACGCGTGCTCTGGTGCCTGCAGTACGCAGCCCTGGTCTTCTTCTGCTGCAAGCACAAGACGAGGCTTCGAGCCATGGGCAAAGGCAGCCTGGAGGTCAACAGGAACAAGTCGTCCCACCACGAGACCAACTCAGCCTACATGTTGTCTCCAAAGCCTCAGAAGAAGGGTTTGGAGCAGGCGTGTGGCGCCAGCCACTCCAAGGACAGCATGCTGAGCGCCAAGGCATCCGCGGGGCAGCAGCAGCACTACGGGCAGAGCAGCTCCACGCCGATGAACACACGGGTGGAGCCCTACTACAGCGTGTACAACAGCAGCCCCTCAGCCGAGGTGAGCACCCCGCACAGCCTGCAGCCCGCGGGCTCCTCCTTCGCCTTCGCCAAGCCCTGCGGCCCCGCGCTCCATCACTGCGGCAGCGCGGCGCGGGACTGCGGTGCTGTTCCCACCAGGCACATCCCGCTGCCCTCCGTGTAGCCCTGGCTCCGCCTGGCCGTTCCAGAGATTCCCCTGCTCTGCTTTGGGGAGGAATGGCTCCAAACTCCACGGTACTGCTGCCGTTCCCGTTTGCTTTTGAAGCAAACGCGGAGCTGCCGCCTCCGTGACGCGCTCTGGAGTTCCCCTGGAGAGCCAGCAAGGCTCCAGCCAAGGGATGTTTTACATTTGGAGTTGTTGCACGAGGGTGGTTTTGTTACTGAGTTTTACTGTCGGGCAAGTAAAAAAAAAACTAGATGCCATGATTATGTGGTTCATTCTTGTCATAAGGCCAGGTTGGAGGGGGCTCAGAGTAACCTGGGACAGGGGAAGGTGTCCCTGCTCATGGATCAGCTTTAAGGTCCCTTCCAACCCAAACCATTCCATGATAACACCGAGTACATAAAAACCTTATATTTTCAGGAAGAGTTGGGATGATGCTTGGTACTATTTGAGTTTAAACTCTCCCCGTTGCAGACGGTTGGAAGAATCAATGTTTTTCAGTACTAACAAAAGTCCTTTATCTTCACGGAGTGAAACCTTGGTTCTGGTGAGGTAAATGGCAAAATTTCCATGAACTCAGCTGAAGTTCAGGATTTCAATTTTGGCTTCAAGTGGGACAAGGCTTTGTTTGGTCAGTGTTATATTTCCACTGGGGAGGGATATTTGGGAAGTGTGGCACTGGAATAAACCTCTGCAGTACATATATTAATTATCTGCTGGGCCCTGATTTTAATGATGGTGGCATTCTGTACCCTAAAATAACTTGGAGAAGTGTTTTACATCTGATAAAAATAACTGTGCACTACCTAATTATTTGCATTACTCGAGGATAAAGGTGAATTTTGCAATATTATGTGACTGATACACCAGGAGGAGCACAGTCACCTCTGGAATTCCCTCACTGGTCAGCTGTCAGACACAGTCGTGTTGCTGCTTGCTCTTTTGCCATGACTTTGTATAAATTAGGATTTATACAAAGGCAGAACTGACAGCTATTAACATTTCTAAAACCAGAATGACAAGTTTTTGTGGTTTTGTTAAGTCTGACATCAATTTGATTTCATCTGTCTGTTTAGAAATTTTGTCTGTTGGCTATACACAGTGAGCAAATCACAGAAGTTAAGTATTTTTTTAATAAATTCACCCATTTATGTTGTATCTTATTGTGGGAATTCCCTGGGAGACAGGACAATTCAGAGGCATTTAAATTCCTGGTACTTCTTGCTCTAAGTGGCCAGATCTCTTCCAGACAAGCAATCACCTTTCAGCTTCTGTGGCCTTTAGCAGAGCCTCAGTGTCTCCAGAATAATTGTGCCACAGGCTTTTGATGCCTTGCTATAGGAAAGTGCCACATCTTCAGGAAAATGACAGTGATGGGAACGTGATTTGTTACTTTAGAAACAAAAAATGTCCACATCATTGCTGTCTGTGAGTTGTTGGTTCAGGCTTTTTGTTAACTAAACTGTTCTCAAGGTTCTCCTGGAACGCTGTTCTTTGTTTAACACTGAATATGAATTAATTCTGAATAATTCAAACCAGCTTTCTTGCAATAAAATCAGTGTGAACAACTTTCTAATACAAATTTAAAATGGAAATTATTTCCATAAGTCTGTTCCCTCTGCCCAGATTTTTTTCCTCTAAATGAATCATGTGGTTCTTTGTAAACCAAGTATAAAAGATAATGAAAAGATCTTGTTTGGCTGTTCTGTATTTGAATCTCTCCTCAGTACAAATTGTACTGGAAGGAAAAATATACATGAGGTAGTTTGGGGGGTTTGCTGTGTGTATGTGCAGCTTCTCCTGTGCCTTTAGAACTTCATCACATGTTTCAAAATTAAACCACTCACACGTCATAAAACATTTGCATTGAATATTCACGTGGGAGTAAAGCAAGAAGGGGCCAAGCAGGAGGTTTTATTGCCTTTGTGTGACAAAAGAACTGAAGTCCCATCAAAGCTGTACTGAATAGCTGTTTTGTGGGAGGTTCATGGATGTAGTAAATTGAGATTGGACTTTGAAAGCAGGTACAACTTTACAGTGAATCGTGGACTGAAATAATCAAAATTTTGATAAAATAATTAGTTCAGACTCTTCTGGAGTATAACTTCTCCTTTTTTTCCCTTAGCCTCTTCTATCAGAAGCCTGCTGAGCACAGAACCAGTAAAGAACCAGTAAAGCTCCAGTGAAGCACCAGTAAAGAGTCACTGCAAGGTTAACAAGCAGCAATGGAATTGAGAGGGAAGCAGCAGTGGAGGTGGGAAATGTGTGGGAAGAGGGGAAGTAAGAAATGTGACCACTGAGTGCTTTAGAAAAAGGAAAGCATAAAGATTATTAGAAAAACAGCTTAATTACTTGGAGCTCATTAATCTCATTAACAGGTGATTTCTGGTTGCTTAAATGAGCAAAAATATTTGTAGTGTTTTTATAGTTCACAGTCTTTTTAAGCTCTAGATCTCTGTGGTGTAAAGAGTTGGCTTTTTCAGCTGCTGGCCTGCAGGATTGTGGGTTTTATCCTAAAATATAAAACCTCAAAGCTGATCAGAGTCTGTGTTCCTCCAAACATGCTGCATTCCTGGATTTGGGATTTTCTACTGGGAAGTTGTTTGTGTTTGCTCATCATAGGAGCAAGTTCAAGTCCTGCTAAGCTAAATCATTTGTCCTCACCTGTTGTTTATTTTCTGTCACAGTCTGTTGATTTCCCTTGAATGTCAAAGTTAGATCAGCTGAATTTCTTTTGTTTTTTTTTCCTAAGCACAATAAATAAAATTATCAAGTGGCATATGGTGAGGGCAAGGACCATGCAGAGGTAGCACTGAATCCACTGGAAATGGGTCAGGGTGACTGTGTAAGGTGGAAGTTTCCTAAACCTAAATAATAATGTACAGAACTTGCTTATTCTCCAGAGTTTTGTGATTAAACAAAATTCACCCCAGTTATTTAACAGCAGAGACCACCACACTCAGCTGGTCTTTTCTGTACTCTCTGGTTGCATATTTTATTCTGAATTTACAAAAGATTTTCAAGTCTCATCTCTTCCAGCAGTCACTGAACCCAAAGTCTGTAGCAGTGTGGGTTTAGCCTCTCTCAGAGGGCTCAATTAAGTCCATCTTTAATCTTCCCTTGCCAGAGCACAGAAAGGAGCTGCTCCCTGTGTACCAGCCTGATTTGTGGCTCTCTTACCTGCACACAGGCGGGTGTGTTCCCACCTTAAGCTGTCCCAGAACCAGAAATCTCTTGTCCAGTCCTTAGACACCACTTCTCACTGCCACACCACCTCAGGAAGGCAGCAAGGACATGCACTGTGACTTGAGCAGTTATTTTTTTCAGGTGACATCCACAGCACCCACAGAAATGCTGGGAATAGCTGGACAGATCCAAACATCCAGGAGGAAAAGGCTTTTAATCAGTGCTCAGGTGTTATCCCTTTGGGATTCTTTATCAGAGGGAATAACGGGTGTGCTGCAGTCCCCCTAGGAGCCTCTCCTGGGACTGATCCAAACCCCTGGGCATCACAGCAGCCTCTGCAGGAGGTAAATGCTTTTATCTGAGCACAGGCTTTCCAAGCACAGCTCTCAGGGTTCCCTGGGTCTCATTCCAGCTCCTGCATTTCCAGAGCGGATCCGTTCTCCGCTCTCAAGAGCGGCTCGTTGGTTGTTTTTAGGACAGCTTTTAGCTGATGCCAGAACATTTTCTGCTTGTGTTCCTCAGGGCTCCACTTCAAGTAGGTTTTCCTTCTCAGCAGTTTCCTGAGTTTGCTGAATTTCTGTGGGACACTGTGGGGTGGGAGATCTTCCAGCACGATCATGATGAGGGAATCCAAGTTCTCATTCAGGACCCGGTGTTCAGCAAAATACAGCTCATACTGGCACCAGCAGCTGTTCACAAAGCTGGGAGAGAGAACAAAAAGCACTTTATGGCTGTTCTCTATGCAGTAAAAAATGTTCCCAAGCACAGGATGCCCTGGTTTGAAATCCCTCTCATGGTAACATATCCTGAACCCGTCATTTTCCAGCTTTTCCAGCAGGTTCTCTTTGGTCCAGCCGGCGTCGTGCTCGCTGTAGGAGATGAAGGCGTCGAAGAGTTTGTTTTCTGGCCTCTTCTCATACTGCTTCCTCTTGGCCATGCACCAGTACCAGCCCATCCTGATGTACCAGGGCCCATCCAGCCGCCAGCAGAGCATGGTGAGGGCCAGCACAGCCAGGCCAGCAGCTCCAGCAGTCACGGCCAGCTGGACACCCAGGGAGCAGCGCAGCAGAGTCAGGTGGCTGCTGCCCACCAGGGAGCCCCGGCGCTCCGGGGGGAAGCTGCACCTCACAGCCCCCCTGCCCCTGATCTCCAGCTGGGGCTTGTGGATGTAGACATTCACAAACCAGTACAGATCACAGGTACAGAAAAAATGCTCCCCTTGCACAGTGAGAAGCCTGAGGCTCGTCAGAGGGCCAAACGTGGCCTCCACGATGGTGGTGATGGCGTTGTCACTGATGTCCAGCTCAACCAGAGAAGCTGGGAGAGAGCCAGGCTGCAGGAAAGAGATCTTATTCCCTGATAGATTCAAATACTTCAGTCCTGAGAGGGATTCCCCAAAGCTATCAGGCAGCTCTGGGATCAGGTTGTGGCTGCTGTCCAGGCTGGTCAGTGCAGGAAGGTGGCCAGCAGGCTCCAGACGTGTGATCAGGTTCCCAGAAACATTGAGATGTTCCAGCTTCTCCAGGGCAGAAGTTAAGGACAGCACTTTCACCTTGTTTTTACTAAAATCACATTCTTTTAAGGCTGATGGAAAATACTCTGTGTGTATATCCGTAATTTTGTTATTTTGAATCCTAAATATTGTTAAGTTGGAGAGGGATTTCAGACTGGGGGCAATGACTTTGATGTCGTTGTTGCTGATGTCGAGCTGCTGCAGGGTAGGGGGGAAAGTGGGGAATACAGAAATGTAGTTGCTGCTGAGGTCCAGAAATAACAGTTCTTCCACTGTGTCAGCAAACCACTCTGGCAGTTCCACAATGGAGCAGTTGGACATTCCCAGGTATTTCAGTTTCTCAGGAAGGCTTTCAATGGGTGTCCCAGCCTGGTTCCTGACAAAGGAGATGGCACTGATCTGTACAGTTCCAGGGGGAGGGACACATTTTGGAAGTGTATTCCCGCTTTCTGAGAATGCTGTGTAGATGAAATGGTTTCCTTGAACATACATTTTTTCCAAGTTAAACAATTTTGGAGCAAAATTCGGAGGTATTTGGCTGATGTTGGTGAAGGACAAATCAATTTCCTTGATGCTGGAAGGGAGGCACAGCCTATCTAGGCTGTTGATGGGGTTGTGGCTGATGTTTAGGAACAAAAGCTGGTGGGATGGGAACTTACAGAAGAACTCGGCATCCAGGATGTTAATGGTTAACTTGTTGAAGCTGGCATCGATGGACAGCGTGTTTTGCATTGGGAAGAACAGGGAAAACAGTGACAGAAGATCCCATTCTATGTTGTTGTGACTGATGTCAAGCTCCAAAATCCTGCCCAGCTGGGCTTGGCAGAGATCCTCATCCAGTTTTAACATCAGCTCCTCCTGGGAGAGGTTGCTGTGGGACAGGTTGAGTGTCCCATTGATGGGAATTCCACAGAGGGTGGGCTCAGCTGTGGCTGTAGGAAGAGCTGTTGTGTTCCTCTCTCCCCTCCGGAGCAGATTCCCTGTGCTTCTCCTGAGCCTGGGCCTGAGGATTTGCAGGAGGGACAGAACTCCAGAACGTGGCAGCTCCTCAGTGGGAGCAGAAGGCTCCAGAACAGCCCCCGAGGATTTGGCAGAATTCTTGGAAAGCTGCAAAGACCTCGGAGTTTTGCCAGCAGGTGAGACCTTCAGGTGGGGTGGGAGATCTGACAGAAGCAGCTTCTCATCATTAAATGATAAATCCACAGAAACCAGGCTGAGCAGACTCTGGAACGCTCCAGGCTCAACAGCCCTGATCCGATTGTAGGAAAAGTCCAGAACTTCCAGCCAGTCAAATCCTTCTAAGTCTCTCTGGGTAATTTTTTCAATGGCATTGTGTGAGAAATTGAGAGCTCTTGCTGTTTTTGGAGCTTGTGCTTCTGAGACAGAGGAGAGATTTGAATAGGAGTAGTTATAAACCAGGAAAGCTGGAGGTGTTCTCCACGTTAGGAGTCCATGTGCTCTGCTGAGTAAGAAAGGAATGAAGTAGAAATGAAGGCAGCCAGAAAGGGTCCTCATCCTGGAGAAAACAAATGTTAATTCCATCTTTATAATATGTTGATGAATATCCTTAAAAATAATCCTAATTTACTTGAAGTCCAGAAATTGTTTCATTAGTTGTATCCATGAATCCCTTTTTATCAAGCAAAATAAAACAAATTTTACTTCAGAGTAAGACAGAAAGAGAGTATCAGAGAATGATTTGAAGGAGAGCACTCTTCATCTGAAGCCATGATAGATAAAGTCTGAATTTTTCTTTCTTTTCTTTCCCAGGCAGCCCCTGCAATACCATCTTCCCCCTGCAAAACCTGAAATTTCCTTCAGGGCTCCGTGAGGCTCAGGTTTTACATCTCCCATCCCGGTGCACGACAATCAAGTAAGTCTGACCCCTCCAAAACCTGTTCAGCCGCTTCAGTGACGCCCCAGGGAGCTCCACGTGATTGTTTGACCTCGGATTTTCCCCTGATCCCAGCCCCTGGAGCTTTGCTCTGCCGAGGATTTACCATTTGTTTGGTAAGTTTTCTTGCGAGCAGGATATGGGAGTCAGCCAGGAGAGGTCACTGCCCCAGTGACCCTCAGCATTCCCAGTGCCGGGAGCGTCACTGCCCGGCTCCAATAAGAACAACAATAACAATAAAAATAACAATAACAAATATTAATAATAATAATTTTAGAGTCCCTGACCCAAGCCGTGTATTTGTTCCCTGCGAAGGCAGGTGCAGATTCCATGTGAGTCACCTGTGTCCCCACAGTCCCCCTTGCTACCCACCGGATTTAAGTGAAGGGAAGGGACCTCGGTGACTTCCCAGCTCTGTCCTCACTGCCCTCCCCACATCCCGCAGGAACACCCGGCATAGGAGTGAGCCAGGAACCCCCAGGGAATGAACAGCATCATCAGTTTATCGCACAGCTCTGTCCTCCCTTCCAGCCACCCTCTCATCCCTGTGACATCCCGTACCTGCTCTCCTGGGCGCTCCTCCCTCCCCTTCTGCTGCCTCGGGTGCCTTTTGTGGGGCGGGCTGAGGAGGAGGAGGAGGAGGAGGAGGAAGAGGAGGAGGAGGAGGTGATGCCGGAGATGATCCTCCCTGGTGAAATCCGTCAAGTTTTCCCCTTCGCGCCGCTACCAGGCGTTGCCCAACCCGTGGCCGAGGGGGGAAATAAAAGGTGGAAGTTGCTCTTTTAATGCATCACAGCGTCGTCCCGAGGGTTTCACAGCATGGCAGGTGGGGGAAAAAACTGGGAAACCAAGTTCAGCAGGGACAGACTGCAGGAATGCTGAGGGAACTTGGGGTGCTGCTGCCAGGGGAACCCAGAGCAAAGGGTGGAGCAACAGCGTGATGCTGTGGTCTGTTCTGCCAAAAACAACACTGCTAATGGGACCAGAGCCAAAGGAATGATCCAGACAATGCTGGCCCTGGCTTCACTAACTCAGAAATTCAGGTTACTTGTGCTAATAGCTATTTAGCTATGACCAAAGTCTCTCAAACTCCTCATAACCATGAAATGGCATCAACTGTAACTTCACCTTTGCCTCTCCCTCGAAGTAAATAATATAAAAACAGCTTGGAGTGGCCATCACACATCCTGGGGTCAGTTGATGCTCCACAAGGACACCTGTAAGAACCTTACTCTAAATCGTTACCTGGAGCTTTCAGTGAGGTCAGAGCTTACCTTTATACCACTTCCAATTTTTTTTTTCCACTCTTTCACAACCATCAGTGACTGGAAACTCACAGCAGCCCAGAGGCCCCTCTGTCCAGCCCTAAGGGCTGGAAAACCCAAGGTGATTTGTGCTGTTTGAGCAGGCACTTTCCTGCTGTGGCAGGTTCTGGGAACTGCCCCACAGATCTTCAGACAGATCCCAACCTTCTTTAATAAAAGGGACAGGAAATGAATAAGCTGGGATATGTCAGGGGAAATTTTGGCCCCTGCTGTCAGTGTGGGGTAACACCCTGCAGTTGGACAATTCTAAATCCAGTGGTGCTCATGAGCCTCGGGCTGTGCTTTCCTTTGGGAAGATGGGACAGCTCCATCCCAGCACAGGGGCCAGCAAAATCCCAGAGAGTCAGTCATGGTTGGAAGGGACAAAGTTAAAAAGGCATTTTTTTGGTAAAAGCACACTTATTCCACCAATTTCTTGTGCTAGAATTGTTCTTTTTGTTTCATCCAACACCCTGTCTGTGTGCTTTTGTATTTTTTTTTAAAGCAATCTCTTATTTTGGGAATTGAGGGTAGAACAGGATACAAAAAAGGTCTGAGTGAGCAAGGAAGATCCACACCATGTGGCCAAGAGCAGGAGCAGTGTTTTCATTCCCAAAACAGGTCACGTGCCACTGGTTCTGCCTCTCTTTGCAGGGAAAGGTTTTTTGTGTACTGGAAATATTGTTTAGTGGAGGAGAGCTGAACCTGCACAGGTGCTGCTCAAATCCAAAGAGGATCAGCACCAGCTTTGAGGAGACCAGACCTCACCTTTTCTTATTAAGGTGGGCTTGGATTTAGGTGCTGGATAAAAAGGTATTTATGACCTGGAAATGCACCTGTCTGTGTGAAATAGCTCTATCTCCTGAAGGTGTAGGAGCAAACCTGAGTCAGCTGCTGGTCAGGAGGGCCTGGGAGAGGAGGGGGAGCAAAAAATATTTTTTTTGGAGGTGGGTGTGGGTGCTGGGGCAGCCCGGATGCTGGGCAGGAATAGCTGTGAGCGTGGAACTTCCTGTGGAAGGGGAAGTGGAGGCTGAGGAACAGGAGTTTGCCAAGAGCCTGTTTGCTCACACCATGGCAAAAGCTGCTGTTGGGGGGCACCAGGTGCTGTGGCTTCTGAGTCAGGGATGTGCTTCCCCCTCCTGCAAGGGAGTTCCCTCCCATGAGGGGAATTCTGACATTCCACGAAATAACTATTCTTGGCTTGCCCTCTGATCTAATCACCACAAGGAAGGATGTGCAGGAGAGTGAGTGTGTTGTGTTCCCTTCTCTGGCACAGCCTGAGGGATGCTGGGTGGCTCCAGCCTTTAATCAGGTCAGCTGTGATCCCAAATAAAACCATCCCGAGAGATTGCACAGGAGGGGATCCAGCCAGCCCCTTGTGCAGGGAGCAGCAGGTGAAATGCTTTCATCTTTTCTTACTCTGTGTTGGCTGCTGATGCCTCTGGCAGGCAGGGAGGCTGGGAATGGGGGAATCCTCATTTTCCATGGGGAAATAATCTATGTAAAAGACTCTTCCCCCTTTCCAGCTCCCTCTGCCACCTTGCTGAGCCTCAGAAACTGGGATATGAGCAAGGGCAGTGAACGTCAATTTAAATGCCAAATCATGCTGCTGCTGTTTGGGTTTTCTGCTTGGTGAGAGACTAAAACAGGTTGTGTTGCAACAGTCCAGCAGCTCAGGGGAGTATTTTGGGCGTTATTTGCCCACTCATCTGCCACGTGGCTGGCAGGTTCCGCCCCACAGGCATCAGAAATCCCTGTGCCTTGCACAAGGGCTGCAGAAAAGGGGAACTGTGGTGGGCACATGGAAGTGACCAACACGCAGTGACCGGACACTGTTGCTACAGCCCCAGACGTTCAAGGCTTTGCTGGGTGTTGGCCATTACAAACTTTTTCAAAAATACAATTTAAATCTACTTCAGCTCCTCCTGTCAGCAGTATTTCAACTTCTCTGATCCCTCCCAATTTACTTCTAGGAATGTCTAGCGCCAGTAGATCAAAATTTCCCAAATGTTCTCTGTGATGTGGACACACTACAGGGAACTGGACCTGGTAGCAGGAAGGATGTTCAGCAAAATAATTGTATGATTATGAACCCTACAGTGTTAAATATAAATAAATCAATGGAATATCCTGAGAAGCAGCCTAGAAATAGCAGAATAGCTGAAGAGGGGTGAGGTACAGTGACAGAAGAATACAATTCCCAGCAGTTAGGGTGAGGTAACGTTGGTGTTTGGAGGAAGCAGGAACAGTAGGAAAACCATGAGTGGTGCTGTGGCTCCTGAGCAGGAAGTGTTGGCTTGACCTCTTCCCGCTGTTGGCAGCTGAACTCCTCCCTTGAAGCTTCAGTTGTCTTTGTGACTTTTTCTGAGTTGAGTTTACACCTTAACAATGGCACCAGCCAGGGGCGAAGGTGTCACATATGAGCCAGGCAGGAAGTGCAAGACAAGGTTTTAATCATTAAAAGTTTATCAATAAGCTCTTATATACACATAGTTATACACAAAGTGGTTCACGAGTCCCTCAGCTTGGAGAGCTGTGCTGGTGAGGCCTTTGTCAGCTCACAGACACTGTTCCCATGGGAATGCCAGGAATTTGGCCTCGGGGGCTTTGCTGTCCTCAGCTGGGCACTGAGAGGAGCCCGTATTCATCTGCCGTATCCAGGATTTTACAGATGACTGGAGACTCCACCTGGAACACGGAGACCAAACGATTAACTCAGCCCTGCAGGAATCTTGGGGAGAGTCACTGGGAGAAATGGGCCACCTTAAACATAGACCTGGAGATGGGCTCCAGTACCAGCCCTGACCTCAGGGCGTGTCTGTACCTACCCCAAGGATGTATTGGCAAGAATGAGGCTCCAGCATGTAAATGGTCACAGCGTGAGGGGAGTCTGATTCTTTACATCTGGGAACAGGAGAAATTAGAGAGTTATAAGTAGGCAAGAAGCACACAGTATTTCACTGCTGTCTGCAGCATTTCATTAAGCTGACAGATACTGCCTTCTGAGCGTTGTGACAACAACAGCAGCAGGAAACAGACACAAAACATCACTTTGTAAAAGTCCACTTACTTCAATTTCACAGTCACCTGCCTTGGCTTGTCTGTCAAGTCACAAACATCTCCATTTCCATAGAAATGAGACACCATCCTGCCAGGAAAGTTCAGAATGGAAGAGTTTGGAAGTATTCAACACAATTTTCAAGCAGGCAGTTCAGTGGTGCGATCCAGCACCTCATCATTGGTCAAGTATTTAATATACAAATAGTAACAAATATACCATTATACTATACTATACATTATTATACTATATATTATTGTAGTATTATATATATATATTATTGTATTATATAGCAATAGGGGGTATTGCAGTTACTGCAGGGGGAAAGAGTTGCTCAGTGCTGAAAGATTTTTCTCTGTGCCATATCCAAAGTGCTGAATTCCTCATCTGTGATGTTGACTGGGGGCAAACCTGCACAGGCTGCTCTTGGCAGTTTATTTTATCTGTCCATAACCCAAATTGCCCAGGGCTGGGTTGGTACCTGACTGTCTGGGTGCCATCCTCTCGCAGGTAGAAGGTCCTGGCCGCGTTTTTCCTCGACCACTCGATGTGCTCCTCCTTGCTCCACGTCCCCACCACCACCGAGGTCTTGCCAGTCTCCTTATCCTAAAACAGGAGAAACTGATCACTACAGAGGATTGTATTTCCTTAACAGGAATGTTGGAACCCTTAGTCACTGAGAATTTTCAACTTTCTGTGCTGACAAGCACTAACCTCCAAAACAACACTACATTTAACCTGAGGCCATGTAAAAAGCTTCCAAAATTAAATAATAAAATTAAAATTTTAAATGTGCAATTTAAATAAAAGTGTGTAATACCACATAGTAAAAAACCGAAACTTTAAAATTTCAAAATATAATAATATATATAACAAAATAAAAAAATTTAAAGTTTGTCCTTCTTTTTCACCTTCTTCTTCATAAATTTAATTAATATTTTATAATTAAATTTAAAAATCCACATTACAAACCACAAATGATTAATTATTCAATTAAAAGTAAAAATAATTTAAGTATCACTTCTTAATTAAACAATTTATCCTTAAAAAACCTTATTAAAAAAACCTCCATTTTTAGTTTATTAACTTAAAATACTATAAAACTCACAACTTAGGAAACTACAATATAAATAAAAACTAATAAATTCCAAACAAAAAATACCAGCTTACACATTTAATTCCAACCCTAATTAAAAAAAAAAAAGCAAAACAAGAACTTAAAGGAGCTACCAGAGCTCTCTGCACACACCTCGTGGTACTGGTGGACGTATTTGCCATAGCAGAATTCGTATTTCCACCAGCCAACACCCTGGGGAGAGGAACAACCTCAGTGTTAAAAAGAACCCCTAAAACAAAAGAACACCCCAGAACAGACCCATCCATTTTCCCCTCCCAGACCCTAAACCAGGTGTTTCAGCTGTAAAACTCCATTTTGTTAGTTAATGAAAATCCAGGCTAATTCTGTTACCTACTTTCATTTCACTGTCTTCTCAAATAAACTGAATTTCAACAGAAAAGCTGAAGATAAAAATTAAACAAGCACATGAATTAGGATGTATTCCATGTGGCTTTGCTGCTCACCCCATGGAAGCAGTAGGAGCCACTGAGGAATTCCTTGATGAGCTGCTCATCGGTCAGTTTGGAGATGTGGGTTGTCCCCACTGTTAACAGCTGGTGACTCCCAACAGCCACAGGCTTGTGGATGGAAGAGAATTTCTCTTCTTTCGTTGAAGGCATTTCTTCCTGCAATTAAAGGGTACAATGAAGTCCCCTACAAAGTCTTACAAGTTATATGAAGTTACTGAACACTGAAGCAGGTTGGCTGTTTTGGTCAATTTTAGCTGGAAGAAAATTCCAGTCAAACCCTTCACGCATTTGTGAACTGTAGGCTACAAAATTTAAATCAGTAGCCCACACTTGCTTTGATTTCCTTCCAAATAGGGTGAGTTACAGATGGTTTCAACAAGCTTAAAGACCAACGAAAGACTGACATCAACTCACAAAATGTGTTAAAGGTGCAAAGTAAATGAAACAAATCCTACCTCCTTAACCCTCCTGAAAGGCATCTTCAGCATTTCCTGCTGTTTCTCCAGCTGTTCCAGGTTGTGGGGTTTCAGTGGGGATCCTGGCAGGGACTGGCAGAAGATGTCATTCACAGGGGAAGCCCTGAACCTGCCCAGCGAGGGAAGAACATGTCACTGTTACACCTTCAAGCACAGGAATCAGCTCCGTGCTCTGAGTTTCTGGATCTGCTGCTGCTCAGGTGGTGCAGGTGCTTCCCTGGATGAGATTCCAGGTGCACAGGGAAAGCCCCAGAGGCTGAGGCACTGCTCGGGGCTGTTTTGGGAGCACATAACAGGAAAAAAGGGCACTGAACTTGGAATGTGATCCCTGTGATGTCACTGGGCAGCATTCCCAGGCTGCCACCTTCACCTTTCCTTTTTTACCAAGGTGACATAAAGGGGGGAGTAATGATCCTGTGTGTTTATTTTCAGTGTTTCCTGCTGGTGGCCAGGAACCCTTCCAGGCCTTCCCTCTGGAAGGAGGCAGCAGCTGCAGATTTTATCCTTATCAAGCAACAGAACAATTGCCCTGTGCACATTCTGTGTTTTTTTCCTACTGCTACAGAGGCTTAAAAGGCTCACACAGTAAACAGATTAACAGTGCCACAGATAAGTAAAGCAGATAACAAAGACAGCAGATAAGCAAACCCATCCACATGAGAAAATTTACAGTGGATGCCAAACATTAAAAATAGCAGCACTTAGTAACTCCAACTGCCAAGTGTTTACAAAATGAAGGATTTTGCCTTCAGACCTCGTGGCCTGTTTCAGATCACTGATTAAATACTCACTTGTTCCAACATCTGTGCAAATCCAGGCATCCTGTCCATTATCCCCCCTTGTCTGTATGGCACACCCTTTGCAGTTCTCTTTACACCCCTTGGAAGGTCCAAAGACTCAGGGGATTCCCTCAGATACGTGGTACAGTTCAGAGAAGGGGAGGAAACAAGAAGCCTACACTTAATTTTTGGAAAAAAAACCACTCCAAGTGTGAATTATCCCTATGGCAATGACTTCTAGAGAGCTCCTCATGGGAGGAGCTAAAATCAGGGTTAAGGTTATGGTTGGAGAAGATACTTTTGGTTTTATAGACTTTTAAAGTGGACACACGTGGTATCTGCAGCCTTCAAATACCATGAAGATTCTTGAGATTCCCTCAAGAAATCACAAACTAGGAGGAGACAGAAGTGTTATGAGCACTGTACCGGTATTTGGAGTGGCTGTGGGCACTGTACCTGAACTTGGGGTGGCTGTGGGCACTGTACCTGAACTTGGGGTGGCTGTGGGCACTGTACCTGTATTTGGGGTGGTTGCAGAGCAGCGGGGTCAGGATCACCACCTCATACTCGCAGGTGGTGACTTCTGCCACGGAGAGGATCTCGTGCTTGGCCTCAGGGTGGCAGATGTACATCACAGTGCTGGACCTGGGCAGGTTCTGCCTCAGGCTGCAGGGAGTGCCATTGCCCAGCTCCACGGGGTAGTAGGGTGTCATCTGCCCTTCAATGTTCTTTGTGGGGATCTGGGTGAGGGAAAGGAACAGGTCAGAACCACAGGAGAGCTCCTGAGACTCCTCTGGAAAAAAAAATGTTATTCCTGTGTGTGCAGAGCCAGCATTGCCAGGTTACAATCAGACCCTGTGTGGCTGCTCAGTGTTTCAGACCTGTCCTGGGTCTGCCCAGGCTCATTACCTGCAGCATCAGGCCCTAAAGAATCCAAAAAATCCCTGCCAAGTCACCCTGGCACCTGCACTACACCTTTCAGCATTCCCAGTTCAGGCTGCTCCTTATCCAGAGGATCCCACACCACCCCTGGCTGTGGCTAACAAAGTTAATGGTGTGTACAAAGTAAATACAGACAAAGTACATCCCACTGTGTCACACCTTCCAGTCCTCTCTCTACAGGTTTGTTCCTTCCTGTCTCATCCAGCTCCCTCTTTAAGACCTTAATTCCCTAAAGGGGTAAAGTCTATCCTAGAAGCAGCTGGAGCTCCTGGCTTCCCAAAGTGCCCAAACCCACAAGCTGACTCTTTTTTACCTTTTTGAGCTACTGAAGGTTTTCAGTGCTGAACAGACAGGAGTCTGTGCTAAAAGACAGAGGTGCTTTGTGGGGTCAGCACGCTCCAGGGATCCCAAGACCTTTGCAGGGTCAGGACATTCCAGGGATCCAGGACCTTTCTGCCCCTCACCTGCTTTGGCCTTCAAGCCACGTCACCCCATCCCAGGCCACTGACTCCTCCTAGAAACTGCTGCTCAACCATGAGTGAAGACATTCATGAGATTAAAGAACCAACATGCCCTTTCCTGATAAGAGATTCCAGGAAATTCTGACATGGCAAGTGCATCGTAAATACTGCCCAAGGAAAAGGCAATAAAACACTTCATTTCCTCTGAAGCTGAAGGAAAAAAAGCTGCACTGCAAAACACTTTGTTTACTTGGCTTTCCAAAAGGCCACTGCCACCAGAACAGGCTATGTTCTGTCCCAAAAATTACTTTCAAAATGCTCCCCAGGCCTGAGTGTTGCTGAGATCACTAATCAACCATCACTCTGGGCTATTCCAAAGGCCACAGGCACAAAAACTTCATTTCAACCTGAAAATGAAGGGGAACTGGCAGTAAGGTCAAACCTGCTCTCACTAATTCCAAACTCCAGCGTGCTTCAGGTATTCCCATTGTTTTGCTACAGAATCAGCAACTCAAGAGCTGAGCTTTGGGGCCTAAACAAGTGGGGAAGTTCTCTAAGGGGAAAGGGAAACACAGAGTATTATGGGATGGGCTAGCAAGTCAGCTCCATCTCTTGGAGATTTTGTGCTGTAGGGCTTTGTTAAGTGTAAGTAATTTGAGTAGAGAGACTAAATACATTTTCTGAGCTGGGACTGATAATTAAAAGCAAAAGAAGTGAGGCTCAGGAACAGTTTCATTTCTTGATATTCATTTTGGGAGGGGATTAATTACATCATCTTATTGTTAGATTGGATATTAGGAAGAAATTTCTCCCTATGAGGGTGGGGAGGCCCTGGCACAGGTTGCCCAGAGAAGCTGTGCCTGCCCCAGGATCCCTGGGAAGTGCCAAGGCCAGGCTGGATGAGGCTTGGAGCAACCTGGGATAGTGAAAGGTGTCCCTGCCCATGGCAGGTAGCACAGGATATCTGAGGTCCCCTCCAACACAAACCATTCTGGGATTCTATGATCATATATAAATTGCCTCCACTACTGATGGCAGAAGTTAAAACAGATGTTTTTCACTTGCCTCTTTTGCACCGTCTTTGGAATTTTCCTTCTCTTCTTGATCTAGGGAATAATTAAGAACGAGGTAAGTTTGTGCACTTGGAATAAAATGGGATTTCACAGAGAAGTTTTTTCTGGTCTGTGTATTTGCTGGTGTTTTATACACTGCCAAGAGCCACTTGCAGGTGCAAAAGAGGAAAGAAAGGAAATAACCAGTGATCTGAGGCCCACAGCAAGCAAAATACACGTCAGCTCATCACAAAAGCACCTGGGGTTGGTAGGACAGGCCAAACCCAGCCCTGACACCAAGGCAGGGCTGGAGAACACGTCACTGCAGCTGTTTGGGAAGGGTGGGAATTGGACAGGAAACAGGCAGGTGCTTTGGAAGGAGCAGGAGCTGCCAGATGGGAAGCAGGGAAAGGACACAGGACACAAGGGGCAGAGGGACAACAGCCTGACAGACTCAGCTATGGTGATCTGAGGCACCATCACAACATCCAGCCCCACAAAATGGGTGACTGGAATCAAACATTCCATGTTCTGTGCAGCAGCAGGACAAGGCACCTCTGCACCCACTCCCCCAGAAAGGCCAAACAAGGCAGGTTCTGAACCCCTGTTTCTTTCCAGGGCTAACTCAGGGCTCCAGCCAGGGATCCAGAAGTGGGATGAACAGCACTAAATCCCTCCCAGGAGACTGCAGCATTCCAGGTAATCACTTCTAGGAAAACAATGGTGTCCACCTTTTACACACTAGCCTAGAATGAAACAAACACCCCAGCCTAGGTGGTGTTTTTCTATTCTGTTTCTGTTTTCCCCATCAAGCCCTAATGAACACCTAGTCTATGGATTTGGAAGACTTCTCTGAACTAATTTACAGGCAAAAAATGCTCCAAAAATCTGTTATTCTAAACTGCTCTTGGAGTTTGGGCCTCAGCGACCTCATTTCCAGCCAAGTCCCATTCTAGGCACTTGAATTTTTCTGAGGATCTGTGCCAGGTTCCCTAAAAAAAGGCTCTCAAAACTGGTCAGACAGGAGTAATTAAAACCCAAGAATTCCATTAACATCAGCAGAATGAAATAATCTAAAACACACCTGGTTCTGACAACGGGTTCTTCATTATCATATTCCCCAGGTAGTATTCTTGGATGTTTATTTTCTACAGTCAAAACAAACACCAGTTACCACTTTCCAAGCTTTTTTCAGGGAATTCAAGCCTGCTGGAGGAGTTCAGCAGGAAGGTGGAGAAGGGTGTTGTGAGCAGCCTACCTGCCCTGTTTCCTTCTCCTCATGGTACTGACGGATATGTTTCCCATGGCAGACCTCGTAAGTCCAGTAAGATTCAATCTTAGAAATAAAACACATTTTAAAAATTATCTTTAGATGGATTTACACACCACAAAACCACCCAAATGTTGGCTTTTGCAGCAAAATGCTGGAGCAGCCTCAAAAACAAGAGCACAGCGAGTGGTCTCAGTGTTGCCCAAACAAACACACCAGAGAAGACTTCCTTGACTTTCACACAGATAAAATGCAGGGGAAAAAAAATTAAAGAGAATAAACCCACATTTTTAACTGCTACCACAGCAACCCATTTATCTGAATTCTGACATCTCTAATCACACAGAATTTTGTCAGCAATATTAAGGCATAAAGTTGTAAAGACCTTGTTTCACGCTGTATTAGTATCTCATTTACTACCCCAAACCTTGACAGGGACTGGCCTGCAACCTTTTAACTGGCAATTAACGAACAAGACAGAATTAACATACTCTATAGGAACAGCTGCTTTGCTTAAAGAGAGGCTCCAGCAGTTCCCCTGGAGTAGGACCCTTATAGTCCTTTTCTTCTTCCTGCAACAAAAGGATATTTCATATTAAAACTGACAATGTAAGGACTCAGCTAGAGTCCTTACATTATTTACAGAATATTATTATTTACAGAATAATTCGCCTGAACTCACCTCGTTGCCACTGGCTATCAATGGCAGGAGACACTTGTACTTCTCTTTATCCACAGTGGTCATGATGATGTAATTGTCCTCCTTGTACAAGACACCAGTGGTCGGCTGAGAAAACAACCAACCCACAGATCAGCCAGGCAGGGGCTTTTTAATGCTACTCATTAGAAAGACTCCTGAATTCCTGAGTGGTGATCTAGAGCATTTCCTGGGACTTCATTATACCACAAGCCTGGGGTTTGGTGGTTAAGCTGGTTGGGAGTTGCTTGCTGCTGCCTTCGCTTTGGTCCTTCAACTTCCAGCCATATCCCTGATCTCCTCGATTCCTGTCTTCCTCTAGATCCCCGATCCTGTCCGGATCCCCGCACCCCTCCAGATCTCCAGATTCCTTATCCTCTCCAGATCCCCGCGCCCCTCTACGCTCCCCCATTTCAGACCTTTACCCCAGCCCCCAGCCCCAGCCATGCCCCTTCACCCCCAGCTCTCCCCATGCCGCTCTCAGCACAGGATCCCCCGGGATTCTCTCCCCCACCAGCCACACCCAAGCCCCTCTCAGAGGGCTCAGAGCCCCTCCCCGGCCGTGCGGACCCCGCGGTACCGACCAGGCTGAGCTCGGTGCCGGGCCAGTTCACCCTGAACGGGATGTCGTCGCTGAGCTGCGGGAGCGCTCGGCCGCCCTCGGCCACCGCCGCCACGGCCGCCAGGAGCCCGCAGAGCAGCGCCGGGGCCGGGCAGGGCGGCCGCAGCCCGTAGCCCCTCCGCGGGGCCGGGCTTGGCGGCCGCAGCCCGCAGCCCCTCATGCCGGCCGGCGGCTCCGCCGAGGCCGCGCCGCGCCGCCGCCACGTCGGCTTCCGGCAGCTGCGATCAACAACCGGGGCAGCGCCCGCCGCGGGCAGCGGCATCCGGGGCAGAGCCCGCCGCCCAGGTGAGGGGACGGGCGGGAACCGGGCCGCAGACGGACCGGGAGGGAGGGAGGAATGAGACAGGGAGTGAGTGTTTGTACATAGGGAGAAGTATGAGGGAGCGAGGAATCTGAATGAGGAGTGTAAGGGAGGGAATGTGTGTGAGGGAGAAGTGGGGGTGGGAGGAGAAGCGTGAGGGAGTGAGGGAAGGAGGAGTGAGTGTTTATACACAATGAGGGAGTGAGTGAGGGGGGAGAGGTGTGAGGGAGTGAGGAATTTGAATGAGGAGTGTAAGTGAGGGAGTGAGTGTGAGGGAGAAAAGGGAGGGAGGGAGGGAGGGAGTGCGAAATTTGAGTGTGAGGGAGAAGTGGGAGTGAGGGGAGAAGCGTGAGGGTGTGAGGAGTGAGTGAGGGAAGGAGGAGTGAGTGTTTGTACACAGGGAGAGAGTGAAGAATCTGAGGAGTGTAAGGGAGGGAATGAGTGTGAGGGAGAAGTGTGAGGAGTGTGAATGAGGGAATGAGTGAGGGGAGGGGTAAAAAGGGGGCGAGTAAGAGGAGGGGGCAAAGGAGGGAATGAATGGGGGGAATGGGATGCGAGTAATTAACCTTGGTCATTAGTGGCAGCACTGGGGGTTAAACAAAACCAACAGGGATGGTGTTATGGGTTTAAGGGCTCCTCCGTGTGTTTCTCTATACACCTGTGTATGTATACATATATATATATATATATATATATGTGTGTGTGTGTGTGTGTATATCCATACACCTGAGAACCCAAGAGGGCCAGCAGCCTTCACATCAGATCAGGTTAGCCAGTCCCCTCTGACCCTTGGGAAACAGATCATTGAAGGAAATACAGGAAATAATTGAAGGAAAGACAGGAAATTAAAAGGCCATGCTACAAAGAATCCCCTTATTACAGAGCCTTGGAATTATTGGAAAATACCTTGGAGATCACGGAGTCCAACCCTTAAGTCTGAATTTCCCTCTCCCTCCTGTCTGCATTGTCTTCTGTTAATAGTCATGGATGTGCCTGTTGTTTCCCCAGACACTGTTTGAGAACAGGTTTAGCAGCAGCTTTGTGTGCGTGGTTGTGTAGTTAAGCCTACAGATCTAAAATCCGTATTTGCCCAAATAGAGATTGAGTTTAACCCGTCAGAAAAAAAAAAGTAAGCCTAAATGGCCTAAAATTTTTGAGGCAAAACATCTGGGAGGTTTTTGATAGTGACCAAAGCTGGAGGCAGAACAGTGGCTTTAATCCCACACAGCAAGAACAAATGTGTATATTTATATATTCCGTGCTTTAATTAATTCCTAAAGTGCCGCAGTTTGCAGCAGCACTGTGTGTTGTTAATCATTCTCAGCCCCAACATCAATTTTACAGTGAGGCACAATGAACATATATGGACTTGATGTCCATCCTCACACAGATACACTTTAAACACAACATTTCTGGAAATTTCCAACCCCGTAAGTCACTGTAATGCATTTTTATTGCACCTGAAGTCGTACACACACACAGAGGAACGTGTATTATTGCAATGGTTTATGGATCTGGGAAGCAAGTGAACCAACAGAGCCTTGGAGACAATTAAAGATAGAGAATGTGGAGCTATACAGAATCACGGTATTTAAATAATTAGCATTTTAAAGAGGGAATCAGCCCTGATGGTTCTGCATCATTACTGAGCACAAGCATCTCCTGCCCTGTTTTAAGGAACATGGGTAAGTCTTTGAGGAAAGAACTTTTACATCTAAAAAGAACTTTCAAGAAAGCAGAGAGTGCCATTGCACAATTTTACCTTTACAAATATAAACCAGGAAGATGTAAAGAACACAAAGGGTCAAACTTTTTAGGGGAAAACCACACTTTTTTTGCAATTACTGATGCAGAATTCAGGCTTCCAGGCTGCTACTAAACACTTATACATTCCCTGGATGTGAAAAGCAGGACCTTTGATATTAAGATATAAAAATATACTCGGTTAGAAGTTAATAAAAATAAAAGTTTTGAGGAGCGAGACAAGTCTATGTTGGGACGGATGCTCCATGTGCTGATGGGAGTGCATCAGGAATCCTACCAGCCTAAACTGGGAGTTCCCAACCCACTTGGGATGTCCATACACACCCCTAAGGTTACTGGAAAAAGGCGTTTTTGTCCATACACATCCCTTGGGTTGCTGGAAAAAGGGTGGTGAATCCCTGAAACTCAAATCTATCCTTGGAGCTGGGATTTTTGAAGAGATGAGGCCACAACAGCACCTGAAGTAACAGAGATGAGAGTTTATCTTTCTTGCTGTGTTGTGACTTCAAGTCATGCTCTTAGTTAATTTTAATATTTTGGGGTTATTTTTTATATTAGGATTAAAAATTAAAACGAGGCACTGATAGCTTATGGCTTGTTTGAATCAGGGTGCCCAGAGCTTTGGTTTTCAGGGCTTGACATCAGCAGACAAGGGAAGGAATGATTTCCTTTACAATAAAATGGTTTATCCTCTGCATTTTAAGGATAAATTAACATATAAAGGGTGAGATGACTAATTCAGTGGCATAACTTCATTTCAGAGGAGTTGAATGTTGATATAAATGTTCTACTACACAATTTAGGCCAACCATTTAAAATTCCTGCCTTGTAGTCTGGAATCAGAGCAAACTATCACTTAAATCTATGGAACTTGTCTCTCCATGCTGATTTTGACCTCAAAAATATTCTAAAGATTTCTTTTAAACCTGAAATAATAATAATAAAACATAAAGAGAAGTTTAAGTGGTTGTCTTGAGGCGTAGTCTTTGGATGAAGAGCTAAGATACCAAATTCAAACCCAGAACGCTTTCCTTGCTTGTTTTTCTCTGGACTCCTGAAAGAAATGATTGTGGAAGTTTTGCTTTAAGTTAACCAGCTCCTAATTCTGAATGCAGCATTAATTAAGATACTCAGTATTAATCAGAGGAACATTTCCTCCCACAGTCACACCCCCAACAAAACCTCTCCTCCCAAGGCAGAGCCAGCTTGTCAGGGTTACTTTATAGACAGTTGAGATTTTGATGCTTGCTCAGGAGCTCCTTGACCAGCGTCTCTAGGGAGAAGAGGTGCTCATCCACATCCTCTGGCACCAGGTTCCTGACGGAGTTGGCCAGCTCAAAGAGATATTCCGTGTTCCTGCCGCTGGGCCCGGCGGCGCCCAGGATCTGGCGCGCGATGTCCTCGAGCGGCGCCGGGCCCAGGTAGTTGGGGTTGTCGCAGGTGCCGATGTACAGCAGCACGTCGAAGGGCTGCACCGACGTGTCCTTGGGGTAGAAGATCACCGTGGTGGTCCTGTAGCCTCCCTTCTCCCGGAAATCCAGGTAGGCCTTCACTTCTCCTTCCTTCCCAGCTGGCAGTCTGTAGGCGACGCCCCACACGCAGCCCTGAATTGGCCGGGGAGAGTTGGTTAAAAGGATGATCTGGAATTGGTGCATTCAGGCAAAACCTGACTTTTCTGCCCTCCTGCTGCTTTTTGCGTTGTTTGTAAGAATCCCAAAATAAAATGGTTGCTTTATTCAGGCAATTATCAGTGAAAACTGATAACTGTGAAATTACCAGTGAAAACTGGTAATGCAAATTGATCATCCTCTTTCTGCTAATGCTGAGGTTTTTCTAACAGAACAGTTTCTTGTTTTGTTAACATTTGGAGTAGCAGATAGCTCCTTTGGTAGTGACCAAAGCCTTAATCCCACACAGCAAGAACAAATGTATGTATTTATATTTGCCATGATTTAATAAATTCCTAATGTGCCACAGTTACAGCTACAGGCCACTAAGGACACAGAGTTTCTCCCTGACCTCTTAAAATTTATGTCTGAAAATGACAGATTTAAATAATGCTGAATTTGAAGGAATTTTGATCAGGAGCCTTTTGTTTAGTGACAGTTTGGCAAGGACCTGAGGGTCCTGTTACACACCTGTGTGGTGTGCTGAGATACCTTCACATTCTGGTTAAACCTTGTGAAGCTGAACTTAAAGCAATTACATTTATCATTCAATGCTGATATCAAATCACATACATTTGATATATCTTTATATCAAATTCTGCATCTCACAACTGGATAGCCAAAGTGACTATTCCAGAATATACCTTAAAGTATCTCTGTGGTAATAATAGACCCAAACTACTTCCAGTTTATACTGATTATCTGAAACAATCGAGAT
Source organism: Acridotheres tristis (assembly GCA_037013685.1). Lineage (NCBI taxonomy): Eukaryota > Metazoa > Chordata > Aves > Passeriformes > Sturnidae > Acridotheres > Acridotheres tristis. Next base: position 963,147 of record CM072887.1, on the reverse strand, counting down.
TTACACCATTGGTGTAACTCTGGGAAACACTGAGAAAACTTTTCCCTAAAGATAATTGTGGAAATGCAACAGGACATTCTGTATAGCAGTACTGTACCTCAGCATCTTCAACCAGGGTCACAACTCTTCCAGGCTAAAATTTAAAAGAAGAAATTATCATTCAGTCAGAAGCTTTAAATCATGAGCAAAACCAAACCAAAATCAGAAAAAAACAAGGGGCAGGAATGAAACACTCAGAGAACTAATCCAGCACAATTCCAGTAAGGTCCAGATCCAGTGTAAGTATTTTCAGAGAGTAGCTTTTGGTGTGTACTAGATAAAATAAACAAATTTTAAATTCTGGGGTGGACAGTGCCTGTGGCACAAAAATTAAAGGCAGCCAGAAAGGGGGAGGGTATGAATGTCCTTGCTTTAGACATGCTGTCCAGACTCTGCTGCAGTTCAAAACAGTGACAATTAACAATCCAATAAGAGTGATAATTAATTAAGAGTTTCACTGATGTAAAACTATCCTCAAGGAGCTCTTGGAGCCTCACTGGATGGAGGGAGAATACCTTGCAAATGGCTTTTTTCCTCCAGCAAGTTAATTCTTGTAGGAAAAAGTAAGAAGCCAGTTTGTAAATACTGAAAATAAAATAGTTGCACTTTATTGTGTAAAGCTTTTAAAACATAAAACCCTATGTTGAACAGTTTAAAATTGCTGCTTTTGGCATCACATCAGTTCAGTGATATCAAAAGTTCTCTCCCAGCATGAGCCATTTATTCCAGATCTGACTGATAAAATAAGGCAACAAAGCTACGTGAACACTAAATGATTCCTACTTCCTGAGGAGAAACGAGTCTCTTCCCATGATACATTAAATATAACTTCGGTGTTCCTTGTGGAATGGTTTTTTTCCATAGCCATTGGTAGTTCTCTGACTTGTGCACTCGCAATGAGCCACAAAGATTTTTGTGAATTACGGAATAAAGAAACATTCTGTGGTGGAAATCAACTTTCCTGTCCTTGCTAGGAGTGCCTGTAACTGTAGCCTAAATTGATTGAATTTCATTTAAATCTAATTCGATTTAATATGAAGGGCAGTACTGAGGAGAACTTTATGAAGGCTCTGTTTGCCTAAGGAAGGGCAGGGTATTTCGTTAATTGCTTTCCTGAGTCCTTGTCTTGCCTGGGACTACCCAAAACAAACATTAAGAAACAAATCACTAAACACTTATCGATCAGAGGAATTAATTACTCTTTGCACTACTGGGAATAACCCTCTGGAAAGATTTTTAAAATACAGCTAACATGTAATTTGCTGTATATTTGTAAGAACTGGTTTTTTTCCTCATTGCTGTTCTTTAACCTGTGTCAGTGGTGGCTCAAGCTGTGTTATCTTTGAGCTCCGTGCAAGTTATTTCACGGTGTTTGAGGTTCTAACGAGTGTTATTTACATGTGGATGAAGCCTTCCACAAGGCAAGCGGTGTTATTTTAAAAAATCTCGATGCTTTTACTCTTTTCAAGCAGGTTTACAGCGGAATTTACCTGGGTGCAGGTTATACCTTTTCATTAACTACCCCCGTGGCTTAAAAACATATGAGATTGGGAATCCTCACTTGGAATTTTAGTTTATTTTTCTTGATGAGGTTTTTCTCTCCTGTTCCAAACTGTGAAGAATTTTAGAACTTTTAGGTATTTCCTAATCCATGAATTTTCACCTTTTAATGTTAAAATACAGCGGCGGGGGGGGGTACTTAGTGATTCTGGCTTTTCTCATTCCCTGCGCACACCCGCCCCTCACCGAGGGGTTTTTAACGCCCTAGAAATGCCAAACGCGGGCATTTCTGAGCCCCGTTGGAAGCTCGTGGCGTTGTTTGCGGCTTTCTCGCAGCCCTTGCGGGCAGCTCCGGGGCAGGGGCAGGGCCCGGGCCCGACGCGGCGGCCGCGCTCCCCCCGGCCCCGGCTCACCTTGCCCGGCACGCCGCGGTGGTCGGTGCTGCCCTGCCAGAAGCGCCGGCTGTAGCCGCGGATTCGCCCCACCAGCTTCTCCTGATAGGGGAAATCCACCTTCCAGATGAGGGAGCCGTAGCCGAACACCCACATGGCGGCCCGGCCCGGCCCGGCGGGGCCTGCGCAGAGCCGCGGGGCGGCCGCGGAGCGTCGCGGGGAGCGGCGCTGCCGGGGAGCCGTTCATCCGCCCGGCCTCACCAACCTCCCAAAAACCACAAAGCATCTCCTCCCAGCCCCCTCACCATGCCCTGCAGACATCCCCCCGAAAATCAGCTCGCCCCAAAATCCTCACAGCCGCCCCTGCCCTCGAACCCCACAAAGAATCACCCCGCAACCCCATAAACGACAGTCCCTCTGGTGCCTTGGGTTTTAGCTTTTTTATTTTTCAGAATCTCTGCTGCTTAGTGTGTAACTCCAAAACTTCATATTAGGTGTTAGTAATAAGTGCATATTATATTATTGGCTCTTCGCAAATATTAAAATGAATGCTGTATGTATAATGTTGGAAAACTTTGCTAAATGAATATAGTGTCTTTTAGTTTTACTATATGTATAATGTTGGAAAACTTTGCTAAATGAATATAGTATCTTTTAGTTTTACTATTAACAAAACTTAAAAGTAGTAGTGTGATAAATATACTTTTCTTGGACTATAACAATGATATAAAAAGCTTTGGTTCATGTAACTAACTCGGAGACTGGTAAAAAAATAATTTAAAAAATCTTCACATTCTTAGATTATCCTATCTGAATGAAGGTGGGTGACAAACACCAAAACTAAAAAAAAAAAATTATTAATCTCTGTTATCAAGGAATACACCAACAAGAAAGAGCCACAAGGAAAAAAGAAAGTAAAAATGTTGATTTACAGGCAGGGGGGAGTGATTTTGAATTATACAGAAAGGTCTATAAATATACAACAAGTTAGTGCATTTAACAGTCTTCTCTAATTTAAACCTGCTCTTGGCTAGATGCCAAGCATCCAGCCATCGTAACCTTTTGATTTACTGTCTCTCATTGTCTTTTATTAAACTTTTTAAAATCTACCAAAAAATTAAACTTAGTTTTTCACAGTAAATTCTCATCACAGGGTAGTTAAACAAAACAATTCCATTTTTAGCTAGAGAATCAAGGACAACTGGTACTCAAAAAGCAGAAACAACAGAGAGGGAGAGGGGGCTGAGACTTTATAGCCTGGGGTCGTAGTTGGATAATTGACCCCAATATACAGATGAATCAAATTTTATAAAAGTGTAAAAACTCGTGACTGAGATTAATTTTGGATTAGATTGGAGTGTAGCCTCTGCCAGGCTCTTGCACTGCCCAAGGTGTCTCCTTTCAATACATACCTGGTTTATTCCTTTTGCTCTGTTCCAGGTCAGCCTTTCCAGGCAACAGATCCTCCAACTCAACCCCCCCTTAAATTCCCAGACACCTTCCAAACACTCACCTCCAAAACAACCGTCCCCCAAAATCCATGAACGACCTGCCCCAACCCACCCCAAGCAACCACTTCCCCCTAGCCCTCTCAAACCACCATCAAACCCTAAAAACTGTTATAAATACACATTATAAAATTGGTTTTTTGCAAATGTTAATATAAATACTATATGTATAATGTTAAAATATCTTTGCTGTAAAAAATATAGTTTTTATTTCTGCTTTTAACAAAGCTGAAACGTGGTAGTGGGATAGGTAATATATAGATATGCTTGTAATTAAGCTGCCTGTTTAGTTAAAACAACATCCAATAAACATATAATAAAAACTCTGCTACTAATATGCCAACTATCAGCACCTGCTGTCTAAAAAAATTATAGACCAAAGCCCAAACTAAAAGCAATAATAAAAATAGACTAAAAACATGGATGCTCTAAAAAGGTGGGCCCAAAAAGTGCCCATGCTACACAGTTCCTAAAATATGTAAACTAGTTTATAAAAAATTTAAATGTGCACAATAGCTTATAAATATGCAACAGACGAATGTAATTTAAAAGATATTTTAAAATTAACTCTAAGAATAGTAAGAACCAAGAACCCAGCTGTTACTTGTCTACTATTGTTTTTTTATTAAACTTCTTAAAATTTTCCTAAAAAAAATAAACCTTGTTTTTCACAAAACCAAACCAAATAAAATCCTCCTCGTATCTATATTGTACCATCACACATCTCTTTTTTTTTTTCTTTTCCCCCTCCACTCCTTTCCTCCTCCTGCAGAGTTCCATGCCGGGGATGGATTTCACAGAAGCCTATTCCGACCGGTGCTCGGCAGTGGGCCTTGCAGCCAGGGAAGGGAACGTCGAAATCCTGAGGGAATTGATTAATCGTGGCTACAGCATCGATGTCCCCGATAACAGGAGGTGGCTGCCCATCCACGAAGCAGCAGCTCACAATTCCAGTGAGTGCCTGAAGCTGCTCATTGACACAGGTAAGGAAAACCTCCTGGGAAATAGCGTGGCTTTTTCTGCTGAATTACCCTGTCATAGAAAATACGAGTTACATAGATTTATCCTGTCATTGTTTGGGGGTGTCAGGAAAATTAATTCACATACACCAGAGGTTTGTGTCCCGAAAGGAGACAGAGGAGTCCTTTTTCTTTATTTGAATAAAGGGAGAGGCCATGGGGCATTCCCCTGGGATCTCTCCAATTTTTGGAGGACGCAGCCTCCTTTTTATCCTAATTTCCCATCCACATTTCCCTCTCTCTTTCCCCATTGGCTGAGGTACATGAGAGCCACAGATTTCCCGGAATGACTGATACCTAAGATTCCCTTCTAATGTATAACCCTCCCTTTTAATTTTTAGTTCTTACAGAATTCATGGCTTTTCCCCATTGCTTCTTTCATCTTTCAATATCCGGTTTCATTGATGAGCAAACCTACAGTTTGTTCGTAAAGGCAAATATCTTTTTTCCGTTCATCAATCAGTGGAATTAATCCCATTGTTTCTTTTATCTCTCAGTGGTAGTCTTATCTACCAGCAGATAAAACACAGCCTGTTTGTAAAGACAAATCCCTCATTCCTCTCGGGGTAACTCAAATAACCGTTATTTTCTTAAAATGATTGTATTTTGTAATTCACTGCCAAATACTCCTTTTCCCCCCCGATAATGCCCCTCTGCAGCTCGAGCTCAGGACTACATCCACTCGAGGACGTTCGAGGGGCTGTGTGCTCTGCACCTCTCGGCCCGTCACGGCTCCGTGGAATGTCTCCGCGTTCTCCTGGAAGCCGGGGCCGACCTCGACAACGTCACCACCGAATCCGCCACCACCCCGCTCTTCCTAGGTGACACAAACTTCCCTCCAGTCCCACAGTTTGAGCTCACCACTTAAAACTCGAGTTTCTCCGAGTTTAAACTCACCAGGCTTTAAATCTTCCTTGCCTGCCACGTTGCATCTTTTTGTAGCCTTAAATACCAGGATTTAGACTCAGAGATGGAGTGGGTGTGGAAATAACCTTTTGTTTGTGGGTGACTCTGCTTCAGGCAGTGTTTACAAACAAAATTATAAAAGCAAGCTGGTTTTCTGCATCAAGCACAGAAAAATTTGAGGAGGATTATGTCTGTATGAGGCTGTTTCAAAGCCTTTTGGATTTTTGTAATTCCTCACTAATCCTTATGTAAAAAGACTTGGTTTTGACATTCCTGGTTTGGCAATTAAGGTCCATTATTTTAGCATTTTTTCTATGATTTATGTTTGACCTAATTGCTTAAAACTTCTGTTACAGTCAATCCCGAGGGTCTAAATCATCCGATTAAATACATTTATTGATTTATTTGCCTCTGTACCCAGACATCATGGGTGCCATGTTACCTTTATTTCCAAGTCTTTTCCAAGTTTGGGGGAATCTTGGCATCATTTCCATTCTCCAACACTGTTTTGGGAATATAAATATAGAAGGCAAGTAAGAATATAATGGGCAAGTTCAAAGGAATTATGATTATTGTTTCAGGAAGTTGGCAGTGAGAGCTTTAGAGTTTTTAAACCCAAATATTTGTATTATTTCTTTTTAAAACTCGTCAACAAGATTTTTAAAAATTTTTCTTTTCTTTTTTTTTTATTATTATTACTGTTCCATGGAAGCTGTTGAAAATAGACACCCAGAGGTTGTCAAGTTTCTGCTCCACCATGGAGCAAATGTTGAAGGTTCTCATTCTTGGTCTGGATGGAATTCTTTGCACCAAGCTTCCTTTCAGGTAACCTGTGAGCACATCCTGTAATTTTGGTGTATTCTGGGGGATAATTTTATTTAATAATTACTGGATTTTTGTCAGGTAATTTTTTCCTAACCTACCCTAGCAGTCATAAGCTTGTACTTAGAAATATGTTGGCTTAATGGTTCTAACACACACAAACGAGTTTATCACATAAATGAGCTAAAGTGATCAATTTGAACTTGCCTAATTTCTTTTACCATTAATTTTAAGTGCATCTTCAGAATATTGAATATATTGTGGGTTTTATTATTTCTGGAAGACGTAGGGAAAAACAGGTTATGCCATTTCCTCTCTTTCCTGCTGGTTTAAGAATAAAAACATTTATTTCAGGGTTCCACTGACATAATGCAAATGCTCCTGGAGAAAGGGGCCAGCAAGGACTGTCAGGATGACTTTGGAATTACCCCCCTGTTTGTGGCTGCTCAGTATGGTCAGCTGGAGAGTCTGCAGCTGCTTCTGTCCCACGGTAACCACCAGCCTTCATTTCCCTTGCTGTGCTTCCATCTAAATGCAGTTTTAGCTCTGCTCTTGCAGGTCGAGTGTTAGAGGTTTGAACTTGCTGAGTTTGAAGCCACCCCGTGAAAAATGATGTTTTGTTTTGTGTCAGGTGCAGATGTCAACTGCCAGGCCAAGGACAGGGCCACCCCCCTGCTGATTGCTGCACAGGAGGGACACCTGCACTGTGTGAAGATGCTGCTGGCTGCAGGGGCAGACCCAAACCTCTACTGCAATGAGGATAACTGGCAGTTACCCATTCATGCAGCAGCTGAGATGGGCCATGCAAAGTAGGTGGTTGCTGAAGGTCCTGGGCACACAAGTCTGATCCTCAAAGGAGGAAGTTCAGCCCTAAAAGGGAGAAAAATTGAGTGTTCAAACTGATCTGCAGTTCAGAGGTTCTGATTGTTTTCATATTTAAAATGTCTCTTAGTAGTTTCTTCCACACTGACAGGGAGTAGGTTTAGGTGAAATATTAGGGAAAAATCCTTCCCTGTGAGGGTAAAGAGGCCCTGGCACAGGTTTTCCAGAGAAGCTGTGGCTGCCCTATCCCTTTAAGTATTCCAGACTGGGTTGGACGGGGCTTGGAGCAACCTGGGATAGTGGAAATGTCCTTACCCATGGCAAGGAGTGAAACTGGATCACCTTTAAAGTCCCTTCCAACCCCAACCACTCTGTGATTGTATGATTTTTAATTCAGCATCTAACCTGGGTATGATCCATAGCCTAATGAATTTAGAGGGTTTTCCACAGTGCTGAAGCACTGTGATATATTCACTCTGTGGCCATATTACTTTTCCATTTAAAAATACAAATAACTGTATTATACATGACTTGAACAGCTGCTAAATAGAATACTCTATTAAGTAGCAGAAGTAATTACATGCAAATATTGAATTAGCTGGACCAGCCAGAAAAATCAAAGCCTCAAAATCGTTTCTTTAATCTTTCCAGAGATACGTTTATAGCTTTGCCCAATTTCAGAGATACAAGTCAGTTCCATGGCAGAGAGCCAAGAGTGGAAAGAAGTTTTGGGAGTAGACTACTGGGGAGAAGGATCTCTCAGGAACTCCATGATTCACACATGGACAGCACTTAAATACATAAAGGATGATACATCACTGGCAACTCTTATGCAGCACCAGTAAGTTCCAGTAGCAAAGGAACTGGTGTTTGTCACTAATGTAATGTGGCCTGGGGTGTGAGCTGTAAACAGAATGATTTTCCTGTTTCACAGAACTAAGAATTCATTTCATTTGCAGCTCATATTTCCAGTTTGCTTCCGAACTTCCTTGGAGTTGGGATTTAATGTAGTGGTGTTCTGTTACTATAAAAAGAATCATTGGGATAGTAGGAAGTAGCTGTCTCTGGTTTGTTTTAACATACTTCTTTCCAGCCCAAATCCATCCCAAAGCACAATGTTTGCCAGAGGTCTGTGTATGGAATGACAAAACTGCAAATTCAAGGGTGAAAAATTTTCTTCAAAAGCTGCAAGAACCCTGTGGAAGAATGACTGTGTGTTTTAGAATAATCATTGCATAAGATCAGAAAAGAGTGGTTTTAAATACCTGCAGGATACTGGAGCTGCTGATTCCAATCACTGACCGGGTCTGTGACAAGGGCAAGGGCAAAGTGAGCCCGGTGTACTCGGCGCTGTACGGCGGGGACAGGGAGTGCCTGGAAATGCTGCTCGGACAGGGCTTCAGCCCAGATGCTCAGGAGTGCCTGGACTTCGACTGCAGGTCCCCCATGTGCATGGTCTTCCAAAAGCAGTAAGCAAACCTCTCCTCTTTTGAAGTTATTCATAATCATGTTTGCTTTAATTAACTTTAAATATGCAGTTTCCCGCCTTCCTCCCTCATCTGCTGCCTATCATCTAATATTTTTCCAGAATTCCGGTGTGTTCCCCCTTTGCAGACACTCCTCACTAGTATTCCTCCTTGGGAATATTAATGTGGAGTCCTGGAATGTGACTCATGTGCTGCACCAAGGGAAACATCTTCAAAAATGGCTTTTGAATCCTCTCAGATTTTAACAGATGATTTCTTTGTATGTGGATTGAAATTTATTTATGGCCTAGGTGCTGCCATTTAAATTAATGAGGTTTGTTGGTAGTGAGTTTAGTTTGTGGCCTGCTCCTGGGAAGTTGCTTTTAAAAATCCTTGGATACCATTTTTCCCTTTCTGTCCTGGTGTTGCTTTATAATAATAAATAATTTAGGAAGGGGTGCAGAGCAGGTGATTGCTCTGTGAATGAGGCAGGTAACACATGTCACCACTTCTATGGAGTGATGTGCCATCTAATCCTAAAAGGCAGCACCAGTCTTAGTCTCAGTCCTTATCCTATTACCTTGTTGCAGTGGGTGATGATAAAAGGATTTTAATAAAAGCATTTTAAAATGCTTTATTGCAGGCAGACGTAAAAAGTGCTAGGTGTTTTCTGAGGGAAAGCTCATGGGATGCCCTGTTCCTTCTGCTGCTCACAGGTATTATCAGTTCATCGATGTTCTGCTGAAATATGGGATCACCCTGCGTGGGATTAACCTGGCACACTGCCTGTGCCATAAGAAGTTTGCTCTGTTTCGCCGCTTCCTGAGGCTGGGCTGTTCCCTGCCCTCGGGGGAAGAATTAAGAGACTTCATCCACTACAGCAGCATGGTGGAGAAGGAATACAAAGAATGGCTGCCCTGCCTGCTCCTGGCTGGCTTCAACCCCGTGAATTTCATGTGCAGGTTCTGGTAAGCAAGGGAGCCTTGTCTTTATTTACTTAAACATCCCGTGCTGATGTGCAAAGCTGCTACTGAATGAGGGCTTTCACAGGATGGCCCTTGATAATCAGTTGCCACCATCAGGAACAGGAGGGGTTGTGGAAAGTCTGAAATAAATCATTCAGAGTCACGTCTGGAGGCAGTACAACAGTTTTATTTAGGAAGAAAGCCAGACTGGGAATTGCCTTCCTCCAGGGTAGCAATAAGGCATCGCTTCCCAAACTTATATTGAACATCTCTAATTAACCCACAAATTTAGCTGCGAATTGTGCCTGTAATACTTTAATAGAGCCGTGGAAAGAAGAAATTCCAATGGGAGAAATAGGTCAGGAGGGATGGGAAACAAATGGGAAGTGAAGCTGGGCCAAGTCTGGGAGGAGAGGAAACGGATGCAGTTTGAGACTGTTTTGTTTAACACAATATGGCAAAAATTCCAGTTAGATTTTTTTTATTATTATTATTGAAGTTTTTCCACATAATAAATAACGGCTTGGTGATGTTTTATATTTAATTGGGCACTTCAGGATTAAACCTAAAGAGTTACAAAATGTTTGTATTTTCTGCAAGCTGTAGTAAACACACTACAAGTCTACAACCCAGTGACTGAATGAATCTCACTGTCCTTGTGTATCACATGTGATGCTTTTTGGTCTTTTATTCTGTCATCTACAAATACTTTTAAAAGGTATTTTAGGGGAGTCTTTGTTACGCAGGATTTTCTCCATGGGTGAGGACGTCCTTAATTTCGTCCTGGAGTTCATGAATTGGAGCAGACTTCCTCCAATTGTGGAGCAACACTTTTCCCAATACAAGGAGAAGTTCACTTGGAATTCCAAGAGCCATTTTGGTAAGGAATATAGGCAGGAAAATAATGTCTCCATGTATCCAGCCTCCAGGCTGTAGGTGGGAAGATTTAGGAGAAGATGACAATATGATTTAGTTATGTTTTGTTTTTCTAATTTGATTTGTATTTCCAATGAGGAATCTGTCCTGTTTTGTAAGCATTGGACAGTAATTAAATACAAACCATAAAAATCAAACACAACCAAATGTGACCAGCCAAAAAGATTCATTCGGTTGTGCAGTAATTTTTGATAGTTCAGCCTTCAGAAAAGCAGGTCACGTGTTATGTGACTGAAAAACTGCACTTAGGTGTCTTTGTTAATGATTTCTTTCAAAGAAAATTCTTCTTTAAAAGGGTCTGTAATAATTTCTGAGTTGTCCAAGTCATAATGTCATTTAATAATACTTCTTCAGGATGGTTTAAGCTAATGAGGATGTTTTTGGAGTTTAAAAAAAAAAGGGGTTATTTGGGGAAATTGAGATGAGCTTCTCTCTTTATTTCCTTTTTTATTAGTAAACATATTTGTGTAGTGAGAGCTGCTGTGTGTTTGACTTGAGGTTCCATTTTCCAGCCTCCCTCCCTCCCCTGTCCCACCTGTGCCGCCTGGAGATCCGGTCCCTGCTGGGGAGCGAGCGGCTGCGCTCGGAGCGCGCCGTGCGGGACCTGCCGCTGCCGGCCTGCCTGCAGGACTACCTGCTCTACCTGGATGTGCTGCGAGCCAGCTCTATCCCACACCTGCAGGATTCCCTGGAGCAGGAAGCTCCTTCCAGTCATGCTGAGGGACACCAGTAACACCAGTGCTCCGTGCCCGGACTCCGGAGCTGCAGGTTTTGTAATGGGAATCAGGAGACAGGGGAGGAGAGCTGCTGTAAATGTCTGTTGTAATCATTCTTTTCACACTGTAGTTTATACTACATCTAGGAACTTTCCTATGAGTTCTATGGTTTACTTGTTTAAAATTTGTTGTAGCTTTCCAAGCAAATATTTTTTGTTTCTTTTCTAAGTCTTAGGGAGTAAAATGAGCTTGTTCAGTGAACACAGCTTACAGAGTAGTCACAATCTGTCAGTCTGTCAGTTGACACTTTATTCCAAATACAGCATTTACCAAATGAAACCATCTGAAAGTCAAGGAACACAACCTTGTGTCATTGTTATGAATTTGTGTTGGGGAGGGATGGAGCTGAACCAGAGAAAGGCAAATTACATAAGAAAGGAGATTGTTTGCTGAAGGAACAGTTGTTTCTTTTAATCCCTTCTCTTGGTGTCAATATTTGGCAGAATGTCAGAGTTGGAGGCTTGGGACCTGTGCCCAGTCCCTCCCCTTGCATAGCCCCCAAGCAAGGCAGGAAACGTCCCAGCAAAATCCCTCCTGTGGTGAAGTGCAAAAGGACCTGCTGTTCCTGAGGCCTGGTTACAGGGCTGGGGCAGGGACACCTTGGGAAGACAGCAGGGTCTTTCACACTGGGAGAGCCCTTGTCCTGCAAAGGTGAATCTGGTGCTGCCAGGATCACTGGTAGTAGATGCTGAAGGCGTGGAGGATGTACAGGAAGGTCGTGAGGAAGGCGAAGAACTGCACGGAGAGAGGAAGAAGAGGAAGGGTCAGCTGGCAGAGTCAAACCCCATCTCCTCCCAGTGCTCTCCTAGCCTCAAAGGAGAGGCAAAGCCTCAGCTTTTCCCATGATCCAGCCACATCAGGCTGTCAGTGAACTGGTGGATTGAGAAGCTGACACTAGCTGCACGACCCACAGAGGTGAGGAGCTGCAGCTCTGCCCAGCGCGACACCGTGGGTGGCTCTGCTGTGGCTTCAGCAAGTGCTGCTGCCTCTGCCAGGGGGAGCTGTGTGCTCTGCAGCCTGCGGGCTGCTCTGCACTCACCGAGGCAGCACAGTTGAGTTGGTAGTTGAGTGGTGCGTTGGTGCTGAACTCAGACTGGATGGTGGCGTTGGCCTGCAGGACAGCGGCGCTCATGTACAGAATGGCCGTGGCACCGTGGTACAAGCTGTCCTGCAAAACAAGGCAGGACTCGCTCTGTCAGTGCCCCACAGGGGGACATGCACCTGGATAGGGCTGGGACCGAGCCCTCCCAAGCAGTGGTGTCACAGCAGAGTTCTCCTGGACTTCCCAGTCAAGGCAAAAGCAGGAAAGGGCTGGCGGGTCACTAGCCATGGTGGTCTTGCACCCACACCGCTGCTGCCAACACCCCGTGTTCAATGCCCTCCTTACCAGCACTTTCCAGTTCTCGCTGTTCTTGTGGAAGCCAAGGAGGTAGCTTAGGAGGAGCAGCAGGGAGATGAGGCAGGAGGTGAGGGACACGTACATCACCCATCCCTGCAGCAGCGGCAAGGAGACCGAGGTAGCAGCCACAAGGATCCACACCCAGGTCCCGCAGACCTGCCAGGGACGACCAGGCGCCTCTGATGAGCGTGGGATGAGGAAAAGCTCTTTTCCTCCCTACTTCCCTCCCAGGCTGGCCACAGCAGCCAGCAGAACTGATGCATCTTTCCCAGAGCATCCCGGCGTGACATCAAGCAAGCTGGCACTGCTTTCCCTGAACACTCATGGGAAATGAGTGCTCACACAAGAAAGGAAGGGTTTGCTGCTGCCTTCCACACAAGGAAATGTCTCACCCCGAGGGATTCGGTGGAGAAGCCAGAAAATGTGCTTTTATCTGGGGAAAGTGAATGGCTGCCTCAACCCAGCCCTGCCCACTCTTGAATCTCCGGGGCTTGGAATCCCAGCACGAGGAAGTCTCCACTCAGCTCCACGCACCAGCCTGGAGCACGTCGCTCACTCTGGATCCACCCAAAATATTTAATGAGCATAGAAGGCACTGGAGGGTATCAGGATGAGCTCTGTGCCATCCCAGATGCAGTGGGTGAAAGCCCTGGGATTGCAGCAGGGAGCAGGCAGGGATTGTGTCTGTGGAGCATGGGGTGTGGGGGTTGCCAGAACCGTGCACCATGACAAAGTACACCAGCTACTAATCTTGGCCAGTCCCACTGGATGCCCTCTGGACCCAGAAGCAATTGAAAGAATCATGGAATCACACATTACGAGACGCCCAATTGTCTTCAACCCCTGCTACGACTTGATACAGAGAGCAAAATTCCCTTGATTTTGCAAGCCATTTATACAGGATAACAAGAGCTGCTCATCTGCCCTGGGCGAGCCAGCAGCTCTTCAGCCTCTCTCAGCCCCACAGCAGCCAGTGACCCTCACACAGGCTGTGATGGAGCCGAGTCCTCAAGCTGTCCCTAAAAACCCCGTCAGGAATGCTCTGTGCATTCAGCACAAGCTCAAAGACAAGATGTCACTTCCCAGCAATGCTGCCTTCAGGATGGTTCTGGGGGATTTTAGCCAGGAGCGGGTGCCGGGAGGCAGCGGATGGAGGCATACTCACGATCTCCGGCAGGATGAAGGCGTAGGGGATGGTTTTGAAGACGGCGGGTCCGGAGGGCAGGGCGGGCTGCGTGGAGGCTGCAGAGGGACCCACCGAGGCCATCTCTCCTCCGCTGCCACCGCTCCGCTGGACTCCGCTGGCGCCCGCCTGCCCCGCGCCGCTCCCGTGCGGGATTTAAGGGACACGCCCGCGGGACGTAAGCACAGGAACCGGCCCGAGCTGGCACCGTGCCGCTAGCCCGGCCCGACCTGACCAGCCCCTGGCACCGCCCGAGGCTGCGGCGGCTTTTGTGCATCCCACTGCCAGCCTGGATGCGACAGAGACATGGGACTGTGGGACCCCGACCCCACCACGCACCAATAGCTGGAGGGGAAAGCAAAAATCTTCCTACACCTTGCCGGAACAGAAATGTTTCCTGCAAAGAGTTGTCCTTGGCACGCTTCCAACCCTGAAATATTTTTGCTTCCACTGTTGGTGCCTCCTCCCCTTTCTGTTCAGGTTTCTGCTCCGTGGTCACGTCAGACCCCTCCACGCCCTCCAGGCACATCCAACCTTCAGAAACTAGCAGGTAAATTTTACAAACACACCAGGAGGGTTTGGCAATGTGCTCCCAAGTGCCCAGTAAGGCTTAAAGGAGAGCTGCAGGAATTTCTGCCTCCTGGCACATGCATTTTGGATTCAAGAAGCACTTGCTGGCTCATCCATTGCATTCTGCCTGGCCCCAGAACTCCTAGATAAGGGGTGGGATGAACTTCTGGTGGCCTGGTGGCCCAGAGAGGACAGAATGACCCAATTAACTCAGGCAATGGGCTACAGCAGGAGGAAGACACTGTCCCAGTGAGATAGCTGCTAAGTGAGACAGGTGATGCCCCAGGAACTCGGCTTCTGTGCCAAGCTCTTGCACAACACAGAGCAAAGATCAAATCCATGGCTCTTGCCTGACCCTTTCCTAGGCTGGGGGAAGTGTTCTGTGGTATTTCTGGAGGCTCCAGTTCACAGATATTCCAGTGGGAGCTGGTTTTTGGCTCCATGCAGTGGAGGCTTTCAAAAATCTTGTTTTAAGTCTTGCCAGAAAAAACTGAGCCTGGCCTGGGCTTAAATCCCTGTGTGGCTCGGTGGCAATGTCCCCATCACCCTGCAGGAAGCACCCAGATGCTCCAGCACTAAAGAGAAAGTGGATTAATCATTGCCCTCTAGGAGTGGGCAGCACACAGAGCCTGTGGCCACAAAGCACTCAGGGATCAGCAGAGGAAATAATCCTGGGGAAATGCAGCATTCCCAGGATTCCCACCAGCTGCTATTTGTCTTGGGTCAGGCACATTCCTGGGAGTGACCCTGCCTTCTCTTGAGTGGGGGAGAAGAACAGGCAAACAGTCTAAAAACGGAGCAACCTGCTGGCCACTGGTTGGGAAGGAGAGGATTCTCCCCCTAAACTGGCTGCCCTTGCTCAGCAGCATTCTTAAAGATCCCTGCTCTTCCCCTTCCCTGCTCCCAGGCTGCTGGGGGACAGGGACAAAGAGCCTTTTGTTCACCCTGATTAAAACAAACCTGGAAATTAATTGGAAGCTGCATGAGAGGAGAAAAAAGGCAAAATATGACACCTGACATGGCTACAACAGGTGGTAACAGGCAACCAGAGCCTTGTTTAACGCTTCAAAATTAGTAATTTAAAATACAATTTCCAGTAGATAAACGGAAAAAATCATTTTAATCTCTCTCAACATCTTAATTGTGCTAAAATATCCCTTACAATTCAGATCCTACACAATCTCTTTGGTAAGAATTTAATTTCATTGTTACCATGTCCTTAGAAGAGCCTGAATTGTTCATTCCCCAGGATTGTTCTCCCTCACTTCTCCTAAGAAATCGTAGGCCAGCTCTGAGATGTCAAAGGCTCTGTGGGTGTTCTCTGATGACAGCAGGTACTCCAGTGCACCATCCTTCTCCCGGCTCCTTTTCAGGAAGTCATGGATCACCTTCCAGCGAGACAATTCTACCTCTTCCTCAGCCCATCTGTAGCTGGGGAGGAAGGTGGAACACAGCAGAGGGAATACAGAGTCGTGGTACACCAGGACAAACGCAGACTTCAGGAATTCTTGATCTCTCTGCAGAGAAGAGCGTTTGAAAATACTCCAGTGCCAACACGTGGTGTTTGCCAAGCACTTTTCCAAAGTAATGTGCACGGGAGAAAACCCAAACAGCTCACTCTCAGTTCCCAGGAAAACAACGGGAAGAGATTTGACCTTCCTAAACACACATGTGTTATCTCGGATAAGCCTCCAGCATATCAACAAACCTGCACCCTGAACTCTGCCAGCCTTCTCTCAAACTACAGGCACCCAGAGCCTTTTGCTGTGGGGTATTTATATTTCCTAAAAGCAGTACCACATCTTCCCTGTCCTGGAAGCCCAAACTCCTCTCATTTCCCTGCTGGAAAAGAGCACCCACTCCTTGGAGCCAGAGGTGATGCTGTCCCTGGGCACTGTTGTCCCCCTCTTTGTGCATGGTGTGACTTGTAAAGATCAGCTTGGAAAACCCAGAGACAAAGGATGAGTCTGGTAAATTCTCAAACACATGGGAAAGATCCCAGCCCCAGGAGAGCATTTCACAGCTCAGCCCCACGGAACCACAGAGGGGGGAGCATTCAGCAGGCAGCAATCCTCCCCTGGGAGGGGCACATGCCAGTCAGGTAGAACTGGATGGTTCTGAGATCCCGGGGAGTTGCCAATTCCGTGAGCAATCTGCTTTCCTTTTGGATGAATGGCCCTGAAGAAGCAGCTCTGACTCAGAGGGTGTTTGTTCTGTGTAAAAACCCAGAGCCATCCTTGTGCATCAGTTCAGGAACGTGCACAGGGAGTGAAACATCCCACTGCTGCTCCCAGGAAATCCAGCTCTGACAGCCAAGGGCTTTCTCATCCAGCTCCCTGCAGCTGCTCTCTGTCTGGGGCACAGGAGGTTGGACAAGGTATGGGTGAGCCTGGGGACAACCAGGTCAGTTCTCCTGCTGTCTAAGTGCCAAAACATGGGATTAAAACTGTCTGGGGTAGGGAGATCAGAGGAATCTGGGGGCCTTTTCCCAGGCACATTGTGGGAGGACTGAAGCTCAGAGTTTGGAGGAGAGAAGATGATTTTGTAGGTATACACAGCCCCTTTTGTATCCACGGAAAGCTTTTACCAGGTGACTGCTGGAAGCACATAATAACAGGGAACAACACTCTGGGTACCAACCTGTAACAGGTTCTCCCCTAACAACACTGAAATAAAAAGTTACAAGTTAGTTTAGTTTTCCTCCTGCTCCTGGTTTACTGTTATAAATCTGGGTGAGAAATGTTAAGAACTGCATTTATGTATCTCTATTTTCTACATAGATGTACAGTGAGAGGAAAAGCTAAGCAGCAATTGCACTGGCAGGGAGCAGCTAGTTGGAATAACCCTGAATATATAGAAAAGAAAAACCTGTAGTTTGTTACCTTCTCAATTCTCTTCAATGTTCTTTCTTTGTCTGCCCAGGCATTCTAAAATGAAATGTAAAATCAGACCAAGGCTGTGGAGAGCTTTGTCCTTTGTTTTGACAAAAACAAAGCTCAGATTTTGCCTGGAAATCCTGACAAGGTAACATACCCGAAGTGCATCCATCAGGTCTGGCTGGTCCAGGAGTTGAGGGAAAGTTGCTAAAACAGGATTACAGATTAAGTCTGAAACAGAAAACAAACACATTCAAGGCTAAGGAAGAATCAGGATGGTTCTCAAAGTATTGGCACATGCAGGTATTCATGACCTCCTGTCAGATTATTCCAAATGAGAAATGAGCTGTAATAGTTCTCCAGAGCAGGGAAGGTTGGAGAATTCCCTAAAACCTGTTCTGACTGCAGCCAGTTCCCAGTGGCTGAGAGACAGTTCAGCTAGGAGAGGAGACACACAAACCCCAGTGCTGTGTATTGGGAATGGCAGCAAACATGAGCCCTTCCCCATTTACCTGCCAGGGCTGTTTTCCCTCATTTCTGCACCTGTCTGTTTTATACACAGTTGCAATTGTGCTGCTTGCTTTGGATGTTATGGATGAACACATTTGGGTTCCACCTCAGCCTGGTGTGTGTGGTGTGGCATTTTAGGAGAACAGTGACTTTCCCCAGTTTTCCCAATGGAGCACATATCCCACTGCACAGGTGTCCTGGTGCTTTTTTTGGTCCCTTCCATGAGAAATCACTCTGCTCCTGTCATTATTTTAATTGATGAGACTGTGGATAAGATTCCACGTGACAGAGAGCAGGATTTTGGCTGAAGTGTTTCCTTTATTGTGTGATTTCAAATATTGAATGTACACTAGTTTCTTCACCTTGAAGCTGATGGGAAGTTTGGTAAACATGAAGCATTTATTAATGCCAAAACATTTCGGGGAAGAGAGCCAGACTGATGACTTCTGGGAAGTAGAACAGACATTTTCAGTTATCTATTCCTTAAGTGATGGTGGATTTTGAAATAATAGAAATCTTCTTTAGTTGCACAGCTACCAGAACAACTTCTGGGATAAAGCCTTTCAATGACTTCAAGTGAAGTCTGAATCCAAAGGGATGCAATTTAATTCCAGGAGAGCTCATCAGCCTGGTCTGCTGTCCTAAATTATGAAGATCAAATCAGGTAAGTGTGGCAGTTCTCACCTATATAAATTCATATGTAGTACAGTTAAGAAATGTAATTTTTCCTTATTTCAAGTTAGTTTTAAAATGGAGAAAGCTATAAACTAGTTCTGCTGAATAATCAGGGCAGGACACTGAGTTCCAAAACCAGAATTCTCCAACTTCTGCCTCTCCCTACTGTCAGTAAGTAAATAATAATTAAAAAATGAAAATAGAGAGGGTAACAGCCTGAGTACCAGAAACATCTCTTACCAAAGGGAGACTCTGGAGAGAGTCATTCCCTGGATGAACCTGATCTTCCTGCAGTGCTCACCTGTGCTTTGCATGCTCATCCTGTCCTTCAGGAGGGCATCTCCAAGGATTTGCCGATAAAACACCAGGAGATGGATGTAGCACATGCCCCCAATTAATGTTTCAGGGAGAAAACTGTTGGCAAAGTAAGCGACAGCAGTTGAGATGTTTACTGCAAACACTGCAGGTTTCTCTAGGCTATCTGGAATATTTTTTCATTTCATGGAAGCACAAGGACTCACTTCAGGATGTCTTTTGAGTGCACACTTGGTGACTTCACTTTCACCAGAAGCACAGGCTGTTTCCTGAGGCTCATGAACTGCTGGAAAACCCCAGAGCCTGCTGCAGGAATAAACACCCCAGATTCAAATGGGCAGTTTGAAACAACAGCAATAATTCTAGTACAAAAATGGGCATTTCAGTGGGTTGAGAACTCTTTGGAGTTGAGTTAGCCTGGTACCACCCAGCTCCCCACAGCCAAAGCAAAAGCAGATAAATAATGAAATGCATACATAACCAGAACACACTATAAACCCAAACCAGGCTGAAGGAGATGCAGCATTAATCACATTATTATGTTTATATTATATTGAAAAGAAACCACACCTCTCCTTGATATTGATGGGTCAACCTCAACACCTCTCTCATAGGGAGTTCCACCACTCAGGACCAGCTCATACATCCTGTCAATAAAGACAAATTTGAAGCCTGTATGATATTGGGAATACAACAAGTTTGGGAATTTAATGATACTGAGAGGTCAATTATTTTAAAAGCCATTAACAACACATTGTTTCTTTTCCACAACCCAAATATTTTTCTTGTATGGAATTCAGCACTTGTTTCCCTAAAATGGTTTTGAGGAATTATCACTTCAACAATTTAAATCTTCCATATTTAAAATTTGTTATAGAATAATGTAACCTCAGTTCTGCCAAGAGTAAGTCACTGCTGAAATAAGCATGAAGTTTAATCTGTAATACCAGATTAAATTTATCTACAAGATTTCATTAATCTACTATTAATGAAATAGTAGAACAATATTTTAAAAATGAGACTTAGAAGAGATTTAGAGATTTCTAGAACAGTAGAGGTGTCCTGTGGGTATTTTTTTGTGCTGTAACCCAGATAAATTCAGAATACATATACACAATATATATGTGTCCACCAATATTTGGTAAAAACCAAGTCTTGAAAGTCTGAGTTACAATGAATTATTTCTGTCAATAAACAGAAAGTTTTCCTACATTTAATACAATAAAAGTAGATACACTTTATTATTCTTTCAGATGACTGGACCCACTAATCATAAATCATCTGCAAATGTAATTCACACTCCAAAAGCAGTGAGATTCATTCACAACAACTCCTACCTGACTCAAGGTCTTGGGAACCAGTCTCTCAATTTTCACATGGGAAAGGGATAATGCAGCAAGGAAAAGCCAGAATTATAAAGGACTGGTCTGGATGTTCCTTGCCCCAGCAGTGTGTAAGTGTGAAAGGTGAGCTTTACTCTTAGTCTAAAACAAATCTAAAATGTCCACAAACTATGTGGAAATACAGGGAGAGCAGGAAAAGGCAGCAAACTCACTTGGAAGGAACAGGAATCCCACTGGAAGTAAAAAGCTTCAGAAAGGCCCAGCCACAGCTGAGCTCTCCTCTTTCACCTGTTGACTAGGAAAAAAAGAGAAATGTAATTTATTTGATCAGCTGACCCAGAATGAGTGACTCAACCACAATTAATAACAGTAACCACATCAAAATTGTTGTGCTTATGCCCCTTTTCCTCTCACCCTTGGGTGTTTAAAAATCACAGTCTGACTTCTCTGAGGGTAGTTTTTCTGGATTTACCATCTATTGTCTTACTACCTGTTGTGCTTTCTAGCAGCATATCTCAGATGGACAGGCTCTATCTGTGTAAACTGGAGCTGGAAACCACTGTCCATGCTGCTGAAACAGTTAAAACTTTAGTTTTCAAACAGTACAGGACATCGGCCTGAAATAAACCACAGAGATGGAAAACTGCAGGAGTGCAGGGAGAACTAATCCATTGTGATCCCATGGCATGGGATCTCTGGCACAAGTTACTTCAGTGTTGGCACAGGGACACTCATGGCCATGAGTCAGAGGGGCTTGTCTTCTCTAATCAGGGATATTCTCCCATCAGAGAATCCCAGAATGGTTTGGTTGGAAGAGATTTTAAGGATCATCTCATTCCACTCCTTCCACCTTCCACTATCTCAGGTTGCTCCACGCCCTGTCCAACCTTGCCTTGGACACTTCCAGGGATCCAAGGACAGTCACAGCTTCCCTGGGCACCCTGTGCCAGGGCCTGTCCACCCTCCCAGGGAGGAATTCCTTCTCAATATCCCATCTGTCCCTGCCCTCTGGCAGTGGGAAGTCATTCCCCTCTTGTCCTATCACTACATGACCTTGTGAAAAGTCTCTCTCCATCTTTCCTGTAGGTTCCTTACAGGTAATCCTATTCTCTAATCCTGTTCCTTAATGAGGGATATTCTCTAGTCCTAGTCTCTAACTGGTTCCCTTTATAAACCTGCACTTGGAGCAATTTCCACTGCATGTCCCCACACTCACATTGCACTTGTAGGTGATGCCAAGCTCAAACAATATCCCAGTGTCTGAAGACAGGGAGTTGGACCTGACAAAAGTGTCACCATCAAGCAAGCTGGGTAAGATGCCCATCACCTGATACAGAGAGAGAGAGGGGGAAAAAAGAAGTTAATGTACCGATAAAAAATAACAAATTTTGATTTTTAAATGCCATCAAGCACATCCCTCACTCAAAACAAGATCTCAGACCCAATCCCACTTCATATAAAAATGAGGAGAGAGCCAATTCCAGGCAAAACCTTGCTCCCCTTATTATCTTTGTGTGGAGCACAGCTGTGCCACCAAGGAACACTTTGGTGACACTGAAGGAAGAAGCTGCAAACAGCCAGTGGCTGTGTCACCTACCCTTGGAGAAAAGGTCCAAGTTTGAGGATTTTTAGGCAGCCACGTAGCTCTCACTGTGTGGATGTTACTCAGCACCTAAAGTGGGGGAAAAAAAGCTAAGGCAAGTTTTTCTGGAAAGCCCTGCTGTTTTCAGAAAATGCAGGGTTATCCCAGATGGATCTAACACTGGACACAACAAAAACAACCGGGTGAAAACTGCTGGATCATCAGGGTTATGTTTTTATAAAAAGCTGCTCTGCACACTCACAGAGGATCAAGGAATCTGACCCAGGCCCATCCCAGGAGACCAGCCCGGGAAACACTCATCACTAGGAACACAAAGGAGGCACAATGGCAGGTGGGGGACCAGAAATTAGGGACTCAGAGAATTGGAGCTGCCGCCCCAGCCCCTCCCAGGGCCACCCAGCACAGCCCTGAGCCCCAGGGGCTGGGTGTGACTGTCACCCCGAGCCAGGAGCAGCTCCTTGGCTCACCTCACACTGCTTAGGGGCATCTTGGGGCTGCACCTGATTTACCATGAGGGGGAGAAACCAAAGGCAGGAAAAGGGAGGGATCAAGTGCTCTGTGGAGTACCGAGGGTGGGAAGCAGGGCTGAGTGTGCTTGCCTGGCCATGCCCGATGGCCATCAATGCAGTCTGGCCTGTTTTATCATTCAGTTCTATTCTTCTGGGCCAGTGGGCTCAAACCAGACTCCTGCAAGCATAAATGAAGCAGCTTGGGAGGCAGGCTGTGTGTGTGTCTCTGAGAGAGACAGCTGGGGGAGCTGTCAGAAGCAGAATCTGAAGGATCCTGGAAATTCCAAACCTCGTCCAGTCCTTTTTTTGGGAAGCAGGCACCAGGCTCCTTACCCGGCTGCCGTCGAAGAGGCAGAGCCGGACGTGCCGGCTGAGGACCTGCACGCCGGTTCCAGGGAGAGGGATCATCTTGCAGCTGCATAAAGTGACAATCAGGGACACTCTGGTGGGTCTAGGATGGATCTGAAATACAGCAGAAGGAGGGTGAAACCTCCAGGGCCCCTCTGCACCTGGTCTCATTGTGTGTTTATGGACTGATTCTCCCAGGCACAAACGCAGCGCCGTGGTAGCAGCAGGATTTCTTCACGAGCCTTTAGCTCTGCCCCAAGGATGTTTCAGTGGGACAGGCAGAAGGTCCCAGCAGAAGAAATATTCCAGAAATGGTGCAAATTAAGACATAATCATCAGCCAGAAGGAAAGAAGGCAAATTAGGTTTGTGTCCCGCTTAGCAGCAATACTCACAGTATTTCTCTCAGAGTTCCACACCAAGTCTTTAAAAGCCAGCTGGGATGGAGTAAGCTCAGGTTGCAAATAGGAACTTGCTCTAAACTCTTCACCTACAACAAGAGTAAATTTAAAAAAACTCTTCACTTTTCAAGTGATCTTTATTGTGCCAAATAGGACAACACCCAAAATTCATGCCCAGTTGAATATTTGACTACACAAAACTATGGAATTATCTGCCATGAACACTGTTTATTATTTGTGAGTGTTCTGAGGTATTTCATCTCAGAAGCACAATAACTTAATTTTAAAAATAGATTAAACAGTTTTAAACAGAAAGACGAACAAAACATGAGATATTTTAATACAGAAGTCAACAGGAACAAACTTCCAAAGAGGAAACACTTTAAAATCATGAGGAAATTCGTCAGGATTTCACATTGATAAATTAAAATTTAAGGGAAAGAAAACATTTTACACACTATTTGATGGGTCAAAAATAGCCAGTTAGCCAATTAATTAAAATTAAGGAATAGGGATTGGGGTCCAATATGCTGGTGGCCAGGGTGAGAAGGCTCCTTACCTTCCTGCAAGAGCTGGAAAAGCATGGATGGGCGGAATCCTGCAGGAACTGCCCCTGTGGTGGTCAGCACCTCCACGGTGTCATTCTAGTAAAAACAAAGAAAAAAAAGGATAGTGCTGTTCCTGCTATTTAACAGCAAATTTCATCCTAATTTACAGCTCTGTTTAGAGACAGAAACTTGGTATATCAGTCACCTCCTCTGAAGCACTTCTGGGATATTTCTTGCTACCAAAAACTCCCAAAACAGAGATGTTGATTAAGAACAGTGGTCTGTGATATGAGATGCAGTGTTTGGGAAAAGATACAGCTTGTCCACGAAATAAAGAAGATTATGGCAGGTGAAGCTGCAGTGTAAGAGGGGCACCCACCTCTGCAATGGCTCGGACAGCACTCCAGTGGGAATCTGTTCTGGAAGAAAATACAGGGATTTCCAGTAAATCCTCACCTGAATGAAAATTTAACTTCTAAATATTGCTCTGTTTGCAAATGGCAGCAGTTTCATAACCATATCTGAGACGTTCCATTTACCTTTTTTTAATTTCAGTTCCATCTGCTGTTTCATCCACCACTTCTATGTGTTCTTCTGACTCCTCTTGGCTTTCTTCCTCTTCCTTAGGAACCTGGGATTCACATTTAAAATGGCAAAGGGCTTGATTTCTTCCCGGTTCTGTTCTTAAAAATGCCTTCTCCAACCACAGCCCATGTTAATGTAAATTTAGAATAAATTAAGTAAGTTTAGAAAAGGAGATTTTTCTCTCTGTGATGCAGAAAATGGTCCCACATATACATGGACTCCCGTTTCAGATAAATTATTAAAACCCCAAATTAATTCACAACAGCTTGGATTCTTTAGAGTTGGCCTTTAGTGACAAAGATTCTGACTTTTATATTCAAGAAACTTCCCTGCCACAACTTCACAAGACACAGAAGTGCTGCTTTCGATGGATATCTCCATCCCCATGGATAAAAACATGTAGTTATTTCCAAATAAAAGGGCTTTATCTCCAAACAACACACTGCACTGGGACCTATTTTGTGCAGATATATGATCATTAATCTGTATAAAAGAGCAGAGGTGAGATTAGGACAGCACACCAACCGCAAGGTAGGTCCTGGGAACGAGGCCTCTCTCCCCCTTGGAATTTTCAGCTACCCACCAGCCATCTGCCTTCTTGTCATGTATAAGCAGGATTTCACCTTTCTTTGGCATTGGAGGAAGAGACAGAGACAAAAAACCCAAATGTTTAAATGAAAAAGGATCCGACTCCATTTTCTCCCCAAATCCCACAACTGGCTGAATCCCAAAAGCATAGGATTTCCTTATAGTTACTGCTTAACTCAAAGGGATCTGCAGCACAAACCCTTTACAGAGAGATATTTACCACAAATGTCAGATCCCCTTCCTGCTGGGCATCAAAGTTTCCAACAGCAACACATTCTCTAACATTTGGATCATCCAACAACTTCTCTTCATCATCATCATCTTCTTCAGTGTCTTCCTCCTCACTTTCTTCATCTTCACTTTCCTCCTCTTCTTCATTTCCCTCTTCTGCATGAGGACCTTTCTGGTGTGCCTCATCCCTACCCAAAACAAATCAAACTATTTTTTAGTATAATTTCCACCATTATTATTCAGATACAGCATTTTCATCCTGTGTTTTGCTCTCTGTCCTAAAGAAACTCCTCCAAATCTTATACTCTAGCCATTATCCAGCACCCTGAGAAAATCCCAGCAAGTCATCAATGACTTCTCTCCTGAGCACTTCTTTTTATTATCCTTCTGTTATTTTCCAGCTAATTAAGGGGGTGAGATAATGATTTTTCAAGGTCAATTCCAGCCATCCTTTAAAAAAACAGGTTGCATTTTGTATGTTTAAGCTACTCACTCTGCAGAATTCTTTGTCACGTTATCCTGATCCAGGACAAGAACGAGTTTCTGCAGCTGCTGGGAGAGTTTTAGCAGCAGCTTTTCTTCCTCTTCCTTCCTCTGGCTGTAATTCCCCACGGGCGCGGGCTCATCAGCCTGACAGAGAACCCAACAAATGCCCCAAAGAATCAGAATTCCCCAATAAATTGCTCAAAGAATCAAAGTTCCTCTATAAATTAAGTTTTCCAGACATGCCTTACAAGCTTTTCCCTTCTTGGGGCTGCTATCACTCCCTCTTTAGTGACAATTTTCTTACCCTTTCACTCTGCCAAGGTGAAATTCTCTGTTAAGTTTTAACCTGGG
This sequence comes from Acridotheres tristis, assembly GCA_037013685.1. Classification (NCBI taxonomy): domain Eukaryota; kingdom Metazoa; phylum Chordata; class Aves; order Passeriformes; family Sturnidae; genus Acridotheres; species Acridotheres tristis. Next base: position 937,477 of record CM072887.1, on the reverse strand, counting down.
ACTTGGACAAAATAAAGCATTAAAGGGAGTTTTTACATTATATAAATGGATATTAAAAAAATATAAATTAGATAACAAGCAGGGGTTGTGCAGTGCGGGGTATTGCTCTTGTCCTGAGGCATCTAAAATGGAACATTGATTTTCTTTAACCACTTCCCACGGTGAATTTTGGAGAAAACCACAAATTAATCTCCATACTTACTTTTTTCAAAGCATGGAGAGCATTTGTATTCTCCTCCACCAATTTCTTCAGCTGTGTACACCTGCATTGGAAGCAAGACAGGCAGACGATATTTTCTTAAAATTCTGACCCAAACCACACCTGCTGACTGAAAGGTATCATTTTATGTGCTGTGTATCCCTTCAGGTTGAGAATTCCAAGTCCAAACAGCAGCACTTGACAGAATCCCAGAAGAGCTGGGATTGGAATGGACGTCTGGAACTCATCCAGTCCAACCCCACTGCTCAGGCAGGATCACCCAGAGCAGGAGACACAGGAATGCATCCAGGTGGGTTTGGGATGTCTCCAGAGAGGGAGATCTCCCTTCACACTCTTCCCTGGGCAGCTCTCCCACCCTCATGTTGAAGTGGATCTTGTGTTTTAATTTATGGCCACTGTTCCTCATCCCGTTGCTGGGTACCACCAGAAAGAGCCTGGCACCATCCCCTTGGCACCTGCCTTGGAGATATTTATATGGATTGGTAAAATCTTCCCTTCTCCAGACTGTTCTCAGCCCCAGAGGGCTGGGAAAGAGCCAGCCTGGAAAAGAGGAGAGAGAAGGGGCTGGGAGAAGGGTGTACAATTAGGAGAGGAAAGGCACAGAGGGAACGAACCCTACTGAGGGTACAAGAAGAGGAGGGTGAGGGCAGGGCCCGGGCGGTGGGATCGAGGGATGGGATCGGGATCCCTCTCACCTCAGCCAAAGCTCCTCCCGCTGCCCAGGGGTCGCAGCCGCGCTCTCAGCCCGCAGCGCCTCCACCTGCAACAGGGCACGGGGGGTCAGGGGCTGGGGGGGCGAGAAAACCCCGGTACCGGCCCTGGTACACCCCCGGTTCGGCTCCGGTGCGTGCCCTAGTACATCCCCGGTACCTGCCCCTGCAGTTCCCGGCTCCGGCGCTGCACCCTCTGCAGCGGCCCCCGCGCCCGCCGCTCCGACATGGTCACCGGGCAACGGGACAGCCCCGGCGCCGCCGGATGACGGGCCCGGGGCGGAGCCCGAGCGCTCCGTGCTCCCCTGCCGGCCCCGGCAGCGCGGAGCTCCCAAACCTCCCTGAAACCGAACAGCCCCGGCGGCACCGAGCTCCGTGATGGAATCACCGCTGGATACCATCCGGTCTGATGGCAGGATCGCTGAGTTTGGGAAAGAGCGCCAAGAGCAAGGCCAAGCCTTAAGGGGCTCTGGGCGGTGCTTTTTCTCCCCAATAGATTTTAAAACTCCATAATACAGCCTGCAATGAATCCCCCAGCACTCCTTCTCCTGAGATTCCCTAGCAATGGGAAGAAGGAATTTGCTACAGCTACCTTCACAATTTCTTATTCAAAGTGCCAAGAGGAATTCTTACTTCTTTATTTCACTTGTTCATTTACGCAGCATGAGCTCTTTCACCACTTAATTGCCCCGACGAACAGCCATAATGGGACTTGTTACATTGTTACATGTGCCCCTAAGGCACGTTTTCACATTTATTCCAGAAAGAAACGCCCAGGAGCACCATGCGATGACTTTTGCTAGTTTATTGTGTTGGCAGCTTCCCGGCAAGGGCAGAGCAGCAGGCTTAGAGCTGGACAAGCGCAGACAACCCTTTGAAATATGGAAATCCCAGTTAGAGGTTAGAAAAGACCTCCGAGATCAACAAGTGCAACCCTTGACCGATCCCCACCTTGTCACCCAGCTCAGAGCACTGAGTGCCACATCCAGCTGTTCCATGGACACCTCCAGGGACGGAGACTCCAAACCTCCCTGGGCAGTCCATTCCAGGTTTGGGATCGTTGCTTGCATATCCTCGGTTCTCTGTCAGGTAATGACACAGTTTGGGATCTTGCTTTGTGAAGGGCAGAAGAGAAGTCCTGCTATTCCAAGGAATGCTGTCCTCTCTGACAGTGCTCTTTTCCTTTTCTGTGATACATCAGCCCCACTGATTCATCAGGTTGAGAGAACAAGGGAGAAGCAAAGGAGAATGCTTGATTTTTAAATTTCTGTATCTTTCCTAGGTTTGCTGTTACTCAAATTACACAATACCACAAATTCAAACCTTTCAGTTTTCATCAGCAATATACCTATCTCTGTAATCGTCAGTACTGTAAGTAGCAGCAAGGGAGCTGCATTTCATTTATTCACTACCATTCTAAAATTAGACCTGAAAATCACAGAGAACAAAAATCTGTCTGCACTTCAGATTTTAAAAGTTGTGTAAAACTCTTAAATCTACCATCATACAAGTGATCAACAAAAACTTTAAAACATTGAATGAAATTTAAATCTTACCTTGAAATGCTCCATTATAATAGTGACTATTCCCTGCATCATAAGCAGTTTGACATCATTATGTCTAGTGGTGTTAAAATCTTGAGTTTAGTAATAACCTGAACAAAAAAATTCAAAATAACTTAATAAAAAATTATATAATCAAAAGTATTTCAGACAATAATGAACAGCAATAACAAAATACAGAACCCTTGTATTTAAAGTAAGTTCGAGTTCCAAATTTTCTGCTAACGTCTGCAATAATGAGTCAAATTCATCTGTTCAGAAGCTGCAGGTGCCTAAACATGGAGCTTCCCTCATGCTTTTCATTTCCTCATGCCAAATATTCTCCCCAATGCCCCGCAGTCCAGAAAGAAGAAAAAAGAAGGAAGACCTATTCATTCTGACATGAATGAAGGGCTGCCTATCCCAACACACTTCCGGGCAAAAAATCATTTCTGCCACTCTAACAAATCCACTTAATATTGTCTCAACTCGATGGTAACTATTTAAAAATTGTATCAAGAATCACTGGGACACGACGCTCGGAATTCTCAGCAGCTGCTCAGCTTGGCTAATTCAAGGACTTTCCCACCTAGGGAACCGAGCGCCCCCAGCTTGAACAACATCTTTTCTACAAATCCGATACAAAATCGCCCTGGGCTGCCAGCGCTGCAGCTGCTCCCGCACGCAGAGGACACCAGGCTGCTGCCAGTTGTCCTTTGGGCAGAGCAGCTCCCGGGGCCCGCTCCCAGCTGCCTCAGCCCAGACTCCATGCAGCCCTGAGGGACAGCTGGAAGCAGAGAGCCGGAATTCTCCCTGGGGTGCCCTGCCCGGCAAACCGTGCCCTCATCATCCTTCCGCACCTCTCACTTTTCTGGCAGAGAGAGCAGCTGCCTCCTCCTTCTGGCTGCGGGCCATATTTGGAAGGTCAAGCAAATCGCGGCCGAACCACCATGTTGGGAGTGGCGCCATGAGATTTCCGCCCTTCGTCGCCATATTTGTTACTGGGACGGGGAGGCACGTGACCGGAGACAATCACGTGGTCCGGGACGGGTCCACGTGACCTGCAGCTGTGTCACGTGGCCGGGGTGCGGGTTCCCGTCCCTACCGAAGACGCACGCGCGGGCTGCCGCCATCCGTGGAAGGTCGGTGATTTGGTAAAATAGTCACAACCATCTCCAGCATTAAATAGCTCCGGCCCCAGCATGGTCTGCACCCAGAACTTGGCGATGAACGTTTCCTCGCAGAAATCACAGGCCAAAGGCAGAAATTCCCCCAGCTAGGGGGGAAATAAAACAATGGCCCAGCAGGGGCCATGGGGGACGATGGAACGGGAGCCGCAGGGGCGGGGCCCGTGCCGGGAGCGGCACCGGCGGCTGCGGTTCCGGCCCCGCCCACGGCCGTGTCCGGCCGAGCTCGCCCCGCAGCGCGGAACGGGGGGTTCGCTCGCCTGTGGCCCCCCCTGTTCCCGCTGTGCCGGCGGCAGCTGCGCCAGGAACGGGGAAAATGCCTTTGGCTCGGGCAGCTGTGGAGTCTGCCTCCCGAATTCCGCGCTCTTCACTGAGACCGTGCTGAGCCACACGAGCGGCTGAGGGCGCTGGGCTTGTTCAGCTGGAGAAGAGACGGAGCTGAGAACTCTTGAGGCGTCTGCAGCTTCCTCCCGAGGGGCAGCTCTGCTCTCTGCGACCAGTGGTAGGTCCCAGGGAAGGGCTTCAGCTCTTTCAAGGCGGGGTTAGGCTGAGTATGAGGAAAGGTTCTTCACTCAGAGGGTGCTGGGCACGGCCCCCAGGCTGCCAGAACTGCGGGAGCGTGTGGGCACCGCTCCCAGGAATGCACAGGGTGGGATTGTTGAGGTGTCTGCAGGGACACGGGTCGGACGGGATGGTCCCTGTGGGTCACTTCCAGCTCGGGATATTGCACGATTCTATTCCGTGACTGCTGTGGGGAAGACAGTGGCTTGAGCTTGGCTGCTCTCGCAGTTGTTTATGGTTTGTTGCAGTGTGAGGGTTTTGGGGGGCTTTTTAAACATCTCACTCGTGTGTGGCTCCGGGCAGCGTCACCGCTACGACACTGCGATGTTTGAGCCGCCGCAGGGCAGGGTTTAAATCCAAACCAGGGCCCCTGCTTTCGCTTAAAAAAGGGAGGGGAAAAAAAGCTGGAAATAGGTTGCCGTTTTTGTACAGTCTTTTCAAATGTCTTGACTGCTTCCGTGTTTAAAATATACTGTCCTTTTTACAAGGTCGGAATTAGTAAAATAGATGTAAAAGTTGAAGGCTGCCCCTCTGCTATTGCCACTAGTTTGCCATTAAGGTGGTTGCTACTTTTCCGTATTGCTGGTAGCTGGAAAATCTTTTCTTTTTTAAAATGTAAGGTGTCAGTAGGTGGCCTAACGGTTGGAGCTGAATTGTAGTTCTTTGAGGTTATTTGGTGGTTGTTTTCTCCTTGGTAGGAACCAGTCAGTGCATTTCCATCTGAAGCACTACGGTGTGAGCTGTGCTGATTGCTGTTACACCTCACGTGTGGAGGAGTGGAGATCAGGACAATTGATGCAGCTCACAAGCAGGCTTGTCTCATTTCACACTAAGCTGTGCACGGGCTGGCACGGGATTCAACATCTGGGGAACAAATGACAACGGGCACGTTGCCAGTTTTGTTCAAACAAAGCAGGTATGTTACACTCCAGTGCCCATAGCCTGGCTGACAAGTCAGTGTAAGCCCCTGTGTGGTTAGATTTTTGCTCTAAACCAACAAATCACAAGTCAAGTCATCCAGCAGCAGATATTGGAATAGTTTCTTTGATGCTAAATTAGGAGGCTAAGTAGGTTATGTAACCTGATGATCTTGGTTTTTAATGTGGCGTATGGTCAGGGCATGCCTGGGTCTGGGTTGCAGTAGCTTAAGAAAGTGCTGAACTCCTGTGGGTGGCTGTGCTTCCCCTGAGCCCCTTGAGCTGCACGGCAGCATGTGCCACTTCTGGCCTGAGCTATTCTAAAGTCATGGAAAGAGGCAGAAGGGATTTCTGGCAGATACCAAACACCGGTGCCTTGTGGCTCAGGAAAGATAAAAGCACAGTTCAACTTAGCACAGTTCCTCTGAAAGGCAGCTTGCAAAGCCCCTGGCGTTCTGCTGCCTTGGATTTCACAGCTCTGCCCTTATGATACAGAAATGTGAGAAGCTGCTCAATCTTTCTTTGCTGGCCTTCCTTGGCTCCCTTTCCAGGGTAGCCTGTTCCCAAGAGGTTGTTCCTGCAGCCGTGTTGGTGCTCCTAGGTTTGTTTGGCTGACTCCTTCCAGAGCCCGGGAGGCTGAGGGAGGACTTTGTGCAGGAAGGGCTCTGCTTGTACCCCTCCAGTTTCAGGAGTTCAGTCACAGCACTCCTGTTACACTTTCTCTGCCCTAGTTTTCTGGCGTGCCAATGTCCCTGCATGGCTGTGGTGTGTTATTCCACGTATGTTTTCCTTTCCTGGATACTTCATGGACTGTGATTTGTTGATTTCTGATGCAGAAAATCTGTGCAAGCGTTCTGAGTAGGCTGCACGGTGATTTTCTGTGCAGTGGTGTTCATTTTAACTGTTCCTGCAGCAAAGTTTTACCAAGTTGTTTAAAGCATCTCACTCCTAGTATAGAGGTTACTGAGGCCCAAATAATAAAAGCTGTATTTCCTTACACGTTATGAATTCTGCAAGGGAGCATGAGAGTGACAGAAGTTTTTGTAGGAATTGTTCAGAGTGGATAAAGAGAAGTCTTGGGAACAGTATTTGAGCTTGTGGTGTGGAATATGTAATACATAAATATATTTTATTTGCTCTATGTTTAGGTAAGGCTAAGAATTCTAAAATCTTACACTGTGATAATTCTTAATACTTATAAGAATTAATACTTATTAATAATTATTAATGCTTTACTTTCCTTAACAGGTGATATATTTGGAAGAGTCTGTGTCATCTTTCATACAGATTCAAGGATCTGTTCCATTACTTTGGGAACAGCCAGGACTGCAGGTAAGCAGGAGATAGATTTAATTATACAGATAATTCTTATTCATGTTCTTTTAAACATCATCTAGTAGCCTTTGGGCTCTTCTTCAGAGTTGCCTGTAAGGATGAGGTGATCCTTTGGGAGCACGTTGGTGCTGCTGTGACTCACCAAGCCTGCTCCTCTCTAAAAGTCTAAAAGTGTCATTGCACACGACTTGAGTGTCCATTCTTTTTTCCATGTCTTCTCTTTGAAGTTCTGACTTTTTCCTCTTTTAAATGGGTTATCTAAGGACATCCAAACAGACTGTTTTCTTCTGAATTGTTCTTGAAGAGAAGTCTTTTCAAGAAGTCAATAAGAATCCAGAGTTACTGTGATAGAATTTCATCACAGTTTTCTTGAAAGAGGGACTGATTCAGCAACTACTGCTGTGACACATTTTTTACAGGAAAGGTGAAAAAAAGTTTGTGCCTTACAGGGATTCTAGGTTCTTTAGACATACCAGCATTTTGCAGTATAACTGCTGGAACATTCACATGCCTTTTACTCAAAAGAAGACAATTTAATGTAATCTTGGTGTTGTAGGTGGGATCCCATCGTGTCAGGATGTCAAGGGGTTTCGAGGCAAACGCACTCGCTTTTAACAGGTAAAAATCATCTAAAGTTTTTGCTAATGCACTGAAAACCTCTGATAAGTTCTGCTTCATCAAGGGATGCATTATTCCAAACAGGAGGCTTTGTCTGTGCAAATGTGGGATTCAGCAAAGCTGGGGACTCTCTGGGGATTGCTTATGCCTTTCAATGCTTTGTTGGAAAGTGTGAATAAAATTTATATCGAGTGCTTTGCAAGTTCTCAGTGTTGCAGGTGTTGCTGTTTATTTTCTGTGTGCCAGAAGATGACTGTGGAATTTTTCTTCTGTTACCAGGCATTTCCAAACTCTTAAGAATTTACATGGCAAGCAACTTATTGTAAATTTACTTGGGGCAAAAGAAGGAGAGCACACGCTCAGCAAAGCTTTCCAGGTGAGCATGACAGTTCTTTCACTGTGCCTATCCTTGGAGTTTGCTTGTTTGCAATGAAGCTTTTACATAGCCTTTGGAAACCAAACCCCCAGGTATGCTGTGCTCTGGGAGCTAAAATTGGATTTATCATAACAGCACTGCTTAAGATGCACGATGTGGAATGAATTGTTAAAAGCTCTCCACGTAATTCCTCTTTGATTCTGTTTAGGTTGGTTACCGTACTGGAAAATTATAACAGCAGTGTAGACAATGTTAATGGATTTCAGGTTATTTTCGTATTTCATGCTTATTAGTGTCTTACTGAAAACATAAGTCTTTTTTACACTCTAAAATTGATGAATAAATACATGATACTTTATGGTGTTTAATGCTGCAATGTTTCATTTAAGGATATTTCTTTTGAAATTAATGGATAAATCCCTTAATATT